>CAUJRU010000401.1:0-743568 GCA_963277665.1 Viscum album | reverse complement strand
ATCATATTTTACTATTCACCAAAAATTAAAGTATTTTAGAAAAATAAAAAAAAATAAACCTAAAAATTTTAGACATGTAGAATTAAAAAATGATATCCATTTTATGAAAATATTTTTTTAAATATTATAAATTTAATTTTTAATTAAAATAATTATTTACTTGGAAAATATTGATTTTAAAATTATAGGTGTTTTTATTACACTTTGAAAAGTTAATTAAGGTCTCATAATATTATATTATAATAAGATGAAAAAATGTTAAATTATGAATCTATTTTATGTAAATAAATTTTCTTTTAAATAATTATATTAATTATAAAATTATAAATAAAAATTTATGTTTTATAAAAATACCAACACTTAATTAATACTTTTTAAAATATTTATTTACGTATACCATGATATAATTATATATTATTATAATTTATGAGATGCCTAAATTTTATTTATAATTTCATATATTTGGTTACTATTCTATTTGATTAATTACTATTCCTAATGGTTATGTTACTATTCCAAGGGCTAGGTTACTATTCCATCAGAATAAGTTCCTTAATTTCTAGAATTACATCTTATTTCATTCATTATTCATTTATAAAGTTTGTATTCTGTTCTCAAAGTGATTTAATGTGGTTTATACTATATGAAATAATTATAAGAAGGGAATTTCCATTGACTAAATTTTGGGTCATTACATATATGTTTTATATGCTTTTCTGATTAATGTGACCCAACCCCCGATGATACAAGTTATTTTTCTCTCAATTTATTAAGAAACAAGTGTTTTTATTACTATCTACCTAGTATAAATTTTCATTTTTCATGAAACCTTTCATTAGAGAATTACCTTTATTTCCTTTTATAGTGCACCCCTTTTGATTAAATGTCTCCACCAGTCCTGAGTCACAAAGTTGAATCACACTTAGGAGATGGTGATGCAAACCATCCCCATAGAGAACTTTTATTTTCATTAGCTCATCATTTTCTAATTTTTTATTTCCAATCCCTTTGATATTTACGGCACCATAATTTCTGAATCCAAATATTCCATTAACCCTTTTATTATCATTTTTCAACAAGCTTTCATTTCCTATCATGTGGTATGAGAAACTACTATCAAGAATCTAGGTGCTATAGTTCTTTGTAGCTTTAAGAGAAATTTCCACTAGGTTGGATTTATCGATCTTCTCCTTATCCTTCCATGAGATACTTGATTAAGTGGAGGTAAAATATGACCTATATAATCTCTTTTCAACATGCATGGGTTCATCATACTCATATTCATCATCCAAGGAGAATACCTTTTTTCAAGGGTAATTCTGTTTGGTTGACTGGTGATGACTTGTCTTAGAGTTCTACAGTTATTATTCCCACCTTTCCTCTACCTATAATGAATAGATTTATGTACAAATTTAGAAAAGTGAAAAAATATCTATAGAAGTAATTTCTTCCATATGACAAAGGATATGGTCTCATTCTCCTTTATTGACTTTGAGGTGCTTCCCCATTCAGATAGGTCATTTTCTCTTCACAGTAAGAAATGGTATGGACTAGAAAGCCACATAATTTAAATTTCATAAGAGGAAATATATTATAACTTACATTCATACACATGTAAACTTCTTTTGTAAAGGTATTTTATAAAAGATCCTCCTTGGACAATTGAGGATTATTTATACTCTCTTCTTTGTTTGGTTTGAAGCTGTCCCTATTAGGACATTAGGTGCCTTTGTGATATGTCAAAATTTATGCTTCCCTTTACTTTGGATCATCCCATTTCCAGAATTTGATATTTCTATATCACAACCAATTATGATTTTCCTATAAATGTAGATATTTGATCATTCAAGGATTTCTCTACTCCTTCAGAACCACAATTATCTCTTTATCAAATCTCTTCATATGAAAATCTTCCAAACTATAATTTCTTCTTTGTTTCCATTGAATTTAATTAAGTTTACAGTTTACTCTTTAAAGTAAAAACTTCTTCTTCAAGGCCCTCAGCTATATTTTCATTTTAATTCAATCTCAATTTATGGTCATTGATGAATTTTACTTTATCTTCAATCCTAAGTTTAAACTCTAAAACCTCTTCTGATATTTCAAGAGTTATTAAATGTTCTTTTGCCTATCCTTCTATTCAATCAATATTTTCTTCAGGCCAATCCACATACTCTGATGATTCTTTCAACAAGGCTCCCATCTTTCTTTCTTTCTTTGTTTTAATTCAAAGTTTATCAAGAGAACCATCATGTTCCAACTTGAGATCTAAAACACCATTATAATATTTATATATATCTTTTATTAGGTCTACCTTATCAACTATATCCATCATGGAGTCTTCAATATCATGTTTAAACCCTAGTTCTACATACTCTAAAAAAATATTGTTATATTGTTCTTATTTGTAGAAAAATCCCTTTATTCTATATTTGATTTCATGATTTGAAGTCTCCCTTTTAAGGGAACCTCTTATAGATATTATACATGATTTTTTCTTTACTTTCTACATCATAAAATATCCTTGGAAAATGAGCGGTAATGAACACTAATTTACCACACTGAAAGCAAGCCAACGGAATCTTGCCTTCAAATCTCCCTTTTCCTATCCTGATATTTTTGGAAAAAATAGAAATAAGTTCATCATACACATCATATCCATCATCACTAACCTTATAAATTTCTTGTTTGTCCATGGATTTTAATTCCATTTACTTGCTTACTCAAATTTTTACATCTTCTGGTTGTACTCCCATTTCATAAGCCACCATAATTCTTATTAGATCATCAAGAGAAATCTTAGATAGATATCTTTCCTCAAGGGACAAAACTTTTGGATTTTATAACGGTGGAAACCTTCTCAAGATTTTCTTTATAATTACAATATCCTTAATTTATTCCCCAAGTCCTCGAATAACTCCAATAAATTTAGTAATGAGATTAAAGAAACTATATACATTTTCATCTGGATGCATTTTCAGATCATGGAAATGGTTATGTAAAACTTAAAGTTTGGACACCTTTACTTTGTTATTTACTTCATATATATTTTATGGTTTCTCCCACATTGAATTTTCTATAGTGAAACTAATCACCTTTAGATAGATTTGATAAGATAGTTCTATAGTAAGATCATTTTGATATTAGGAATCTGTATCAAGAATTTTCTAGTCTATTTCAATCATAGAAAAACCTATCATATCACTCACTTGAATCCATTGAGGTGTGGCATAGATAACTTCTATTACAAGAGATCGAAGATGATATATCATTCTATAATTCCAAATATAAAAGTTTCTTCCATAAAAAAGTGGAACTCCCATAACATTCACTTAATTTTACATAAAAATAGATGATATATTTAACACCAATAAATTGTTTTCTATGATACCACTTGTAGGACCCTAGAACACCCAGTGAGGGTATGAGTGAATTAGGGTGTCATCGTTTTCTTCAAGTGAGATAGATCTTCTCCCCATGTTGGTAGGAACTTGTTAAAACATTTAGACAAAATCATACAGTTATCAAACACCCATATGTAGAAATAGAAACACAACACATTAGTTTTACTTGGATCACCACTAAGTGATAGTATAATAAGAACACACTAATAGTGTGCCATTTTTATCCAAATTCAATAGGATTGACTAGGTATTGTAGATTAAAATTGTTTAGACATGGTCACTCCATACCATGTACACTTCCTTTACAATACTTTTAGGGATATCACATTGCCTCCCTTAGATCACTTACATCAACTCCTGCTTTCTCATTGTGTTGGATGAATTCTTACTCAGTTTATTAACTTAAAGGTTACTTTAATAGATTGTGAATTTAAGTCTTTGTCCCAGATTACGTTGAGAATATTCTTGCACCATAGTCCTTAATTGATGCCCCTGGAAGAACTTATCACTAAAAACATATGTTCAACACTACCATTCACAAATATCTTAGCCTTCAAAAAAATCCATTCTTATTTCAAAGATACTCCATCCCTCATAAACCCACTACCTTTCACAAATATCCCAACCTTAATAAAGCTCATAGCCTTCACAAAACTCTAAACAATAATGAATCTCCAAGTCTTTATTAAAAATCCCTTTTCTAAAATGCCTTTGTTTTAATTAGTTCTTAATAATACTATTCATTATGATTCATCTCACGAAGATTTAATGATTCATGAAGAATTAAACCTTATTGAAATCAAAGTGATTCACCCTTTTCCAAATTATATCCATGATTCAAATGATGTGTATGGCTGCCTATTTATAGACAATGTATCTTCATGAATCTTTCTAAATAACCATGAACTCTTTGTGAACATCTTTCATTCATGTTCACAAATATAATTTTCTTCATGAAGCATCATTGAAATTATTTTTTTATGAATATTCTCATAATCACATAGATTATGGTCTTCCCATCATGAATCGACCATTTTTGGGAAGCCTCTTTCACGAACCTTCAAACCTTCACAACACTAGATTCCTTCATAAATCTCTACATATTCATGAAACTATAGTATCCATGAAATAAAATCCTCCACTATATATATGAAGAACCAATATTTAGAAACCACCTTTCATGAATATTTCTCCTTCCTCCTGATTTTGAGCTCCATTTTTTTTAGTCATTAGGAAATGATGACACTTTAAACACTAAATCTTCATGAATCGTAAGATCACTTGCCTGAAAAATTCCCTAATCAACCTAATGTGTATTGATAATAAACAAAAAAATACACTTTTTTTTTTCAGATATGAAAATCCTTGGTTCCAATACAAAAATCTTCATGTTTGATCATATTCCACCCTCGGGCACACTTAATGACCCATATGTCCCCACAAGACATTAAACTTGCAACCCATCTATCCCTATAAGAAATTAAACACGTAGCCCATCTATCCTTGGAAGACATTAAACCTGAGACCCATATGTCCCCCAAAATACATTAAACCTATGGTCCATCTATCCCCACAAGATCTTAAACCTATGATCCATATGTCCTCAAAAGACATTAAACCTAGGGCTTATCTATCCCTAAAAGATGTTAAACATGTGACCCATATGTACCTGCAAGATGTTAAACCTATGACCTATCTATCCCTACAATACATTAAAATGCTACCCATATTCCCATGAAATATATTAAACTATCAACCCATCATTCCTCAAAAAGACAATAAACCTGCAACCCATCTATCCACACAAGATGTTAAACCTACAACCCATCTATCCTAGAAAGATGTTAAACCTACAACCCAAATATCCCCACATGATATTAAATCTAAGAAAAATATGTCTCCACAAGTCATTATTGTTGTGACATGATCTAGAATTTATACCCCATATAATAAACATGTGATGCCTGAGATAAAAATCCTTAGAAGACTTATTCCCCTAGGATTAGCTAACTCACGACCAATATGAGATTATTTAGGTTCCATTCCTAAGATGCCTCACACATGAGATTCCATCCAAAAGTTAATAATTTAAAAATTCCCAACCTTTCCAACATCCAGAAATACCCAAACATTCCAAAAATTACTATATACTTTGACCAATGTTTGCTACCTTGTCAATACAGAAGCAGCATAATTAACCGACATCCACATCAATATGGAACTAGGAATGAGTTTCATGAGCATGAATCAAATCTATAAGGGAGAACCAGACTAGGTGATGATCTCCAAGGATAAATCCATGGAAGGAGGAACTAACATCCCGTCATTCTATTTTGATCAAGGATCCAACATCACTAATTAAAGTGATGGAAGCCACCCACCTTTGGAAATAAGGAATGCAGGGAAATGAGAAAATCACATCACCTCTAGATGAAATGAAGAGATGTAACCCTGAAGTAAATCAACAAAAATAAAAATGATGAACCCAACATGAAACTCTTTGATTTAAACTATGGGGAATGGTAACGTTAGGGATTCATCATATTTACATGACAATGGATCTATATATTCAGTTCTAGGTGTAACGTCTTGGATCCAGGTGCTGCCCAAAGGTGCCCTGAACTCGGTTGGTCATATAACCTCAAGCGCATTTCCAAAAATTCCAGAGGTGACCGACTAGTATCGAGGGCCAAGGTGTGATAATGGGGAAAATATTCCCTCATTAGAAAAGTATTCACATAACAAAACAAATAGTAAACAATAGAGGAAACGGTAATACCATACAATAGAAGTAAATAGTGAAATAATGATAGTAATAAAAAAACTAGAGCATATATATAAATGATGCATGTCACATGTGTCTAGGAAAGCATCCAAACAAGTCACAATGATATAGATACAATGTAGATACCAATTTATAGAAAAGAAAGTAAACTCCAATAGCATCGCAAGCCTCAGCTTGGTCTCATTCTCTCTATCTCCAACAACAATCATATACCTGATGAAGAAGAGAGATTTCCCCTATCTATACCTGTAATCATATAATTTGTTTGGTTCCAAAATCATGACCTAAGTAGGGTGTGAGATGAATCCCAATAGGAAACCACCAAAAAATATATGTCTAACTGTCAGTGAATATATATAGCAGGTAATAGGAAAAATAAAGCAATAAACTAGAAAGTACTCAAAAGTAAACAATCCTACAATTTTCAGTTACATTAATTTACATTTAACAATTATTTAATCTGTTGAATCATGTAACCCCAGGATCTTTCCAGAAAACTATATCCTTTGTGTAAAGTAACCAAATAGATGTCTCATAAGACCATTTAAACAATCAAGTAAGACCAAGTCCAAGCTTGTGCTTGGGCCTGTCATACTCATCAAGATTATTCAATCATTCATAAAAAACCCTCTAGGAAAGCTCTTAAGGTCTAACCACTTTGGTTTAACATAACACCGATTCATTAAATAACAACCCTCTGGGAAGCTCTCATGGTCTAACCCCTTTGGTCTAACATAGCACTAATCATTTACAAATGACCACCTGGGAAGCTCTCACAGTCAATACCCCCGAGTGAACATGGAATCAAAAAATTATAAACAACCTCCTGGGTATCTCTCATGGTCAATAACCTTGGGTCAACATAGCATAAGGTAATTATAAAAGACCTCTTGGGTAGCTCTCACAGTCAATACCCCTGGGTCAACATCTACACAAAGGCTCTCACAGTCCATTGGAAAAACAGTGCGCATACAATATCAAAGAATATCATGTAATATGAAACTTCTACATTTCTAATCATTCACAATAATATCACATGCATTTCATATAATCAATAAAACTCCATCCTAATCAACTAAGGCAGGAAAAAAAGGCAATACTAACAAGAATCCTATACCAAATGAACATCAACAAAAAAATAAGGTAAACACACCCATGGGGTGTCCCATAAACAAGGTATCTAACCTTACGCATAAGAAACTACCCTATATCAATTAAATAATCCACAACAGGTGATAAATAGGGCTAAATTCCAAATCAAGAAATACCCCAAGCGTGGGTATGCAACACTTTAAGCATATACAATCCAAGACAACACAATGAAAGGCACAAACCACAAACCTTGATGTCATATGATCAATATACTTGAATGTCAACCCTTGAATCGGCCTAGATTGGTGTAGATCTACAAAAAGGTGAAAAACACTCAACCTTGAATAAATCACAAGAGAGGAATAATCAGGAATAAATTATCTAGGGGTTTTGAGAATTCACTGGTGGGATTCTAACGCACTCGATAGTGCCTCAATCGGGGCTTAGACAGAGATTTGGGAGGGGTTCAAAGTTCTTCAGCCGTTCCATCGCTCTCCTGTAAAAACCATAGGGAGAAGAAGATGTTTACATACATATTATGAGACCCCACTCTGATATATCAAATAAAAAGAAAAGTACACATCATTTTCATTTAAACTACACGCCGTGTAGTAGCCTTAATCGGCCCTCAAATTAAGCGGTCTTCTAGGTCACCACACAGACATGTACTCAGCCATTGCATGGTTAGTACATGGCTGTATGCAACATGCTAGGTACATGGTGTGTACTCAGGAGTGTATGGCGTGTACTTAAAAAAACCTCCTCTATTCCTTTTTCCTAAAAAACAACCTGAAATCAAGATCCGTACCTAAAATGAAGATCTTGGTTCTTACAAACTCCCCTTTTTAAAGCAATTCATCCCCAAATTTCCCTTCCAAGGGTGGTGAAGAAGAAACAATGAGAAACTCTAGCCACTATGATCGCACATCAAACTCCCTCTCAGAAGTCTCGTCCTGCACTCGCCCGTGCTGGCATAACACCTATACCATAGGAATATACCATCCATAGAGAACCTTCTTGCTATGATCCACAATTTGAATAGGGTGATCCTCAAAGGATGCATCCATCTCCAACTCAACCTCCTTGGGTTGAAAAACATGAGATGAGTCTGAAAAGTAACATCGTAGCTAAGAAACATAAAATATTTCGTGCATATACCGATACATCTGAGGTAACTAAAACTGATAGGAAACCGACCCAACTCTATCTAAAACCTCAAACAGCCTGACGTATCTTAGTGAAAGATTTACCTATATTATAATCCTCTTATATCCCAACCTCGGTGTGACATGTAGGAAAACCTGATCTCCAACCTCAAACTCCAGAGGTCATCTCCATCGACCAGTATAATATTTCTGGCAAGAATGTGCAATATACATCCTCTTATGAATCAACTCCACATACTCAGTGGTCTCCTAGACAAGACGAGGTCCCAACATAACTTCCTATCCTAACTCTTTCTAATATAGGGGTGATTGTCCTGACCTACCGTATTAATCCTCATAAGGTGGCATTTGAATTTTTTCATAAAAACTGTTATCGTAAGAAAACTCTACCAGGGTTATGTGTCTCTCTCAAGAGCCCCCAAAATCCAAGATGCATGCTCGAAGCATGTCCTCCAAAACTTGAATCATGCGCTTTGACTGGCCATATATTTGGGTATGTTAATCTTTACTCAAAAGTACATGTGTACCCAAATCCCTCTATAGTCCCTAACAAACATGAGAAGTAAAACAAGCATCCCCATTCGAAATGATAGAGAGTGGGAACCTATGAAAATACACTATCTATCAGATTTAAAACCTTCCAATCTCATCAAAACTAAAAGTTTACTTAATCAATAATAAATGTGCAACCCTCATGAGCCTGTCGATAAAAACCCACACCGCATCATTACCTCATGGAGATCTCGGTAAGCCTGTAAAAAAATCTATCGTGACATCATTCCACTTCCACTCAGAAATGGGTAACTACTGTAAAATCCCTACTGATCACTGATGATATGCCTTCACCTACTGATAGGTGGAACATCTCATAACAAAACCAGTTACATCCCACTTCATACCCGACCACCAATACTAACGATGTAAATCTCGATACATCTTGGTGAAACCAGGATGAAATTCCCGTACGGAGGCATGAAAATCTTGCAATAGATCCTCACACATGTCTGCTGACACCCATACATGTCCATGAAAGCGTAAAACCTCATCCTTGCCTATGGTCTACCCAAGAGTAGGGTCCTCACCTAACACACTCTCCCGTGGGACTAGGCCTTCGAGTTCTGATAGCTTTCTCTTTCGCACTCGATCTAGTAGAGTAGAGGTAATAGCTACAGAAGAAAGAAATGTCTACCCCTGTTTGTCTTGAAACTCCAAATGCATCTCAAAGAATTGATCGATAAGCTACCACTCACTATTGGCCCCTGAACTACCTGTATCTAAGTCCTTCTGCTCAGTACATCAGCCACTGCATTTCCCTTCCCAGGCATATAGGTAAGCTCAAGGTCAAAAGACTGAAGGTACTCAACCCACCTTGACTGTCTTAAATTTATATCATGTTGATTAAAGATATACTTGAGGATTTTGTGGTCTGTGTACACCAAAAAATGATATCTCACAAGATAATGTCTCCAATAGTGCAAATCTTTCACAATTGTAGATAACTCGAGATCGCGTGTCATGTAGTTACTCTCATGTGGCCTCAACTACTGAGACCCATACACAACAACTCATTCCCCCTGCATAAGAACTACTCTCAACCTGATACCTGATGCATCACAGTAAATGGTGTAACTCTTGCCCGACTCTAAAAAAATAAGTATCGGCGCTGAAGACAACCTCCCTTTAAGCTCCTAAAAGGCTGCATCACATGAATCTATCCACAAGTACTTCACAACCTTCTTATTCAGGCTTGTCAGTGGCACTGCTAAGCGTGAGAAGTCCTGAATAAAGCGTCTATAGTAACGAGACATCCCTAGAAAACTCTATACATCAAAGATGTTCTTCGGATGCTCCCATGAAACTACATGTATCACCTTCTCTAGGTCTATTGATACTCCTGTCTATAATATGAAATGACCCAATAAGTGAATTTGGTCCATTAAAAAGTAGCATTTTGAGAGCATATCATATAAATTATGCTCTCTCAGTGTACTCAATAAGATCTCAAGATGGATGGAATGGTCATGTCGTGTGTGTGAGTACACCAATATATCATCCACAAAGACTACCACAAATGAATCCAAAAAAGGATAGAACACTCAGTTCATTAGTGCCATGAAAACTGCAGGTGGGTCGTGAGACAGAATGACATAACCAAATACTCGTATAAACCATATCTACTCCGAAAGGATGTAAGAGGTATATTTGATGGTATAACACACAACTGATGATAACCAGATCTCAAGTCAATCTTTGAGAATACACAGGATCCTTGAATCTGATAAAAAAGATCATCAATCCTTGGCAAGGGATATTGATTCTTGACCGTCAACTGGTTCAATTTCTGATAATCCATAAAAAATATGAGGGTACCATCTTCCTTCTTCTCAAAAAGGACATTCGAACCCCAAGGAGAAGTACTGGTTTAGATGAAACCCTTTTCTTTCAACTCCTTTAACTACTTATTAATCTCCTATAACTCTAGTGTAGCCATCCTATATGGAGGAATGGACACCATTGCCTCTCCTGGCATAAGCTCAATAGGGAAATATACCTCTCTCTCCAAAGGTAAACCCGAAAGGTTGTCTGGAAAGACATATTTAAAATGATCCACCACTGAGGGAAAGTCCATCTATGAAGTCCCCTGATCATCCAGATATAAACTAGCAATCTGGGATGTAATTCCTCCCAACCCACGATGCTCGGGTCCATCTCTTCTCACTTGTACATTCCAATCACCCTTGTGTAGAAAAGATCCACCCTCTGGTGACATAAAACTCACCCTACGACGATAGCAGTAAAAAAAGTCCTAAAAAGAGACCAACCAGTCCATTAAAAGAATGAAATTGAAGCTTGTCATCTCTAGTACATATAGGTCCCATAAGAAGTGACACCCACTAACCCTAAGAGGTCACTCCTTGCACCGACTTACATTAGCCGTCCTAATCCCCAACAGATTGTCTAGTGTCATTACATCATGAGAAGTAAAGATACAGAGCCCAAGTCACTCAAAAATGGAAATAGATATAAAAATATGGGTATCCCCTATATTGAAAAAAATCCTAAGCTAAAACTAAGGTAACTATAATTGTACCTCTAACTATAGAGGTTCCACGATTCTGATCCTACTGGGTCTGATCCATCACAAAAGTCTTACCTATACCACAACCTAGTGACCCTGCCTTGCTACCCTGAGTTGATCCACCCTATTGTTGCTGAAAACCTATCATCTGGATACCACATCCACAACCACCTCCTCAGCCTGAATTCCCTGATGAACTCCAGTTCCCTGACTGATGAGAAACTGGTGGTCCTGCTCTAGAACGTGGAGTCATAATAGATCCCCTCTCACTTGATACTGGTGAGAACATCTTTTAAAAAAGATTTAAGATGGCCCATCTTGTCGTAAGATCGGAACTTGACTGGGTTCTTCGGGCAATGTGGTATCATATTCATACTCTTTCCACACTTCTAGCACCTCACTTGACTACCTGAAGATACACCCCTACTACTAGAAGAATCACTACATGAAAGCTCCCAATGATGCTTCCTACTATCTGTCGAAGGAGTACCAACCCTGGATGCTGAACCACCCTATCTCGCAGCTCCAAGATCCCTTATATTTTACTTGGTAATCAACGCCTGATTTACTATAGCAATCACTGAATTCATCCTGAAAACATCCACCTATGATCATATTTAATACCTGAGACCATCCTCAAATCACCTAGCCAATGATAACTCGTCACCTCCCAAAACAGGTACAAAGTGCTGAAGCTTTGTAAAGTAATAAGAATAATCCATCACTGAAAGAGCACCCTAATCCAAATGCATGAACTCCCGGGCTCAATCGGCCCTCAATGTATCAGGGTAGAAGTAATCATAGAAGGTCCTATGAAACTATTCCCAAGACATATCCTGATAACGTCCCACCTATGAGATAAAATCCCACCATAGCTTGGTGGAATCAAATAACATGTAATTCACGACCCTCACCCTCCTCTCAGGAGGTGTATCTTGTTGCTCGAAGATAGAAAGAATGACCTTAGACCATGAGTTTACAGCCTGTGGTCCTCTATCCCTTTAATAAGTGAGAGGATGCTGCTGGTGGAAGACCCACGTCAACTCTGCCATAGTCGGGGAAGGATGTGGTGCTCACTGAAAATTCTGAATCATCCTCAATAATAATTCATAGAACTGTGCATCATCACCTACGTCTGATATAATAGCTGGTTCCAAGACAGGCACGACAGGAGGATCTGCCGGTAGTCCCTGATCTACCATTTCCAATGTCTGATCATTGACCTATACTTGGTGTACAACTGAAGGAAATATTAGTGGCATGACTCTGAAATGTCAAGAGCACACCTCAGTTCAAGATTATCAAATATTGCAACTTAGAGGAGTAATAATGGAACATGTGAAGGAAAGCATTCAAGTTTTTCAAAATAGGGTTACACGGCGTGTAAAACCACCACATGTCGTGTTCCCTTAAGACTTTACATGGGCATGTACCTCTTCCAACCTGGTCGTGTAACACCCATACACATAAAATGTTCCTCTAGAGACACTACTTGTTCTTGAATATTCCATCCTACCCAAGTATTTCTACACAGCTCGAACCACATGGTTCTCTTGGTGTAACACTACAAGACTTGCACACTCTAAACACAATGTGTATAACTAAAGATCCATCTTCCCGTTTCATTAGTCAAATGACTAGATACACGATTGATTACAGAATGATGTGTACTCTTAGTACATGGTATGTTCTACCAAATGTTTACCAACCCCGTGTCTCTACTCACACAGTCAGTTACACGGTCAACAACTACACGGAGTGCACCCCTAGACATGGTGTGTACAACTAAAGATACATCCACTGATGTTGTTAGTCATATGGATGGATACACTCTCGATTACAGGAATACATGCACTCCCAATACAAGGCATGTTCTATAAAAAGTTAACCAACCCTGTGTCTCTAATCACAAAGTCTGTCACACGGTCAACAACTACATGACATGTACTTATGGTACATGGCGTGTATTTACGGTACATGATGTATATTTAACAAAATTAAATTCTTCCAGAACATAAGAACACATGGCGTGTGTTCATAACATCACACGCTATGTTTTCTGGGTTTTTCGGACAGTAAGCCTCTGAAACTTCTCCGCAACCCCCAAAATCTTAAAAATTTGGCCAAGGCATTCCAAGTTCCAATCCATGAGAGCCCATACTCCCAAAAATAAAATTTTTCATCCTTACTCATATCATAACTTAACAAAATTCAATTAAAGTTCAAACATGATCCACCAAATTCCGATCTAAGAGGGCCCATAACACCTCAAGGAGCAAAGCTTGATGTCCATACAAATGAAACTTTAAACATACCAATACCCTATCAAAATAGTATGTATTCTATCATGACATCTATTATAAAAACATGCATATCTAGAACAACATCTATTACAAAAACATGCAATCAATAATTCAGCCTACATGGCATGACTAGAATGCATGACATGTGATCTCTAGAAAGTGCCTATATGATGCATGAGATCGCACACCCTCATATCATCGGGTTGAAACAAAATAGAACCTCAATAATATCAATGATAATAGCACAAAACAAGTGAATCACCCAATGGTGAAATCAAATCAATAGTAACAATTGTAAAACCAGAAAAATTGCAATATTCTGGGTAACTTGGCTTTTCCCTATACACGGGTTAACTACTCCTGAGAACAACTTATTACCAGCTACCCATTCTTTCCTATCTCATTATATTGGATCCAAATATTAAGGAAAACCAGGAAAGAAATGTTCTTCTGATACCACTTTGTAATGTCCCAAATCTGACTACCGCCCAAAGGTGACCCGAACCCGGTTGGTCACACAACCTCAAGTGAATTTTCCCAAATGCCAGAGGCTGCCAACTAACAGTGAGGGACAAGGTGTGATCATGGGGAAAATATCCCCTCATTGGAAGAGTATGCATAGTGAAAAACAAATATTAAATAATAGAATAAGCAGTAATAGCATACAACAGAAGTAAATAGTGAAAGACTGATAGAAATAAAAAAACTGGAGCATATATATAAATGATTCATGTCACATGTGTCTAGGAAACACTACTGAAAAAATAACCTATACCAACGGTTTGGAACTGTTGGTATAGGCCTCCAACCGTTGGTATAGCCTATACCAACGGTTTGGAGCACCGCTGCCAAGTAAGCCATGAGGATATGTCTATACCAATGGTTTTGGGAAAACCGTTGGTATAGACATATACCAACAGTTTTGAAAACCGTTGGTATAAGTAATAATATAAAAATCTATACCAGCAGTTCCATAAAATCGTTGGTATATGTAATTCAAAAAATAAACATTCGCTTGGTTTTGATCACAGCACCTCCCATTTGTGATTGAATGACCTAACCACTAACCTAACTTACTTTTGTGAACATATTTTCATAAATATATATATGTATTATCATAAGTATTTTAAAATTTGATTTATTTAATGTCCTTTTTAAGAAGAATCCATTAAAAATACATGCACCTATACCAACGGTTCTCAAAACTGTCGGTATAGAATTATACCAACGATTTTGAGAACTGTTGGTATAGGTTCTTTGATTTTGAGACCTATACCAACGGTTTGGCCAAAACCATTGGTATAGGTCCAAATAAGTGACCTATACCAATTGTTTTCCAAAAAACGTTGGTATAGATCATATTTCCAGTAGTGAAAGTAGCTAAACAAGTCACAATAATAGAAATAAAATACAGAAACCAAAGTACAAGAAAGAAAGTAAACTCTAATAGCATCGTAAGACTCATCTTGGTCCCATGCTCTCCAGCTCCAACAACAATCAAGTACCTGGTGAAGAAGGGTGATTTCCCCCATCTATACCTGCAATCATATAATCTATTTGGGTCTAAAAGCATGACCCAAATAGGGTGTGAGATGAATCCCAGTAAGCAACCACTAAAAGATCCGTGCCTAACTATCAGTGAATTTATATAGTAGGTAATAGGAAAAATGAATCAATAAACTAGAAAGTACTCAAAAGTAAAAAATCCTGCAGTTTTCAATTACATTCATTTACATTTAACAATTATTCAATCCACTGAATCTTGTAACCCCAAGATCTAGCTTGAGCTCTGTATCCCCTATGTAAAGTAACCAAACAGAGGTTTCATAAGACCATCTAAACAATCAAGTAAGACCGAGTCCAATCTCGTGCTTTGGCTTGGAAGAATCGTCACAATTATTCAATCATTCATAAACAACCCTCTAGAAAATCTCTCACGGTATAACCCCTTTGGTTTAACATAATGAAAATTAATTAAATAAAGACCCTCTTTGAAGCTCTCACGGTTTAACCCCTTTGGTCTAACATAGCACTAATCATTTACAAATGACCACTTGGGAAGATCTCATGGTCAATACCCCTGGGTCAACATGGAATCAACAAATTATAAATGACCTCCTGGGTAGCTCTCATGGTCAATACCATTGGGTCAATATAGCATAAGGTAATTATAAATAAACTCCTAGGTATCTCTCATATTCAATACCCCTGGGTCAACATCTACACCAAGGCTCTCACGGTCCATTGAAAAAATAGTGCGCATACAATATCAAAGCAGCTCATGTAATCTGAAACTTCTACATGGCTAATCATTCACAAGCATATCACATGCATTTCATATAATCAATAAAACTACATCCTAGTCAACCAAGGCATGGAAAAAAAGGGAATCCTAACTGGCATCCTAGACCAAACGACCATCAACAAACAAACAAGGGAAATGCACCCAAAGGGTGTCCCATAAATAAGGTATCTAACCTTAAGCATAAGAAACTACCCTTTATCAATTAAATAATCCACAGAAGGTGATAAACAGGGTTAAATTCCAAATCAAGAAATACCGCAAACATGATTATGTGGCACTTTAAGCATATATAATCTAAGACAACACAACAAAAGGCACAAACCACCTACCTCGATGTCGTACGATCGATATACTTGAACCTTGGCCCTTGAATTGGCTTAGATTGGCATAGATATACAAAAAGGTAAAAAAAATATCAACTTTTAATAACTCACAAGTGATGAAGAATTAGGAATAAAGGCTCTAGGGGTTTTGATAACTCACCGGTGGGATTCCAACACACCTAACAATGTCTCAATCGGGGATCAGACATAGAATTGGGAGGGGTTCGAAGTTTTTTGGTCATTCTGTCACTCTCCTATAAAAAACACGGGGATAAGAAGACATTGAAGGACATAAGATGCAACCCCACTATAATATATCAAATAAAAAGTACACTGTGTTTTCATTTAAACTACATGCTGTGTAGTAGCGTTAACTGGAACCCAACTTAAGCGGTCTTCCAGGTCACCACATAACCATGTAGTCGATCATTAAACGGTGAGTACACAACTGTACATAGCATTCTAGGTACATAGAATGTAATCAAGAGTACATGACGTGTACTTAGAAAAACCTCTTCTCTTCCTTTTTCCTAAAAAACAACCCAAAATCCAGATCCATACCTGAAATGAAGATCCGGGTTCTTACACTAGGTCCCACCTGGAAAGCAGTAGGACCAACATGAAACCCTCCTATGACTTGGGGAAGATAAAATTGGCACCTTTGGTCTGCAACAATGCTAATGTGGATCCATAATCTATTTCATAAATAATCGGTGATGTTTTGGCATTGGACATCAACTTCACTATATTTTTACTAAAAAATGACTCCACATAATCTATAGGAACTGAGATATAGGAAACCAGTGACCTAACACCAACATAAGTAGTGAAAGGGGAAATGTTGGCGAGGATATCCCACACAACTATATTCATACCATGATAGCCACTGCATCTTTAACTACTGGATTCACAAGACCGATATCATCCTTTGAACTCATACAGAGGAGGGTGATTAATGCCCTTATTTTCCGATATGAATAGGAAGGGGTCATTCCCACCAGGGATATGGCCCTCCAATATCTCAAGGAATCAACACCTCATTAACACTATCACCCTTGAGGGCTACATAGTGGGAAACCACCCCCATTCCAACAACAAACCTGTTCAGAATCCTCTCCCCAGAGCACCCTGATGGATCACTCCCCTATGTTGAGAATGTAGGGGATGTTCGAGCCATACCCATTATGGTAACTACTTGGGAGCTACCTAGGAGGGATCCCACTAGGCTCCATAAGTTCCAACACTAAATGGTCCCACATGTCGATGAGTTGGATTAATTCATCCCAGTTTCACCAGTCTTGGTCTAGAATATTCTACACCAATGCTAGGGGAAGACCCAAAAAATTTCCTAATAGAAGGAATCTTCTCTAGCTCTAGAGGCCTCTTCCACTACTGACATATCCCATAACATCCTTGTAAAAGGTTAATGGTGATTATTATTCACCAACATGGAACCGAGAGACCAACTACCTCTCAGGTATGCTGGGTTGACTCTCTTAGTCAATAGGGCCACATAAAGTTATTATAGGCCATCTCTTAATGAGGAATACAAGTGTAGAGGCCTCCCCCTCATTACCAAAAAAATCATGGAGTTCCCCCCCATGAAAAAAAACATTCCTTACCATGAAGAACCATCTTGTGTAAGGAGGGATTATTCCCATTATGGGGTCCATGCCCATGGCACATGCCATAATGTGCATGGAAAGAAACTGAGTGACTCTCAACAATTCAAACTTAGAGAAATCCTATGCCATTAGAGTCAGGACCTTGGGAAGAATTATGTTACCACTGTCTTCTCAAACTCCTAAGTGATAGATGAATCGATGATGGAACATTCACCCCCACTTTTTGAGGTAGGGGATGAAGCCAATTGATTAATTCTTACAATCTTGGAAGCCAAAGTCCACAAGGTCCCTAAATCCTTCTATATATACCTATAGGTGGAGAAAATTCTGGCCTCTTTCTAAGGACTCACAGTGCAACTATCTCCAACATCATCAGTTTACCTCCTCTACACCTCCACACTAGAAGTTTGAGAAATTTTAGGATTTAGGTTGATTCCCTCTGGTGATGGTGAGCACTCTGTTGAGCCTTAAAGTGATACTTCAGCCCTCGTACATGAGTAAGTGGTAAACACCCCATCCTACATGGACATGATCTTGAATATGGATCCACCACCGAGGGGAATTCAAGCATGTAGTGGATATTTGACCCATTTGGTGACCCTATCCCGATAAATAAGCATCAAATAAGGCATACGTTGATGCTTCTACACTTATCTCAACCTATACTAAATAGGGTTTGGGCTGACCCGGAGCAGGACCATACCTATGGTAGTAACAAGAGGACTTGTGAGAACTATTGGCTGCTAAAAAACTATTAGCCTTGTTTTGGCCACATAAAACTATATATTTTTCAATCCCAAAGTCCATAATCAAGAACCAAGAGGTTTGTTTCTACCATAATATTTGGGAGATATTCCATAGCCTTCAGGACCATCAGTTGACCTACCCAAAGATCCACAGACACCTCAATGCCATTCTATAACTGTGTAAGAGGGTTGGGATCACAAATATACTAGTATCTTAGCATCCTAAATCATATGGATACCACCATAATCTCTATATAACCTTTTTAGGATCCTCATCATGCTTCATCGGTTCATGAAGAGGTGTCTCAATAAGTGAAGATCAAAAATTGGGGAAGTATGCTACGCTCCATTTCTACCCTATCATATGGAAACAACATGACCATCAATCCATAAATCTTACGGATAGTGAATCTTACACTTTGACTACTACCATAGTAAATTCATCACCATCAAACCATAAAAGGATTAGAGAAATAGGGATACCGATCAGGGAATGACACGAAAAATCCACCTCAAGGGGTGACACAGTACCAAGAAAACCCCATGACATGTGATCATACTCATTAGAAGAGATTGGTGATAGGTCTTGGGAATCCCCTAATGATACATTATTACCTTCTCATGGGTACATTGAAAAATTAAAGGATCACATTGAGCCCACTGGCCTATCTTATGTTGCACAAAAAGTTGAGTTGGACCCTAGGATAGTCGCCTTGCTTCAGGTTATTGAGGAATATAAAAATATCACTGTTGAGCTTATTTCTAAGAAGTTTCCCAACACTGAAAATGTATAAAGGGACCATGTATCTCCTCTAGTGGTACACTTGGTCCTCCTTGGCCAAGTTCCTCTATTTGAACTTGGTGGCCCCATGCATTGGGTCTGGGTAGAGGCTAGGGGTTTTGGAAAATGACCAACATATGATTTCCCCACCCTCCATGATCAATATGATTATCCTAATCAAGATAAAGTATATGGATATCCTCCATTTTATGAGCTTGTCAATGCATTAGTGACAAAAATTCCTCACCAAAATAGCATGATAACTACTCTCATCACCTGTATCGAGGCTCTGGAAATGTGACAAGTGGACATTTTGCATGAAGGAAAGATGTATAAAACATGGTTGGACTATGTTTAAGTGCCCATAGAGTTTAATAATCCAATATTTACCCAGTTTAATGGAATGGGCGAATCTATAAAACATTTATCCCATCTCACCTTAAGGTATGGTCCAATTTTAGTGACTCCAGATTAGAAGGAAGCTGCCAAGATCCAATTATTTTTCCAAACTCTAGAAGGACCTATGTTTTTATGGTATTTTAATCTGACCATAAGGTCTATTTATAGTTTGGAGGACCTCTTTATATAGTTACTATACCATTAAAACTACACCTTACACAAGATGATCATTGCAAAAATATTAAGATGCATACAGAGGGCCGATGAGTGAGTCACTGATTTCTTCTCCCAATAGAAGGGACTCACATATTCACTCGATATGCCACTTTCCTAAAAAAAATGCTTATGATGTGTGAGAATAACATGAAAGATGATCTGGTCCCTAATCTCATCTCCCTAAACTACCCAAGTGGATTACAAGAGTTCTCCTGAAAAGCTCAATGTTTGGAATAATCCTTGTAGAAGACCAAACAACAATCACACCCATTACCGCTTTTAACTCCCACAAGAAGGAAAAAAAAAAGCAGAGACAAATACCACTATTAATGAAGATAATTATAATCCAGTGTACCTATTAGAACCTTCATAGGATGATACTTACTGAGTGCATCCCCACTAGGTGAAGCCTCATCTGGTGCTACCTTGCCAAGTATATCCTCACTAAGAACAACCACCTCAAAGAGAGAATGTGGCTCCAACCCCCTTTCAAGGCCAGGATCTTAGGGTTCCTTTCACAGAGAGAAAGAACACAGATTATTCATTCAAGGATGATCAGGTCCTAGGATATTTCATTTACAACCTTCAAAAGGGAATCCCGAAGTTTCCAAAATGCAGTAGACCCTAGGAGACCAAACTCACTGACTATACCGATCATTTCCTGTATCACAGAATCCTCAAACACACCATTAAAGAATTATTTGTATTCAAATGTTGGATCTAGGACTAAGTATATTGTGGATTAGTCAAATTTAGTGATGTTCTAGCATAAGTGGAATCTGTCTCCACTGAACCTAATAGTGAAATTGAATGTTTCGGTGATTGGAAACAGGTCCCCATCCAAGAAACGTATAAGTACAATTACTAGTTGGATCATAAGATAGCCGCTCACACCCATGGTATCATCCATTCATTATTGAGTTATCTAGAACCCTTTTTGGTTTCCATGCCTCCTCTAACCACTGCCTCTACATCTACATCATATCCTCCCAAGTCATGAAAGAATAGATTTTAATGGAATAAGGGAAATCAAAGTCCCCCAATAGTGCCAAAAACAGATCACACCCTTGGTGACTTCATGCCTCCCAAGTTGATAGATGCTCCCAAGGTACACCCAGTTCCTGATTATTCCACTGATGAGGAGAAAGAATAAACCTCTGTAAATTCTGTTGAACTAGTGGACCACTTTACATCACCCAACAATGAGTAATTTTATACAAATCCCTCAGGCGCTTCTATCTGATGACATTGATGGAGATGTCGAGGACACATCAGTAGAAAAATTCCAATGTTAGTGATTTAAACCAGGATGTTCTTTATATTGAAACTAGGAAGAAATCATTTCACATAGATCAATAAGAACATCCCTCCTAGTTCACTCCATTAGGTAAACCCCACATAATACTATATTATTTAACTATGTAACTCAGACACTAGCGATCCATAGTCATTTGTGTCCATCCAAGTTCTAAACCCATCCATCCAACATTCATCAATAATTTTTTCAAAGAAGACCAGCTAGCCAGTAGTATAATATTCTCAGTTGTATCCAGGCCCCAACAATTTAGACAATGTCATCTTCTATACCCCATGCCAAGGAGTGACCCTCATCAGGAAAAAAATATTCGCCTAGTGAGTAAGTATGATGTGTTGAAGCACCTTGCTAGTATACCAAAAATTATCTCAATATTTGAGGTGTTATACTTGTCAATGGAAATGTGTGGGGCCCTTTACAAATACTTGGAAATCCCCATTCAGTTCAAGGATGATCTAGCCGCTGCTAAGGCCTACTATATAGAGGAGGACGAGTGAGAGGAATGTTGAGACATTATCTATTTTTCTAAATAAGAAAAGGGTGTCAAAATTCATGGGAAAATAAAACCACTATATATCATATTTCAATTAAAAAATATATAAATCCACCACTATCTAGTGGATACTGGATCCAGAATCAACCTCATCCCGACACAGATGCTCCATAAAATGGTAATTATAAAAACAGATCTGACTCCCTCCAACCTAACAATCTAGGGGTATGATTAGAGTGAGCAGAATCCACATGAAAAAATTCAAATAAAGACTCAATTTAGTTTCCTGGTATCAAGAACTAAATTTACAATAGTCTCACAGGATATTGCATACAATGAATTATTAAGAAGGACCTGGATTCATTTTCATGAAACAGTCCCACCGTCATACCACCATTGCCTCAATTACTCCCTTGATGGTTTATTAGGGGTACTCTAGGGTGACGCACCCCCTTTGACTTCTATGAGGCTTGTTATCTAGATTCTGGTTACAAAATAAGGGAAGGAAAGTATGTCAATACTGATAGGGTTGAGCACATCAATTCCCATAATGATCTATAGACCACTAAAACTAGTCCATGGGTAGACTTTAAAGATAGATTTTTTCTCCTTATTCATTGGTTAGATCCCACAAAGCCATACCTAAGGGGTTGTTTCACTGTATTTAAGAGAAAAGATTTCTTGAAAATTACCTCATACTCCTATAATAGACATGACTTGCTAATAGACTAAGACCCTACTCTAATGAATTACCAAGAGGTTCACCCCCTGACCACCAATACACAACATTTCTGTATGTTCCACAAAGTAGGGATGACTCTACGAAGGTTGAATCATCTCCATTTTTTTGATATCAAGATTAGAAATCACAGCTTGAAACCAAATTGAAGTGGCTCAAAAGCTTTTTTCACCACAATCACAGTAGAATGAGAACCCCTCATCAAGGATTATGCATATGCCATATTAGGCACTAGTTATCTCCCTGGGTGAACTAGACTAGAAGAGACACCTCATCCCTCTGATCCCCCTGTATTAGATGATGAAAATGATTTGGAAGATTCCCCTCCTGCATTTGAATAGGATCTCCATGACTATTGATGAATTAACCTAGTCTAACCTTTTTTACTGAAGAATATTTGAGGAAGAATATGATCATCACAACCATGTCCCTAGAGGATCATCATCAATATGTGTCCTTCCTAAAATCACACACAACATACTCTTATGGAGCTATGAAGATATTATAAGGTTAGACCTTTAGGTTTCTATTCATCACCTTGGCCTCCCGATGATTCAACGTGGGTTCAATCAACCTTCCAGAAATATTCACCCCTATCATGATACTATGGTCAAGGCTAAGGTTGATAAGATTATTAAATACAACTTTATTAGAGAGTTCCATTACCCTAGGTGGATTTCCAAAATTGTCCCAGTTAGGAAGAAGAATAAGAAAATTAGAGTCTTCATCGACTTTCAGGATCTCAATCGTCATTGTCCAAAGGATAATTTTCCCCTTCTAGATATAGAGTTGTTGATTTATTCTATGACTAGGTTCTAGATCCTTTATTTTATGTACAGGTACTAAAAATATAATCAGATCTGGATGGTCCCTAAGGATGAGGATTCCACACCCTTCAGGGCACCCAAAGGAACATTATGCTATTAGGTGATTCCTTTCATCTTGAAGAAATCCAGATACACATACTGTAGGGTCTTGAACTATATATTTAAGTTGATTCTTGTTACATTGGTGGGGTGTTATGTGGATGACTGGTGGTAAAATCTCACTAGCTTTAGGACCATCTTAAGGATCTTGAGAAAATTTTCAACTTCCTCTACTCTTTACACTTAAAGATGAACCCATGAAGTGTGCGTTTAGGTTACCTTAGGAAAATTTCTCATCTTTATCATAAGGTATGAATGCATCAAGGTTGATCTAGATAAAATCAAGGATATCAGTCAAATTCCTCCCCTGAGAAATCCCTAAGAGTTACGAGGTTTCCAATTCCACTTAGCCCACATACACTGATTTATTGAAAATATGGCCGAAAAGTGTATGACTTTTTCAAGGATCATGAAAAAGGCTATGCTTACCAATGGGATAAGGAATTCCAGATTTCCTTTGAGGATATCAGTAATTACCTACTATAGACTATGTTTACGATGCTACCCATCTTAGGAAATCCATTTTCCCTTTACATGACCTATCTAGAATGATCCCTTGGTGTCCTTTTATCCCATAAAAATGATGAGGGCAGGGAAGACAACCTATACTATCTCAGCTGCATGCTCCTTGACACGAAGACCATATAATACCCTATCGAGAAGAGTTTTCCCATGTTGTTCTTTGTATTGAAGAATTTGTGACATTATTTTTAGCACCATGAGATACAACAAGTAGACCTATTAAATTACATACTCAATTGCCCCATGTTGATGGGATGATTGGTGCACTGGGCATAAATCATCTAGCAGTTCAAGAATAGGTTTGTCTCGTAAAGGACCATCAAAGTCTAGGAATTTAATGAATTGTTGGCCGTACATTTATCCCCTGAAGAATTTATATCAGATATTTATTTTCTAGATGAAGATATTCTCTTAATGGATCGAGCCATATTGTGTAGGAAGATTTACTTTGATGGTGCCTTCTGGAGCCCTATCATAAAGAGGATCAATAACCCCAAGCTCAATAGGGTAGGCCTAGGGATCATTTTCATAACTCTAGAATAAGATGTATTTCTATACTCATTCCTATTGTTATAAGGTTTCACTAATAATGAGGAAAAATATCAATATATCATCACCGGTCTTGTGTTATCCCTTGAGATTGATGTACCCTATTTACACTTTAAGGGAGACTTTGAGATAGTCATAAAATAGATCAAGAGTGAATAAATCATTAGAACACAAGATCTTATGGACCTGCTATAATGTACCCATCAACTGATGGCTCTGTTCCCTTCCTAGCCAAAGGTGAACCATGTTCCTCAATCACTGAATGGTTGAGCTAATGCTTGGGAAATCTTGGATGCTTCTCTTGAAGAACCTGACCAGTATGACTTGGTTATTGATGTGGAACACTATAGGGTCATCACCCCCACCTCATATGATGGAAACTGATAGTTTTTTCAGATGTCTATCGATAATTCTATGATAAGACCCTCAAATAGCCTCACAGACAAGGAAACACTTGATTGGATGAATCCCTTGGTTGTGTATCTCCATCATGGAATTTTCTCTCCAGATCGATCCGAGCATGATCGAATCCACTGTTGTGAAATATAGTTTTTCCTCCAAGGTGTTCCTAAACCTAAGAAAACCCATGATATGTGTGGTTTTAAGGGAATTATCCTCCATTTAATTCAAAAGTATGTGATACCTCAGATCATTCAAGAGGTCCATGCTAGGTCCTGTGGTTCCTATCAAGAAGGATTAAATCTCTCCCACCAAATTTAGTGGGTGAGTTACTTTTAGCTAAGCATGGTTCAAAAATACATTGATTTTTTCAAGAGGTATCATACATGTTAGATTCATTCTAACTTTATGAATTAACCACTAGATATTCTCCACACAACCAAGTATTCTTTTCCCTTTTTAATTCATGGACTCAATGTCATGGGACCATATCTCCAGAAAAATCTCAATAGTGTAGGTTCATTTTTTCCAAAAATGTATTCTTTTCCAAATGGGAAGAATCTATTATGCTTAAGGAATCCAAAACCTGGTCTGTGTTTAAGTTCAGAATCTCCCACACCATCAATTTTTTTGGGGTGCATCACATTATTCTCAAAGATAATAGAACTAACATTCGGGCTGATGAGTTGAAGAAACTTTATACCAAATACAATATCCAATCCAACCATAGTTCTCACTACCATGCATAGAAAAATGGAAAGATTGAGGCATTCAACAAGACACTATCTAACATCTTATAGAAAATGGTGGGCCATAAAAAAAGAGTTTCCCCAAAAAAATCCTCAATTATCTTGGGGCCTATTAGAGGACAACTCAAAATTATACCCAGGAGACCCCATACTCCCTAGTGTATGGAACAGAGGTAGTCTTACTCTTTGAGTTCTAGTTTTGTCACTCAAAATGGATGTTTATGACTAGAATATGCCAAAAATAATGGTAGGATTCCATATATATGAGTTGGAATCCCTTGAGGAAAATAGGCTTCAAGCCTTTCATAACTTATAGAGGTATGAGAATAGGATAGAGAGAGTGTTCAACAAGAAGGTCCACCTTTGATCCTTTCTCTAGGGTAACATGGTACTGGCTCTCAGAACACCAATGATACCCAAAAAAAGCCACCAAAGTTGGATAAAAAATAGGAAGGACATAACATTATCCATAAAATATATTCCAATGGAGCATACTCTTTTATCACTGTGGATAGAGAGCGTATCACACCTCCCACTAACACCAAGTTCACCAAGTAGTACTTCACATTGATGGAATAGATAAAGAAACATGACCTTAAATTGCAGTGACCATGGTCAAAACTACATAAAATTAAACTAAAATAAGCATTTTCAAAGATACATTACCTTAAATTGAAGCAAACATGGTCAAAGCTACGTGACCTTAAAATACAACAACCATGTTCAAATTTAAATGACCTTAAACTACAAAAACTGGATCTTAGCTCTAAGAACATAAACTTATAGCAACCCCTATGGTCAAAGCATTATGATCTTAAACTATTTTTAGTTAGCCCAAGTTGTATGAATTTAAACTGC
Source organism: Viscum album (assembly GCA_963277665.1). Lineage (NCBI taxonomy): Eukaryota > Viridiplantae > Streptophyta > Magnoliopsida > Santalales > Viscaceae > Viscum > Viscum album. The sequence continues at coordinate 716,794 of CAUJRU010000401.1, read as the reverse complement.
AGATCCCAACGTCCTTAGCACACGATGTTAAACTGAAGGTTACCCCATATGAAACTGGGATACCTTATATGATAAATATGGGATGACTATAGGAAAAAATGTCCTCAACACATGATTATAAACTGTATCCTCACTCTATGTCATAAACATAGTATTCCCTAAGGAAACTATGGGATCCCTCAATAAAATCTCTAGAGAGGAAACCACACCACTTCTGACTTTGGTATTCAACCATTATATGTTCTATAACTATGTTTGTCTTGATTCACATTCCCATGGGATATGTAGTGAAACCTAAACCTCCTATCTTTGGGCCCAACCATGAATTCATCGCAATAACACCCATTTTTTTAGAAGAAGTCACAACACAATGACTTTCATTTATATAACTCATAAAATAGAATAAAAAAAGGAGAGGGATAACAATACTGTGAAACCCCCTTGTTTATTGAAAGGGAAGGTGAAAGGAAAGATGGATAGAGTTTCACACACATTAACTATAGAATTATCACCACTAAATACCCTTATGGTAATCCTTTTCAGGTATAATCCCCAATCATATTCCTCATCTCTCCAATAAATCGATATTCCCTCATGACCGGACATGAGGAAGGAAAGAGTGATAAAATCAACATAATCCCTGCACACATCCTCAACACATAACGCTTAACTGTAATCCTTACCCTATATAAAACTGGGATGCCTCATAAGAAATGTATGGGATGAACCAAAAAAACATCCCCATCAAATATAGTTAAACTATATCCTTACCCCATATAAATTTGGGATTATCATATCACAAATATGTTATTATTCACTATCCTTTCCAGAGAGGATACCACCTTACCAACATTGGTATCCTACCACATCGAGTATCAGGGATACATATAGATTGATTCCCATGTACTATGGGACACATAATTCAATGTCCCATCCCCAACTGCAACACTAACTTAGGTCCTCCCCTAGTCCAAACCTTATAACCTTAAACTATGTGAAACTAGTTTTAAGATTTCATTGTGTGGTGCAAATCCTACTTGGATCTTTTACATTATGTTTTAAATCATTGGAACTATATGAAAATCCTCTAAGTATATAGTCCCAGTCCAAGCATTATGAAATTAAAATATGTGCATTTGTCCTCCTTTCATCCATATCTTAACATAGTTTTTTTTCACCCTATGTGTTTTGGAAAGCCAATAACCGCTTATCTTTTCATAACATCCTCACTTTAGATGATCATCACTTACCAGCATTAGTCTTATACCACATCGAGTTTTGGAACTACATATGGCTTGAATACCATTACTATGGGTTAAGTAGCAACTCTCAGACTCATATCCTAGGTCTATCCTCCACCATCAACTCATCATAGGGTCTTTTTCACCTCATTATAATGACATTGACTTGGGTATGGTTTTCTCGAGTTTTGAGTGTCAGAGGGTCTCTTTGTCCCTCCTTTTACATCGGGTTATTGCTATTTCATGCCGTACAGGTCTCATTAAGACACCCACACCATATGGTCCAATATTTATGACCGTAAACTAGTAGCTTCCCATACAGTTCATGTTTTATGACCTTAAACTAGTAGCATCCATAGTCTAAGTTGTATGACTTTAAATTGAAAGGGCCAACATACTCATCACACATCATTAAACTATAGCATTAACTCATATAAAATATGGATGCATTATATGATTAATATGAGATAAACTAAGAAAATTTCGTCAACATAAGATGTTAAACTGTAGCCTTAAACTGTATAAAATCAGAATTTCTCATATGATAAGTATGGGATGACTGAAAAATAGCATCCTTAACATATAATGTTAAACTATTGCCTTAATCCATATGAAACTTGGATGCCTCATATGAAAAGTATGGAATGACCACAATCAATTTCCTTAGCACAAGATGTTAAACTATAGTCTTACCCTATGAAACAAACATATGATGCTTCATATGACAAATATGATATGATTAAATATCCTCACTAGAGAGGAAACCACCCCTACGACATTTTTCTCCTACCTCACAACATTATTGAACTATGTACGACTTGATTTCTATCCCATGAGATAAGTAGTGATGCCTAAATATCATATCATGAGTCCATCCCAACCATTAACTCATTTCATGATCCCCCATTTCAAGATAAGCTTGATCCTCACCTACTAGCATGTTCATCCAACACATTTGAGTATGTGGTGGAATAGATATCGGGGAACTCTAAATCCCCTCTAGGACATTCACCACTTCCACTTCCATGCTTCAAAATTTCTTTGATTGGATAATCATCATCCTACCAATCGGAATGGGCTACCTGACGACAATGGTGCTCGACCAAACTGCCTCACCTACCATCCTTGGCTTATGATTCAAAGGATCCTTGATGAAAGATAGTAGTTCCCATATTTTGAACTTGGTCAATGGTTGATCCCACATTTTATACCCCATATTTGACTGGTATATGTGTGGAACTTGTGTTTTGAACATGGTCAATAGCTGTTCCCCACCCATAGGTCATCTCCTTTTCACTATAGGCCTTGAAAGTCATGATTCCCCCTTTCATAACTTCTTTAAGTCTGTTATTTTTCCCCTTGTTATGTTCTCCCATTAAGACAATGGGAAATCCATAATTCTCCTTGTTTTTTGCATCAATCATGGATTATGCAGGATTAGGAGTGGGGGGGGGGGGTGTTTTCTTCAAGCAAGGTTGTGATGCATGGGTTCCCCTTTGGTCTGAAATCCATGAACTTAAACCTGGAGACCAAATCTAAGCATAATGAATTTATAATGTGTGTAATATGTGATGTCATGCTTCTATATCCCTTGATTCACATCGGTTTACATCTCTCATATTCCACACACATTTTTTATAACATGCAACCCATGGTCTAAGAATCATCACCTTAAACTGTGTGTGACTCAACCCAAATTCCTTTTCTTTACACAAAAATACCTAGGTGCACCATTATTATTGGTTTTGAACCCTCCAGCATCACAAGAACCTTTCTAAAGTGAGCCCAATATGGTCAAAGAATTATGAATTTAACTATTTACAACACCACAGTCCAACATATATGACCTTAAACAAAGAGTCATGGTATGATCATTATGGCCTTAAACCATTTTCAACCCCATAGTCTGAGCATTATGACCTTAAACTGTTTGAAAATTCTTTATCTAACAGGTATGACCTTAAACTACCAAATGAAAGAGGCAGAAACATATGTTAGGTTGAAAAACCATAGGGAAAACCTGATAAAGAGTCAAACTCACCCCACCAGGTATCTCTCATGAATTTGGGAAAAATAATGGGATAAAAAGAAAGTGGTACAAATAAAATAGGGATATAGACCCCAGAAAAACCTAGATATGATCACTAAACCCATCAGTTTAGAAATAAGTTAAATCCAAACCATAAGTTCCCTTTGTCTCACAAGACCCTCTTGGGGGTACGTCCATTATGTTATCCTCTTACACGCCCATAACCTTGGATGGGATGGTGTTATTCACATCGGTTCACATTTACTAGCCACAATACACCAAACAATTATATAAACATCTTAATCACATGATGATAAACTATATAACACATCATCCTCACTATATTATGTTAAGTGTGTATGCATCATCTTCACTGTATGATGTTAAACTGCGTGTATATCATCCTCAACATATGATGTTAAACTATGTATATATCATCCTCACCATATAACTTTAAACCCTATGTCTATATTCCTCATTTCATGTTGTAAAATTGAGAAGCGTCTTAGGCCCTCTTCTAGGAATCCAATTTCCCCCTTCAGTAATGGTCACCTACCACATCATTCATGTTCCTTGACCATCACTTGACATATGATATGATTCTATTCTTGGAAGATGAGTCTAACCTTTGTTTAGATCGATACACCTACCCAATTTGATCAATGCCATGATGGAATAACTACAAGAGTGTTGAACTCCATTCAAACATTCCATTAGTTCATCCCCATGATTCACATCTCCCTTGACTTGGATCCCCATCATCCTTCATGTTTGAACAATCCCCCCTAACGATAATGGTTCCTAGACACACTATCTCATGTAAAATCTTGCGTACACACTCTGAATGACTTTAGATGAAATTTTTATGTAGTTCCTATGTTTCAAACATGGTCAGTGGTAAATCCTCATTTTTTCCCCATACTTGGAAAAACAATAATGGGTTCCATGTTTCAAACATGGTCAGCAGTTATCCTCCATTGTCATGCCACCCCCTTTATGTTATAGATTATGGGAATCTAGATTCATTATTTTAATAACCCCATTTTATTTGAGTAGAATTCAATGCCCCTAAATTACTCTATTCATTCACTAGCACACGTTGAGAAAGAAAGTTATCTATGGAGAGAGTATCACACTCTAGCCAAAAAATTCTCAGTCAGGAAACTCTTGGTGGTCAATAAATACATCCAAACCCCAATTATTCAAACCTTGTATGGTAATATCATATAATTGATCAATATTATATTTCTAACTTGTTTCTCACATCAAGCATGACTCACGTAGTCTTAGCGATTCATTTTTGGTTACCTTGTTAATTTGATCATATATACAACAAAAAAGAAAACATTTTAAAGCACATAGGGAATTTAAAAAAACCATCCAAAGTTTAGGAGGGTCATCCACATTTTGGATTCTATAATTTATTTCAAGATAAGATAATATTACATAAGGATCAACCCTAGTGACTGAGCGCTTGAGCTTAGCTAGCCTCTATTGAGTAGCCTCTAGAGCCCAATACTGCTATCCTAGATCATCCACCTCCTCTTTAGTGGTAGAGCGAACTTATTAGGCCCTAATTCACACCCAATAATATTCATATTGACTCTAAAATACTAGAGATACTGCCTCAACTAAAATGACCTCATCCACTACTAAATCTTCCCTAAGTTGGCCAATTATATCTTCCTAAGTAGTGACGACGACAACATGCTTTTGTGCCTACTCCTATAGATGATCGATCTTCTCCTTGGCTACCTGAAGTGCCCAAGTGCCCATAGACTTCTGTTTGTTCTATAAAACATCAAAATACTACCACTCAACACACACCTTATCAATGAGAAAGTCCTAATATAGTGTATGGAGGTGGTTAGAATCCACCCTTCATGTCCTAGGTTGACTAACCAGTGGTGGAGAAATCCCACTCGATTTGAAAGATCAGTTAGTGGAGTATGAGTGATGAAATTTCTCACACTCATCCAATGTGATGCCCTAACACTAGTTACCCAGAGTCAGTGCATTATTTTATTACATTGCCATTACCACAATAAATCAAATCCTGAAGGGCTGATATGTTTAGTAGCCTTGGAAATCCTAGATACAAACATAGGTTTTACATTACATCTTGAAATGAAAAACAACATAATATCCCCTTTGAAAACTCTCATATACCTTAGAGCATCCCTTCAATTCAATCATAATATACTTCTTTGTATCCAGGGAAAAAATGAAACATAAGAAAGGGGTGAGCTCAGATGCTCAGTAAGGATAAACAATATAGCGGAAGCTATTATAAACAAGCATAAACTTTTAAGGCAAGGTATAAAATGGAAACACAAGACTTTTAAACATAATCTTGAGCACAATAAAGTAATAATAAATTAAATAATTCCATTTAAACATTCACATGGACATTCTAATAGTTCAATAATCACATTAAATATCAATAACTAATCTCATGATGAGGAAATGCATAATGCTGGACATCATAACCATACCATCAAGGTCTTATGCCAAGACCATAAATAATCATACCATAAAGGCCTTGTGACAAGACACTAGTTTATCTCATGAGACCTATTGATGAATTGAGGGGATATAACGGGCCCTACCCATCGCTTACTAAGTCCAATGCATTCCTCTTATAGAAGGGAAAAAACATAACATAAACATTCATATTAAAACTAGCATGGGAAATGTTAATAATTTAACCATAAACCATGAATGGTATAAACATAGAAAATACACAGTCAAATATATCATAAACCCTTTAATACAATATTCAAGATTATATCACAAAGAATCAACCTCAAATAATCATAAAATCTAACAAAGATGTTGAAATAAATGAAAATAATATAATAAATTCATTAAATATATTTGAGAGAAATATCCTTTATTTTACTTTGAAAAAGTCACGTAATTATAAAAGAAAAAATTTATTTTAAAAATAACCTTATAATATTTTTGGGGAAGCTTCAAAACATCAAGACATCATAATGGCGTAAATAGCCGCTCGTTCCTTATAAGTTAAAAAAACATTCTTTCCTTAATTTTTAGAAAAGGTCATAAAGTACTTCGTTTGGAAAATGATGGAAAGATTCCTTTCAAAAAATTTGTAAAGAGTCAAACATGGGTAAAATTGATTTTAAATAATTTTTTATAATGTTTTAAAAAACATTTTAAGAAACATGTATATGGATGATAAATATTCCCTAACAAAAACTTACATATAAACAACCTCGAATAATAATGACATTATGAAATTAAACCTTATGTAAAAACCTTATAAGATTTATTTTTTAAAACATTTTAATAATTTTAAAAATAGACATAAAATTTTCTTTATAACCCTTTATATACATATAAATAAATATGTATAATAATATCAAGAATATTGAAATGGAGAAAGGATTAATTCTTTAAACATTCAAAGCATCCCATACCAATTTGAACATTTAAATAATAAGCACAATATCTTCAAATGAATATTTAAATACCAAGAAGATAAATTTATTCATGATATCAAACATAATAGGGGTAGTACATACACCACACACAAGAAATAGGTGGCGACCATGGCTTATATCTCATGAAAATTAAAAGTGAGATGAAATTCCCTTACTTTAAGTTCGATACTCTCCATATGTGTCCAAAACTCCAGTACAATGAGTTTAAAAATATTATTAACTTATACCCGAATAAAAAAAATATTTATGATATCATATATGATTCTTTTATGGCTTTATATAACCGGTTTATTAATAATTTTCTAATTAAAGAAACATTTCAGGTAATAATTGCTTTATTTATCATACATGTTTTGACTTGTTATTCTTGACCGTATTACATAGATCATGATTTACTTAATTTCATAATATAAAACATTATTTATATATCATATATATTCATAATATATAATATATGGATATATGAAATGGAATACACTATTCATGGAGATGATAGACCATACACATGAACGTAGTTTCTATTTTCTTATCGTATTTAATGGAAGTAAGTGAATGACATATATGTACATACATACATACATAAATAAATACATACATACATACATACATACATACATATATTATTTAGTAGAATTATTATATCATATATTTAATACATAATAATATATATTTTTATAATCATTCTTGAAGGGTGAATGTGGAAAATTAATCCCATCACATCGTGGAGACGATAAGCCGTACGTATGCACGAGCGACGATATCATTTACTTAATGGTTAAATGGTAAAGAATTGGATTGAATATGAATTGTAACAAACAAATATCATGTTATATTTATTTTTTACATCCTTTATATTCATCATTATACCCATAGAAATAAAGTGTACATGAAAAATAGTTTACACCACAGTGTAGAGATGGTAAGTCGCACGTACGCACACATGGTGATATTGTGTTTTGTAGGATGGATAAAATGAGGAATATGGTTTTAAAATAATAATAAAAACATATGATAATATATTATATACTGTATTTATTAATTTAGTATGGAATAAATAGGAATATAAAGTATAAGAATAAAAGAACTTTGAAAGAGGTGATAAAACAATTATCTCTTTTTTGAGTATCTCCTTTTGATTTGCACAAAAGGACTCCATAGGATGACTTTCTACCCAAAGTATGGACTCTAGAATGTAGTGAGAGAAGTTTAAAGAGGAAATAGTTAGGGTTTGGACAAGAAAAAGGGATTTGGAGGTGTTAACTAAAGAGAAGGATACATTCCCTTTTATAAGGGAGGTGAGGGACACCTTTAGAAGATATTAAAATATTAATTTATTATAAATTTATTTTCGATTTAAAATAGCTCCAAAGTAATTTATTTAGATTATAATATGAGTATGGGTCTAAATCCTCTCAAAAAATGAATTTTATACATGTTTTGGTCATAAAATTAACCTTATCTTTTGAATTTAACCCTTAGTTAAACAGTTTAACTCTTACCGTGTCTTCTTGTATTTTTACACTATAGGGTTAATATAGTAACGATAAAATGAAAAAAGAATACCAATTAGATCATTAATGAAACATTTAACAGTATAATATTTATTTGGATGAACCTGAGATTTTTATGAATGTTATAACATTTAATAAAATATTATTTATTGTAAATTATCATTTATGTCAATTTTGATACTGTTCAATATTTTCATTTTTAAAAAATATCAAAACATCATGATAACTTCGAAATAATAATTATAATAAGTCACTAATATGTCTATGTTTTCTATAAAATTAGTTTATGTCATTAATTAAGTCAAATTATATTTATTTTAATATTTTTAATATCATTTATTTGATATCTCAATTAATTAAACAATTACTACATCATCATTGTATCAACATTTAATTTAATTATTTAATGTCTAAAAATTATAAATAAATTATAATTATGTAGATAAATTTCTTATATTTTTAAAGACTATTTATAGTCGACCATATCACTTATATTACCTCATATTAAAAATAAAATATTTATTAAAATTTGAATATGATATTTTAAAATCTTCTTTAAATAAAATATATTACATGTCCTAATCAAACAAAAGTGGATTAAAAAGGATCATATTTTCGAAATAAGGTTTATTTTGGTTGAATAATACTTATAAAATAAAATTATTACAAGTTTTAGGGTAATTTTATATTATTATAATATTATTTTTACCTTTAATTACCCTATTTACCTTTAACCGTGGTAAATAAAAAATAAAAGTTACTATTCACCAAAACTTATTTTGATCCTATTAGACCAAATTTTTCATACTAATTACAACCATGCATGTTATATTTTATAAATTCAATTTAAAAATTTGATAAAATTATGTTTAATTATAATTTTCAAATGTGGCAAGAAGACGGGTAAAAGACGTTAAAAAAGTTCAATGAATTTTTATATATAATTCTATTATAAAAATCATTACAATGACCTAAACTAGGTTAATATATAAATTATTTATCTATTTTGAATTTAAAATAAATTTAAAGTAAAATAATTATTTAAATGAAAAAGTTGATTTTTAACAATAATGCAGTGTTTTCACTATTCATCAAAAAATTGAAAGTTTTCATAAAAATACCAAAAAATTCACCCTAACCTAATTTTGATATTAAAAACTCAAAAATTAATTATATTTTACCAAATTAAATTTATAATAGTGTCTAAAATTAATTTTATTATTATTCACAAAAGTACATAAAAAGTAGTTTCTTTAAGAAAATAGTATTTTCTAAACATATAACTATTTCAGTGAAACTTATAAATTTCATTATAAATATGTTTTATTTATGTAAAAACATTATAAATAACAGTTAATTTTTTTATTACTATTTATATTACTATATTTAATGGATAAGTTATTAATATATCATTTAAATAATTTTAACACTTAAGTGTTGTTTCATAGAGACTCAATCTTGCATGTTACGAAAGCCAAGTCAGTGTTGTGTGGAACACAAGTTATTGAAGATAATATACCATGAAATATTGGTTTGTTACATTCTACTCTCTAATAAATTGCATCCTCACAATTTAAACTCGGAATTGAAAACTATGGGTTGGACTTTTCAAAATATCTTTTTTGAAATCCACATCCGAAAATGGATTAATGAGGCCACAATTTTAAAATAAAGAAAGAGAAGTTTGAAGGTCACTAGAGATAACACATAATAGGGTTCCATATAGAAAAACATGTACGTGGAAGATAAATCTAACCATCAAGTTCTAATGGATAGTGATAAAGAACATGGTTATAAAAACATTAACAATCACAATGCTTGAAGTCGGTGATGATATAAAGAACCATTGGATTCATACAAAAATAAAGAAATATGATTTTTTTATTTTAAGATCATTTCTCTATATTTTAAGAATTAATTAACTTCATAGATTAAGAACCTAAGGAAGAATACATAATTTACATGTATAGTTTCATCCTTTAACTAATTTATACCATAGACTCATCTTTATCTCTAAATAATAATATTCAAAAAAATATATTTATCTTAAATGTATAGGGTTCTGAAAATGAATTTATACTTCATCTTTCAGACCATTTAAATAAAAAAACCACGTTATATAAACTAGGACATCGCATAGGCCAGTGGTAGGTGATAAATCCTTGTTGCACTTTGGTTGTGGGTTCAATTCCTGCAACATTGTTCGATGCGACGGGTTGTCACCCAACCCGTGGGTTGTTCTTTTCTTAAAACTATATTATTATAACATTCAAAAAATAATGATATTAATTTTTTAACCTTGAAAAATAATATCCAATTTCTAACTTAATTCATTCCAACCTTTAGTCTTATCCAAAATACATCTGTCCAAACTCACAATCCAAAAATATATAAGGAAGGTGACTAAATTTCTAAAATCAACATAACATAATGTAGATCTATTTTTTCACATACCAAACATGTGAATACCTTCATCATGTGTCCTATTAAATCATTGTAATAACCTTAATTTCCTTAAAACCATATTGAATACATTCATTCTTCCTTATTCCTTACATAAAACATAGAATATTTGATATACTCCTTAAATCAAAAAATGTTGTAAACTCCAACAATGATGGAATAAACAAACTATTATCTAGTTCTATGGTAGTTGATAATATCCAATATAAATTATCTAAATCAATCATGTCTTTATTACAAAATCATTATCTCAGTATTAGAAATATATTAAGGTTTATCTTTCCCTCAACCATATATTTTCCAAAAAGTTTAACTTGCAACTATGTCACTATAATTGGTACGATACAATATCAAATTCATAATGAAATAGTACTACAACACAATCCTTATTTATTTCTATAATCTATATAACCAGTACATCATTTATAAAATACTCAAATGACATAATTCTTCAATCCCAACATAAACACATTAATTATTCCTCTTCTTCTATGGTAGAATCATAATATTTATTGTGACACCTTATTATATTATGAGATTTATTCCTTTGATTCTTGGAGAATTATATTACATAGTGCCCTATATTCTTACAGTTGAAGCATTGAACATTGAAAAATTATTTTCTTCCCTTGAAATCATGAGCATGGTGTCCTTTTTGTCCACATTTAAAGCAAATTTTTTTTCCTCTCAAGTAGGCACCGGGGTGTTTTCTTCCACAATTATCACATGTGGGAAAATACTTCTTTCCCTTCTTCTCTTTATCCAAATTTTTCACCGCTATCCTTTTATTCTCACGCTTCCCTATGAAGACATAATACTTGGGGTATTGTTTACCCACCTCGCTATCACATGATATTATGTACTTATATAATGAGAATTCTTGAGAGATTATTTCCCTTAAAAATATTGGATTAAGACCATGAAATATATGATCCTTATTACTCTTTGGATCACGTGCATCTATGAGGTTCAAATTACTTCTACTGGGCGACATTTCTAAATGACGACATATGATAGGTTATATCATATCGTAATGTATAATCCAAAAACTATAAAAATACTTAACATAAATTGAATATTTACACATATCTAGTCTCATAATCATAAAAATGGTTTATTTGGGGACATATTTACTTATAAATCCTTCATAAAAGTTTATAAATAAAATGTGAATTATCCCAAGCATATCCCCTAGGAGTGTCAAACCAGGTATAGTAAGGCCCGTTGTCGTATACCTGGTTACCCCAAGTCAAGCCTGGAACACCTTTTCAGAGTTATTACTACTAGGTACATCTATTATATAACCACATCCACTTGTATTATCCATACATGGATATATTTTCTAGGAATACCCACATAATCTATACATTACCACAATTTTGTGATATTATTCTATACTTATCCTCTAAGTCAATCTTAGGGTTATGATATAAAATCTAGGATTTCTAAATCTAGTTTCTAAGGTTGTTGCTAAACTTCATATGATACCAACTGTATTTCAACTACCCAGTTACCCATAGTTGGAGCATTATTTTATTACATTGACATGATCACAAGAAATCAAATCCTGAAGAACCAATCAGTTTAGTAGCCCTGGAAATGCTAGATACAAACATAAGTTTTACATTACATCTTGAAATGAAAAACAACATAATATCCCCTTTGAAAACTCTCATATCCATTATACTATCCCTATAGGTCAATAATAATATACTTCTTCACATATTGGGGAGAAATTAAACATAATAAAGGGTGAGATCAAATGCTCAGTAAGGATAAATACTTTAGTAGAAGCTGTCATAAATAATCATAAACTTTTATGGAAAGGTATAAAACTAAAACACAAGATTTTAAACATAATATTCAGAATAATATAGAAATAATAAATCAAATAATTATATTTAAACATACACATGGATATTCTACTAGTTGAATAATCACAAGAAATATCAATAACTAATCTCATAATGAGGAAATGCATAATTCCAGACATCATAACCATACTGTTAAGGCCTCATGCCAAGACCATAAATAACCATACCATAAATTCCTTGTTTCAAGACACTATTTTGTCTCATAATACCTACCTATGCATCTAGGGGATATAGAGGGCCTCACCCATCACTAACTAAGTCCGATTTTCCCCTCTTATGGAAGGGGTAAAACATAACCTAAACATTTTTATTAAAACTAGCATAAAAAATGTTAATACTTTAACCATAAACCATGAATGGTATAAACATAGCACATACACATTAAAATATATGATAAACCCTTCAATACAATATGGAATATTGTATCATAATAAATCAACCTCAAATAAGCATAAAATCCAACAAAGGATGTTGACATAGATGAAAATAATCTAATAAATTAATTAAAACTCTTTAAGAGAAATATGCCTTTTTTACTTTTAAAAAGTCATTAAATTATAAAATAAAACATTTATTTTAAAAATAACTACATATGCTTGTAGGGGATGCTTAAAAAAGTTAAAGTGTCATGATGGCGGAAATAGCCGCTCGCGCTGTATAAGTTAAAAAACATTCTTTCCTTAATTTTTCGAAAAGGCCATAAAGTACTTTGTTTGAAAAATGATAGAAATATTCCTTTAAAAACATTTATAAAGAGTCAAACATGGGTAAAAATTAGTTTAAATAATTGTCGATAGTATTTTGAAAGATATTTTAAGAAACATGGATATGGATGATAAAGATGCCCCGGTGGAAACTTATGTATAAACAACCTGAGACAACAATGATATTATTAAAAAAAACCTTATGTAAAAACATTAAAATATTTATTTTTTATTTTTTTAATATACATAAAAATAGACATAAAATTTTCTTTATAATAATTTATATACATATAAATAAATATATATAATAATATCAAGAATATTGAAATGGAGAAAGGATTAATTCTTTAAACATTCAAAGCATCCCATACCCCTTTGAACATTTAAATAATAATCAAAATATATTTAAATAAATATTTAAATACCATGAAGATAATTTTATTCATGATATCAAAAATAATAGGGGCAGTACATACACTACACACAAGAAATTAGGGGTGAACATAGCTTATATCTCACGAAAATTAAAAGTGAGATGGAATTCCCTTACCTTTTGTTCGATACTCTCTGTATGTGTCTGAAACTCTTGTATACTGGTTTTAAACATATTATTAACTTATAAAAGAATTATAATAATATGTATGATATCATATATTATTAATTTATGGATTTATATTACTCATTTATTAATAATTTCCTAGTCAAAGAAACATTTTGGGTAATAATCATTTTCTTTATCGTATATATTTTAACTTATTATTATTGATTGTATTACATAGATCATGATTTAATTATTTACATAATTTTAAACATGATTTATATATCATATATAGTCAGAATATATAATGGATAGATATATTAAATGGAATACACTGTTCATGGAGACGTTAGGTCGTATGCATGAACGTTGTTTCCATTTTCATATCGTATTGAATGAAAGTAAGTGAATGAAATATATATATATATATATATTATTACAGTATCATTATTATTTCATATATTTCATACCTATTAATAATATACATTTTTATAATCTTTCTTGAATGGTGAATGTGGAAGATGAATCACATCACGTTGTAGAGATGGTAATCCGTACAAACGCACGAGCGACATTATCATTTACTTAACGGTTAAATGGTATGGATTTGGATGGAACATGAATTAAAAAAAACAATATCATGTTATATTTATTATTTAAATCCTTTATATTCATATTTATACCCATAGAAATAAAGTGTACATGAAAAAAGTTTACACCACAACGTGGAGATGGTAAGCCGTATGTACGCACGCATGGTGATATTGTGTTTCGTAGGATGGGTAAAAGGTGGAATATGATTTTCCAAAAAATAATAAAAAAATAAGAATATATTAGATGCTGGATTTATTACTTTATTATGAAAAAAATAGGAATAGTAAGTATAAGAAGAAAATAACATTCAAAGAGGTGACAACAAAATTACCTCTTTTTCAGGTATCTCTTTTGATTTGCACAAAAGAAATCCTTAGGATAGATTTTTGAAAAAATTATGGATCTAGGATGTAGTGAGTTAAGTTGGGAGAAGAAATGGGAAGGTTTTTTTGAGCCAAAGGGCTTTGGAGGTGTGAATTAAAGAGGAGGATAAGTGCCCTTTTATAAGGGAGGTGATGGACACTTTTGAAAGAACTTAAAATATTAATTTATTACAAATTTCTTTTCAATTTCAAAATATCTCCAAAGTTATCTATTTCGAGAATAATATGAGTATGGGTCTAAATCCTCTCAACCAATGAAATTTATACATGTTTTAGTTAAAAACATAACCTTATCTTTTGGATTTAACCATTAGTTAAACAGTTTAACTCTTTCCATGTCTTCTTGTATTTTTACACCATAGGGTTAATATAGTTACTATAAAATGCCAAAAAAACCCCAATTGGATCATTAATTACATATTTAACACTATTATAGTTATTTTTATAAACCTGATATTTTTATGAATTTTATGACTTGTGATAAAATATTATATACTTTAAAGTATCATTTATGTCAATTTTGATACTATTCAGTATTTTTATTTTTAAAAATATCAAACCATCATGATAAATTAGAACCAATACTTATAATATGTAATATACATGTCTATATTATCTATAAAATTATTTTATGTAATTAATTAAGTCAAATTTTATTTATTTTAATATTTTTAATATTATTTATTTGATATCTCAATTAATTAAACAATTACTACATCATCCTTGTGCCACCATTTAATCTAATTAGTTAATATATAAAAATTATAAATAAATAATTATTATGTATATAAATTTATTATATTTATAAATAATATTTATAGTCTACCACATCAATTATATAACCTCATATTAAAAATAAATAGTTATTACAATTTGAATTTGACATTTTTAACTCTTCTTTAAATAAATTATAATAAATGTCCTAATCAAATAAAAGTGGCTTAGAAAGGATCATATTTTAGAACTAAGGATTATTTTGGTCGAAAAATACTTATCCAATGAAATTAGAACAAGTGTTATGGTAATTTTGTATTATTATATTATTTTTTTACCTTTAATTACCATATTTATCTTTAACCGTGGTAAATAAAATTCAAAAGTTACTATTCACCAAAAAATATTTTGATCCTATTAGACTAAAATTTTCATACTGATTAAAACCATGTATGTTGGTTTTTTGAAATTTAATTCACAGAAGCGGTAAAATTATGTTTAATGCTAATATGCAAATGTGGCTAGAAGACAGGTAAAAAGACATTAAAAAAGTTGAATGAATTTTTATATATAATTCTATTATAAAAATGATTATAATGACCTATATTGGGTTAATATATGCATTATTTATCTATTGTGACTTTGAAATCAATTTAAAGTAAAATAATTATTTAAATGAAAAAGTTGGGTTTTTAACAACAATGTAGTGCTTTTCACTATTCATCAAAAATTGAAAGTTTTCAAAAAATACCAAAAAATCACCCTAAACTAATATTGATATTCCAAATTAAAAAATGAATAATATTTTACCACATTAAATTTCTAAGAGTATCTAAAATTAATTTCTTTATTGTTCACAAATGACATAAAAAGCAGTTCCTGTAATGCCCCGACCCCAGTTTCCCAAAGTCGGTGCATTATTTTGATACATTGGCATGATCAAAAAAAATAAAACCCTAAAGGACCGATAATTTTAGTAGCCTTGGAAATACTAGATACAAACATAAGTTTTACATTACATCTTGAAATGAAAAACAACATATTATCCCCTTTGAAAACTCGCATATCCCTTAGACTATTCCTGCAGGTTAATCATAATATATTTCTTCACATCCTGTGGAAAAATGAAACATAAGAAAGGGGTGAGCTCAGATTCTCATAAAGGGTAAACAATATAGCGGAAGCTATAATAAGTAAGCATAAAATTTTAAGGCAAGGTATAAAACTGAAACACAAGTCTTTTAGAAATAATCTTCATCATAATATGGAAATAACAAATCAAATAATTCAATTTTAACTTTCACATGGATATTATACTAGTTGAATTATCAAATTCAATATCAATAACTAATTTCATAACGAGGAAATTTATAATGTCAGACATCAAAACCATACTATCAAGGCCTCGTGACAAGACCATTACCATACTGTCAAGGCCTTGTGCCAAGACACTAGTTTGTATCATGATACCTACCAATGCATTGAGGGGATATAGAGGGCCCCACCCATCACTTACTAAGTCCAATGAATTCCTCATATGAAAAGAGTGAAATATGACATAAATATTCATATTAAAACTAGCATACAAAATGTTAATACTTTAACCATAAACCATGAATGGTATAAAAATAGCACATCTATAGTCAAACATATCATAAATCCTTCAATACAATTTGGGAGATTGTATCATAAAAAATCAACCTCAATCAATCATAAAATCCAACAAAGGATTTTGATATTGATGAAAATAATCTAATAAATTCATTAAAACTCTTTAAGAGGAATATCCCTTTTACTGTGAAATTATTCAAAAGATGAAAAATTATAAAATAAAAAATATACTTTGAAAAAAACATTGTAATCTTGTACGTGAAGCTTAAAAATGTTAAGGTTTATTAACAATGAAAAATATCCACTCACGCCGTATAAGTTAAAAAACATTCTTTCCTTAATTTTTTGGAAAGATCATAAAGTACATCATTTGGAAAGCGATGGAAGGATTCCTTTAAAAATGTTTTATAAAAAGTAAAACATGGGTAAAAATGTATTTAAAAAAATATCAATAATATTTTGAAATACATTTAATTAAACATGGACTCCGATGATATGGTTGTCCCAGTAGATACTTATGTACAAACAATCTCGGATAATAAAGAGATTATGAAATTAACCCTTAACTTGTACTTTACTTTAGTCGAGGGGGCATTAAACTCTTGTATAATGGTTAATGTATGTTATTATATTACACCAAGAACATATCCATTTTTATTATATCATATATTATCCTCTTATATCACTTTGGTAATAATATTTTAGTATTACCATTGTTTCGGGTGTTAACTGCTTCATTTTCCCATTCTTGTTTTTTCATGAAAGTCATGTTTGTTATGAATAGGATATATTTTATTCATATCCCTAATGAAATTAGGTTCATAATTATTCTTTTTTACTCATCATATAAATTTTATAATCATTATTTAATGGTTAACGTAGAGAATTAATCTCACTGCGTCATGGAGATGGTAGGCTGTACTTACGCACGGGCGATGGTATAATTCCCTTGATGGTTAAATGGTATAAAATTGGATGGTATTTTAATTATACATAATAATTATAATTTTATATTAATTATTTATATATATTCTAATCATCATTATGCACATCCAAACAAATTAGCGGTGAATAACAAATTACAGCATGACGTGGAGACGGTAATCCGTACGCACACACGCATGGTGATATTGTTATTCGTAAGATGGATAAAATGAGGAATATGGTTGTACCATGATTATAATAAAATATAAGTATATGGATGATATTGGATTTATTATTTTGATATGGAAACAACATATAAATAGGAAGTGGAAGAAGAAAAAAACATTGAAATGGTAGATAAAACAATTACCTCTTCTTTGGGTGTTTCCTTTTGTTTTGAACAAAAGGGCTCCTTATGATGGCTTTCTTCCCAAATTTAGGACTCAAGGATGAATTTATGGAGGTTGGGAGGATAAATGGGAAGATTTTTCCAGAACCAAAAGGCTTTAGAGGTGTGAGTTAAAGAGAAAGGCAGGTTCCCTTTTTTAAAAGAGGTGAGGGGCACTTTAGAAAAAATCTTCAAATATTAATTTATTATAAAATTATTTTCAGTTTATAATATCTCCAAACTGATTTATTTTGAGGATAATATGAGTATGGGTCTAAATCCTCTCAAAAAATAGATTTTATACCTGTTTAGGTCATAAAAGTAACCTTATCTTTTAGATTTAACCCTTAGTTAAATAGTTTAACTCTTACCATGTCTTCTTGTATTTTTATACTATATGGTAATATAGTTACTATAAATTTTCAAACAAACCTAAAGTGGATCATTTTTGAAATTTTTATCACTATAAAAGATTTTTTTTACAAACCTTATATTTTTATGACTTTTATATTATTTAATAAAATAGTATTTATTTTAAAATATCATTTATGTCAATTTTGTTACTATTCAATATTTGCATTTTTAAAAATATCAAACCAACATGAAAACTTCAAACCAATAAATAAAATGTGTCACTAACATGTATTATTTATCTATAAAATTAGTTGACATCATTAATTAATTCAAATTATATTTATTTTAATATTATTAATATCATTTATTTGATTCTTCTTTTAATAAATCAATTATTACATCATCATGGTGTCACAATTAATTTTAATTATATAATATCTAAAAATTATAAAAAATAATAATTATGTAGATAAATTTCTTATATTTATAATGAATATTTATAGTATAATTTATCTTATGTATAATCCTATATTAAAAATGGTTTAGTTATTAAAATTTGAAAATTAAAATTTTAACTTTTCTTTAAATAAAATATAATAAATGTCCAAATCTAACACAAGTGGCTTAAAAAAGATCACATTTTTGAACTAATGGTTATTTTGATCAAAATAGACTTATCCAATAATATTAGTACATGTGTTTGGGTAATTTTATATTATTATATTATTATTTTTACCTTTAATTACTCCTTTTACCTTTAACCGTGGTAAATTAAATTTAAAAGTTACTATTCACAAAAAATTATTTTGATCTTATTAGAACACATTTTTTACAATGATTACAACCATATATGTTTTATTTCTGAAATTAAATTCACAGAAGAGATAAAATTACGTTTAGTTCTAATTTGTAAATGTGCCTAGAAGGTGGGTAAAAGAGACGTTCAAAAGTTCAATAAAATTTTATATATCTAATTCTCTTTTAAAATGAATACAATTAATTAAATTGGAATAATATATATATTATGTATCTAAATTTACTTTAAAATAAATTTAAATTAAAATAATTATTTGAATAAAAAAGTTGGGTTTTATCTACAATGTATTGTTTTTCACTATTCATCAAAAATTGAAAGTTTTCAGAAAAATACTAAAAATTCACCGAAACATAATTTTGATATTATGAATTCAAAAATTATGTATATTCTACTAAATTAAAAACATATAATCTGTATTAATATATTTAAAATTAATTCCTGTTGTCAAAACCAGAAATCAGGTTTTTGAGAAGTAAAAACTATCAAAAGATTGACATGTGTTTATATTGAATTTAAATATGATATTACTTCTAATAACCAAAATTGAATTAAATGAAAAAAAATAATAAAATTAAACTTTAAAATCAATTAAAAATATAATCTAACTATATAAATAAATTTGATGAAAAAGTAGTTTTGAATTAAAATGCAGCATTTTTCTCTATTCATTAAAAAATGAACTTTATCAGAAAAATACCAAAAATTTGACAAAATTAAAATTTGATGTCCCAATTATAAATAAGAAGATTAATTTTTCAAATAGAATTTATAAAAGTTTCAAATTTTGGATTTAAAAAGGGTTCACCATTAAAAGGCAGTAAAACAGTATTTTTTGAAAAAATACTTCTTTTATCTGAAAAATTGATTTTTTATATTATGTCTAAGAAAAAAATAAGATGGATTTTAAAATTATATGTAATATTTAAAATTAAAAATTTGGTTAATACCATTCATAACCGCTTTTTAAACGGTAAGTTTAGTAAGTCATGGTGCGCTCGAACTCAGTGTTGCGTGCAGCGCAAGATATTAAAATATTTAAAAGGAAGAGTACCATGGAAGCTTGGGGTGTTATAGTTACTTTAAGAAAATAGTATTTTCTATAAATATAAATATTTTATCGAAACATATAAATTTCATTATAAATATGTTTTATTTATGTGAAAACATTATAAATAACATTTAAAAATTATTTATTACTATTTATATTACTATATTTAATGGATAAGTTATGAATATATCATTTAAATAATTTTAACACTAAGTAAATGTTTCTAAGAGACTCAATCTTGCATGTTATGCAAGCTAAGTCGGTGTTGTGTGTAACAAAATTTATTGAAGATAACGTACCATGAAATACTAGGGTGCTACATCCAAGCCTTTCACTGAACGAATTAGTTATCCTTGGTAATTTATGATCTAGAATCCATGAATTACTTAGGTAGTGTAGGCTCATACAGAGGGAAGACTACTAAAACTTTAGTGTTTGGGTTATCTACAGGAAGGTCCGCAGGTGGGATGAGCCCTATGTCTGGGAGAAACACATCCTTTCCAGAGCCCTCACATATGGTGGGAGCCCCAACCACCTCCTGTGGAACCTATGAGGTAGGATCATCCACTAAAGGCTCTTAAACCACCCCCATTGGTGGCATGATCTCTACCACATTTTTTGAGGCTTCAGGTCCAACATTCGTCACCAATAGAACTTCTGAGATATGCACGATTATCATAGCCTCCCTGACCATCACAGTTTCTAGAACGATTTCTACCCCCTTAATTGAGGATTTTGCTCTAGCATCCACCTACTATGCTACTTTTATAATAGGACTATCCACCACAGCCTCCACGACCACCTTCTTCAAAGTAACAACCTCATCCACTGCCACTATCCTAGGCTCGAGCATCACCATTGCTGGTTGAGCTCCAAACATGGTTTTAACCACCATTTAAAGCACAGGTTTATCCAAGCATGATTTATAAGAGGATAAAATTGAAGGAAGAGATGAAAGGATGAAATTGATTACAATAATTGTATAACATGATGAGTAACTTGGAAATATCCATGGGAAATAACCCTTGTGATGGTGTTCCCCCTACAGTCATAACCTTTGTTTTAGGTGCAACCAGTGGGTAGCCACCTGTGGACACAACATGAAGAAGAGGCCTTGCGACGTCTCCCTCAAGGGTTGGGGATCCCTTATACTCCACATGAGGTTCATTATTAACCTACCCTTAATCTATTCTCATTAATTATTTCATAATTAACAGAGGGTTTAGATAGAAATCTTAGGGTCTGGTTAATATCCAAGGCACATAAGATCAAAATATTACCTTATAAATGATAGGATTTTCATCACTAGGGGAGCCTTGATAGACATCACTACACCAAGACTCCTCTGATCCCTCACTGTCAGCCACATTGGATGCCAATAGGTCCACAAAAATACCTATAAAAGATAGTATGTCCAACAATACCTTCACTTGGTCTGTTAAGGGATGCATAATGTCGTGGAAATAGATTAAGCCTTCCAGCTCCACCATGTATTGCATCACTTCATCTTGGAAAAAATGAACACGTACCCTCTCTTGGACCAAACCAGTGAGGAATATTCCCTCAGTGTGAATACTCTGCCATATTCCATGAATATAGGTGATGTGTTTTTGAATTACCCAAGTCTCATAGGCATTAAGAAAACAACATCATTGGGAACATCTGGGTGACACATTCTCTTCCCCAAACCTTTGATGTGTTCCCTAAAACTGTTTTAGAGGGTCTTCCTTCCTCCCTATGCCTATTACATGGTATTTTTAGACTTGTTGATGCTCCCTTTACTGTGGTTCCCACTATTGCAGGACCATGAATCTCTATCTCTACAGCTTCTTCTCTACTAACTAGACCAACTCTGCATCTGCGATGTGTGATGAACACCATTCTACCTCAACCCAATAGTTGTGGGACCCCTCATTCCTCATCATCGTGAGTTTTCTCCCACATTATAATATCCCTAGGTTATATTCTCTCCCAACTTAGCGCATAATCATGGTTGATCCCATAAGTAGGTATGGGCACTGGTAGTTCTTTTCGGCCCCCACCATCTTTATGAAAAAACATGCACCATATCTTCTTAAGGACTGAGGGTTGGAGTTCACTAGGTACCCCTTGCATTCATTTGGGGTGAGCCACTAGAGGCATCAAAACTTACTCATTAACCAATGTGGGGATTATGAATCACAGATCACCTTGTAGTCAACTCTGGACATAAATACCCCACCTTGAAAGGCTAGGATGTATGACCACTACTCGATGTACCTCATGCCATCATCAATCACCATTCCCATGAAAAGGAGAAATAGGTGGAAGATTAAGTGATCCTTTATCCCAATACCCACTAAGACATCCACTGAGACCAAGTTAAGAGGTCTAATCCCGACTATATTAAGGATCTATGGCTGAAAATTTTTGTTGGGAGGGGTGATGTGGTTTGCATACTTGTATCCCTCATGTGTATGGAAAGACAAAAATATAAAAAATTGAAGGGAACACACACATAGAGGGGGGTTTCCCCCCTGTATGATGTTGTGTAATACGTTGTATAGATTCTCCAAGATAGGGACCTCTAGGTTTTTGTGTTTCCCCATCACTAGCATCACTACTATGACGAGTGTGCTCGACCACACCCCCATGTGCGCATCCCAAATCGGGATCATCCACTTAAAAATTAGAATGGTAATAAATCCTTCTATCCTAACCATATGAGCCTCAGTATTCACACTATATTACCACATTTTCCACTACCTTGCCTCCAGGATTCTCCATTACGAGTGATCCTTGCCTCATTGAGTTACCGTTGAAAATTGACATAGCCTTCTTGGTATTATGTCCTTTGGTTCATTCAAGAAATACCCAAATCATTGATTGAAATAGATATCCTTCATCCATGGATTATGGTCTCTCTCCCCCAACACCAAGCACAGAATAACCCTTTATATGGATGGAATCTACTTCAGGTCCTCCCAAACATCCTCTATGGGGAGGAATTCATTATAAATAGCCCCTTAGATCAGGATCCCAAAAATCTAGTAGATATCCCACAATTTTATGTCAACCTACTCATGGTATAGATATAATGTGTTGGTCCTTGGAGACCACTATTGTAACACCCCAAACCTACACAGTACACCTCTCTTTCAATAATGCAATAACTTGCATTGTACGCAAGTTCGAGATTCTAACACACCGCGACCAATCAAAGTTGCCGTTATGAATAGTAATACCCACCTTTTGAAATTATATAAATTTTATATTTCAGAATGGACTTCATTTTTGGATTCTGAATATCAAAATTAGCCTATGTTGAATTTTTGGTACATTTCCGAGAACTTCCAATTTTCGATGAATAGTGAAAAATACTTAAAAAAAACATTTTTAATAAAAATAATTTATACTGATAAATTATACTATTGAGTGGTTTTAAAGTATAATTAGAATATAATTTTACCATTTTTTCCAATGGTGGTCATTAGAATTAATTTCACTTTGAAATTGGACATAAACAATTGTCAATCTTTTGATTGATATTGTTTCTTAAAAACACGCTATTTGTTTTGACAATAGGAATTAATTATTAGATTAATTAATGCAACTTAAATTTTTTGAATTTTGTAAAATAGAAATAATTTTTGAATTTGTAATATCAAATATATCTTAGGGTGAATTTTTGAAATTTTTCTGAAAAACTTCAATTTTTGATGAATAGTGAAACCACTAAGTGGTAGTTAAAAACTGATTTTTCATTTAAATGAAACTTTACCACTTCTGTGATTTGATTTTCAAAAATCCGACATACATGGTTGTCATTAGGAAGTAAAATGTGTTTCAATGGGATTAAAATAATTTTTTAGTGAATAGTAACTTTTAAGTTTTATTAATCACGATTAAAGGTAATTAATGTAATTTAAGGTAAATATAGTGATATAATAATATGAAATTACCATTACACTTTTCCTACACTTATTGGATGAGTCATGTCCAACCAAGACAATCCATGGGTCAACTTGGGGACCCCATGGAGCCACTTGTCTAAGATAATGACATTAATACCTTTTATTTAAAGTAAAAATAAAAATGTCACAAACATGTATTGTTTTACTAAAACAATTTTTACAGGGGGTTATACAAGTTATCTTTTTTACTATAAATATTCATTGGAAATAAAAAATGATTTTCTACATCATGATATTTTTTATAATTTTTAGACATTAAATAAATTAAATTTTTTATGACACCATGATGATGCAGAGATTACCTCATTAATTAACTATTTAAATAAAATGAAAAGATAATGAAAACTCTAAGACTAAAACTTGTCAAAAACCTATTGTATGAGTATATTGCGAACCCTTATCACCTTATCCTCAAAATATATAATTGTGAGACTTTTAAAATCAGAAACTCATTATATAATAAAGTAACATTTCTTGACTTCTCAAAAGTGCCCCTCCTCTCCTCTTATAAAAGTCCCCCACCTCTACCACCTTATTCACACCTTCAAGAAATTTGGCTTGGCCAAACTATACCCAAATAATCTCTCAACTTCCCTATATTACTCCTAGAATCCTCACTTTTTCCAGAAGTCTTCCCAAGGTAGCCTTTGGCTCAAATCAAAAAGAGTTACCTGATTTTAAGGTAATGTATTCTCTTATGTTCTTTTGTTTTATTTTTCTTCTCCAACCCCTTAAACTATTTTTATTCCTTTATTTTGTAACAACAATAGTATATTAAATATACTAGGATGTTTTTATGATAAGGATTTGATTTACACTTACACACACCTTCGTCTAATGGTTAAAGAACATACTGTTTCTGTGGGTGGCGAATTATTGCCTCATGAAATGATGATTGTTCAATCTTCTTTTAACACCTCTCATGGTGGCCATTAACATGTCAATATATTTATATATGATATATATTATGTTTATGTTTTATTATGCTTCTGTATTTTTCATTTATGGAAAACCTTTATGATTTCCATTATGGGTGAACATGATAATTTATCTTAGGAAGTGCGGACTACCGCCCCCTCAAAGTGATTTGAATCATTAATGCCATATGTGGGACATATAAAGGATGGAGTAAATAATATTATATATGATATTATACTTTAATTATAATATACCTTTATATCATTATGATTTCATTCCATTAAATATGAAATAGAAATGAAATTAGCGTTCATGCGTACGTACGGCTTACCGTCTCAATGAACGGTGCATTTCATTTCTTACCTCTAAATGTTATGTAATATTATAAATTCATATATATACTAGATATATATGATATATATGATATCTACATCATGAATATAATTCTGGATATAATGGATATTTTACCACATGAACAACTTGTAATTATAAGAAGTTTATTTTTGAGTCAAGTACCAAAGATCGACAAAAGGACCGTTATTAACTTAAATAATTACATAATGGTAATAAGTGATATAAAAGGAATAATGAAATTGAAAAAGGTTCTTAAGCATGTAGAAATTAACTCTAGTTTATTATTCAGGAGGTTAAAGAACGATCGAGTCAAGTCGGACATGAGGTAAGGGAACTTCTTAACCCAATTCCCATTCTTTGGGTTGAACTTATCTTTCTTATTTATGTTGTTCTTTGATTATGTGAGAAATTAATATTTATTTCTTATCATGTATTTATACTTTCTTTATGCGAGCTTATAGTGAATACACATGAGTGATCTATTTTATTTACAAAATAATCTTTGTAAGGGACTTCATCTCAATCTCCTTTCATTGAGGCATATTTTGTTTTATACACAACTTTACTTTATACGGTGTATAAACCCTTGTGAATTTTACATTTATTCAAAAGAAATATTTTTATACTAAGAGTTTTACTAAACGAAAAAATGGAATGTTTTTTTGTCGTATGTATGCGGTGACAACGACTTCTCCGCCGCCGTGACCATTATTTGAGTTTCGGCTTCCTCTACAAGCCATAACTTTTTTTAAATGAAAAATAAATACCATGTTTTACTTTTCTTTTATTTTGGTATTGAAAATGGTTTTGACAATGTTTTTATTTTATCAATTTGTTGTATTGATATCTTGTGATTGAAATATGGAAATGTTATGTTTCCTTTATGCATGTTTTATGTGATATGATTATGTTATGGTTTATGATATGTTTACACCTTATCATATAAGGAATGCATTGTACTTAATAAGTGATGGGTGGAGCCCGCTGTAGCTCCTAGATGCATCAGTAGGTCTCATGAGACAAACTAGTGTCTTGGCACGAGGCCTTGACAAAATCTTATTTGTAGTCTTGGCACGAGGCCTTGGCTACGTGGGTATGATAGTCTGGAATTATGCGTTCCATTATTATGAAAGTGGTTATTGATATTGCATGTGATTATTCGACCAGTAGAATATCCATGTGAATAAGTAAATGGAATTATTTCATTTTACTTTTGCCATATTATGCTAAAGTTCAAGTTTAAAAGGCATTTGTTTTAGTTATACATTGCCTTAAATGTTTATGTTTATTTATGAAAGTTTCTGCTGTATTGTTATCCTTACTGATCATCTGAGCTCACCCCTTTCTATGTTTTATTTTCCTAGGATGTGAAGAAATATTTTATGACTAACCTACCGGGATAGTCTGAAGGGGATAAGAGTGTGAACTATAGAGACTATGTTATTGTAGTTTTTCACTTTATGATGTAATGTAACATTTATGAATGTATCTAGTGTTTCCAAGGCTACTAAACTAATCGGTCTTTCGACACTTGATATTTTGTGATCATGCCAATGTTACATAATAATGCACCGACTCTGGGTAACTGGGGTCGGGGCGTTACAACCATCTCAATAGATCCATCATGATATCCTAGTGATGATAGACATTGAATTGTGATGACCATTCAACCTCATAAATACTGACGCACTTCAGCTCCACCTCAAACTTGTTGCAAGACCAGAGTTCCCAGTATGCCCAGGCCCACTCATCCACGAAGTTTCCCCCTTGGTGTAGGTTCCAACCTTTTTCCCACCCCTTGAGAGGGTCACATAATCCCTACTTGAGAATTGTCTCATACTAAGGATGGGACACATTTTCCTCCAATTCCTCCCCATTGAAGTTTTTTATATGATTACATATGGTGTATGTGGTAAGTGATGCATGATCCTTCATGATGTGGCATCTAACAACCCTGTTCCATTGGTACTAACTATATATACACCTGAACTAGAAGGAGGGCTCATCCTGATTAGCTCTGGGGATGAACGCATCCTACCTTATCCCAAAACCATACAGTGGTAGTATCTTTCATAGTGGGTACTCTTATTGAGTCTTAGTTAGTAATTTGGTGAGAGAGTCATGATGTAAATTACTTTATAAACTCTCCACAATCATGAGGTTCCCGACCATTTACCCTTGTCGAGTTGTGGAAAAACCTGTACCTTCAGCGACCATTGTTCAGGACATTAAATGTTTTTAGAATCTAGATTGTGGAAGTTGTTTCATAGATGTTTTCTCATTAAGGCCGAGTTCACATAAGTTTCATGTTTTCAGAAGTCTATTCATGAAATTTCAGTTCAAAAAGTATGTAGTTCCATGACCAGTGAGGATCGATATCACAAAAAACTCACAAAAAGTCTTGAGTTTTGTGAAAATATAAATTGAACTACATTTTTATAAAATCTCATGCCCCCCTAAGGGACCCTCACCCCTATTTATAGGCACAAGTACATACTGAGTTTTGTGAATAGGGATTTCCAATTACATATTTTTGGTAGGTTTTACCTTAGAATATGACCCTCCTCTCTCTCTTTGGATCCAATTCTGAGGGGGTATATTTTTTGATGCTGAATTATAGGTTTCATGGGAGGGTTCAAGGAAGTAACATATGTTTAGAAACAAATTTAGGCCAATACATACCAAAAATCTACTTAAGGGATGGGTTCATGAAGGTCAAAATCTTTACGAATGACCTTGGTTCATATAATTCCTCCATTCATGGAGATTGAGGCAACAAACTCCACAAAAAATAACTCTAGTTCATGAAAGTACCTAGCCATGCGAATCCTAAATCAGTAACCTTAACAGAGTGTATGTCTAGTTCACAAAACCTCATCACTTTGTAAATCTCATAATCATTCATAGAAGTCTCCATATTTCATAAAACTGATTCCCATTCCTCCATGGGGCCTATAAATACCCACCATGTATGACTTTTAGGGGTATGCGGCCTTTCATCTTTTGAGAAAAGATACGAATTCAAAGAACTCATAAGATTTTTAAGAAAGCGAGGAGATGGATTTTAAAAGGTATCCCTTATTCATGAAACCACTTCCCAAGGGTTTTTGAGAATCTAAACCCTTAGTGGAGATAAAATTCATGAAGGTCCGTGACCTTCTTGTAAGAAAAAATACCTTTGTGGCTCTTGGGGTTTTGTAAGATAATTATGCTTTTCGAAACCAACCCCATAAGGACCAAGACTTCACTCCAATGCAGGGACACCCTGTTTCATAAAAAATATTCTTTCATGAGACCCCTGACCTTCATGAGACCCATGAAATTTTTGAATCCCCTAACATTTTCAAAACCCATCCTCTTGGACTCTTAATGGCGTTTATTTTAATCCAACACCCTTTCTAAAACCGGTTCAACTGAACCCCAAATATCTTTGCAACTGGTACCACCTTCCCTTGTGTCAACCCACTTTGCTTTAAGTGAAGCCTGGGCTATTACCTTTCCTTTTTCTCCTAATAATAGTCCCCTGATGATTTTTTGTCCTAAAAATAGGCACCCTAATGTTAGACCTCCCGATTTCCACTCCTCCATAGTATTGTTTTTTCCAGGCCTCACCTAGAAGTGCATGAACAATAGTTATGTAAGCCATAAAAATGGGGTTAATGAGGGAAAAATTCCACCTATCTTTATATAGAGTCATTTTTCTAGATCTTCTTATAACCTTGACATGGTACCCCTTGGTGTGTGGATGCATCCATATCCAAGATGCATGCCATAAAATTTTCTAGTCCGATGTCCTAGTCGTATGACATGAAAACATCCTCAACACATGAAGTTAAACTATAGAATTACCTTGTGTGATGGGGATGATACACCCCATGTATGATCATAATGGGATGTAACTCTTACACATTTTTGGTATTTCACCCTTCATCTAGAACCCATAGGAATATTTTAGGTGTAATCCCCATGCTATCCCTCATTGATGCTCCTTTCGTGACATGATAATCCTTACCACATGGTGTTAAACTGCATGGACTTGTCCTGTTACATGAACTTAAAATAAAAAATAAAACTACATAAGTTTTAATCACTATATCTTAAATATAATACATAGAAAACCTTTCTAAGGTTTAATACTAACACCCCAACATCACCAAAAAATTCCCAAGTGTGAAATCTTACCCACTGGGGGCACACTCCATGAAATTCCAAGTTTGAAATTTTCTCCCCTGGGGACACACTTTACCAAAATCTTAAAGCATGATCATATTACAACCTGAGGACACACTTTTAGACCCACATGTCCCTACAAGACATTAAACCAATGACCCATGTGCCCTCGGAAACATTAAACCTACCACCAATATGTCCCTGCAAGATGTTAAACCTATGACCCATCTTTCCCCGTAAGATGTTAAATGAGAAACCTATCTTTCCTTGAAAGATGTTAAACCTATGACACATCTATCCACAAAAGACATTAAAATTTCTACCCATATGTACCCAAATTTTTTTAAACCTATGACCCATATATCCTCTTAATACTTTAAATCTATGACCCAACTTTTCCCACAAGTTGTTAAACACACGACCCATCTTTCCCAAGGACATGTTAAACCTGTAACCCATTTGTCCCCACAAGACATTAAACCTGTGACCCAAATATCCCTATAATATGTTAAATCTGTGACCAATACATCTTCATAAGATGTTAAACTTGTGACCCGATCCATAATACCTAGCCCATACAATAAACATGGGATACCTAATGTAAAAATCCTTGAAATACTTATGCACTTGGAGTAAACTACCTCATATCCAAAAAGTGATGACTTATGTTCTGAACCTAATATATATAACACATGATATTATCTCTAAATGGGAATGTTTTATAGATTAAAAACCTAATTAACATCCATAAATTCTAAGAAATTCCCAATGTTACTATCTACTTTGACCAAATGTTGTTTCCCTTTCAATACATAAGTAGCATAATTAACTAGCATCCACCTCGAGATGGAATCAAGAATGAGTTTCATGAATATGAATAAAATCTATGATAGATACATAGACTAGAAAATGAGCTCCAAGGAGGAATCCATTAAAGGAGGAACTGACATCCTATCATCTCATTTTGATCAAGGATATGACATTGATGATTAAAGTGGTTTAAAATACCTGTCTTTAGAAAGTGAGAATGAGGTGAAATGAGAAAAACATGTTTACAACAAATGAAAGGATGGAATTAAACCTTAGTGTAAATCCTCAGAAACATGGTCCTCAATATTGGCTTGGATCTATGTATGAGTTCAATTGGGAATTCCACCTCTTTTTCTATGGGAGGTATAGGTAAATCTTCAAAAAATAGATAAATGTATTCTAAAAAATGGGTATATTCTCTATCATTTTACCTTATCCTAATTATCATTATTCACTAATCATTTCCATAAATAAAGAAATATGAGGTGGTTGTTAGCAAGTTATAGGCTTGGATATATATCCTTTTAAGATAATTATAGGCTGTCCCTTCATGAAAATAATAACTTCCTCACTTTTATAGTTGATATTGTCATTAATCTTTGATATCACATCCATACTAGGTATTATGTAAAATTCCACCATTTGAATGACCACCTACTTTGTGGAGATATTGTACTCATCAAATTTAAGTTGTGAATACATATATATGCTTGATACTTTAATCGTTCCTCTAGAATTTTTAACTAAAATATCTACCACTAATAGTTCTAGGTTTAATTTGATGTCATTTTTAAACTTTAATGAAATAAAATAATGCGAAAAACTAGAATAAAATAATTTAATGTTTATCTTTGAATGTACGATGAGTGTACCGGCCACTACATCACTTTAATTTTTGACCTTAGTCACCATGATTATAAAATATAACCTTGATATCTTGGCATATTTTGGGTTTGATGGTGGTTTCAATCTATCATTTTTTGATTTGGATATTGGTTAATGAAATTTTTATGCTCCCCATACTTAAATCATTTCATGGTAGGTTGTACTTACACCTTCATCCCTTTTCAGTGGAATTTAGGCATTGAGGATTTACATATCTAGAATAGTTTCGAGCTATATAGCCACCTCATATACACTTGTAACATTTTTCACTTTCTTGAATACAATTCCATGAATAATTCTTCCCACATTTGTTTCACATGGGTATTTATTGTTTAATTATTTCCCTTTTATTTTTGAAATTCTTTTTGAAATTTGGATATATCCTCTTTTTATTATTCAATCCATGAGACCAATATACATATCTAAACTCTATTTTCCCTTTTTATATCACACTATACTATTTCCTTATAACCCCAATGTCTCTAATTGATGGATCTTTCCATAGATCTAGTCTTAACCCCCCAAATAACTGGTCAATATTTCTATAAAAATCAATGAAAAATCTTGACGTGTATCATGCAAGCCTTGTAAAGTTTATCTGATATAATACCACTGATTCATTCTCTTATTTATTCATCTCATGAAAATCCCTCTCCATATTGGTTCAGAGGGTGTGAGGAAAATACTTATTGAAAATGAATTTTTTGATGTCTTCTAAATCCATGGATTCAACCTTATCCTTTGGATTTATGTTATTGATCAGTGTCCACCATTGATCGGAGTCCCCCTATAATTAGTAAAACACCAAAGTAAATTTCTCTTACTTAGAACATTAGAGAATGTAAAATATATTTTATATTTTATTGATATATTTTTCTACGATAAATATATTATATGTTCCACTAAAAATAGGTGTTCATTGATGCACGAAGGATTCAACTGCTAGTTATTTATTATTTAGTGAATTCAAATGCTCCACATGGTTTATAACTAAGTTAACTGATTTATTATCATCATAGATTTTTCAACTCCATATTCCATCATTTTAGAAATCTCATTCTTTCACTATCCATCACATTCATTATCCACATGTGCTATTCTATTTCCTGATGTTTTTCTAGAATAAGAAAACATAAATGAGAAAATTGATACTATTTTAAATCTTATTATAATACTTCAAAAGGGAAAATTAATATCAAAATTTTATAATAACATTCTTCTAGGATGTTATACTTCAATAATTTTTTGTGAAATACATTATCTATATATGCTTTATAATTATTGGTAAAAAGAATGTGATTAATCAAAGAATATCCCTTGATCGTGCCAAACTAGGTGTGTAGTAAGGAATATTTGTTGTGCAATAGGTACAGGTCGAGTTAATACCCAATTATCCCTTTTATGGTTATTATCCCAAGGTACATATATGCCAGATCCAAATCCACTTGAAATACTAAAACATTGATCTCATTGCTTGAAAACCACTCACATTAAAATTTACCAAATTTCACGACGTTTTTTTATATTTAGACTTACATATAGGGTTACTAATAATGTTTTATAGTTCTAATTTATCAAAAATACCAATCCTTTCCTTTGATACCAACAATGGAAGACCTCATTTTTAATACTTGGTTTTTAACACAATTCCTTAACAAAATACCACCTTAATAACAATAAAGTACCTCTTAGGTTTAGTGTCTTGGAAACTAGGAACACAATACATTAAGTACATAAGGAAAACATAAACATAATATTTATTTAATCCTCTTGAAATATTCCTTTAACACAAAGGTGAGTGTGTTCATTGTATTACACCAATGAATATGTACAACATCCCACTGCACATATTTATACAATAATACTACCAGTTGTTCTCAATTTAATTCCTACTATAAAATTAGATTAGTAAATCTATCATTTTTTTCATTGAATAATAGGATCTGATCCACTTCATCAAATCAGAGCATCATTGACTGCCCAAATATCTTAAATAACTCAACATGAAACTCGGTCTCTGAATTATCCATATCTAACCCGATCTTCTTCAAATATGCTCATTGGATTCTCAAATAAAACTCCTTAAGAAAATAGCCCCCAAAAATCTTACATGGATAGTATACACCAAATAACAGATATTATCTAAATCTTCCTTGGTGATATAACACTATTACTAAAGTTTGATCATTCTCACACCATGAATCTCCTCATAGGATTAATTATTCCTCCTCCTCTTCCTCTATTTTACTTTGAACAATAAATTCTGATAAACATATTATTATTTTCCTATTTAATACATAGTAGGTTCAAATTCGAAACATAATCTTAGTCTCTCTACCTCTTCTTCCTCAAGAGCACTAGTTTTCCCATCTTATATCTTCTATTCAACACCACTAGTAATGACTCCCACTTCTTCTCTATTTTCTTTCTTTATATATTTTCTCACTTTCTCATGAAACTATATGAAATTATAATTTTATTTTAATTGTCCATAAAAGGAATTCATGAATAATTTTTAATACCCGCCAAAAATCACTAAAATAATATAAAAACTTTTGATCCCTATAATAGTTTATGAATATTTATCAAAATATTTCATATGGGCCAAATACCCATATTAGGTTCCAAAAATACCATTTTATTTTATTCTCACCATTTTATTATTTCTTCCTCTCAACCAAATAAGTATTCATTTATTTTATAAAATATTCTTGGAATTATTTTCTTCTAAAAATATTATAATATCAACCAAGATAAAATAATATTCAAGTTTTTATAAAAATTGTAGTAGCATAATCAACAACTTGGATCTTTTTATTTTTAGCTTGATAGGTTCTATAAAAACCCATACAGAACTCAATCTTGAGAATATACACTACAACAAAAAATTAGTACAATAATCTTCTCAAATAGCTTGAATCAAAATGTTTTTGTGATGTTGAAAACATTATGTAGAGATCCAACAACTTCACCTTGCATTTCTAGATTTATATGATCTGGATGAACCTCATTTCTAGGTTCCAGTAAATTCTCATCCTTCCATACCATTTAGGCTTGATCTTCTTCAAATAATCCATATAAATTATAATCTTACTCACTCATTCAAATTATATTATAATGATTTAATCTTTGATAAACAACCAAATCATTGATTCAACCATATCTGTATTATTCTTGAAAAATCATCAAACTTCCTTTTTCTTTCTCAAGAAACTCATTCAATTAATAACCATATTGTATCACACACCCTTTGAGTGTTTTTTATTTTTTAATTCATGAGAACCAGTTCCAGAACCATCCTAAATTACTTTCTTTGTCAGAATTTAAATTATATAAATTCACTCTTAAAACAATTTAATTATTCAAATTATACTAATTATGAAGTTATACCTAGAAAAAAAAGTCATACTCCAGATTTATTAATGTCATACTACGCCTGAAACACATTATACATGTGCACTTAATAATTTTTATGAAATTTTTTAGAATTAATAAATGTTTGGTTGAAGTATTAATACCTTCTTAGAAGTATTACACCAAGACTTTAAATGTCTTAAATGTAGAGTAAAAATTCATATGCCCACTAAGGGAATCATACATTATTTCTCAAAATTCATACACATAAAACATGAAGTATTATAGAAAATACTTGGAAATATTTTCATCTACAACCACTAAATTCATACAAACTGGTTAAACTAAAAAATTATAGAACTGATACAAAATATTTTAGGAATTATTAAATTTAATCCAAACACCTTCAAGAAGATTCCAAGGTCCTTTTTATCATTTAAAACTCAAGTAGAGCATTTAAAGTAACTCAGATTTTATGCTTCCAACTCCACTTCATATTTTATAAAACATTATCCAAAAGATGTTAGAAACTAAAAAATATCCTTCATGATCACTTATATAGGTATAATTTCTCTAATATTTAATCTATCCTCCTTCAAAATTTTAACCTATTTAAATTAAGAACAACTATACACACTGTTCAATAACAGGTTCAAAAACTAGCACCTTTAACCTCAGATCCTTCATTCTTAACATATTGTCGAAAATGATACTTCACCTTCAACACTTATCCTTAAAATTATTATCAACTCTCCAATCATATTATATAAGGGGATTCTAATCAAATAGAAATTTCCTTCATTCTTTAATCAAATACATTGGGATCATCTTCAACTTATTATATGAGTGGATTCTCACTCCATCATCCATTTCTACCAAGGTATAAATTGATATGATCATTAAAAAAATACAATAGAAAATCAATGGTAACCTCTCATATGACTACGTTATATCATCAATATAATATCATTTAAACACATGGGGCTTAAATGTACTGATAATTACTTTGTTATTTGGAAACCTCAAGGGACTGAACTATTGAATCAAGAACATGGAAACATCATGAATTTTTAGGAATATCATTATAATTTATTATCTAAAAGGATACCAAAGGGAACTATATCAAACAACTGAATGATTATAAATTTTAGTATCACTATTACACAACTAAAATTATGTTTTATTTATAAAGTATTAAAATAAATAACTGAAAGTGATCATGCTATATTAACTATTTGAGCTTCTTCATTCTAGTATGGTTCTTATATTTTCATTGTAATTTATTAGTTATATGATATGATTCATATATATTTTGGTTTATTATTTTCCCTATAAACCATAATTTTCATTGTTTATACCTTTATAAAAGGTATATGTTGTATTTGGTTCTACCACCTAGCTAAAAATAAGGGTCTATATTGGTTGTTCCTTCATTAGAAGAGAAAGTTTTTAATGAGGTTTTTAATATCCTAAAAAATTCAGTTTGTAGTGTGATCTAGACCTCTCTTGGAGTATAGGGACTATGAAGATTAAATGTTGGATCGTTTGATATGAACTACTATAAAAATATTTTTGTTCATTATTTAAATGCCTTTTGCCTTTAAAATTTTAACTTTATCAATTCATACCCCTCTTGAATACTAACCATTATATAATCCCAGAAAAATGGAATGCCATATCCTTTTATTATTCTTGGAATTCTATTTTCAAATAATTACCTTTCAACTTTCACCTTTAATAATTTCCTATTGAATACCAAATTTCCACCACCTTGGTATACTATATCCACTTATCCTCTTTGGAATACTACATCCAATTTAATTTCATTGGAATAAAATACCCAATAAACCACTTACACTAATTTACACAACCTTAAAAATAATAATTAATCTTATTTATTTAATTATTAATCAATATAAAATTTATATAATTCAATATCACACCCCCTTAAATAATTAATTTCATCATACTAACTTGACAAACAAATTAATAATTTTATCCATGAACTCAAAAATAATCTAAATACACTAAAAAAACAGTAAGATAAGAATTTTGAGTCACTTACCTCAATTATTTCTCTATATATGTTTCATCAAAATTGAGATTCACCACCAAAATTTCTATGTCGACATGATAAAAATTAAATAAATAAATGCAACATCCTGACCCATTTTACTCTATAGTAACCAAATCAGAGTTCCATGAAACCCCATTCATACCTCCCCATATGCTAGGGGTTATCCATTAACAGTGAGGGTCTAAGATGATACTATGGAGAGACTATACCCTCATATCAGAGTAGGACATGAAATCAGAAATAGAATACAACTGGTCATCACAATACCCATAATAATAATGAAAACACCACAATTAAAGTTAGGTAGAAATGAATAACATACCACATGATATAAAAGAATGTTATATCTAAAATTTCACATGATTTTGAAAAAAAACAATAAGATATCCCACAAGAAGATTATGATGGGTTTTAGTGACCATTTAATAATCTTAGGAAGTAGAATAAACCCATTAAATGCCTGATCTTTTTTTAATAGAAACATCATTCTATGAAATATAAAGAATAAACATATGTTCATACGTTCATTGATGTAATATATATCTCCATTATTTTATGTATTTGTTTAATGGGGATGAACAAATTAGTGAAAAAACTGATTTCCCCCTCTAAGAAGATTACAATGGCTTTAGATCCCATGATCATATCGAGAGGACCTTCAATCACCAAAGGGGTTCTAACACCTTCACCGAATGATAAATGGAAATTTAGGATGAATTTATTTCCTATTATTTAATGAAATTATTGAGTATAAATAAATTAAGGGAATTATTCCATTTTATATGCCTTCTATGATTCCCTTATTAAATGGAGAGGATAGAGTGTCAACTGCTATCTCATGGAAGATGACGTGCATTACTTGTAATGCATGGAATTTTATTCAACTTGATTGTTTTAAAAATTTAAGTAATTATGTTTTCATTTAATTAATCAGTATTAAGTGATTAAAAATTGAAAAAACCATATAAGAGGATGTGAAAAATATTGTATTTGGTTCCCTAGAACCAACTTACATTATAATTTCAATTAATTTTATATTCAAAGACCTAGATATTAATTAATATATTATCACAAGATGATTTTTCTTCCACATAATAATAATAAAATAATTTATTTAGAGTATTTTTCACATTTAAAGGTCATAATAGTTCCCTACTATAATGATTACCTCAAAATGATGTGACAATATTCTAAAAACACATGTCCTATAGTCTAGATGAAATATTATGATAGGATAGAGGATATGTTTTAACTATTCGATGTTGGATGATCATAAGTGGAAGATACTTCTTCTCATAAAGTTTTAGACTTGGTAATATCTAATAAATGTTATTATAAGTAAATATCTATTAATAGGAATACCATACATTACAGGTGTCATTGGATGTTACTATCCACATATGTCTGTATTGGTCC
This sequence comes from Viscum album, assembly GCA_963277665.1. NCBI lineage: Eukaryota > Viridiplantae > Streptophyta > Magnoliopsida > Santalales > Viscaceae > Viscum > Viscum album. Next base: position 678,197 of record CAUJRU010000401.1, on the reverse strand, counting down.
TTTGGCTTGATATTATTCTTAATGTATACAATGAATCATATACTTTGATGTGTTATAGAAAACCATGATGACATAAGTTCGCAGTGATTTAGGATATGTTGGATGCGTCAAAAGTGATGTGACATTAATGAATATTCCAAGAAAAGATTTATCCCTTCTAAGATTATAAGTAGACATCTTAGGCCCTTTGATTAAAATTAAACTATTTGATTAAGTCTATAGACATGACAGTTTTTTAATGAGTTAATTTTAGATATTAAAATAAATACATATCAAGTATATAATTTGATGACATAAGTATTAAACCTTATTAAATAGACATTTATAAAATGTATTATGTTACATAATAAGTAGTATATTGGTGTCATTGAGATATAAAACTCTCTCTATGGGTTTCTTGATGTGTTGCTACACACTAATATGGGACTTTAGGCCAAATTACCTAATGCCACTAATAAATAGACCTTGAGGGTCAACCCATAATTGTATCAATGATCTCAGTTAAATTATATTTTAATTAAAATGTTTTAATAAATATTATTCTCAATATAATGGAATAATAATTATTCATATTATATTGACCACATAAATTCAATAACTAGTTATTCCAATTTGGAATATATATGATTTGAATATTAAATAAATATTTATTCACCACTTAGTCCTCATCATCAATGTGGGAATTTTTTAGTGATCAAAAGGAAAAAAACATAAAACAAGATCACGGAGGCCTAAAATAGTGAATTCCTAGGGCATAAACCTTAAAAAAATTAACACATTTAGCAGGGAAGGAATAGAAGTTAGAATAAATCAAATGAGGGTTATGCTGGTTCCCCTTTAAGGAAAGACTATCCATAGTAAAAATCCCCTCCCACCAAGTATGCTTTAATATTTCCTTACTAATAAAATCCTTTCATTGATGAATAATATAAATAATAGATCATGGGGGCTCATACCTTCCTTGAAGGGAGTTTCAAATTACTGAAGAGTCTATTTATATTTCTATTAGAAAGATTTTTTTAGAGAGACATATATCCAGCTCATCTAATAAGGCCTTCACCTTTACCATAAGAGAGTCACCTAGAACATAAAAGATAATAAAGGCAAGAACCACTGAGCCGCATGAGTCATGGAAAACCCCTCCTCCCCTCATTATACCAAAATTACACGAGCCTTTAGTGTTGAGTTTGAATCCATTACAAGGAGGACTCCAAAAAAACCATCGACCCAGAGAAGATAACTACAGTTGAACCGGTTTCAATATATCATATTTTCAGTGTATTATTTGTATAAATTATATGGATTATTTTCAAGACCAGAAGCTGAGATGATGTGTGATTTTGAGGCCCAGTGTTCCAAGATTAAATGTTTGAAAAATATTAAAATATTAAATATCATGGGCACATAGTTTTCTTAAAAAAGTGTAATAAATCCTAAATGGGTTCCTGGATTATAAATATGAGGGCGTCATTGGATTAATAATAGAGTTTTTATCCTAAGCATGACTTAACATTAGTCATCACATGTATTTTGTGAAAAAGTTATCTCGGTAGAGAAATTAATAAAATAAATTTAAAGATTTGTTTTATTTTTCTCCAATATAAAAACTTTAACCTCTATAAATATACGGCTATAGATTTTGTCACAAGGTTGGATGCTAAACCCTAGATACCTAGATGCCATTGGAGGATAGAATTCTTGGTGGACGACAATAGACCAGGATCAGATCATGGATCATCGCACCAATGGAGTTGGAGGATCTCATCAATGGAGGCAACACAACCATTATTCATCATAGATTGATCCAAAATCCAGGTAGGGCATGTGTTTCAGTTTTATTATTTCTCCATTATTAATTTCTATAATGAACGAATTTATTTTCAGATCGATCACCTTGCGGGAAGGGTTTTATTCAATGGGATTTATGTGGGATATTTCCTCATGGTTATTCAATCCTCTTCGTTTATTGTTCTCATGGAAATAGATCGAGGTTGGAATGAACAATGGACAAGGTTTATTACTCAGGGTTGTTCTTTATGATTTTCTCCCTCTTTTCTCATTCGTCATGGGTGACCCCTTGGTTTGTGGTTCAACTCCCTAATGGCGGATCAATTGTTTCATGCATGATTCTTAGCACAATGATCCAAGATTGTAGATCTAGACCCAGTGTGATGAAATGGAGGTGTATCGGTGATAACGAATGATGGATCAAGATGGTTTGGAAACCCTTGAATTTTGAGCTTTGAATGTGGAATATGAACCAGATGAACACCATATATTTCTTACCAGATTCAACAATCGGAGTGTGTTGCTCATCGATGAAAAGGTTCTATCAGAGAAGATCCATGTATTTTAGTTTGATTGAAGTAATATTTGAAGCCGAATACAAAGTTGATAGAAGTAGAAGGAATAACCAGGGATTCCGAAAAACATTGTAACACACAGTGTGTAATATGGGATTACACAATATGTGGGCCCCATGGCTGTTGCGCTAGGGTTTGGCAGGATTTAAGGATCACAAAGTGTTTGACCGCTGTAACATGGTGTGTGACCCTCCAGGGATGATTCAGTGTGTAATTCATAAGTAAACGAAAATGGTCTGAAGTACACAGAAAAAAACACATCGTGTACTCCCACACAAACATGTGCTGGCATACATAGACTGGTGCATGGAAACAGATTCGATACAGGGAAATTTCCAGGAAGCACAGTTAAGAAACTTTGTGTCTCTACATGCTGTGTACCCATCCTACACACCATGTATTTTGAGACTGTGTGTCATGTGAGGTTTTCTACATAGGTAAGACTTGGGATAGATGGACATGCTATTTACCATCTAAGACACACTGTGTACTCCCAACAAGAGTGTTGGATCTTCATTTTTCTAGTTTGAACTAGTATAAGTTGAGTGCATTCCCTTGGTCCTTTCCTCAAGAATAAAGTGTGGCATTACACCCATATCACTGGATTGTGATTCCCTCTAGAGACCGAGTCCCGAATAGAGTTTTAGCGTCCCTCTACGAGACTGGAGTGGGATCCTCTATCATCCCTAGAAGAGTTTTTGGAATTAGTGTGACCTACCTGTGCAGAACATTGATCCTCTATCTAGCAGGCCACATTGGTAGGGTTGTGTACTTGTTGGAATATGATACCCTATGTAGTGGGTTAATCCAGATTGGGTTTGTGGTGTCCCCTAGTGGTTATGGTCATGACCCCCTCTATGTATCACATTATTCTCAGACTAGTAAATTCTCTTTGGGTAGAAACCAAATGATATAGACCTATTCATCGAGTGTATCTGGTGATATCATGGCTTGGGGAGTGAGTTCTCCCAGAAATAGTGTTTCTTCTAGTAGAATCCTATGGCTGGCAGTTGGTTATAACCGCTTGGTGGCATGGTTTCATTCTTGAGTATATCTAGGTTTTGTTTGATTATATCTATTATACATCTAGAATTGAGCTTACTACACTTGGTGCTTCGTGTTTAGTGTTCTTGGGGTCTCCTACTGATTATTATTGTACTCACCCTTGCACAGGATTTACCCGAATGTGTCATATATTTTTTAGATGGTGAACCTTTTGAAGGTGTCCTAGGAGGACTAGGAATGGGTTGAGTATAGCTAGAGCTGGATAGAATGAGGTTTTTTTGGGAGCATACCTTTGATTTAGTCCTCGTCCTTAGAGAAGGTTGGACTTATACAGTTTTAGTTACACTTGTGTTACAAAATCTTTGTGCTGGGCTTGGATTTGACCCTGTTTACTTTTACTTTACTTCTTATCTTACTCTGGTTGCGGGATCGTAGTTGTATGCAAGAATTTCTTCAGTAGTTTTACATTTCAGCATTGTATTTCTTGAAGATTTGTGAGTGTGTACAAGTACTTTAAGTTAATTCCTACATGGTGTTAGTCACCAGCCCATGGCCTTTTGGAGGTGGTCTTGGCATAGTCATGACATGGCCCCCTCTATGATGGGTCATGATAGAGTGGTATCATAGGGGTCAATTCTACTTTAGGACTCGGAGTTTGTGAGATTGGTTTGGGGTAATAGTGTTAAGTGTTTAGAGTATTGGTTTCAGGCCAGGGACTCTTGTGTTAGTGTAGTGACCAATGTATCCATACACCAGGACTTGAATAACATACTTTTCTACTCAATACATAAGAAAAATGGTTGAAGGAAAAAAATGGTACATGGATCATATAGGAATGGGTGTGTTTTCCATGTCCTTCATGAGTAAGATACCCAAATATAATCTATTGACTGTGGTACATCTTGTTTTATTTTAGGATTTCTTCGTGTAGATATCCAGTCGGGATTCCACCATGTGATCATGAGTACAATCTTCCTAGTAACAAGGTATCAATACAGGGGATTGTACCAGAGATAGCACCTCCGAGCGGTTTAATAGATATAACACCACATGTTAAGCAACATATAGTACCAACAATATAATATTAGGATATATAGAGGTTGAGTGCATTTCATGAGTTTCATAGGCAATGACCTCCTTGGTTTCGGGGTGAACTAGACCCCTAGATGGTTGAGGATTGACTAGTGGTAGTCACCCACATTTTTCAACTTATGAGGCTACTAGCAGACCAGATGGTAGTCCTTGCGGAGATTCTTCTTTAGGGATCTGTAGGGTGATGGTGGAGCTTGGTGACTTAGTCCCATGATGAGATATATCTCTTTTGGGAAGAATTTGAGTGTCTCTTTAGAGAGGAGTTATATTTGGACACATTGTGAGCAGTGCGTATATAGAATCTTCTATATCTACAGTAGGGTAGTATGACCATGGAATAATATTCAGAAAAGTTTATAGATATATCATTCTAATATTTGGATATGGAATGGGACCAGTTCTTCAGGGATCATACCGTTGACCAAGGATTTCACCAAGACATCAAAGAATTAGTGGTATCCTTTATAATTTCTACATATATTGGGGTAATGGAGAGGACTACATATGAAGAAAGTTTTATATCAGAGAAGAGACTAGTGGTGGGAGATATAAGTGGGAACGCGGTAGTTGAGACCTCAAAAAAAGTTAGCTGATGGCAGTCACAGAGATCCAAGAAGGTTAGGAACTCCAAGAGGCAATCCCAGGACTCAGGGTTAACAGTGTATGGATCTTAAGGTAACTTGATTAAGACAAGGGATTGGTGGTGTTTCTCTTGTGACAGATGGGGACATCTAGCATGGTATTTCCTAACCCATCACACATCTAATCAGAATATGGTTGAGGGACCAAAGAGATAGAGACAAATACAAGAGTAGGGTTGTCTACAGGGCGCCAGACATGGCAGAGGGGTAGGATCAACAATAAGAGGTGGTTGGAGGTTTGACCTATTACCACCACCACACCCAGGTGGTCCATGCCAGGCTCAAGGAGTTAGTGGGAAGGGATAAGTCCATATTTAGGCTATGAGGGCCTATGACCCTGAGGCTCTAGGGATGATACAAGGTATGAGCTATGCCTTTTCCACATTATCTACAGTTTTGATAGACAAAATTTCTAGTCATTATTTTATTTCCATGAATCTTGTTCAAGACTCGAAGATTCCGATTGAACCATTGACTCAACCCTTACACCTGAATACTCCAATGGGAGGAGACTCAATGATTACACATTGGTTCCAATAGTGTGACCTGACTCTTGGATGTGAGTGTTTTGGTTGGGATCTCTTGGTAGTGGCATCGAGGCCTTATGACATCATTCTTGGTGTGGACTGGTTATCCATAGTTCATAATCATATTGACTATTTTACATGAAGAGTATAATGTTTCCATAGTGATGGAACCAAGTTTTCCTTTGTTGGTGAAAAGGAAATCTTTGTAGCACTGGGAGAACTCACAAATAGATGGGTGAAGACGATTACTCCTCAATTGGATAGCTTGACCCTTGGTGTAGTGGATGTTATGATTCCACAGTTTCCTACAGTGGTGACTGAGTATGTGGAGGACTTTTATGAAGATATTCTAGGTTTACCTCCATACTGGGAGACAGACTTCTGTATTAATCTAAACCCCGAGATGACATTAAAAAGGAAGGTATTCATGAGACCCAGTGTTTCACCCTAGGCATCCCAAGTTTTTTTTAAAAAGAATGTAGACAAGAGCTTGAGGTTATGTTTGGATTAACAGTGCTTGAACCTGGTGACCATAAAGAAGAAGTATCCACTGCCGAGGATCGATGACCTATTTGATTAGTTGAAAGTGGAATGATGGTTCTTAAAGACTAACATCAGATCAGGCTATCACCAGCTCTGAGTACTGGATGAGGATATACTGAAGACACCCTTCAGATGTTGTTATGGTCACTATGAGTACTTTTTAATTCCATTTGGCATGATGAACTCCCCAATAGTGTTCATGTGACTCATGAACTAGATATTTCAACATTTCTTAGATTGGTTTGTGGTAGTCTTCATGGATGAAATCCTAGTGCATTATGTGTCTAAGGAGGAGCACACAAGACACTTAAGGATAGTTCTGTACACACTCCAAGATCACCAAATTTACAGGAAGCTCTTGAAGTGTCAATTCTAGATTCAAGAGGTCATTTTTTTGGGACACGTCATCTTAAAGGCTAGAGTTATAGTGGATCCAGTGAAGGTTGAGACATTTCTTTCTTGGGATCCACCCAAGAGTGTTACTGAGGTGCGGAGTTTCCTTGGATTGGAAGGTTACTATCGAAGGGTTGTACCTAAATTCTCCAGAGTGTAAGAACCCTTGAAATCTTTGATATGAAAGTGGAAGACTTTAATGTGGATAGAAAAGTGCCATCAATTCTTTCAGGAGCTGAGGTAGAGGTTGATGAGTGATCTCATATTGAGGTTATTGGAGGAAGGTGATGAGTACATGGTATTCTGTGATGCATCAGGAACTGGTCTTGGTTGTGTGCTGATGTAGAGACAAGTGGTTATTGCATATGGTTCGTGCTAGTTAAGATCACATGAGCATAATTACGTGACCCATGATCTTGATTTAGTAGCAGTAGTTTTCGCTTTGAAGATGTGGTGATGCTACCTGATGGGAGAGAGATTTTTCATCACCTAAGACCACAAGTTTCTCAAGTATATCTTCTCTCAGATGGATCTAAACTTGAGATAGAGGTGATGGATAGAGTTCCTCCAGGACTATGACTTTGAGATTTTTCTATACTATTAGGAAGGGGAACATAGTGGTAGATTATCTTAGTAGGAGATCCAATTTATAGTTTCTGAATATGGTGTCATAGAAGTTCGCCTTATTGTAGTTATAATTTACTGATAGATATAGAGAAACTTACCTCTAGTCAATGGTTGTCACCCATCCACTATTACAGAGAGTGAATGAGGTATAGCTTGGGGATACTAACTATGATACCCTACATGCTCATATATCCATAAGGAATGCTCTTTATGGTTATTAGAAAGGTGGGGAGCATATCGTTCTTTTTATAGGACACATAGTAGTACCAGTGGAATTGCTGGAGGAGGTTCTGATAGCGTTTCATACCCCTTTGGAGGTACATCCAAGTGTGGAAAAGATGTACCATGACCTCTAATGTAAGTTTTGGTGGCTATGGATGAAGAAAGGAGTTGGAAAGTTTGTTTCTTGATGCATTACTTATTAGTAAGTAAATGATGAGCACCAGGATCTAGTGGGTTTTAATCAACCCGTTTTTAGCTCTAATGGCCCAAAGGCCTTATTTTTTATTTTATTATGGATAATACCTCTTTTAAGGGTTTAAGGGGAACTCTTACATGACCCATAGGCCCAAGGTACAAGGCCCGACACAACCCTAAGGCCAATACATGACCTGAAGGCCTAAAGGAATACTATTCCAATTACATGACCCGTATTCCCAACCCACTAGAACTGCCCATCCCTAGATTCTACATCATTGATCACCTAGATCCCTACCTTGCATTGCTAATTGGTTAGAATTGCCCCGTACAAAGCTGCACAGTGCCTGGTCCCGATGGTGGTTTGCCATACCCTCTCATTCTTCCAATCTAATTAGCTCTTCTTCAGGTGACTTCTACTCTTGTTGCTTTGATCCTCATCTAGGGTTTTTTCTATGTGAACTGGGCTACTCCATGGTCTCTATGGACCGACGGCCCTGAGGCCTAAAGGCCTTTGATGACATGAAGTTCTTTGATGACCCGAAGGCCCTTGAGACCTGTAGGCCCAAACCGGTGGCCTGAAGGCCCAAATCAGGTGAATAGTTCCAGTTTCTATAGTATCGAACAATGCCTGCTATAGTACTACTACAATACTGATACAATACCTGCTACAGTACAACTATAGTACTACTAAAGTACCCCTATAAATTTTCCTCCACTCAGTTTTGAACCTGAGTCTCTTGGATTCCAAGAAGGATCCCTTACCACTCGGGTACGAGTGTGTTGGAATTTAGCTCAACTCTTTGAGGTTGCATAATGGAAGTGGGATGGGATATCGATGGACTTCATGATGGGTTTACCACACAAATCTAGGGGACACAATTCCATCTGGGTGATCATTTACCAACTCACCAAGTTGTCCCAATTCTTAGACATTTGAGAACATAGTTTAGTATAGATCTTGGGATGCCTCTATATTCAAGATATAGTTTGAATCCATGGAGTTATATTGACAATTTTTTCTGATCATGATTCTCACTTTACATCCCAGTTGTGGAAGGTATTATAGGAGGTGTTTAGGACCCAGTTATACTTGAGCAAAAAATTTCACCCACAAAAGGATGGCCAGACTGAGCGGAACATTTAGGTTATAAAGGACATGATGCAAACTTGCATGTTAGACTTTGGCCATAGTTGGGAGGATCGCCTACCACTGGTGGAGTTTGAGTACAAAATCAGATACCATTACCCCATCTGTATGGAACCATTCTAGGATTTGTATGAGAAACCTTGTAGGTAACCACTTTACTATACTGAATCAGAAGAGTCATCACTCATGGGACTAAAGTTGGTTCAAGATACTATAGATAAGGTCCAGATCATCTAGGAGTAGAAGAAGACTAAATAGATCCATTATAATTCTTATGCCGACAAGTGAAAAATGCCTTTGGATTTAAAGGAAGGATACCATGTGTTCCTTTAGGTTTTACCTCAATGAGGATTACATAGATTTGGACACGGTGGAAATCCATCTATGAGGTTCATAATCCCTTTACAGATACTATGTAGAGTTTGTGAGGTGGTGTATCTCTTGGCTCTACCTCCACAATTAGACCGAGTACACAACATCTTCCTCTTTTTGTAGCTGAGGATGTACGTGCATGAACCGTCGTACATCATCGACAGAGGTAAGCTAGATATCGAGGATGGATCAACTTTTGTTGATTACCCATAGGATATAGAGTATTGGAAGGATATGATCCTTCAAGGGTGATCGATTCCTTTAGTGCATGTTCGGTGGTAGCACAAGAATCTCTAGGAGAGAACATGGGAGCAGGAGGCTCATATTTGTGCTCTTTATCCTCATCTATTTAAGTATCCCTTGTTTTGGATTTTTGGGGATGTAAAGAACTAATGTGGGGAGAATGAAACATCTCATATTTTCATTTTATTTGTTTAGATATTATAGGGATTATTTTTGAGACTAGGCTCTGAGACGACGTGTGATTCTGAGGCCCGGTGTGTCTGGATTTAATGTTTGGAAAATATTAAAATATTAAAAATCACATGCGCACAAGTTTTCTAAAAATGTAGAATAACTCTTAAATGGGTGCATGGATTAGAAATATGAGAGCTCCATTGGATTTAGAATAGTGGTTTTAGCCTAGGTGCAACATAACACTGGTTGCTGCGGGTCTTTTGTGAAAAAGTTTTCGGGGTGAAAAATTAATAAAATAAATTAATTGAAAGATTTATTTTATTTTTCTTTGATGTAGCGACCTTCCACTATATAAATATAATACTATATATTTTTTCTCAAGGTTTTCCACTAAACTTTGGAGACCTAGACACTATTGGAGGAGAGAATTATTTGTAAACGATAAAGACCAAGATCGGATCATGGATCACCATGCCGATGGAGTTGGAGGATCTTGTTAATGATGGAAATGCAACTACTCTTCATCAATGACTGATCCAAACTCTAGGTAGGGCATGTGTTTCTATTTTATTATTTCCCTATTCTTAATTTCTATGATGAACGAAAATCAATCGACGAATGAATTGATTTTTGGATCGATCACCTTGTGAGAAGGGTTTTATTATGTGGGGTTTATGTGGGAAGTTTTGTCATGGTTATTCAATCATATCAATTTATCTTTATAACAAAAATGGATAGGGGATGAAACAAAAAATGGCTGAAGTTCATTCCTTAGTGTTGATCTTTGTGCTTTTCTCCCTCTTTTCTCATTCATCACGGGCGACCCCTTAGTTCATGGTTTGACTCCCTACCAAAAGATCGATTATTATGAACAATATTATTGGTGCAATGATCCGAGATTGTAGATATGGACTCAGTGTAATGAAATGAAGGTTAAAAAATGATGGAGGCAAATGGATCAAGGTGGTTTGGAAACCCCCAAATTTTCAAGCTTCGGAGATGGAAGATGAACCAGATGAACACCTTCGACTTTTGACTAGATGAAATGGCTAGAGTGTGTTGATCATTGATGGAAAAGCTCTGACAGAGTAGATCCATGTATTTCATCTTGATTGAATCTATATTCAAAGGCCGTAGCAATGAAAACGTGAGTAGGAGAAAGAAACAAGGATTCTAGAAAATCCCATAACACACGATGTGTAATATGGGAATACATGGTTTGTGGGGACCCCTGGCAGCAATGCTAATGTTTGGCTAGAGTTAATGATCAAACTATGTGTGATCCCTATCACATGGCATGTGACCCTCCCCGGATGGCTCGACATGTACTTAGGAAGTACACAGACATGGGTTGGAGTACACGAGCACAATCATGCCATGTAATCCCACATAGACATGGCTTGGAATACATGGACTGGTACATGGATACAAATTTGGTACATGGACATGGCTCAGTGACACGAGTAGGAAATGGCGTATCTCTATAGGACATGTATCCATCCTACACGCCATGTATTTTGAGACTACATTCCATGTGGGGTTTTCCACATGGGCAAGACTTGGGATAGCTGGACATGCTGTTTACCCCCTAGGACATTCCGTGTACTCACAACAAGAGTGCTTGTGGCTCTTCATTTTCCTATTTTGACTAGAATAGGCCGATTGCATTCCCTTATTCCTTTCCCCGAGGGTATAGTTTGGAATTACATCAACATAAATGGATTGTGATCCCCTCTAGAGTCTGAGTCTCAAATAGAGTTGTGGTGTCCCTCTGTGAGACTAGAGTGCAATCCTCTATCATCCCTAGTAGAGTTTGTGGAATAATCTTGAAATCCCTAAGTATGAAGTTGATCCTATATCTAGCAGGCTACATTGTTAGGGTTTTTGGAATCATTGGCATATGATCCCCTACATAGCGAGTTAATCTAGATTGGGTTCATGGTGTCCCCTAGTGGTTCTCGGCATGTCCCTTTCTCTATGTATCATAGTCTTCTCAGACCCATACATTCTCTCTAGGAGTGGCCCAAATTAGATATAAATCTTCATCGAGTGTCTTCAATGATATCATGGATCGAGGAGTGAGTTATTCTGAAATGAGCGTTGCTTCGAGCAGAATCCTGTGGCTGGAAGTTGGTTATGAAATCCTAGTGGAGTGGTTTTATTCTTTAGTATATATGGGTTTTATTTTATTGTATCTATTATAAATCTAGTATTGAGTTGACTACACTTAGTTCTTCATGTTTAGTGTTTTCAGGTTATCCTACTGTGTATTGTTATACTCACCCATACACGGGATTTTCCCGCACATGTCATGTCTTGTGCAAAAGGGGTCCCTTTTGACAGTGTCCTAGGAGGACTAGGAGTGGGTGGAGCATAGATGGATCTAGGAAGACCGAGGTGTTTTTTGGGAGCATACCTTTGAATTTTTCCTCCCCCTTAGAGCAGGTTGTACTTATAAATTTTCAGTTAGACTCATGTTAGAGAGTCTCTGTGGTGGACTTGTATTTGGACCTATTTACTTTTCCTTTACTTCCTATCATACTCTGGTTGTGCGATCTTAGTTGTATGCATGCATTACATTAGTTGTTTTATATTTCATCATTGTGTGGCTTAGAGATGTGTCTGTGTGTATAGGTACAATAGGCTAATGCCACCCATATGTGGTAAATACTACTCAATTCTAGTCAGTAGCCCCTAGCCTATCAGAGGCAGGCTTGGGGTAGCCACGACACGGGCCCCTTTATGACGGGTCGTGACACTGGTGCACCCCTTTTACCTTGAAAGATCATTCTAATGGATTGGGATTTATTCCAACCTTTTAGAAGGCCCCAGAGATCCTCTGCAGGAAACCTGACCCAAGTTCGCACCGCTAAATAGGAGCTTGTGCAAACATTCACCCAAGCTTTATTCATAGCACTCCGTATGATCCAATAGCTTGTAGAGACCAAGGAGGCCCTCTCCTTCCTCTCTATGTTTCTGATTTACAAGATGTTAAAATGTGAAGAATAAAAAATCTCTCCACTTCCAATCTGAATATCATCTCTATTAGGATGCCCAACGTTGGTCTAGATCGCACTTTCCCATTAGCCTTTGAAAAATATGTGATGAATTTATTCCTCCTTTTGGTTGAAACAACAGAATCATTTTAACACTATGCTGATACCAATATGCTTATATCATAATCAGTTGGCATGGTATTATTCCAGATGTGCTAAATAAGGAAATTGTATTTGATCAGTATATCACTACACCAAAGGATTTTTCCAACTCCCTCGCTTGTACTAACATGGAATGAGTAGTGATACTCTTTAGCCGAGAAGTTTCCAGATGTAGTTTTAGTAAAAATAAGTCTCTCTAGATTTGATGAAAGTTTAATGTTTATGAAGACCTATTACTGTGACTCTTTTAAATTGGTGTGAATGAAGCTTGGAAAGTTACAGGATTTAGAAAAGAATATATTAGGGGCTGAGCATCTCAAAAATGCAAGGATTTTCACCAACCAATTATGATTTCAGTATTTAATCTCACAGTGACCAACAATCCACTATGACTAGTGCTACAGATTCAGAATATGACCACACAACATATTCCACAAGTTGAAAACTTGACCTATTGAATCACATGTCACACTTCTATACTTACCATTGATAAAATTTCCCTACAGAGAACACCCTTCCATAATATCCAACACTAGTTTTAATTGAATACTAGGCATTTTTTTGACCGCACTCCTGATCCCAATACCATTTGACTCCATTGGTTTCACCAACCAAGTCCAAGATGCCCAATTATATCTACCATCCATATGAAAATTCTAGACAATGGAAGACAATATTTTTTAAATTTTCATAATAATAGTTTTTGGAACTTTTAGAACCAAGAGAACATGTATTGGAATAGAGGAGAGAACACAATTGACCAAAGCAATGCATCCCCCAAAAGATAAGAATCTATTATTTCAATTGTTGATACATCCAAAGATTTTCTTTTCAGAAGGCTCTCAAAGTGTTGGATGCGAATACCTCTCGAAGATATTGGAGCTACCAAGTACGCAATTGGAAAATTATTTCTATGAATTCTTAGAAAGTCTTCAATCTATTTATCTTGATGGTCAAAGCATGTTCTGGAGACATAAATACTAATCTTGTCGAAGTTGATACACTGTCCACTCCACTTTCAATATTCCTCCATAATCTTGGATAAGCCCTAATGATATCTCCTTCTGCCATTAATTAAGAGTAAGTTGTCATCCATGAAAAGGAGATGTGATATTCCATTGAAGTGATTACTACAACTCAATAGAAGGATTATTCTATTATGAAAGGAAGAAGATAATAGATTACTGAAGTAATGTTGTGATAGAATGAACATGCAAGGGGACAGTGGATACCCCTATCTCAGACCATGAAATTATTTAAAGAAACCACACATATGGCCCATTAAGTGCACTGAAATCTAGGTTAAACTGAAGCATCTAAAAACAAGGCCAAACATTCACTGAGAAAACCCATGGATGACAAAATTTTCAAGATAAAACCCCATTAGAGCTTATCATAAGCCTTTTCCATGTCAATATTAATATCCATGTTAGAACCCAGAGTCTTCCTATTGATTTATCCAATCATCTCCAATGAAAGAGAAACTGCAGCCTGGGTGGACCTTCATTTAATGAAACCATGATACTCCTCTGATATCCACTCTTGAAGGTAGCTGGAGAGTCTTCTGCTGATCATGATAACAAGGATACTGTATAGAAAGTTACAAAAATTTATTGTCCTAAAATATTTTATAGAGGAAGGGTCTTTAACCTTTGGAATGATAATGAGTGATGTTATAAAATCTACCCTTGGATGATTACCCCATGAAATAAATCTTGGATCATGTTAACCAACTCATATTTGACCACCCTCCAAGAGGCCACATAGAAAGAACCGGGAAATCCATCATTCCCAATTGATCTCTCTTGATTTATGGATGAAACTACTCCCCATATTTCATTTTCATCCAAAATTCTCTTGAGCTCCAAGTTCACATGATTCAGAACGACTCTCAGAATATAATCCCGTAAAATCGATTGCCCCCTTGGGTAACCTTACTACATGGATGGGTTGACACTAGTAAGGAGGGATGTGAAGTGATTCTCCATCATGTCACCCAACACATTCAAATAATTAGTAAAATATCCATATTAAAAATTAATGTTAGGGGGAATAACCCACTTATTCTATTTTATGCAAGCTTAAAAGAAGGAAGTATTTATATCCCCATCCTTTATCCAATTTTTTATGGACCTTTCCTGAGAAATAAGTTCTTGTTCAAGTAAAAATTATGCTAATTTCCCTTTATTTAAAAAGAGTTCAAGGGATATAGAATCATCCTATACCTCCTCAAGATTATATTCCACCAGCTCCACCTCACATTCTATCGATTCAACATCCTGGAATTTTTTAGGCCAGTTTCTATTCCATGAATGGAGGTCCTCTCTCAACCATATGAGTTTTTATGAAATCCAATCCATGAAGAATCCAGGATGGGTTTTCTCCAGGAGGCTTGAACCATTTCACGATAGTCCAAGAGACTTGTCCACTGTTTGGAAAAGGAAGGGGTGTGAGTTGAGGAATATATAGGGGAAATATGGACCAGTAGGGGAGAATAATATGAGATATCACAAACTAGATGAATAAAAATTTTGTTAGAAAAAACAATGAGAATAGAATTATTATCTAAGTACCGATCAAGTCTTCACCACAATCGATGATCTCTCTTCTAATTGTTGCACAAAGTAAACTTATATCTAGAAAATACAAGATCCATAAAACCCTTCGGAGACATGAACAATGGGAACTCTTACATATCCGTCCATTTTTGGGCCCTCCCACCCTTTTCTAAGAAGGATCCGTAATAACATTAAAGTCCCCACAGATTATCCAAGATGAATTCCCTGGATCAAAAGCTTCTATGTCCCTCCACAGCTGGTCCCTTAGTCTCAGGTCTCACTTGGAATAAACAAATGAAATGAAACACCCTGAATCAGTGAATCTATCCATCACTTTGATGAATTGATTAGTGGTTGAAATTCACTCCATAGATATCGAGTTCATCCAAAAAAATTAGATATAGTGGTTTGAAGATTCACCATGCATGCAGTCACACATGCCCATATTTCCAAAAAAATAAAAAATCTTAGATCAGTTCTGTTTATCATAAAGAATTTCCACATAGAAGCCTTATTTCTGGATATCACTGTAGATAAAAAGTAAGTTTTCACTTATTCCCCTAGGTCATGATCATTCCATCCAATGAATGATATCATAAAATAAATTTAGATTATATGATTTTTCAATTTGATATAATCAAGAACATTCCAAGAATAGATGAATAATTCTTGAAGATCCCATCTAGAGGTTCCAAAGATTCTGGATACACAACATAGATACAGGATGTGTAATAGAAAAGTATACATAGTGTACCCATGGTCAACGACATTAGGACCATCCACACAAATCCTAGCTCATAATGTGGGGGTTCAGTATTTGGAATCATTACATGCCACATATTGATCACAAGTTGGAATGAATCTTGATGAGTTACAGAGAGTAAAGTTGGTGTACATGCCGTGTAACTTCACATGGTTTTTCCCTACATAAATCTTGGAATCCATGTGATCAAAGTATACAACATGTAATTAATACACACCACATATTGAATTCCATCCAAAAACATGATTTAGATGCGATTACATGACATGTATCTGGCATACATGTTTTTTAACACATTGTTATACAGTGTGAAATATACGTTGAGTCCCTAAGTGTGTTGCGTTAGTGGTAAAAATCGGAGTACACATTACGTATCTATCTATAGACATTATGTAACTCATACCCACACACATAAGGATCACACTAAAACACGCTATGTGTTACTTGAGTAAAAAAATGAAAAAATAAATATTAATTATAGAAAAATTAAACTACATGGAATGTATCTATATGATCACTCCATGTGATAGGGTTTTTCCCATGATCTACACACTAAGTGATTTTCAGTGGGTCATGTGGAATTGAATGATTAAATTAATTATTTTCTAAGTTATTATGAAACATAAATGACATGCATGGTCATCGTGCATGCCATGAAATTAATGATCATCTCCAGTGGTACACCCCATATAAATTACTAGCATGTCATGTGGTCATACATGAAATGTAGACTACATGATTTGACCCATAGAACAACACTTAATCTAATATAGTGACATGCCATGTAGGAACACACTCTGTGTAAGTACACAATACATGAAAGGGACCACACATAGAATAAGTCACATTTTTTGTGAGTGGTAGTACATGATGTGTAAAGTATAAGGGTTTACACTTTATTTCCTCTAGTAATTTTTTTGTTTATTAAATTTTGTACCAAATTTAAAAACTAACCAAAGGGGTACACACCACATTCTTTTTCAGTACACACCATGTACTAATTAATTTAAAATTAAATTAAATTTATTAAATTTCTTTAAAATTAAAAAGGATGGAAATATAAAGGACTATTTGGATAAATAATTACGATAAAATAATTAAATAATTAATAATATAATTAGATTTTTAATTCAATACTTTTATCTTAATAAATAAAAAATTTAAATGAATTATAGTTAGTTTAAATGTGTATTCATTTCTTTCATGGATGATCATGCGATTGATCAACCTAAGTATGTGTTAAGTTTTTATTTAATTTAATTATATATTGCATGGGTATTTATGATAAGTTTATTTTTAAATTAAATATGATGATTTGGGTATCATCCATTCTTGTTATTATGTATGGGCCTATGTATCCACAGTTTCTTTTAAGTTACTCTAAACCTATAGTTACCCTCACTTGCATTTGAGAAAACATATATAATGGAAGAAGATCGTATGTGAGATGAGATTATTCCAGATCAAGCCAAGGTGAAACCAATCGAGGATATACACCAGTTAAATGTGAAATTATGAAACTTGAGCCAAGACCAACTCAACGAGTTATTCCCCCAGGGTTAAAGGGTTTGTTTATCATATTCCTGATAAACCAAACAACAGTTAAAATATAATTATTATAACAAATATTTATTTTATTTTTTAAAGTGCATGGTTATTTATTTATTTTTAAGAGGAATATTTATTTTAAGTTTAAACATAATCACATAAAGTAAATGAATTAACATGCATGATAATATGAAACAAAATAAATCAATTATTCACAAATTATTTTATCAAGACTTGGTTAATTAATTATATAAAATAAGAATAATACTCACAATCATGTAAAATGATAAAATAAAGAATATTTAAGGTTAAAATTAATTAAATTCATCAATGAAATATTAATTCAAACACAACTTCCATCTTCTGAGTTAATATGCACCCATGGATAAAGTTTCAGTTATTTCAAATATAGGGACACTTTTAAATTATTGAGGAGTTTTAATAAATATAATGAGTTAAATTAACCAAATTTGAATTAAATTTAATGACCAATGTATATTCAATACCATTTAGAGGAATGTTTTAATGAAATTAGAGTCCATAAATTATAGATTGTGGGGGGGGGGAGGGGTCCACACAACAAAATAAGGAATTTTGAGTTAATACAGTTATCAAGACCACCTACCTAAATACCTTTGTGTAATTTTCATAGCCAAATTTGGGTTATGAGAAGGGAGATATGGATTCATTACACTAGAATATCCATATAGTAGGATATTCTGAATCCAATGGTGATGGATATTAGGATTTGATAAAATAATAGGAGACTAATAAAATAACATTTATTATGCCACAGATTTGGTAATATAGATATAATGCTAAAATATTCTTTTTTTTTTGTAGAAAATGGAAAGTAATATGAACTTGAAATTATCTCTGTGATCAATATTGGAGAAATAAAATATTCTGACCCGTGTGAACTTCCAATAGTGGTACTGGAGCATGAACATAATACTATACCAAGAGTAGGATTTTTACATATTGGATTCAACTATTTCTAAAAATAATTATAAGGGGGAAAGTGAGGAGGATTATAATTTATTCTGGAAACATGTAGAAGATGTATTGGATGTCCAATTCCTCATGGTATCATCCATGATTAGCGATCTATAGAAGCTTCAAAAAGGCATGGATGCATACATCAAGTTATCCCATATCCATGATATTTATCAGGATAAGGTAAGATAGAAAAGTTTCATGATCTCCAAGGCACTCTTTGAATAAAAGCATGGAGAAGGTGCCCCCACCAAACCTCATGTATTCAATATGATTGGATATATTAAGAGTTTAAAAATTCCATGTTATAAGATACCTAGATAATGATAAATATACCTCATGATGGACTCACTTCTTAATAGCTTCTTTAAATGTTTTATGAATTTTAATATGAACAATATTGAGAAATTGTTCCATATATCTTAACTCTAATTCTCTAAGAGGATAAGGACATGAAGTATGAAAAACATTTGGTACTTATGGTGAATAAAAGAAAAGGAAAAGGAAAAAGTACCCAATACTAATTCCAAGTCTAAGGTACCTTCAGAATTCCCAACCAAGAGGAGGAAGATCAAAGGGTAAGATATGGGACAAAATATAGGGTGTTTTTCATATGGAAAGATGGTCCACTAGAAGAATAAATACACCTTTTTAAAGAAGTAAGGAGAAGATTTAGGTTAATTTGTTATAAAATATAACCTCTCAATTTATACTAATTTGGTATTAGATAAAGTTTTTCATTCTCACATTTGTATCTAAATATAGGAACCAAGTAGATTTTGGAAGATTTTTAGAGGTGAAGTGAATCTTTATGATACCAATAGTGTTAGACTGGTTTAACTGGATATTAGATACTTATATCTTACTTTGTAGACTAGATTTATTTTAGTCTTAAAGAAATGTTATTATATTACTAGTATAAAAAACACCTAATATCCATGTTCAGATTAGATATGGATGGATTTATTTTTAATTTCAAAAATAATAGTTTCTAATTTTATAAATATAGTATACTTTATGGAATGAAACATTTGAATAATAGTCTTTATGAACTATAATATGAAAATAAAGTGTTGGAAATTGATAATGAATCAAGTTCACATGAATCATATCATACACAACTATGTCATAATTTACTTAGTCATATAAATGAAAATAATTCTACATAACTATACCACAAAGGGTATTTTGATTATTTTGAACTAAAACCACTTTATATATGTCACTCTTGTTTTAAATGAAAAATATCCAAACCTATATTTAGTGAAATGGGTGATAAGACCATAGAGTTTCTGTAATTCATTCATAAAAACATGCATGATAATTTTCTTTTTGAAGGTAGGGAGTTGATAATATTAACTTATAACTTTTACCAATGAATCTAGTTGATACAAATAAGTGTACTTAATTAAGTTTATGTGTGATTCCTTTGAGAAATTTAAAGAATACCAAAATAAATCTGAGAATCAAAATGGTATGAAGATAAAGAAACCTATCTTAAACTATGGTAGAGAATAAATTAACCAATAGTTTCTCAATTATCTATGGGACTTTGAGATTATATCTTAACTCACTCATCCTTATGTACCATAGTGGAATGGTTTCAGTGAAAGGAGGAACCACACCTTATTGGACATAGTGAGATCAATGGTTATTAATGGGATTATTTTATTAACCCTTTGTGGATATATATTAAAAACATAAACACATATACTAAACTGAGTGTCGAATAAGGTGTAAAAAAGAATCCTTTACCATTTATGGAGTGAGAATAAATTCATTTTTTCAAATCTACATGTATGAGGATGTTGGGTTTTTATTAATAGAATATTTGTAAATAAACTTGCACCATGAGGTACTAAGTGTATCCTTATTGGATCTATAAATTAAATTAAACGATATTTTCTATTCAAACCGTTGAATAAAAAGATCATGGTTGGAAGATTCCCACTTTATTAAGAGAGAGAATATCTCTAAATGAGATAGTGGGATAAAGATAGACTTTGATGACATTAAAGATCAAGCTATATAAGATTTCATAGAGAAAAAAATTCCATAAAGCATCATGGAAGAAGTTATTATAGAGACACATATACTTCATAGTAAAACCAGAGTGGTTAGAAAATTTGAGATATGGTTTTCTAGTCATCGAGGATGGGGAATCATTATTATTTGATAATGTTAAACCAATATCCTATAAGGAATTAGTACGCAATGCAAAAATTTCAAAATGGAAAGAAGTCATGAATTTTAGAATGGAGTCCATGTACCATAAAAAAGTTTCAATTTGGGTAGATCCTCTAGTGGATATAAAAAATATTTGCTATAAATGAGAATTCAAGAAGAAACTAGAAATTTATGGTAAATTAAATACCTATAAAGAATGACTCATTGGTAAAGGGTTTAGAAAATTTCAAGGCATAATCCATGATGAAACCTTTCTACTAGATACTATGATAAAATCCATAAAAAGTTTACTTTCCATAATACCTAACCATGATTAATAGATTTAGAAAATGGATGTAAAAATGGCCTTCCTTATTGAGAACCTTATAAAAAATGTCAATATGACACAACCAAAAGGGTTTGTGAATCTAAAGGATACTGATAAGGTATGTAAGTTTATGGGTTAATTTAAGTATCCAGATCATGGAATATTAATTTTGATGAATCCATAAGACAATTTGGTTTCATAAAAAATTATCATGATCCCTATGTCTACAATAGGTTTAGTAAGTGTGAAGTTATTTTATTAGTATATGTTGTTGATATATTATTGATGGTAAATGAGATACCAGTCTCCCAATTTGTTAATACATGGTTGAAAAAATTCTTCTCTATGGAAAAATTAGTTGAAACCACCTATATTCTGAGGATTAAGATCCACTATGATAGATATAATATTTTTATTGGACTAATTTAGGTCACATAATTTTAAAATATATTAAAGAGGTTCAGTATGATATAATATAAGATGGGATTGTGTCACATGATATACATAACTATAAGAAAATATTTCCTCATACATTAGAGGGGAGGAGAAAGAGGATAAGAATATTATTTATATAATTTTGACAAGACCTTTCTTTTATTACATGCAATATACCAGGCTTGATGTTGCTTATAACTTGAGAATAATAGGAAAATATCAAGAATACTCATGAGAACAACATTGGGATTCTATTAAAACTATTTTAAACTATCATAGGTGTTCTAAGGATATGTTTCATGTGTATGGAGGAGATGAGGAACTAGTCACTAGTGGATACATGGATACTAGTTTGCAGATAGACTAGAATGATCTAAAATCATAGTTGGGATATGTATTCTACCTTAATGGAGGAGAAGTGAGATGGAAGATCTCAAAGGAACCCATGGTTATTGATTTTATAGTATATTTAAAGTAAAATATACCTTATGCTGTAGATAAAAAATAATTTTGGATACAAAATTTCATCTAAGATCTTGATGTGGTGCCTAATAGTAAAGATGCTATAACACTACATTGTGATAATAATAAAACAGTTATCCTTTCCAAAGATCCAATTCAAAATTAATGGTTGAATAATATAATTTTCAATTATCACATATTGGGGTATTTTTCATATAGGGGTGAGGCCATAATAAGTAGAGTTTCCATGGAAGATAACATGGAAAACCCATTTAATAAAGGCTTATCTCACTAGAATCCTGAATATCATGTGATCCATGAGACTTAAAGTTATGATATGTTTTCTCTAGTGTAAGTGGGAGCCTATTTGAATTTTTTCCCTAAACCTAAATTACTTTTTACTTCTGACTACTTGTATATTCAATGACCTGAATATTAATTAATATCTTATCACATAATGAGTGTTCTTCTACATAATATTAATGTGATAATGCCCTTATAGTATTTGTTTCATTGAAAGGTCATAACCATTCCCCTTTATGATGTAAAGAAACTCATAATTTTAGACATATAATTCTATAATTCAATATTTTAATCCCACAAATTACAAATTTTATGTTTAATTATCACAATTTTAGGTTTTATGAATAATTTGAGCTTAATTATAAAAATGGCATGATTTTGGAATTTAAATATTTTTAAATATTTTTTTTTCATTTCTACCATAAATTTTTATACACTAATCCAAAGTTATAAATTAATTTTTAGGGTAAAATTTTTTATGGGATAAATTTCTTACAATAGGATTCAAAGCTTAATCAAATATTTTGTGGCCCAAAACCTACTCATAATCCAGGCCTCAAAATCTATGCCTAGATCTGGATAATTTTGAATATAGGCCTATATATCACAAATGGGAAGCCAAAATGAGCTAAAAATTCACATGGAAATAAGAAATATCTAGGGATACAATTTTTATAACTTATAGAATATAATATTATTCCTCTTTAAATTCTATAAATGCATGAGAAATAAATAATTTTTGATTCCAATAGTCTCCATCCTATAATATATTTTCTGAGTAAAACAATCATAACTCAGTCATAGGGGGCCAATGAAGTTGAAATTTTGTGGGTGAATGAGGATTAAGTGGAGTAAAAAATTTATAGTTTACCAATTTCACATATTCATCCATTTATTAGTCCAAAAAATTTAAAACTTTAAGAGTAATATTTTTATGCCAAAATGAGAACACCTCTCCCTATAAATATTCACCTCATATTCCATTCCAAGGGATAACCATTTTTAGAGGGAAATGTTGTGTATTTATGTTGTAATATTTCTTTATATTTTTAATATATATTAATTTTTATTTATTCTTATTCCTTTATTTTATTTTCATTTTTATCTTTTGTGTTCCCCCCCACCACACTCCTTCCAATCACCATGAAAATGGAGAACTAACCCTCATTGCTGAAAAAGGGAGGAGTGGTGGTGCTTGATTTCATTGAGTTTAAATGTTTATATTTATTATATTTCGAGAATTAAGTAATAGATAAACCAATTTTGGTGAAGGTATCACCCATATTTATCTACTATTGTGTTCTTCATCCCGTCTATTTTTATTTCACTTCTTCATTTTTATAATGCTACATATGGGGTGGAGTATCATTGTGGTGATAATGTGAGGGAGTATTATACTAAATACATAGGGTTGGTGTGGGATAATAAAAATTCAACGGTAAGATGTTGATTGATATGTTTTATCTTATCATTGGGTAGAATATCAAGAATTATAATTTTTAAGAACAATTATAACATCACCATGAACTCTCGACAACAACGACTTCTTCTTTACTAATATATTTCCATTTTCACTTATTTGTGTTTTCATTTGTTTTTTTATTTTCATTTATATATTTATATATTTTATGAATTTACAACCCCAAACTATATTATTATATCATTAGTAGTATATTAGTTAGTTTATAAATAGTGACAAAAGAAAATCAGTGTGTGTGAGCAACCTAATCAAGCGATCGACCCTGGGTGTGCACTATACTAAATTCTTTAGTGTTGAGCATGGTGTTGCTTTTTTTGTCAATAAGATGTCAATAAGGATTCATTTTTTAATCAGGTGTCAATATGTGTATGGAAAGATAGTGATTAAGTGATGATGTGTCAAATAATGACACATTGTTACAACATTTGAAGAACCCCATGCAATACTATATTGCATGATGAAAGTGGAAGATCCATCCAACGAATTCTAAATGGATGAAGGTTGTTAATAAAATAATATGATTGTTTGTGCTAATATTTAAATACCAAGACATGTGTTAATTATAATACATTGTTTTCTATAATGTTTCCATGCATTGTGTTTTAATGCATGAGGAGTTGAAGAAAAGAAAATGAAGAAGAGGAAAAGAGAAATAAAGGATGTTGCATTTGAAGAGAGGTGTCTATGATTGAATTAGTAAGGTGGTCATTTTATACTTAGAAGAATTTTTTATTTGTGGAATTACATAAAAAATAGGACAACCAAGAAGGCCAGCCAAGGACCTCAACCTCAGGTACATGTAGGACCTGAGGGTCAACCACCCCTGAGGGAATCCTCAAGGCCAGCCCCGCAAGAGGCATAGAAGTGCAGTCCATGTATAAGCTCGTAGGTGCACACACGGTGGTTAACCCATGCAGTGGATGCGTAGTGGCCGCTAGGATCATGCCAAAGGAGAAAAGAGTGGGCGCAGAAGCGCGCCTGTAGGGTGAACACGATATGGGGCGGTACAATAAGGGGATGAGGACTAATCTTGCATTAGGGAGGCAAGAGTTGACTGATAAAACGGACGCATCTCATGTGTTCATCTGGATGTGGGATGGCCTAAAATTTTCGGGAAGCAATCCCATCCGTCCGATGCATTGCAGACACGCGGTTCACCGTCTGATCAATCGTGGGATCAATCACGCACATCCAGGCCATCCATCTGATCTTTGCAGTTTAGGATTGAAGTAGGGCCGTATTATCTTCTCCACAAAGGTTTTCATTAACCTCTGGCCACCCCCACTGCACCTGAAAACCGGTAATCAAGCTGAACGTCAATCTCAACACTTCGGGCATCATTTGAGCTCATCTCAATCCCATAGTGATCGTTAGGATGTAATGGACACATGCATGAAATTTCATTTGCATGCATGCATCGAAATAGAGGAACTTGAACGTGTCCGATGAAAACAAAGTTACGGGGCCATGTCAGGATGCTCAATGCATTTGGGAGAGGATTTTCATGCATTAAAAAATGCTTGCACGTGAGTATTGCACCAAGAAATAATGAGTTTATGTTGATTAGAATGAAATAGAGACTTGCAACCATATCTTGATCCGTGTTTGAAAATATTCAAAGCCAAAGATCTCGGCCATTAAAATCTTGATCTCCATGTCATATCTTGAGGATTTTGAATACTAAAGGAGGAGTCACCCTCGTCTATAAAAGGATGAGCCCGAGATGAGAAAAGGCTTCCATATCATAAGAATGAGCTCCTATTTCTCCAAAGAAACGGATCTAAAGAGAACATATCTTGTTCAAAAAATGCAGAGTTCCGCGTAGCCTAGCTACGTGAAGAAGAGGTGCCACACATCCCTTGCGTGATGGAGTCCCGTGCATCCCTTATGCGAAGGAGAAGCACGAACAACCCTGGTTCATGAAAGAAGACGAACATGTGAAATGTTCCATCAAACCGTTGTCGTGCTTCGTGCAAGAATAATAACCCTTAAGCAGACAACCGGTGCTACGCACCCTTGTGATACTTTGAGAAGGTACCCTATTTACGAGCCTCGTTTGTTTCATGAAGAAAAGAATATGAGTTTTTAAAGGGAAAATGTACAAATACACTTCCCATGGAGAATAATAAGGGACCCTAGGCACTTTGTGTTCACACGAGGAAGAAATAAAGTGTATGCATGATGCACATGCATGCATATGCATGATTTGAGATACCTGAAAAAGACAAAGGGTGGATCACACCCATTTGGGTTTGAATAGGACTTAATATTTAACATGCACATGAAATATAAAATGGAATGAAATAAATAAGATATTGTGTGTGTGCTTGTGAATAAGAAATAAGGAAGTGAGAAGAAAGAGAATGAGAAAAGGGGGAAGAGTGTATGCATTCATACATGCCCATAAACACATAAAGACACTTAAAGGAAGAATTTTTGTGTGTGAAAATTGAGTAAAGAAAAAGAAAGAGACAATGCATGTGAATGAAACACACTCTTTGAATCTAAAATATCCAGGATACTGTGTGTCTAGGTGTACAAAAAAATAATAATATGCATGCATGAAATCAAGCATAATCACATGCACGTGTGTCAATTTAGATGATACAAAGTGAGTTGATCCTCAGTGTATGAATAATCACATAAGTGTGTGTGATTATTTTAAATAAAACAAGGAAAATTTTTAGTGCATTCTATTATTGAACTAAAGAAGAATAAACTGAGATATCCAAATATAAAAGGTATTGGATCCCATGTAATCCATGCATGAAGTAAATGAGAATTGAGACTGAATCCAAACAAAGTTAAAGAAGATCTTTTATATGATTTTACAATGTTTGAGGACTCAAGAAGAAAGATAGATCTAACATAGTTCAAGATCATTATTTCCTATTATGATTCATGAAGTAGTGTGCATCACTTGCACAATACAAGTGAGGTCAGGTCTTCATCAGATGAAGGAATAATTTCCCGATCATTGTCGAAATGAGGATTGATCAAAAAGGTGATCAGATTTATTGATCAAGGCCAACAGACCTCACCAAAGGCTGTTGAAGATTGTTGAAGAGATTCACGAGAAAGTGTGATTCATAAAGGTCATGAAGAAAGATCATAAGATCCATCCAAAGTGAATCAAGAAGCATCTGTTGTGAAGGATAGGAAGAAGAAGCCTTTAGTGGGACTCTGAATTAGGCTAGTGGGACTCTGGAAACACTATGGGATGTAGTATAAAGAACCTCATGTGGGACTCAGGAGAGATACAATGTGACTTTGTATCGACCATTTTGATTACTCATCTAATTATAGTGGATAATTTGTGCTTGGGAGAATAACCAACATAACAAGAAGTAGGTATTTGAACTGAACCTTATAAATCCTTGTGTTCAGTGCGTTTATATTTATTTCACCATTCAATGTAAGGCTGATAGACACAAGAAGAGTGGATCGAGGATTTAACCAATCACATAGTTTTAATTGAAAATAATCAATTAGTAAAAATATTTAAAGGGATTATTGACTCACCCCTCACCCTCTCAGTAATTCACACTGATCTTAGCACTTCAATTGGTATCAGAGGGAGGTTACCTATAAAAGATACGAGGGAGACTTTATGAAGTGTAGATTTCAATAAATGAGTGAGCAAACTCAATTGGAGATATCTACCAAGACTCAGAAAAATAGAAAGAAGAAATGGGGAAGGAATATGAAGAGGAATATTACTGCTAATGGGGAGACACCTTCTACTAAAGGTAATCTGAAAGGTAAAACATGTGATAATTCTTATTACTCTTATAATGAAGCCTGATCAAGCTATGATTACAATAGATCAATTATTGATCTTCAGACTGCACTCAAATATCATCTAAATAAAGTCCCTAGAGAAGTGGCAAGACATATTTCTGCAAGCATTATTACTCTTTAAGATGAAAATTTATAGCTAAAAGAAGAATCTAATTCCATGGAAGATTTATTAGCTAAAAGTCTTGGCATAACCAACAATCTCATAAAACTTGTGAAAGAAAAGGAAGAAAAAAAGTTCTATTTTCAATGAAAGAATTGATAAATTTACTAAATAATTATAAGGAAGTATCTATGAGAAGGAATTATTTGAGATTGTATTTGCAGAATCTTTCCATGCATTTGAAAGTATAGAAAAAGTTTTTATGGTTTTCGAAGATGCTCAATTGGAAGAAAAATCTAACAAGGTAAAGGAGATTGACATCTATTTGTAAGAATTAAGAAATATTCATGAAGATCAGATGGTAAAGCTAAAGGAGAATTGAGAAATTAAGCTAATATCAATTGAGGATGAGAAGAACTCCCTCAACATGAAGTGTTTAGAGATGGAGGTGAAATTGAAGAATCAACAATCACTCCAAGATGGAACATCCCAAAAAACTAAAATAAGAGATGCTAACGATCAATTTTGAATTTTTGAATATAATTCCAAGAGGAATATCAAATCATCCTCTAATACAAAGGCAACATTATTCAAAAAGAAGGTATCCCAAAACCTAGTTATTTATGTTTTTACTAATATAGT
Organism: Viscum album; assembly: GCA_963277665.1. NCBI lineage: Eukaryota > Viridiplantae > Streptophyta > Magnoliopsida > Santalales > Viscaceae > Viscum > Viscum album. The sequence continues at coordinate 649,910 of CAUJRU010000401.1, read as the reverse complement.
TAAATCTAGAATTACAGGTTCAAAGATAAAAGTTGGGAAGATGCAGATTGATAAAAATGTTGATACATCCATCAAAATTTTCAAGGATGGATGATGGGATGATTTAAAAGAACAAATCCTAAATGGATTCTCTAAATAAATAAAGACAATTCCAAAAACAACAATGCACTGAATCTAGCCACACAAATACTACAAGAAAAAGAAGGAGATTTATTGGCTACTGTTGGTGTTTTTGGAAGTTTGGGCATCAAGACAATGATTGCTGGAATAATATTTCAACATATGAAAATTATAGAAGTTATACATTTAGGGAAAATAGATGTGAATAAATGAAGTATCCTATAAATCAAAGGAAGAAAACATAGATAAAGAAGAATCTGTCTATCAAGAACAAATTTGAATATCTTGAAGACTTCTATGATAATTGCAATAGAAGTGGTCACAGTTATGATGAGTTCTAGTTTTGTCCTACCATGCCTCATGAAAATGATGATAAGAAGTATAGACTACAACAAAGGTTGGAGAAAGCAAAAAGAATTTAAAATCCTTCTATTGGGAATATGAAAAACAATGAAGTCAAGAAACTAGTGAAAGAAATTATTCCCAATAAGAAGTTTAAGCCGGATTCCAAGAATATCAGCTCAACCAAGAAAAGATGCTTCTACTATAGAAAGAAAGGTCATACCATGGATCACTACAAAAAATCCCTGGAAATAAGTGGAAACAAGATAAAAATAAAAAGAGAATCAATCTAGAAGAATATGGGATTGACTAAAGACATTCCTGAAGATAATATTAACAAGTTGTCTAGGTAAGGAAACTTTAAGACAATAAAGAAGCCATGTGGAAGCTCCAAGATAGAGAATGCTAAGAAGGAGTGTTTAGTTATTTGGTCTAATCAGGTGAAAATTTCTAGAGAACTACAAAGAGATGAAAATTAAGTACTATCTAAAGCTAAGGAAAAGGAGAAATAGGTCATTCCACATGAAAGAGAATTCAAGTTTTATGAGAGGTCATCAGCACATGATAACCCAAGTGTCTCAAAACTACTGTGTGGAAGGTGCAAGAAGGTTGGACAGCATGAAAATAAATGTATAGATGTTTTACTAGGCCAACTAGAGATGTTGCAAATTTAAAAACATGCACCAGTGGAAGCTACTTCACTACTGGCCAAAGTAAAGACAAATAATCCTCACAAGTTGTAAGGGGAATGAAAATAAAGGGTCCATACTAACAATGAAATATCATAATGTAAAATGGAGAGAAGACACCAGCATGAAGAGTACCAGACACATTAGAGCTTCAAGGAAAGGAGTTCTTGGGTAGAGAGGAAATTCTCAACCTTGTTTCTCCTATTAATAAGCTCACATGTGTTCCATATTATTCCCTTATATTTTTGTTGTATATGTGTGATTAAATTATAGGGAATTGAAGGTGATGGTCATTCTCAATATGAGAATTGGAAGATCAAAGTGGAGAAGAACAAGTTGGACTAATCATTCATGATTTGGTAATTACTTGAAGTGATCCATAGTGGAATATTATCAACATGTATATCTTCAAGCTTATTTGATGATATTATTCACCATGGTAAATCAAAGGGAGTGCACCCCTTGAGGGGGAGAAAACATAAAGGATATGCTATCAAGGATTATGTCATGAAAAACCTTGAAATTCATATCATCTCAAGAAGTTGGAACTTGAGGTATTCCAATCACACTTTTATCCCTTGTTCTTAATTGTATTTATAATGTCAATTAAAGGGGAGTGATTGATTGATGACAAGATGGGATGAAAGGGGGAGATTTATCTTTTCACTTGAACTTTTTAATATGTTTGGTGAAGTATGTGCTGGATTTAGCATTTCATTAATAAATATTACTATTTCCAATCCATGGGTTAAGAGTTGATACATTGTAAGCATGATTTCACAAGTATGGTTGTTTATGGATACACTGAAAACCCTGGTCATATCTCTCTTGTTTTCTACACCGATTTAGCCCAAAGTAGACCTAGAGTTGATTTACTAAAGTCACTTTTCTATGTGAACCATGTTACATTATCCCTCTCTCAGAAATATTCAAGAAGATATTATTCAAAGGGAGGAGAACATGTTTTGAACATACCCCACTACAACTTTTCATTTGGTTTCCAATAAGGGGGAGAAAATATTATCACACATATTGACCCACTCATAGTGTGCTTAAGTAATATTGACAATAAAATATAAAGGGGGAGATTTTTGAGCATGGTGTTTCATTTGTTATCAATAAGATGTAGATAAGAAGTCAATTGTTAATCAAGTGTCAATATGTTCATGGAAAGATAATGATGAATTGATGTTGTGTCAAATAATGACACATTGTTACAACATTTGAAGAACCCCATGAAATAATCTATTGCATGATGATAGTGGAAGATCTATCCAATGAATTCTAATTGAATGAAGACTGTGAATCAAATCAGATGATTGTTTGTGCTGATTTTCAAATACCAAGACATGTGTTAAGGAGAATACATTGTTTGCTACAATGTTTCCATGCATTTTGTTTTAATGCACGAGGAGTTGAAGAAAAGAAAATGAAGAGGAAAAGAGAAATAAAGGATTTTGAATTTGAAGAGAGGTGACTATGCTTGAATTAGTAAGGTGGTAAATTTATACTTAGAAGAATTTTTTATATATGACATTACATAAAAAATATGCGAACCAAGAAGGCCATCCGAGGACCTCAAACTTAGGCACATGCGGGACCGGAGGTTCAACCATGCTCGGGGGAAGCCCCAAGGCCAACCTCGCAAGAGGAACAGGAGTGCGGGACATGTATAAGCCCACAGTTGTGCACATGTTGGTGAACCCATGCAACAGATGCATAGTGGGCACTAGGAGTGCACTCGAGGAGCAGAGAGCGGGAATATAAGCGTGCCTATAGGGTGAACATGGTATGAGGTGGTACCGTGAGGGGAGGAGGAGTAATCTGACATCAGGGTGGTGAGAGTTGATTGATAAAATAAAAAAATCCTGTGTGTTCGTTTCGATGTGGAATGGCCTAAAATTCTTGGGAAGCAATCTTAGCTGTTCGATGCATCACAGACATGCGGTCCACCATCCGATCAATCACGGAATCGATCACACAAATCTGGGCCATCTATATGATCTCTGCGGTTCGGGATTGAAGCAGGGTCGTCTGATCTTCTCCACCGAGGTCTTCATTTACCTCTGGCCACCCCCACTGCACCCGTGAACCAGTAATCAAGCCGAATGTCGATCTCACCACTTTAGGGATCATTTGAGCTCATCTCAAGCCCACAATGATCATCATGACATAGCGAACACATGCATGCAATTTCATTTCCATGCATGCATCAAAATAGAGGAACTTGAACGTGGTCAAAGAAAACAAAGTTAAGAGGCCACGTCAGGATTATTGACGTGTTCAGGAGATTAGTTACATGTATTCAAAAATACATTCATGTGAGGATTGCATTAAGAAATAAGGAGTTTACGCTGGACAAAAAGAAACTGAGACTTGTGGCCATATCTTGATTCGCGTTTGAAAATATTCAAAGCCAAATATCTCGGCCATTCAAATATTGATCTCCATGGAATATCTTAATGATTTTGAACATGGAAGGAGGAGTCACCATTTACTATAAAAGGTGGAGCCCGAGATGATAAAATGCTACCATATCATAAGAAGGAGATCCTGTTTCTCTAAAGAAATAGAGCTAAAGCGAACCTATCTGGTTCACGAAAGGTACAGTTCCACATAGCCTAGAAACGTGAAGAAGAGGTACCACACATCCTTTGTGAAAAATAGTCCCATGCATCCCTTGAATGAAGGAGAAGTGAGAAACACCCTTGTTCACAAAAGAATCCGAACACATGATAGGTTCCATCGAACCCTCGTCACGATTCATGCATGAAGAAGCTCCAGCAAGCACACAACCGGTGCTACTCACCCTTGTGATACTTTGTGAAGGTACCAGATCCGTGATAATTCTTTGTTTCATGAAGAGAAGAATATGAGTTCATAAAGGGACAATGTACAAATACACTTCCCTTGGTGAAAAATAAGGGACCCAAGGCACTTTGTGGTCACACGAGGAAGAATGAAAGTTCATGCATGATGCACATGCATGAATATTCATGATTTGAGATACTCGAACAAGCCAAATGGTGAATCACACCCATTTGGGTTTGAACAAGACTTAAGTTTTAACACACAGATGACATATAAAATGGAATGAAATAAATAAGATATTATGTGTGTGCTAGTGAAGAATAAAGAAGGAAGTGAGAATAAAGAGAAGGAGAAAAGGGGGAGAGTGCATGCATTCGTTCATTCCCATGCACATGTAAAGACACTCAATAGAAGAATTTGAGTGTGTGTAAATTGAGTAAAGAAAAAGAGATATAAAATTAATGTGAATTAAACAAACTCATTGAATCTAAAATATTCAGGATACTATTTGTCGGGGTTTATAAGAAAATATAATATGCATGCATGCAATCATGCATAATCACATGCACGTGTTTCAATTAAAATGATTCCAAGTGAGATGATCCTCAGTGTTTGAATAATCACATAAGTGTCTATGATTATTTCCAAGAAAAAGGAGAAGATTTAGTGCATTCAATTATTGAACTAAAGAATAATAAATTAAGATATCCAAATACAATAGGTATGGGATCCCATGAAATCCATGCATGAAGTAAATGATAATTCATACTGAAGCCAAACAGAGTTAAAGAAGATATTTTATTTTAGTTTATAGTATTTGAGGACTCAAGAAGATAGATAGATATAACATTGTTCAAGATCATTATTTCCTATCAAGATTCTTGAAGAAGTATTGTGCATAACCTGTACACATACACATGAGGCCGGGTCTTCATCAGAAGAAAGAATAATTTCTTGAGCATTGTTGAACTAAGGACATATCAGAAAGGTGATAAGATTTATTGAGAAAGGTAAACATACCTTAACAAAGGCTTTTGAATATTATTTAAGAGATTCATGAGAAAGTGTGATTTAGAAATCTTGTGAGGGAATATTAGGAGATCCATCCACAATGAATCAAGAATCATCTCTTGTGAAAGTTAAGAGGAAGAAGTCTTCAGTGGGACTCTGAAGCAGGCTAGTGGGACTCTAGTAACATTGTGGGAAGTAGTATAAAGAACCTACTATAGGACTCAGGAGAGATATATTGTGACTCTTTATCGACCATTTAATTACTCATATGATTATAGTAGATAATCTATGTTGGGGAGAATAAACAACACAACAAGGAGTAGATCTTTGAACCAAACCTTGTAAATCCTTGTTTTCAGTGCCTTTATATTTACAACATCATTCAAGGTAAGACTGAGAGTCACAAGAATATTGGATTGAGGCTTTAATCATATATAGAGGTTTAATTGAAAATAATCTATTAGTAAAAACATTTAAAGGGATCACTGATTCACCCCTCCCAATCTCAGAGATTCACACTGATCTGGGCACTTTGATTATAAAATAAGAAATTATTGGAGAGGGTTCAATGAAAAATCCCTCGCATCAATTAGGTTCTATTTCTGAAGAGTTAAATTTCTTTTACATAATTTTTTAAATAAAAAAACAAAAAAAAACCATAAATTTCAAAAACCCAAAAATAGAACTTCTTTGCACATATTTTTTCCCTGGGTTTAAAGATGGAGTTTCATGGTAAATATTATTATTCTTGGAATGTTGATAATATAATATATGATAAATTTAGGGATTATTATTTAAATATTTTAGTTCAAAAAAATTATAAAATTAATTTTATAAAATTCCAAGATGATTGAAGAATTGAGAAATCAAATAAATATCCATTCCACTTCTCCTGAATAAATAAAATCTTTTAGGTGATAGTGGTAGAAACAAAACATTCAAGATGAAGTAAAACTTATTCCACCATATTTATAGTTAAGGAACCTAAGGAGGTCTTGAATCAATCTATTGGAGACCCATCTAGCCCTAAACAACAATTTCCTAAGTAGGTTTCTGAAGAAGGCATGTCAGTTGATGTACATGTGGGTGATCAAAATGATTTGGATGAATACAGGTCATAATTTATAGAAAGTGAAAAGTTATGAGGTTCTATAATATTTTAAAATGAAAAATAAGCACCTATATACCACTATATATATTTAGAGTAATACACCACCCATGTGGTTGAATTTTTGGGAAAACTGGATGATAATGAAAACCTATCTCCATCCACAATAAACGTACTCCAAGAGGCATTTAGAAAATAAGAAGAGATTAAATCCATGCCAATCTAGGGAGATAAATTCTTTTAAAATCATTTTATTATGATTTTATTGAAACTTAATTGAGTATTACCTTACACTACTTTAATTTTTTATATTAAACTAATACATGGTTTTCTTGAGAAGATGTTAATTAAGAAGATGATACACCCGACGAGACTGAGTTATCTGCAGCACAACCTAAATAAATCACAATCCAAGATGAAATAATTGAAGGGGAAGATTTATTTGTTTATTATTCATGTTTTAATAATATTAAAATTGTATTTTTTTTATGAATTCCACTTTTTTGAAATTTATGAAACAACATCACATGAGGAGTCCCTAAATGTTGAATTTGAAAAGGAAAAATAATACGTTCCAAAGGAATAAAGGACCCATGCTTTCTCCTTCCTCCACCATTATAGCAAAAATAAATTAGTAAGGATATGTAATTACTTTAATATATCCATTAGTTATTCCACAACTAATGTGAAGGAATGAATATTGTAATGAAAACATATTGTGGTTCAAATCACATAAACCACACCCACCTTTGGATTGGGGATAAAGCGATGAAACTACCTAACTATGGGTAGTAAAAACCTATCACCCACTTGGGGGTCAAGCCATGTTCTATACACTTTTTCCCTTATCTTTAATTTTTATTGGTCTTATTATGTTTTTTTGTTATTTATTTATAGTTCTATGTGGTAGTATCTAAGATCTCAACTCAACGCTACCACTAGAAAATAAACTCAGGTCATATATTTCCTTCTCTTCAGTTTTTCTTCCCTTAAATATTATTTTGTTAAGATTAATTTTTGGGTATTTAAATTTTAAGTGTGGGGGGAGTGTCAAAATATTTAGTAGTTTTGTGTTTTTCCTTTTTATTTTTCATTTTTAGGATCTTTGAGATTCAATAAATATATATTTTTATTTTTCACCCTTGAATTTATTTTGAGAGAGTTCCCTTGATTTTGGAAAAAATGGATTTTAAATTATTATTGATGTGGAATATTTTTCTTGGATTTTTATTTTAATGAATTTTTATGAGTATGGATAATTTTTGAAATCCATTCCGATGAAACATAGACTCAAATTATTTTCTAATATCCCATGTATTATTCTGAAACCATTTGAAATATTCTTCCTAATACCCACACATTCTTCAGAGAACTTGGATTTTTTTTCCAAAAAGAACCTGTGATTATTATATTTCAAATATTTTGAGTTCAAAAAATATTTTTGATGTTATTGAGGCATTTTTTGGAAAGAAACATTTTTAACTTAAGAATTAATTTATATTTACCCTTTTATTCCATAGAATATATGAATTTAATTGTTGGTTAAAGCCATATTACAAGCTGATTTTTCCTTAAATACCTTAAATATGAATATTTTTTCATGAATATTTAATTTTTTAGTATGGGGGAAGATATTTTCATGTGTTTTATTTGAGATTCAACTCTTTTTTGGGTGTGTGACGTGTGGGAATCATTATTATAGGCATTTTAAAAATCAGAATAAGTCACATTAATTCATTGTGATTCATTTATATCATCCATTTGTCTTAAAAAAAGAAAATAAAAAATTTAGAAATAGATTTTTTTTTTGAAAAAAATCTATGTGATATTGAATTATTCATTGTGATTACATTTATGAATCATGTCTCTCTAAAAATCAAGGGAATTAATTTTTATTTATTAATTTAATTAAATTTTTATCTCATCCACTGAAAAAAATGAAAAGGGAGAATTAGAATAATATATTTCATTGTATTCAATTTTTGACTCATGGATAATTCCCCATGTGAAAGGTTTTATGGTGTAAATTTGTATGGGGAATTGTGTGATGTATATTTCTTGTTCCTCACTTGAATATTAATTCATTTTTATTTAAGATTTCAACCTCTTATTTTCAGGCTTAATTATTTTAATTTTTTACCAACCAAACCTTAGCCCCAAAATTCACCTTGAAAAAGTATCCATGATTAAAAATATTTTTAATTACTCAAGGCGAGGATAGATGAAAAGTTTCACAAGAATATGGTTACACATGAACTTTCCAAGTATGATCATAACCACATATTTCATTTCTCTTGAGTGAATAATGACATGAAATTCAATATGAGGTATGTTGTGATTGGGGCATGGATATATTTTTGAGGTTAAATTAATTTAAATGTGAGATATGAAAATTAAATAGAATTTATTTTCATATATTATATATTATTAAATTCCGTTATGGAAAATATCTTGGAAATTTTCTCATTTTTGATTTTGGTGTGGATTTTGATTCAAATATTTGATGATTGCCTGGGAGTGAATTACTTAAGTGTGAGGGATTTATAAAACTCATAATTTTAAATATATAATTATATAATTTAATGTTTTAATCCCACTAATTTTATATTTCAAGGTTAATTGTCACAATTTTAGGATTTATTAATTATTTGATATTAATTTTGAAAATGGAATAATTTTGTAATTTAAATATTTTTTACACCAGTTTGTATTTCATACATAAATTTTTATACACTAATTAAAATTTAAAAATTATTAGTTTTAAGATCAAATAATTTATGGGATACATCCATTCCAATAAGAGTCAAATCTCAATCTAACATTTTGAGGCCTAAAATCTACTAACAATCCAGACCTTGAAATATGTACCTAGCTCTGGATAATTTTGAACATGGTCCCATATATCAGAAATGGATAATCTAAATGAGTTAAAAATTAACATGAAAATATAAAAAATCCACAGAATAATTTTTTATAATTTATTACATGTGATATTTTGCCTCTTTAAAATCCATAAATTCTTGGAAAATCGAAACTTTTGAATTCTAATAGTCTCTATAATAGAAAATAATTTCTATGTAAAATCATCATAACTCGGGCAAAATTTTTCCAATAGAGATGAATTTTTTGGATTATTGAGGATGAATAAACGGAACAAGTTTTTAGTTTACCACGTTACCATATTGTTCCATTTATTTGGAATAAAAATTGAAAAAATTTGGACTAATATTTTTGGATCCAAAATGAACACCCCTCTCTCTTTAAATATATACCACATCTTCCATTCCAAGGGATAGAAATTTTCATGGGGGATAAGGTGGAGTATTTATATTTTAATAGATCATTATATTGTCAATATATATTTTTCATCTCTCTTATTTTTATTTTTTTTATTTTTTTTCTTTTGTGTTTTCCCCATCACTCTCCTTCTAATATCTATGAAAATGGAAAACTAACCCTCTTTGTTTCTCGAAGGGGGAGTGTTGGTTCTTGAGTTTTATATGTTAATTTTTTTATATTTATTATATTCTAAGAATTCATTAGTATATAAAGTAATTTTTGTGAATGTATCACCCCACTTTATCTACTATTGTGTTCTTCTTCCTATCTATTCCTATTCCTCTCCATCATCATAATCCCACATACAAGGTGGAGTAACATTGTCGTGATTATGTGGGGGAGTATTATCCTACACATGGAGGGTAGATATAGGATAATAAAAATTCAATGATAAGGTTTTTAATGATAGGTTTGATCTCAATATTGAGTATAATATTGAGAATTATTATTTTTAAGAACAATGATAGCATTGTTGTAAACTCCCAAGAACAATGAATTCTTATTTAATAAAGTATCTGTGTTTTCATTTATTTGTGTTTTTCATTTTTGTTTTCATTTTCATTTATATATTTATATATTTTATGAATTTAAAAACCCATCCACTATATTATTATATGATTAGTATTATATTTATTAGTTTATAAATAATGAAAATATATATTCAGTGCGTGTGAGAAGCCTCCTCAAGTAATTGACCCTGGGTGTAAAATATATTCCAGTCTTAGGTAAATAAGAATTTATTATTGAGGTATTCACAAAAAATACCTTATATCATGACTATTACATAAAAATTACATGAAAATATTCAAATTTTTTATATAGTCAAGATATCATATTGACAGAAAATCTGTTTTGAATATAAAGTGTTGGACGATTGTAAGAAGATGAGGCTTATTATCATGAAGTTTCACACATGTTAATCTCTAAGATAAAAGATTATGAGGATATAAATTCTACTGACTCTCCATTTTTACATGATAATGAAAAGTTTCAAAGAAAAAAAATATCCCATGTATGGGGAGGAGGAAAATGCATGAATGGTGAACAACACCCTTTATCTTGAAACCAATGAGTTCAACCAATTGAATCTCTTGAAAGCCCCATTTTCATGACCAAAGGCTCACAAAGGCCCAACCTATAGGGTCAAATACTCATGTAGGTCCCACCTATATGATCAACCTACATGAGTAACTTTCATGAACTTCATCATTCACCCAAGGTCCAAAAATTACCTATAAATAAGACCCTAAGGCTTTCCATTTGGGAGAACTAGAAGACCATAAGATAGTTCAAAGATATGATCACCTTATTACCTTTTCCAAGTCATCAAAACCCTTTAGGTATCTCTCAACACTTTAAAAAAAGAGTCAATTAATGAGAGTTCAGGGATTCGAGTTCCTCCATGGGATAAAACACCAAAGACCAATGCTAGGAACTACATCCCACTAGTCTAAAGTACGAGGGGAAAATGCCCCTTTCCAAATTATGGACTTGTGAGAGACCATTGTAGGAGCACCTGAGGATACCATTAGAGGTTTTAGAAAGGTATTTATTATATTTTTTCCTAGGTTTTTCTTCATCTAAGTTCACCCAATTAATACTAGTGCAGGATACCTATAAATTCTCTCAAGCATCACCAGGGAAAAGAAAAATCTTAGCTGACCCCACTATCACCTAGGTAAATCCAAAGCCAGATCACCCAGGTATAACTTTGGTGAATCCAAATCCAAATCCCCCATGAATCACATGGGAAAATCACCCTCAATACCTTTATTCATATATCTAATGATAGGGCACAACTTTCCATTGATTCCCTATCGGGGGGGGGGGGGGGGGAGTTAAGACCACCTTCAAACCCTCAAACATGTGTGCCCAAAACCTAGAGCACATCAGTGTTCCCTATTGATCATAAATTCACATGGTAAATACGTCCTATATTTGACCTCCTAGATAGGTTAGGTCATTTGAATGTTCACGATCATTCATTCTTGTGGTAAAAAGGATTATAGCCTTATTGGAATATTGATTATTGAGATGTGTGATGAATGTTTTTCCAAAAATGTGAGGAAAATCATATGAAAAGTCACCCTTTTCATATGTATCCTCACCCTATACCACTCTTACTCTTATTGAATGTTTAATAAAATGGGAATCCCTCCTAGAGTAAGCCCCTAACATTTATTTTAGGATTACTCATGCAATTCCATACCCTCACCCTCATTCACCAGAATATGAAGGAGATGGTGTGAATTAACATATCTTCTAATTCCTCTTATTTATAAAACTGAGCATGAATCAAGTGTGTTTAGAGGTTAGAGGTGATTATATCACCAAATCAAATATCATAAAATGGGCATCCCATGTATGTGTAAGCCCCAACCTTTCTGAACTACATGGGCTTTGATTCTTGTCCAACTGAGATATGTAGGAAGCCTCCCTAAGGTTCAACCCCAACACTCCAAACTCACCCTAATATTCAATGGGACATATTCCCAGTAGTGTCATATCTAACCAGGAAGGAAATATTCTTTCTGGGTCCCTATATTGATATCCTTATTAGTCCATATTCATAGTAAGATCATACCCCCAACTGGGAGGATATATCTCTTACATGTCCCTTTCATCTCATCCTCATCAGTCCATGTTCCCGGTGGGGGACACAATTATAGGGCCATATCCCCTTCCAGATAAACTATAATGGGATGTTTTGACATAATTCTTATACCATCCTTGACTAGGACCCTTTAAACTTGAAACATTTTCCACATGATATTAAACTGCATGGTCTGATCCTTATCACATGACCTTTAATGTTATGATGTGTCCTGTTAAGTGGTACTGAACTATGTGGGTTCTGATTCCCACTACAAGGATACATATGAATTCCCTATCATGGGATTGATCCCAACATCAAATAAACTTATTTCTTCTTGAATAATGATAAATTCCAGAGCACCTAACTATGTGGCTTAAAAGAATCATTACAAAACATTAAAAAGTAACAAATTTGGGGAACCACTAATATATATAGATGGTTCTATCGATGGAGAACCTCTGATACATATAGATGGTTCCACTAATAGATAACCTTAGATACATACTTATGGTTTCCCATTAACACATGTCGATAACTGATTGTTAATACATGGGGCTAAACGGTTCCACATTTGGAATCTAAAATAGATTCATGAATATATCTTAAATCTATATGAGAGTCCAAAAGTATGAAATGATTCTGCTCAAAAGGGTGCGATGAGACCTAAATCCCATCTTATTGACTAATAAGAGTTATTTAGAATCATTTTTTAAGTTCCAAAATGAATTCCTACCTTTTTAAAGTAGGCCCATGATCCATCATGAATATGAGAGTTGTTGGGTGTTTTAGATTCCACTAATAAACCTTATTGGAAGTTGAACCTACATGAATGGGCATGAAACCAAAATGGTGAAACTGATGTGAAACCTTTCATGATTGTGTAACCCACAATTGAGGCCCCTTTTTCACCAATAAAAAAATAAGAGGGATAACCATGATTTTTTTGTTTTTAAGATAACCAGTTTCACATGTTTTCATTTATTATAATGATACTTTGATGAGTTTTCTTATTTTTTTTTCATGTTTACCTCCAGTAACTTTCAATAGAGATCTATTAAATCTGATGGTGTCCTAAAAAATGAAAAAAATTCACACTTTAGCTACTGCACAAGATATATCCTCTTCTAAACATAGGACACCATCTTCAACATAGTATCTTCAATGCTGGGTTTCAAATGCACTAGTTTGGGAGTACCACCCCAATGATACTATCATATCCTTAAAGACCACATGATCAACCCTCCATAATATTAATCCCCAATAACATACAATTATTAATGGATGATGTCCAAAAATCATAGAACACCCATCATAATCTCAAAAAATTTCATGATCCTTTCCCTAGAACACAACAAAAGGTTCCTCCCTTACCTTAAGTAAGCATACCAAGAGATCAAAAATGGATATGTCTCAATAGGACATGAGTTATAATAAAGGGATCATTCTAGAAACCACCACCTCCAATTCTATATGGAACCAATTATTTAATGTGATGAGGATGTTGGTCTATAGGATTTGGATCAGTTCACTCAGACATGAGCTCCTAGGACAACCCACCAAGGTGGTAATTAAACAACTGGGAACATGCTTAAAACCCAATTTAAACGAAAGAATCACTCCCAAAAAAATGTATTGGAAACCTATGAGAGGTCCTATATACTTGTATGAACACATCATTATTTCCAATACAATTTGGTATTAGTCAAAGAAACCCACCAACATTCCTTGATAGTAAATAGGGGGAACACCCACGTCTCTTCTTCCATACATGATTATTGATAGTATATCCTTATAATAAATTGAGGATAGAAGTAGAGATATATCCTTAACCCAACCATGTAATATGAATATATCCCTATTCCAACTATATAACTCACCCCTTTTATCATGACAATGATGGAAATACATACATATATTCCTATCCATATTCTATAGGAATAAAAAGATATAATTATTTCTTCAATAGTAACTAGGATTTGGGGACGCAACCCCAACTCCACATTTAAAGTGTCCCATAAACAAAATATGATGGTCAAACAAGAGTAGAAAAAACTTTCTACTCCCATCGAGAAGGGTCATTGGAAAAATACCATGATAAATGGGAAAGGATCAGGAATACCCACCTGTTCCAACTAAAGATTATTGTTCCAATTCAACATCCACTCTAGGGTAAGAATACATGCTTGAAAAAAATCTATAATAATATTAGTGTATTCTTACATCAATATGAGTGTCACTCAAAAAGATCCTATACATGAAATTTATTATCTATGACCTATGAATCTGACCCCTGAATGGAGAACATTTAAAAATAAGTCTCACCATATGTGATCAAAAATCCAAGAGCAGGACCACAATCTTTATCTACATGAGTCTTGTCTTCTTGAATACTTCAAAAATCTATTAATGGTGTCCTAAGATCCTACTGAACCTTCACCAAATTATGTAAATAGTAGTTCCAATTATGAAGGTCCTCCATATGGTTTTTATACATGCACCTCTAGAGGTCCTCCCTAGAAATATTAGCATAATGGACTCCTTTATGGTCAAGAGATGATCAATCATGATAACCCACATCTTTATGAACACCATAGATACCCTAATTGTGGTGAGAAGATCAAATGGAAATAAGGACATACCCTTTATAATATCCACCTTGAAGGTCCTCCCTAGGGTATATGTTGTAGTATTTATTACTATAGTCGAATGTAAATCCATAATGGTAGTTCTACCCCTGACAACATTCGCTGTGAAGGGCCTCCCCATAGTGATATTTTACATCAACAAGAAGGTCATCCCCTTATCGAACCAATTGTGAGAAATCTATCATATCACGAGGAACTTGTGAAGACGAGTACATTCACTCTCAATGCCTAATCATTGATAAGTGATATCCTTTCTCAACTATAATACCGTCCAAGGAAAATCATTACTCTCTAAACCTCCCTTAGATTGTCTTCCTTCCAACATAGCATAAGAGATTACCCCTAATACCTCCAGTTATAATGAGGAATATGGTAAATTTATACTTTGGTCAGACTAGGTGGAGAAATATTCTACATAAGGTAAAGAGAATTCATTACTTATGGGAAAAAATTGGCTGGAGAAAATATACTGACCATGTCATGGCCCTTAGAAAATCCTCAATATGGAGTTCTAGAAACATTATCAAAAGAATTTATACCTGAAATTCACCTAAAAATATGCATGAATCTTCATCACCTAAGGGATAAATGATTTCCTTAAAATGGGTATGAAGATTATTTCAAGGTAATTGAAGAACTACATTCTCAATTTTTCTTAGTATCCCTTCCAGCTATGTGATGCTTAAAATCAAGGAAATAGTGGGAGGGTCTCTAGTGTGCACGTCTTAATGCATTAAGAAATATATTCTAGTGAATTTACAATGCCCCAATTAGTGTATAAATTAGGGAATGGGGAAATCACAGATTACTAATTTTTACCCCACACCCTAATCATAAATGACCACTAGAAGTAACATCATGAAATTTTATTTCTTGTGTCCAAATATCAGAAGAAAACTCTACTGATGATGTATGGAATGTTTAGTAGGAATAGGCCCTAAAAAAATCTCATAAGTGTTGAGCTTGATGAGAGTTATCCATTGAAAGAATCTTGCATGAGGCATTCAAGATGTTTGAGAAGGATTTTTTAAAGAAGACCAATCTTCAAAAAACAATGATGCCTTTGAAATCAAGTACCTCACATATAGATATTATGATGCACCTAACTCTTTCTCGAATAAAGATATGAAAGATCAAGAGAGAAGTTGTGGTTGTTGCAACCACAAAAATATAGGAGTAGAACCAGCTCATAATACTAGGGGAATTTTTAAATTAACCCATTTCTATAAGGATGAAAAATATACTCTTAAATGTTTCAGTAGTGGAGTGGGAACAACCCCATCTCGTAGAATAGGGGGTATTTTTACCTCAATATCATTCTCATAGGAGGTCATAATTTTACCTATTAGGAGAAGTTTTGAAATAATAACCCTCATAGTTCATCTATTTTCACAAAACAATCTCATTATTGGGAACATGAATGAAGGAATTATTAGGAGACTCCCTTTGGACCTCCTTTCGCTAGAAAAATCTAAAAGGATCTTTAGAGGAAATAATGAAACCTCATAGTGGTCACAAGAAAAAGTGATCTACCAAGGGTATAACCACTCTTGATGTTTATGGATATTTTTGTAGATATTACATCATAAACTATCCCTCCTATCACCCCAATACTAATAAAACACTTGTAACACACCATATATCACTGAACGTTATTAGTTCTACCCTGGAATGCACTGCATAACAAAAAACTGAAATAGGGGAATAAGAGGAGGAGGATGAATCAATTCGAAATATGACCCACACAAAAATTATTAATGAAGGTGTGTATACCCAAAACCAAAGGCTGACCAAGAATTTAGTGACTCCTTCAAATGCTCCACTACCACCTCCTCAGAAAGCATCTACTAAGGAAAAGGGTAAGGGTGTAGTCACATCTCACCCACCACCTGAAGAGGTTCAAACTATCACACTTGAGGAATGGTTTTCTAATTTTGAGGAATATATGAAGGAGGTGATAAATCTCAATACATAACTACTCTGAGGCAATTTTTCTTTTAGATATGTTCTTTAAGAAAAACCTTATCTTGCACTCCCAGCTGATGTACCTCAGTAAAGAGGATTCTTTACAAAATAAGAGTAGAGTCAAAATCCACTCAACATGGGATACCAATAAACAATATACTTAGATTTTATATTAGTGGGATATAAATAGTTTTCTCCATTGGGGAAGCAACAAGAAGTATGTTAGGAAAAACCTCATAGGTTATCCTATATAGGTCATCAGCTGCGAGTATAGTCAGGGCCACCATTGCTAACCCAACCTGTTGTTTCCCCCATGTTCAAGCTCCTTCCCAGTTGGTTATTCCTACCTAGTTCATCAACACTATTAAGTCACTAGTGGTTTGAATGGAAGATATATAAAGATTATGTACACCAGTAAAACCAAAAAGGAAGTCATACCCTGAATGAGTGGACGCAACTCTTCCCCTTCCGAAAATTTGGAATCCTATATTCCAAAAATTCAATGGCTTAAGGGATGAGGAATAGAATCTGATGCACTTCATGTCTTGGTGTGGTCCCATGATGGTAACCCTAAAGAAGTAAAATGTAGAAAAACTTAGGTGTTTCATGAAAACCTTAGAAGGAATGACCTTTGTTTGGTATACCAATTTACCAACCAGATCAATGAAGTGATGGGGAGATCTTTAACTATAATTCCTTTATCAATTCAGCTATATACTATAGAAAATGAAAGTCCTTGACCTCTCAAGTTACAATTAGTGAGAGAATTATAGGGTATCGTATTTTATTTCTAGGTGTAAGGGTTTAAATTACTCCCTGAACTAACAACATCCTCAAGAGTACTTGTTGAGTCTTCTTATTGATAACCTTCATGATGAGTTGTGAACAATAATTATCATAGTAAAGTATCTGGGTGGGTTTTTTGATATTTCTATGGTTTCATATAGTTTTGAGGAATCTATTTTTTTGAAATAGATCCAAATCCAAAACAATTATAGCAGCTCAATGAAAGATAATAAGCAAAGTGGAAACCATGGCTATCACCTTAAAATCAAACTCTTTGTTGTCTCTAGCTCCAAAGTCTACACCTCCTCACATGGAACCTTCTAATGAATGAAAGTGTCAACAAGACCACTCCTACCAGTATGAATAGAGAGAACATAAATTCTCTTAATTCGAATACAAGAAGAATAAAGTCCATTCCTTATGAGAAAATAAAGTTCAAGGTTACTTTATAGAATCTATGGAAAATAACTTGGTAAAATTGTCAGAGCCTAAGAGGCCCAATCAAGTTTTTTTTGACGATTACACAAATTATTACCCCTTTCACCAAATTTTGGTTCATAACATCAAATATTGTTTTGTTTTTAAATAAATCCTATAAAAGATAGTTGATTCTAGGAAATTGAAGCTGGGTAAACTACCATCAAAAGTGGTGTGTGTTTCCCCCACCATTCCCAAAGAATAAGGTGAATGTGAAGAAGTTATGATAAAGAGAACACAAATGTTAATTGATTGGATGACCATGAAAATAATCAACCAAACTCATGTTATCCTCATGGAACATCTAAATCAACCAAATGAAAAATTAGTTTCCTATACCATAATACAACCAACTTCGTCGACACCAAATACATCCAAAATAAGATCTTCTAGGAAACAACATGGATGAAAAACAATTAGGTACATGAGGGTGAGCCTATACAGATTCCAAATCCAAATGCGAATCTCTCATATTTCATGCCTCTATCCCTAAGATCATGAGGATTATCCCACTAAATGGTACTTCAAGAATTGTCTCTCTAAGAGGAACCGTCTTCCGATGAAGAACTAATTTTGGTTTAATTATTGTAATACACTTAATGGAACCCTTCTTTGATGATGAGAAATATTAATAAGCTGAGTTCCCTATTCTAAATTGGGGAACCACATGTAGAGTTCAAATGAATCCAAGAAGAAGGGGACGACATAATCATAGTTAAACCCAATTTTCTAGACACATCCGCTAAAAATACATTTATGCTATTGAGAATCGTGAAAATTACCTTGAACGAGCACATGGAGAGAAGAGAAACACAACCACATCTATGAATATTTTCCCATTCCTGATTATTTTGGAAGATTGACTGGAACATGTGAAACAATCTCATCATCCCAGATAGGCAGGTAGGAAAATTCATCCTAATCTAGTAGTAGTAATAGTTCCCTAAATATTTGTCCAACACTTGACTCATCTATCTCAAACACCTCAACATATAAATTTTCTATTTGGGAACGACTTACCATAAGAATACATATACATTTGACTCAAAAATACAAAATATTGAAGTATTTGGCCACAGTTCTAGTGAAACATTCAATACTAGATGCTCTTAACTTGTCAAAGGATCTCTATGAAGCACTTGAAGAGGATTTTCTAAGCCATCAGAAGTTAAAAGACGAGTTTACTACCACTAAGATATACTGTGAAAAGATAGACCCTATGAAATTTCATGTTGTTATCTATTTTATAGAACAATATAAAGATTCAGTCAAACAAGGACACGTCAAACATTTATATGTTTCTGATATGATATACGACATTGATATCCATCAATATTTCATTTAAAATACATCAGGAGTCAATCTCATTCTAATATAAATACATTTCTAGTTGGGCTATAGTGAAGCAAACTTCTCTAATTCTCCTATGAAACTTCAAGGGTATGATAAAAGTGAACAAAATCACCTCAGACAGATCAAGATTAGAACTCAATTTGTGGACCTAATATTCAACACTAAATTCCAAGCCATCTGTAAGGATAGAAAAAATTAATTTCTTACTAGGATGGACTTTTTTTACCAACATCTAACAATCCCTTCATCATAGACCTAATTTCTCAAGTACCACATCAATGGGAAAAATGGGATGTTATATAGTGATAAATCTATGTTCTAATCTTGTTAGGATCAGTACATTGTGAAGGATTTTATTGGGGAGAAGGGATTAAACCCATGGATAATGATGTTTCCTTTTTTACTACACCAAATGATATAGAAATAACCCCAAATAACCCATTTAATAATCTCAATGGTGAGTATGTGATTCCCATCACTAAAATCAAGAATGTGAGTTTAGATTTGGGTATATTCACATCAAACCTCATGATATCAGTAGTATAAGTTAAACCCAACCATACTAAATAGGTCACCAATCCTACTATTAGTAATGATGCTTTAGGTGAAAATTAACTTGCTTTATCCCTAGAAATTTAGCAGACCCTGACATCATCAGTTGAATCAGAAGGGATTAGCATATCATCATTGGGGAACGAAGATATCTTTACCTCAGAATATAAAAATATTAATATTTATTGTATCTCTAAATACCCCCTTCAGCACTCATCTATCTCAATGTGTGAATGATGGAAAAATGGGAAGTTGAAGAGATAGAGGGAGAGGAATAGGAGGATGACCTTAAAGATGATCGTCCTTCATTCAAGGAAGGTGTCTCTACCACCATTGATAAACTACGAATGGTAAATATGGGCATAGTGGAAGACCTATGACTTATACCAGTTAGTGTAGATATAAACATCAAATAACAAGATGTAGATACCTTCTTATTAAAGTATCATTGAGATGTGTTCACCTAGAATTACACAGAAATATTGGGCCTTGATCCCAATGTGGCCGCTTACCACCTAGGCTTGCGAGAAGGTCATCATGGTTACAAGAAGGTATCCAAAAGAACACATCTAATTCATGATACCAAATTTGAGGCTAATGTTGATAAGATCATTAAATCCAAATTTATTCAGAAAGTCTAGTATTTGAAATAGATTTCCAATATAGTCCCATTAAAGAATAAAAATGGCCAAATCATAGTTGTCATCGATTTTAGTGACCTCAAGCAGAACTATACAAATTTTACTTCTCAAAACTAATTATAGAAATTTTGATTGATGTGATGGATGGATACCAAGACCACTCTTTCATGGATGGATACTGAGGAAATAGTGAAGATCAAATGGAATCTGAAGATAAATAATCCACTTCCTTCAGGTCACCCAAAGAAGTATATTACAATAGGGTGATTACCTTTACCCAAAATAATATTGACGATAAATAATAGCATGCCATGCACTACAACTTCAAACCCTTTCTGGGAAAGTATATTGAGTGCTATGTCGATGATTTGGTGGTGAAATCTCAGTAATGATTTGAGCATATTTTGGACCTTGAAATGGTTTTAAACAAATTGTAATAGCGTAGCCTAAAAATGAACCACATGAAATGTTATTTCGGTGTAACCACATGAATTTTTCTCATATTTTTCATACAACATTGTGTGATCAAAGTAAATCCTCATAAGAGAAAGTCTACCCTTAAAATTTTACCTACTAGAAACCTCAAACATTTGAGAGGACTATAAGTATTTATTTACTACATTCTATGATTTATAAAAAATATTACTATAAAGTGATTTCCATTCACCAAGTTCATGAAAAAAGGATCATGTATCAGTGGAATGATGTCTATAAAGAACTATTCAATAGTCTCAAGATGTATTTGTGGAGTATACCAGTGATGATTCTATCTATAAAATGGAAGAGAGTAATATTATATGTGACAGACTTAGATATATTAGTGGGTTCTTTCCTCACACAAAAGAATGAAACCAAAAACAAAAAATTTCTCTATTATCTTAGAAGAACCATGATCAATACTGATAATCATTATTCAAATATCAAGAATAAATATTTGGCATTAATCTCCGCAGTTAAAAAATTGAGGCACTACTTATAGAATCACAAGGTCCATTTGGTCTCTCTAACAAACACACTCAATTACACCCTCAAACACCCTATTTTGACTGGATATTTGGAAAGTTGGGAAGTCATACTATAATAGTTTGTCATCAGGTTCAAGCTACAAAATTTAATACATGGAAAATATTTGGAAGATTTAATTATAGAGTATTATTATTTAGAAGAAATTATTATGAATACCAAACTATCAGATGAATAAATATTTTCTATCCAAGACTCCCTAGAACATGGGAGATGTATTTTGATGGAATATATAGAATACAAATAAGAAAAAGAATTGAATACCCTAAGATCAATAAAGTTAGGTTGAGAGTCATACTTATCTATCCATAAAAGGAAGTTCTTCATTATTTTTTCTTGTTTTCATAAGGTTTCACTAACAATTAAGGGAATACTATGCCCTCATTGTTGGCTTAGAACTTTCACTGCAAGTAATAGTGACTTATATGAACATGAAATCTGAATCAAAGATGGTTATCAAGAAGGTCAATGGTGATTATGCTATTAAGAAGGAAGATATGATCTTCATTATTGATTATGTCAAAGTATTGATGATAGAATTTACCTAATTGGAAACATTGAATCATATCCCACACTCACATAATTTTCAGGAAGATACACTGAAAAATGAGACTATAGCTTTGGTATATTTGAATAGAGAAGAAAATAGAATAAAAATTACACACAAAAAAATGGTATCATCTTTTGTTCAGAGTACCATGGAAGAGATTGACAAGGTAATTTCTACCCTTAAAATAGATAATCATATGAATGGATGAATGATGATTATCCTGGACTACTTCCAATTTGGGTTTCTTCTATCAGATAGAGCCAATAATGATAAAATCTGATGATGAGAAGTCAAATTAATCATCTATGATAACCTTGTTCATTAGAAGGTCCTCTATAAATAAGGATTTGATGGAATCCTCCTTATATGCATTGATGGAGAGGATACTATCGCCATTATTCATGATTTCCATTCCAGTGCTTATAGTTCTTATTAGTAAAGAACCAACCTTTATTTTAAAATTATAAGGATTATATATTTGTAGCTTTTGATGATGTAATATTTTACACAATTCACCAAAAAGTGTTATCCTTGTCAAGTGCATGCCAATTTCATCCATCAACACCCGTAGTTGTTTCACACCTCCAAATACTCTTGGACATGCGTAGTGTGGGGAATATATATACCCTCCCAATACAACCAAGAAGTTTTAATATATCATCATTACTATTTAATTATTCTCCAAATGGGGTGAAGAAATACCCCTAAAAAATTCAGGATAAAAAGAATTATCAATTTTGTGTATTCCAATATCATTATTAGGTTTGGTGTCCCTCATAAAAGACTAAAGGAAGATGACACCAATTTTTTATTCTAAATTTAAAAGTCTATATGGGGAATATAATGTTTAATCCAATCATTCATCCCACTACCATATAGCTAAAAATGGATAGATAGTGTCTTTACAAAAACTCTATCAAACATACTCCAGAAAATCATGTAAAAGAAGAAGAAATCCCAGAACGACATGCATATACATGACTTATGGGCCTACCATACCATAACCCGAACCACTATGAAGGTGACCCCATATTCACTAGTATATAGGACAATTTTTTTACCATTGAAGTCCAGTTTCCTTTTCTTTGAATTTTAATTTGTGACCAATTTTCCATAGATGATAAATCCTAGAATCATTTAGATGAATTGGAATATATAGATGAGAAAATAATACATACCTTTAATCATTAAAAGGTTTACTAAAAAATTAATAGCTTAAGATTTCATTAGGAAAATTTTAATTAATTCATTCCTATATGGGGAATTGGTTTTGGTCCTCAGGACCTCGATGATACCTGGGAAGAAACCTCCGAAGCTTGAACCAAAATAGGATGGAAATTTTTCCATCTGTAAAGTTATATTCTAATAGATCATATTCATTGATCACCATATATGTAGATCACACTACACCCCTACAAATGAAATATTTCTCAAGAAAAATTTCATGTGATTAAAAAAATTTGGTCCTAGTGGTATGACCCAAGAATAAAAGGCACCATTCGTCCCAACTATATGATGTTAAATTGCACAGATCAATTTTTTCTCATGACCCTAAAAGGAATAACCCATACTATTCTAGTCATAGGATATTAAACTGTACAAAAAATATTCACTACATTACGTTCAAATGAAGTCTTACCCTATGCACCAAGCATAGGATTCCCTAGAAGATAGGCCTAGGAATCCTTATGCGATGAGAACATGATTCCTTTAATGATATGGTTTCCTAAATGATTGGGTAGATCTTTCATTTTATGATTTCCAAAATTCATGGGAAGCTCTTACATGAGTCGATTTCATAAATTCTTAGGCATCTCTTCCTTGAGACTATTTCTTAAACACCTAGGTAGATTTTAATGCATAATCCCCACATCCCTTATTGTCACTCCTTACATTTAGAAAGTGTCCTTACCACATGAAGTTAAACTGCATGGAATAATGAGAACTATACATGGCATGATTCTCATTTTGATGAGTTATATAGTGATTCCCGGGTCCCTCATCATAGGCCCTATCACAAAGAAAAAAAATGTTTCCCTATTTCCTACATATGAGATAGATCAATGAAGGTAATATTTACTTGGAACTATACACAACTTGATTCCTTTTTCTATATGATATGTAGATACACCTAGAAATTCAATCTTAATACCACAAAAACTCTAAACTCATGTATGATTTTCTTTATTAGTGTTTGATTCCATTCCATTCATTCACATTGAATTCCTCCTTACCAGTTGACGAAGCCACTCTATACCCACAGGTGTTAGTCTCTCCCTTCACTAGATTTCTTTGAATATCCACCACATGATAAGGAAAACCCTTAATATTCCTTGTCTCTCACACCAAGGACATCTCACAATGGATTATGAATCTTTTTAAGGGCCTCCTTTCTTGGCCAGTTCACTTCACGTTCCAAGAAACACGACCTTAATCTACGTGTACTTAATTCCAAATGAATTTGAACAATGCATCACATCATATATTTTCTTTAAATCAAGATAAAAATGTCATTGACACAAGATATTAAACTGAATGGTTCACATCGCTATCATATGATGTAAAAATGGGTGTTTTCATGGTCCTTTCTTGAAAGGACCACTGTCCCAGATGATGATCTCTCATAACACCATGAATTTTGACCTATGTATGGATTGATTCTCATCTTGATGAGATACATAGCGATGCATGGATTGTAAAGCTTTGGAATGAACACAAAATAAAAAAATATCCCCCCACTCTCTTGTGTGGAAGAAAAATCCATATAGGAGAGTCTAATACAAGTTTCCATTTCATTCATGAATCCGTATTCAAAAAATTACCTCTTTGAATACAGACCATACCTATGCAGGGAAATTTCTCTAGAACTATGTGAAAAATTATTCCTATTCCCACATGATATGTAGTGATGTCTGGAATTAAAATCCCAGGTATATCTATACATTTCCCTTTATTAAATATGATTCAGATATGTGTAAGAAAAACTATACCCATTCCTAGCCTAATCTGGCCTAAGTTATCCCTTCATACTTAGGAACATTCTTTTCTCAAAACATACTTCATTCCTTGAGAAATTTATATCACTATATGAATTCCTTGGCTATTAGTGATAGAGGAATATAACTCCAAAGGGAAAATATTCATTAGCTATTCAAGACATGCCTCAAATATGGATTTACATAATGTGCATCCTAAATGTATCCTACCAATCAGAGGAATCTTCATCCTCAAGAGAAAATTTATTTTATCTTTGTATACCCTTAAAATATCATAGTGGAGGATGATTTTGAATTTGGCCTATGGTCATCCCTTATGTACTTGTTCCATATAATTTTCTTAGATAGGTAAACCTTGAGGCCATGACTTACAAATTTCCCCCTTCATGCCAAAAGAATGTTGAATAATTCATGGTCAGATAACCATGAAATGGATGGTCTTGCATACAATACCTTAAAATGAACACCCGTCATTATTATCACATGATGTTAAAATATAGGAAAAAATCCTCACTATAATATGTTAAACTGCATGGTTCACATCCCCAACTTATTACATAAATTTTTGTATGTTGATGCACTCACCTAAGAGGACCATCATTCTTCATGTCGGTCTCTTAGTAGACCTTTATGTCATAACTACATGTGGCTTGATTCTCATCCCAATGAGATACGTAGTGATGCATGAATCCTTCATTTCTGGCCTAGAAATGAATGAAAAAATAATACTTTTATCCTACACATGATTTAGGTATAACATTCTCCACTTGGATACAACCATAATTGGTCTAAACACCACCAACATAATCCATACACCTTTATTTCACAAACCACAATTTATGGTTTCAAGAAAATCATATCATCACAAAACTCCCATGGCCATCAGTGATAAGATAATATAACTCCGAAGTTTTAATATTCATAATAAACCTAAAACATGGATTTTCATAATAATCCTCAAAAAATGGACAGTCAATAAATGTAATCTTCATCCCCAGGAGAAAATCCTCTTATTTCTATAAGCCCCAACAACACTGCAATGGAAGTCACTTTTCAAACAGGGTACTTAATAATTCATTGAATACTTTTCCCATGTCATCTCTTCAAATCCAAAGAATCATATACCATGACTTAAAAATATCCCTCCTAATATATATAAAGTGATGGAGAATTCTTGGCATGCAATTCTTACTTAGGTCATTATCCCCATAACTCATGGTGAAAGCAGTTTGAACTAAAACATTAGTTGCATTAGTATAACTTATAAAACCATAAATTTTCAATTTAAGAGAGACAATTATTTCAAGGATGAAAGAAAAAAAGGGATCCCTAGGTAAGAGTTGAGTTTGATCTTTCTAAACAAGCACACTGCATGATTTAAAAAAATTTAGCAATTGAAATTGAAAAGGCACAAAAATTGTTAGGTGGAAAACCCATAAAGGGAGGCCTAAGAAAAATTTTATTCTTACTCTCTGAGTCACATTAATACCCAAACTAATAAAAAATTAGGACGATGATGAAAAAGACTCAATGTTTTAGTGTATGTTAAGTGTCTCTAGCAAGAGTAGAACTATAGTCGTAGGGTCCCAACCCCTTGAAAAAACATAGAGAATATTTTTGTTCCTATCATTGTAATTACAATATATTGAAATAAGGGAATTCATTCCCACGATCCATATTTAGTGTTATGTTATAATTTTATGGAAAATATAGATATGAAAAGAAATTATTGTTAATAAAATTCATTTCATTCATGGAGAAAAAGTCAAAGGAGCATCCACAAGTTTGAGTCACTCCATCATAATCTAAAAGAGATGATCAACATAACTTTTGAACTGTGGAAGGTCCCCTAGATCCCCATCAACAGTATATCAAAGATTAGTCATCTCAATAGTCTCATCCTCAATAGTAAGGCAAATCTCCATCACTGCATGCACAATAATAGTCATTCCCCGATCTTGAACCTCATCCAATAAGTGGTGAAGCTGTAAGAGATCCCCTTTGGTGGTATATTTCTATTATTAGAGATGTAATATTTTAAGGCATTTATCATCAACTCAGTTATTTCATGCCTCCAACTCCTTTGCATGATTGAGCTCTGACTAGGATAATTCATCTTAGAGATCATCAGTTTTTTGTAGTATTTTATCTTTAATAAGGATTTGTTGTGACTCATGTTGTCACTCCCATTGGTGAACAATTTCTTTCATAATATAGTGGACTATGTGTTATTTTAATCTCCTATATTCCAACATGATGAACATGCTATAGATATGATGATGTTTTGAATTTAGATCCTCTATAGGTGCCTTTGAGGATAACTCCCAAGAATATTTTCATATGAACCAATGACATACTCAAAGAGCATCCTAAGACTTCTAGTTTCCCAAAGATCTAGTCTCAAGAGGTGAGATGTACTTCTAGATAAAATCACTTATAGTAGTGGATGGAATTTTACATTATGGGTTAATGTCACCCTCAACTTAAATCATCAATTAAGTTGGGGTGGAGGCTATCCCTTCATGTTTAACCATTGGAGTTGATGGCACTAAAAGACAAATAAAAGTAAACATCGAAATTGGAAGATAATAAAGAGAAAGGAAAAATGCGATCAAAGAAGTTGATGAAACCCACTCATTTATAGATCAACCACATGAATTGATTCCTCCCTATAATCCTCATCTTTAGTGGTTTAAATCGGTACTTCATGATAGGAAATATTTCTTATGTTTTCTCAGAAACCTCTATTGAAGTATCTTGAAAATATACCACTTTGGGATCTTTATCTAGTGATCCTTTCACAACAGGAGTTGGAGGGACCTCGATGTCCTAGTCATGGATCACCTTAGAAATTTTTTCTATGGAAAAATCTAAAAAATTTAAGGTCTTTGATTTAATGAATCATACATGAGGAAGTTAACCATGGGAAAAAACATAAAAGGGGATAACTCACATCAGTCAAATTCATTATTAAAGTCCACAAACTCTTCTAGAGATTCATGTATAATAATTTGTTTAAAAACATCTTCTATTTCCAATAATTATTTAACTATAATTTTAAGGGTCATGATATTATCACCAGTATAGGAATTTGTGACATTTGGTTTAGGACCCAAATCTTCCCCATCTACTCCACCCACCATTTTTCCAGTGACAATCCCCTCTATTTTCATAGGAAAATCAGTATTAACAAAAAAACCTTTATCCAATAGCCCAAGATCCCTATAAACCTCTTCTAGGATAGTGGTAGGTCTAGTAGTGGTTGTCACATGGTCCTCTAGTGTATAATATGAATTTAAAACACCATAAAGAGAAAGTGTTAGTGATTCATACATAACAACTTATTATTGACACTTGAAATTACCAATATTCTACTCTCCCTCTCTAGTATTAGGAACAAATGCAGTATCATGCCGTGATACTCCTCCTTTTGGGGGTATATACTCACCAGTAGGGATATGTTCCTCATCTAGCATGTTCTCATCATTTCTCAAGTGGGAAGATCTAAACCTTTTGATAAAAGAGAGGGGTGATGATTCCATAGTCCACAATCATGTTCAAATGGCCATTATAGAAAAATTGAGAATAAATGATGTTGTAGAGACTCAATAAAACTAGTGATACAATTGGAAAATATATTTATTATCCACCATCCCTTCACTTATGAACATAAAAGACCTGAACTTTCTCCAATTAACATCGGTATCGGAGGATAAAATAGAGAGTATTCCCCTACCATCTCCTCCTCCCCAAGTATTTAGCCTTGGGACAATTTTCTCTGACTAAGGGGTGGATCCCTCAATCCCAATAGGATTGTCCATTGAACTATATCATGGTGACTACATTACTGGTGCCTCTTTCTCCCCCCTCTATGAATCAAAGTTATCTACTTATTCAAAAAAATCCCTTGTTTTAAAATAAAATCAAGGAAGGAATGTAGGAATAGAAAATAATAGATTATACATCGCCAATATCAACAATTTTTCCCATTCTTTGGTGGATTGGTCAGCCACCCCTCAATGGAACATTGTTCCCTCATATAATTCACTCGCTTTATAATGGGAATAAAGTTATTAGTGGGATAGATGAGAATATACCACTCTAGAATATAATTCCCCACCTTGGTAGGCTTAACATCAAAATGAAGGTTAGGGGGTGCTAGAATGTTCCCAATCTATGGGATCTGCAATACAATGTGAAGAAATGACCACAAATCCTTAGCATCACAAGGATTTTCCTACCAAAGTTAAACTTCTTCAACTCTAAATTTTGATTGATGTGATGGATTGATACTAATACCACTCTTTCATGGATGGATACTGAGGAAATAGTGAAGATCAAATGGAATCTAAAGATAAATAATCCACTTCCTTCAGGTCACCCTATGGAGTATATTACAATAGGGTGATTCCCTTTACCCAAAATAATATTAATGATAAATACTATCATGCCATGCACCGCAACTTCGAACCCTTTCTGGGAAAGTCTATTGAGTGCTATGTCGATGATTTGGTGGTGAAATCTCAGTAATGATTTGAGCATATTTTGGACCTTGAAATGGTTTTAAACAAATTTTAATATCATATCCTAAAAATGAACCAAATGAAATTTTTTTTTTGGTGTAACCACATGAATGTTTCTCATATTTTTCATACACCATTGTGTGATCGAAGTAAATCCTCATAAGGGAAAGTTTACCCTTAAAAATTTACCTACTATAAACCTCGAACATTTGAGAGGACTACAAGGATTTACTTACTACATTATATGATTTTCAAAAAATATTTCTATAAAGTGATTTCCATTCACCAAGTTCATGAAAAAAGGATCATGTATCATTAGAATGATGACTATCAAGTACTATTCAATAGTCTCAAGATGTATTTGTGGAGTATACCAGTGATGATTCTATCTATCAAAGAAAAGAGAGTAATATTATATGTGATAGGCTTAGAGAGATTAGTGGGTTATTTCCTCACACAAAAGAATAACACCAAAAACAAAAATGGTCTCTATTATCTTAGAAGAACCACGATCAATACTGATAGTCATTATTCAAATATCAATAAGAACTATTTGGCATTAATCTATGTGGTTAAAAAATTGAGGCACTACTTATAGAATCACAAGGTCCATTTGGTCTCTCTAATAGACACACTCATGTACACCCTCAACCACCCTATTTTGACTGGATATTTGGAAAGGTGGGCAGTCATACTGCAATAGTTTGACATCGAGTTCATGCCGCAAAATTTAATACATTGGAAATATTTGGTAGATTTAATCATAGGGAATTATTATTTAGAAGAAATTCTTATGAATACCAAACAATAAGATGAATAAATATTTTCTATCCAAGACTCCCTAAAACAAGGGAGATGTATTTTGATGGAACATCCAGAATCCCAATAAGAAAAAGAATTGAAGACCCTAAGATCAATAAAGTTAGGTTGAGAGTCATACTTATTTATCCATCAAAGGCAGTTCTTCATTATTTTTTCTTGTATTAATAAGGTTTTAATAACAATTAAGGGAATACTATGACCTCATTGTAGGATTAGAACTTTAAATGCAAATAATTGTGACCTATATGAACATGAAAGCTGAATCAAAGATGGTTATCAAGAAGTTCAATGATGATTATTCTATTAAGAAGGAAGATATGATCTTCATTATTGATTATGTCCAAGTATTGATCATAGAATTTCCCTAAGTGGAAAAATTGATTCATATCCCACACTCACATAATTTTCAGGAAGATACACTAAAAAATGAGACTATCACTTTGGTATATTTGAATAGATAAAAAACTAGAATAAAAATTACACACCAAAAAATGGTATCATCTTTTGTTTAGAGTACCATGGAAGAGATTGACAAGGTAAATTCTACCCTTTAACTAGATAATTATATGAATGGTTGAATGATGGTTATCTTGGACTACCTCCAATGTGGGTTTCTTATATCATATAGATCCAAGAAAGATAAAATCTGATGATGAGAAGTCAACTTAATTGTCTATGATAACCTTGTTCATTAGAAGGTCCTCTATAAATAAGGATTTGATGGAATCCTCTTTATATGCATTCATGGAGAGGAGACTATCACCATTATTCATGATTTCCATTCCAGTGCTTATAGTTCTTATTAGTAATGAACCAAGATTTATTTGAAAATTAGAAGGATTATATATTTGTAGCCTTTGATGATGTAATATTGTACACAATTCACCAAAAACTGTCATCCTTGTCAAGTGCATGCCAATTTCATCAATCAACACCCGTTGTTGTTTCACACCTCCAAATACTCTTGGACATGCGTAGTGTGGGGAATAGATATTTTAGGACCATACCCTACCACTACAAATAAGAAGTTTTAATATATCATCATTACTATTTAATTCTTCTCCAAATGAGATGAATAAATACCCCTCAAAAATTTGGGAAAAAAAGAATTATCAATTTTGTGTATTCCAATATCATTATTAGGTTTGGTGTCCCTCATAAAAGACTGAAGGAAAATGACACCAACTTTTTTATTATAAATTAAAAAGTCTATATGGGTAATATAATGTTGAATCTAATCATTCATCCCACTACCATATAGAAAAAAATGGATAGATAGTGGCTTTAAAAAAACTCTATCAAACATACTGTAGAAAATCATGTAAAAGAAGAAGAAATCCCAACCCAACATGCATATACAAGACTTATGGGCCTACCGTACCACAAACCGAACCACTATGAAGGTGACCCCATAATCACTAGTATATAAGGCAATTTTTTTACCATTTAAGTCCAATTTCCTTTTCTATGAATTTCAATTTTTGACCAATTTTGCATAGATGAGAAAGCCTAGAAGCATTTAGATGAATTGGAATGGATAGATGAGAAAATAATACATACCTTTAAACATTTAATGGTTTACCAAAAACTGAATAGATTGATATTTCATTAAGAAATTTTTAATTCATTCATTACTATATGGGGAATTGGTTTTGGTCCTCAGGACCTCAATGAAACCTGGGAAGAAACCTCCGAAGATTGAACCAAAATAGGAAGGAAATTTTTCCATCTGTAAAGTTATATTCTAATAGATCATATTCATTGATCACCACAAATGGAGATCACACTACACCCCTACCAATGAAATATTTCTCAAGAAAAATTTCATGTGATTAAAAAATTTTGGTCCCAGTTGTATGGCCCAAGAATAAAAGGCACCATTCGTCCCAACTATATGATGTAAAACTAAACGGAGAAATTTTTTCTCATGACCCTAAAAGGAATAACCCATACTGTTCTAGTCATAGGATGTTAAAATGTACAAAAAATATTCAGTACATTATGTTCAAATGAAGTATTACCCTATGCACCAAGCATATGATGCCCTAGGGATAGGCATAGGAATCCTTATGCGATGAGAACATGATTCCTTTAATGATATGGTTTTCTAAATTATTGGGTAGATCTTGCATTTTATGATTTCCAAAATTCATGGGAAGCTCTTACATGAGAGGATTTCCTAAATTCTTAAGCATCTCTTCCTTGAGAATGTTTCCTAAACAACTATGTAGATTTTAATGCATAATCCCAACATCCCTTATTGTCACCCCTTACATAGAGAAAGTGTCCTTACAACATGAAGTTAAACTGTATGAAATAATGATAACTATACATGGCATTATTCTCATTTTGATGAGATACACATTGATTCCCGGGTCCCTCATCATAGGACCTATCATAAAGAAAAAAAATGTTTCCCTATTCCCTACATATGAGACATATTAGTGAAGGTAATATTTACTTCAAACTACACACAACTTTATTCCTTTTTCTATATGATATGTAGATACACCTAGAAATTCAATCTCAATCGCAAAAAAATTCTAAACTCATGTATGAGTTTCTTTATTGGTGTTTGACTCCATTCCATTCATTCACATTGAATTCCTTCTTACCAGTTGACGAAGCCACTCTATACCCAGAGGTGTTAGTCTCTCACTTCACAAGATTTATTTAAATATCCCCAAAATGATAATAAAAAACCTTAATATTCCTTGTCTCTCACACCAAGGATAGCTCACAATGGATTATGAATCTTTTTAAGGGCCTCCTTTCTTGGACAATTTACTTCATGGTCTAAGAAACATGACCTTAAGCTATGTTTACTTAATTCCAAATGCATTTGAACAATGCATGACATCATATATTTTCTTTAAATCAAGATAAAAATGTCTTTTTCATAAGATGTTAAACTGCATGGTTCACATCACTATCATATGATGTAAAAATGGGTGTTTTCATGGTCCTTTCATGAAAGGACCACTGTCCCAGATGCTGATCTCTCATAACACCGTGAATTTCGACCTACGTATGGATTGATTCTCATCTTGATGAGATATATAGTGATTCATGGATTGTAAATCTTGGGACTAACCACAAAACAAAAAACAATCCCCCCACTCTCTTGTGTGTAAGACAAATCCATATAGTAGAGTCTAATACGAGTTTCCATTTCATTCATGAATCCGTATTCAAAAAATTCCTTCTTTGAATACAGACCATACCTATGCAGGGAAGTTTTTATAGAACTATGTGAAAAATTATTT
This sequence comes from Viscum album, assembly GCA_963277665.1. Classification (NCBI taxonomy): domain Eukaryota; kingdom Viridiplantae; phylum Streptophyta; class Magnoliopsida; order Santalales; family Viscaceae; genus Viscum; species Viscum album. The sequence goes on along the minus strand of CAUJRU010000401.1, from coordinate 616,295 downwards.
CTATTTCCACATGATATGTAGTGGTGCCTAGAATTCAAATCCCAGGTATATCTATAAATTTCCCTTTATTAAATATGATTCATATATGTGTAAGTAACACTATACCCATTCCTAGCCTATTCTAGTTTAATTATCCCTTCATACTTAGGAACATTCTTTTCTCAAAACATACTTCATTCCTTGGGAAATTTATATCACTATATGAATTCCCTGGCTATTAGTGATAGAGGAATCTAACTCCAAAGGGAAACTCTTCTTTAACTATTCATGACATGCCTCAAATATGTATTTACATAATATGCATCCTAAATGTAGCCTACCAATCAGAGGAATCTTAATCCTCAAGAGAAAATTTCTTTTATCTCTGTATACCCTTAAAAAATCATAGTGGAGGATGATAGTCATCTCAGTAGTATCATCCTCATTATTAAAGAAAATACCCATCACTGCATGCACAATAATAGTCATTCCATGATCTTGAGCCTCATCCAATAAGTGGTGAAGCTGTACGAGATCCCCTTTGGTGGTATATTTCTCTTATTGGAGATGTAATATTTTAGGGTATTTATCATCAACTCAGTTATTCCATGCCTCCAAATCCTTTGCATGATTGAGCCATGACTATGATAATTCATCTTGGAGATCATCAGTTTTTGGGAGTATTTTATCTTTAATAAATATTTGTTGTGACTCATGCTGTCACTCTCATTAGTGAACAATTTCTTTCACAATAGAGTGGACTATGCGGTAGTTTAATATACTATATCCCAACATGATGAACATGCTATAGATCTGCTGATGTTGTGAATTTAGATCCTCTATAGGTGACTTCGAGGATAAATCCCAAGAATATTTTCATATGAACCAATGAAATACTCAAATAGCATCCTAAGACTCTTAGTTTCCCAAAGATCTAGTCTCAAAATGAGAGATATACTTTTGGATAAACTCACTTATAGTAGTGGATGAAATTTTACATTATGGGTTAATGTCACCCTCAACTTAAATCATCAATTAAGTTGGGGTAGAGGCTATCCCTTCAAGTTCAACCATTGGAGTTGATGGCACTAAAAGACAAATAAAATTAGACATCTAAATTGGAAGATAATAAATAGAAAGGAAAAAGGTGATCGAAGAAGTTGATGAAACCCACTCATTTATAGATCAACCACATGAATTGATTCCTCCCTAGAATACTCAGCCTTAGTGGTTTTGAATTGGTACTACATGATATGAAATATTTATTATGTTTTCTCAGAACCCTCTGTTGAAGTATCTTGATAATATACCACTTTGGGACCTTTATCCAATGATCCTTTCACAACAGGAGTTGGAGGGACCTTGATGTCCTAGTCATGGATCACCTTAGAAATTTTTTCTATATAAAAATATAAGAAATTTAAGGTCTTTGATTTAATGCATCATACACGAGGAAGTTAACCATGGGCAAAAAATAAAAGGGGATAACTCACATCAGTCAAATTCATTATTAAAGTCCACAAACTCTTCTAGAGATTCATGTATAATAATTTCTGTAAAAACATCTTCTATTTCCATTAATTATTTAACTATCATTTTAAGGTTCATGATATTATCACTAGTAGGGGAATTTGTGACGTTTGGTTCAGGACCCAAATCTTCCCCATCCACACCACCCACCATTTTTCAGTGGAAATCCCCTCTCTTTTCGTAGGAAAACCAGGATTTATAGTAACACCTTTATCCGATAGCCCAAGATCCCTATAAACATCTTCTAGAATGGTGGTAGGTATAGTATTGGTTGTCACATGGTCCTCTAGTGTATAAGATGGATTTGAAATACCATAAAGAGAAAGTGTTAGTGATTGATACATAACAACTTATGATTGACATTTGAAATTACCAATATTCTACACTCCCTCTCTAGTTTTAGGAACAAATGCTGTATCATGCCTTGATACTCCTCCTTTTGGGGGTATATACTCACCAGTAGGGATATGTGACTTATCTAGCATGTTCTCATCATTTCTCAAGGGGGAAGATATAAAACTCTTGATAAAAGAGAGGGGATATGATTCCATAGTCCACAATCATGTTCAAATGGCCATTCTAGAAAAATTGAGAATAAATGATTTTGTAGAGACTCACTAAAACTAGAGATGCACTTAGAAAATATCTTTATTCTCCACCATCCCTTCACTTATGAACATAAAATACTTGAACTTTCTCCAGTGAACATTGGTACCGGAGGAGGAAATAGAGATTATTCCCCTACCATCTCCTCCTCCCCGAGTCTTTAGCCTTGGGACAATTTCCCTGACTGAGGGGTGGATCCCTCAATCCCAATAGGATTATCCATTGAACCATATCCTGGTGACTAAATCACTGGTGCCTCTTTTTCCCCCCTCTATGAATCAAATTTATATACTTATTCAAAAAAATCCCTTGTTTTAAAATAAAATCACGATAGGAATGTAGGAATAGAAAATAATGGATCATACATCCCCAATATCAACAATTTTTCCCATTCTTTGGCGGATTGGTCAGCCACCCCTCAATGTCACATTGTTCCCTCATATAATTCACTCACTTTATAGTGGGAACAAAGTTATTAGTGGGATAGATGAGAGTATACCACTCCCGAATATAATTCCCCACCTTGGTAGGGTTAGAATCAAAATGAAGGTAAGTGGATGCTAGATTGTCCCCAATCTATGGGATCTACAAGCCAATGTGAGGAAATGACCACAAATCCTTAGCATCAGAAGGATTTTCCTACCAAATTTAAACTTCCTCATGCTATAAATAGTTTGATGTTACCCCAAATGGATGTTAAATAGAACCAACATATATCGATTTCATGAGTCTTCAAGGTCTCTTGTATTTGGAGGGGGTAGTAAAATGGATACGAAGTCCCCTCCTAATGATGAAAGCTGGATCGCTTTGGATTAGCTTCTGCATGGGGTAGTATTTTCAGTTTTGGATTGATGAGTGGCTTAGGATCAGGGCCATGAAGAAAATTATCATTATAACTCTCATAATGAGATCTCTTTCTATATTAACCTCATTTGGAAACAACTTCTTCAACATGAGTGATGCCCTTCGCAAACACCCCTTGGGGATATGTGGAAATCCAGGAGTTGGCATATACAGGTCAACCCAATGAGATTATTTGGTGAGGGAAAATCGATTACTGCCTTAGATTATTCATGGTACATGAGAAAAAATATCTTCCTAGAAACCATCAAACGCTTCTACATATGAACATCTATGGGGGGGGATGGTAAGTTGTTATAGAAATTTGAATTAATGTGAAAATATGTAGGGAACATAGGATTCATAGATATTTTCACTATAAATCCCTATCACCATACACAATATCTGAAATCTATCATGTATTATATGAGATTGTAGCTGTTACTTCTATTGTAGGTGATTATTTTGGTCAGAAGATCACTATACGAGAAGAAGTTAAAATCATTAAATATGTTCAGTGTTTTTGAAGCTACCACATATTTCAAAGTCAGGGTCCTAATACTGAAGAAAAATTTGATAAATGGTCAAAACTGACACCTCAGAATGTTAACCTTACTTAGTACCTCATAGGAGATGAAACGTGCCATGATCCAGACTCATACCACTTAGAACAACCCTGAAATTCTGAAGGGGGCCTTCCTTGTACACACATGCAGCAAACACCAGTGGATATTTGCTGGAGTAGGAGCTACCAACCCTATATGCTCCCCTTTTGCAAGCTTGTCCACCAAGAAAATGTTCTATACTTACCCCACTGTTGGACTCACACTTCAAAAACATACAAGTGCTCGTCCACATAGCTAGAAACCTGGCAAGGTGGGTCTTAGATTAAATTATAGACTTGATGGAATAACATCATGTGGTGTACTATATCTGCTCTAAAATAGGCCAATACTTACCTATATTTCCTCACTTATCAACTTAAAGACATCCTGTTGTATGTTTACATGTGGGATCATTCCCCTTAGGCTCCAATAAAATTCTCATCCATGCCTCAGGATGAACATCACCCCTAAAGAGAGGGTCTTCCTATCTAACCTCATGAGCTATTTCCAATAATTCCTAGGACATTGAAAATATTATTTCAAGGTCACTCCATATTAAATTTTGTGGTATGAATTCATCTTACACCCCTTTGAGGATAGGCACTCTTGAAATATTTTAAACATCCAACAAACTATTTCCAATATCTCTACGAGTTAGGAGAAATGTATTAGTCTATGGGATCCAATGAATTAGAGACTATGGGAAAATATTAGAGAGTTTGTACACATATATTTATACCACCCAAATGGATTCATAAGTTTTTATGTCTTCTAGATCGGTTTCAAATTCACTACATGTTTTGTACACCCAATAAGCCCACATCCATTCAGGATTAACCCCTCCACCATCACAAAAGGCTCAGTCTTCCTTCCATTACTTTGATTAGTCTATCATTGACTAATATAAAATCGATGCATAATAGTGGGGTTTTGAATCAAGAGTATGAGGTTCCAAATTTGTATAATTCTAATTATGGTGCATAAAATACATTGAGTTAAATCTTCTTTCATTGATGTACACACCCCTAGCATAAATGTTGGAAAAAGTGATGTTTTCATATTCCTTGAACAAGGTATTAAACATGTAATCTTTTAGCCAAGGGATGAGCACATCCACCAAAATTCCACTATTATACAATGACAATAGGTATCTAATAGGATATTCAAACTAATTTTTCTTCCAAGGTTTCATTAAATATTTTATGAGGTTCATAAGTATGAGGTCATATAATCTTTGGTATGAAACCCCAACAGTATCCTACATATACCCGATGCCTACAACAAATTGTACATTATAAATGATAACTATTCAAGAAGATATTTTAAATATACAAGAAAACACTAAGATTTTTATTAGATCCAAGGGTTTTTTTAGAATATTATAAGAAAAAAATTTGGAAAAGGAAGAATGTTATGCAGATCACTCTCCCAAGTGAACTCACATATGTCACTCACCCAAGTGACCTCATGCAGGTCACTCATCAAAGTAAACTCACTTAGGTCACTCACCCTATTGATTGGGTAGAAGAAATTTGATAAGGTTATATCACAAGAAATTCTTGTGCAAGTGAAGGTATAATATGAGTACGTGAGGAGAACATGTGTGGAAGGCTTGCATGAATGACTAGCATAATGAGAGCATGTAGGTGGCTGAATAGTGTGACTATGGGCGGACTGATGGTTAGGAGCGACTATTTATAGATGAATAAGTACCTACATGGTCTCCCTATGTGACCAACCTATATATTTTATCTACACGAGTGACCTGTATGGATGATCTATGTGCTCGACCTATGCGACCGATCCATTCACTTCACCCTTACACAATAAACATGCCATAATTTTCTCAAAACCTAAGCATGAATGTACATGAATACATGGTGGTTAGTAAATGAAGGATCCATAAAATTCTATATTTATCTGTACCTTAGGATCATATCCTCTTATTTTTATTGGATCTAATCTTTAGGGGGGGAGGGATTTTTTGAAATTCCCCTTTTCACATGGGGATTAAAAGTTTCGAAGAAAAAAAACATCCCAAGTACGGGGAGGAGGAAAACAAATGAAAGGTGAAGAACACCATTTAAATCAAAACCAATGTGTTTTACTAAGTCGATCTCACAAAATCCCCTACTTTGTGCCTAGAGGCTCATACAAGTCCAAAATAAATGAAAAATATATGTGGCTAACTCCTCAAGTAGGCCCGACATGCGTGATCGACCTGCGCAACTGACTTGCACGAATCAACTCCTTCACATAGGGTCCTGATATTACTTGCTCCCCATTTAGGAGGACTTGAATATCAGAAGAATATTTGATGCTTGTATAACCTTAGTACTTCTCCCAATTCCTTAAAACTTTCTAGGCACATCTCTAAGCTTCAAAATAAGAGGGAATTAATGAAATTTCAATGATTAGAGTTCCTATAATGTCTAAAACACCAAATAAAAACATAAGGATACAATTCAATATATTATAAATTACTAGGGAGAAAGACACTTTCCAAACTCATGACTTTATTGAGACCCTTCTAAGAGAATCAAAAGAGACCCTTGGAGGCCCGAGCAAGGTCTCAACCAAGTCTGGTTTCCTAGGTTGTTCTTTATCCTAGTTCACCCAAGTAATACCTACATGAGATACCTAAAAATTATCCCAAGCATCACTTGGGAAAGTAATCCACCTAGACCATCTAGGTATCATATTAGAGAAGCCAAATCTAGCTCGCATAGGTATCACCTGTGCAATGCCAAATAAAAATCACCCTGGTATCACCTGGATGAAGCACCCCTCAAGCCATCTTTTCACATCTTCAATGATAGGGAACCCATTTACCATGGTTCCCCATCTAGGGGGGATTTAAGACATCCTATAAATCCTCTATACATGTGTGATTAGAAGCTAGGGCACATAAGCATGCCCTATCGATCATACATTCTCATGGTAAAGGTAGTCCATCATTTAACCTCCTTTATAGGAAGGGTCCTCAAAATTTCCATGATCATACATTATCATGGTAGGGAGGATCCTATACCCAAGGATGATAAAATTTGGATTCTCAAGATGGTCAGTGACATTTATTGCCTGAAATATGAGGTGAATCATACAACAAGTCTCCCTTGTCATTTGTAGCCTCACCATCACCCACTCTTCCAACTATTGAAAGGGGAAGCACATGGGCATCCCTCCTAGAGTAAACCCCTATAATTTCTTGTAGTATGACTCCTACCCTTCCATACCCTCACCCTATTCCACCAATAGAAAAAGGATATTGTGAAAAGTTCCATATCTTCCACTTCCTCTTATTTCTCACACCATGGATGACTCTATAAGGCTTATAGGTTGAGGTTAGTGGTGGTCATTTCATCAGAATGATAAAATATCCTTAAAAGGTAATCCTCCGTAAGTGTAATCCACAAACTTTCTGAACTATGTGGGTTTTGATTCCTATCCATATAAGATACATAGGAAGCCTCATTGAGGTTCAATCATAACAACCCAAACTCACCATAATCTTCTCTAGTCCATATTCATAGTAGGTTCATATCCAACTAGAATTTCCATATTACATTTGGATCTATCCATCACTATCCTTATAGGGCCATATTCCTAATAAGATCATTCCATCACCTGGGATGATATATCTCTTCCAAGTGATTTTCATCTCATCCTCATTAGTCCATTTTATTTTTGAGGGACACCATCAAATGGAAATATCCCCTTCTAGATAATCTATAAATGGTTATTTCTTCAAATTTACCACAACATCCTTGACTAGGACCCTTTAGCCTAGACGTACTTGCCGTATGATGTTAAACTGAATGGTTTAGTCCTTGTCACATGACCTTAAAAGGTATGATGTGTACCATTAAGTTACACTAAACTAAATGGGTTCTGATTCCTCTAACAAGGATACATAGGAAGCCCCTCTCATGGGATCTATAAAAACATTAAAACAACTACCATATCCCTAGATAATGAAAAATTATAGAGCTCCTAACCACATTTCTTAAAAGTAGTATCACAAAACAGAAAACATAACCAAGATGGAGAACCTCTGATACATACAGATGGTTCCATCAATGGAGAACCTATGATATAAATAGATGGTTATAAGGATGGAGAACCTCAAATACATTCAAATTGTTTCCCATTAACACATGTCTATAATTTATTGCTAATACATAGGAGTGACCTGTTCCATATTTTTAATTTAAATGGGATTCGTGAATATGTCTTAAATATGTAAGAGAGTCCCAAAGTAGACAATAATTCCCCTAAAAAGGGTGTGATGATCCTAACCTCCCACCCTATTGACCAATGTGATTTCTTAAGCATCATTGATTAAGTTACCCAATGATCGCCTGAATTTGGAAAGCAGTCCCATGGGCTAACATGGACATGAGAGGGTTTGTGTGTTTTCAGTTTCATGAATTAACCACATAGGAAACCAACCTACCATGAATAAGAAAAAAACACATGATAATCAGAATTCCAAAAGATATATGTGTCATTGGATATTATTATATATAGACACATGTATTGGTATATAGACATGATATTATTATTAATGTATATCATGAATCACATAATTTGATGTTTTATTGAAAATAATGAAGATGTATTTTCATGAATAAAGATATGTTGGTTAAATCATATGTTATTTGACGTAATTAATAAGTCCATAATGGATTTTCCCTTCTAAGACCAGAAGTAGATATCTTTGAACTTTTGATTGAAATGGAACTTTCTGATTAATTCTATCACCATATAGGTTTTTTGGTGAGTTAATTTTATGTATTTGAAGAAATATATATCAAGAATATAGTTTGATGACACATGTATGCAACCTACATGATTAGATATTGAATAATAGAGATTATATTACCCAATAGGCATCCATATGAGATTATTATCACTATGACATTAATTTTTTTCTCTATGTGTGCATTAACGTATTTCTTGATGCTAATATTGTATATTAGTCTAGATCACCTAATGAATCTAAGAAAGAGTCCTAGAGGGACACACACTAAATATATCCATGATCTTAATTAAATTTTATTTAAAGTTAATATTTATCTAAATATTATTGTTAAGACTGATGAAGAATAGGTATTATAATATATTATCACATAAATTTAGTCCCTAGTTATTCTAATTTGGAATATATGGGATGAATATTAAATAAATATTTATTCACTAGTTAGTGAATATGTTAATTTATTATTTATTAAAAGAATAATATATTGATATTAATTCATTAAATAAATATTTATTATTAATATTCAAGGTTTGATGAATATTTTGGAGGATTTATGGGACAAGTTAAGGGCATGTAAGAAATTCCATATTTTATTTAATATCATTTATATAAATCTTAATATATTTATTTTATAAATTATATTTTTTTATTCACGAGTTTGTAAAAACCATGAAATAAAAATAATAATATTTTTATTATTATAAGACATGGGGTTTACTTAGAATAAAGAAATTAGTTAAGGGATTTTGTGTATTAATTAATTATTATTCCTGAGTATATAACCTAACTTATATTGTATATAGTACTGGTGTGAATTTTTGAAAAAATATATTTTCTCAAGAGAAATTCTCTCAAGATAGAAGATAATTTTCTCAATTACTCTCTCAATAATAAAATACAATCAATCTTATCCTCTATATTAAGATCAATAAAACTAGAAATAATTTTTCAGGAGTAAAAGGATTCTTATTATGATCAATACTGAATGATAAAAGGGTGTTGATTCCTCCTTTAAATAATCTAGAGTTCCAATGGTGATGCTATTAATTTTTTAGAGAACCTATGGATATTTCTAGAGGAATTATTTTCTAGATTCTCCTTTTAAATAATAGTACAATAAGAGGGTCAACTAAATTAATCCATGAGAAATTGTCAAGGTTATATAATTATATATATATAAATTAATTTAAAAATATTTTTAAAATATCCTCTCTTTAAATATTCCAAGGTTTTATTTATCTAGTTTAGAGGATTTAATCTGAAGAAACTAATGAAAAAATTGTTGGGCAGAAGTTTGAACTATTCCATTGAGACATATAACATTCAATAGATGCATTCAATAACATCCCATGTAATCTTAATGCCTACCATAAACTAGGATATGGGAAACAGAAGCATGTAATTATTCATTGGGCGATCTTTCATAGGTTGACCTTGAGAAATGGGTTGTGCACCACCCTTGGTATCCACCTGAACCTCTAACACATATATTCCTCAATTTATCATTTCAAATCTTTTATCAATTTCACCCAAATTGATAAAAATCCATAAATAACTCAAATTAGTGACTTATATCAATGAAACAACATTAAATAATGTTCATTTTTTCCTCTTAGGATCCCCTTTATACATGAAAGACAAAATCTCCATTATACCAAGCTTTATTCCACCATGCACTAGTGAGATCATCATTAAACTATTACCTGAACTGCAAAAAATTAGTGAAAAACCAAGAGGAATAATAAATAAGGAAGAAGAAGAATATCATACCTTAAATAATATGGGAAACCAACTTCAATCATCATATACCAAGGAGGTTGAAATGAATAATAGAAAGGGAATAGGGGTTCAACATCCCCTTTCCCACACATCTAAAAATGAATAATCTCAAAGGATTTTTAATATTTAAAATAACAAAATACCATCCTATAATTATTAAAAATATATAGGAAATATTCCATCATGATGTGAAACCTATGTATCAAAACACGGACCTTTAGGTCAAAACCTATCACAACTCTCTAAAGATAGAACAAAAAACCTAGAATCACTATCCAAGGTAATTTGATAGTGCGAACCTTCTTTTCATGGTGTAACAACCTCCAAATAAATATTTTTTAAGATGCGTCCCTCATCCTTACACCATGAAACATCTTACCACAACCCTTATAATGAAACAACCTGGATTTCACAGCATGAAACCCTATCACATGGAAGAAACATAGCTATCATGGTCTAAGTATTCATACCATGGAATCCCCCTTTATGATATAATTCATCTTCTAGACCTATCTTCCCGGAACTACTTCCTTTCTATGATGGTCTCCCTTTATAGGCTTCAAAACACCATCAATGGTTCATGGTGTAACTAGATTCCCCTATGTAAAATTTCACAAAGGAAATACATATGGTTTTTCAAGAAAACATGTAATGTTTTTATTCATAATAAACTAAATGCTTAAGATATTTCCATCATGGTGTGATTCCCTCTCCAGGACATGATTATTTTATATAATAATTTTTATCATGGTGTGAAAACCTATACCATGATGTAATCATTGAACGCCTCATAAAATGAATAAAGGAATAATTATTATTTTTTCAGATAATATATATGGATTTATCATCACATTATGACACCCTACTACCAAAACAGGATCCCTATTCCCTAAAATTAAACCTTACATAGAACGAGACTACACTTGATCAAGAATCTTCATTCCATAATTCTATAGGACACAACATGTATTCTCATAAATTCAAGGAAAATCATTATCACATAGGAACATGTCGTGAAATAACATTCCCATGTTATGTTAGGATAGTAACCAGATCACCCCTCATCATAGTGTGACCCGTAATTTTTACCATGTGATGAGAAACTTGCAGTAAAAATATACGACTGGTTTACTATGACCCTACTCAAAATCTTATCTAATAACCAAAGATATATTTTATGCTAATAAACACTTCAAAAACACATTTTAGGGAGGTTTTGACTCTTGAAATTTCAATTCAAGACCCAATTACCAAAACATTACCTACCTTAGAACAAAAAAATTCAAATTCTAACTGATTTTCACCAAACTATAATGAAATGGTTTGTTACAACCTCCTCACCAAAACTATTCTAATATATGATAAGACTATTAATGAATCATTCGTAAACTATTTTGGTCACTAATACCTGATGCATGACCAAAAGTTTATGTCTCCCACAGGTTATGTTCATACCAACACTACACCCAATAAAATACACCAATAAAAACCCAAAAAACCTCTCATTATAGAAACACAAAACACCGAACATTCCCTAAATGACGAGTTTAAACTCTCTTTAAACCACCATTCTTAGTCACACATGAACACCCCTAGATGGTACCCAACCATATTGTCCATTCCAAAACACCAGCCGACCTGCATGTAGTAACACTAATTATTTCAACCAACACCAGGATGATGCCCACTCCTAATGAAAAAATTCAATTCTAAAACCACATACATCATTCATCATTGATTGATTTCACTGGTCTATAAAATCATATGACATTCTCAATTTCATACAAGAGTATCACCCAACCATCCTCATCAGAACCTACTATCTCACTCCTGAGACTATATATATAAAACAAAGCCCCTCTCTTATACACAAATAGCCTTAATTATCCATGAGTAGATACATTCTGTAGTCCTAGTCACCCTATTGTTATGTTTCCCAAAATCACCCCTAGTCACACCACACAATTGTTATCCCATAGCTAGAATTTTTTAGTTACCAAATGTACTGACTCAACTCGAGTTTCTTCATTCAACATCCAAATATGGGTATTTTGATTTACCATAAATAACCCAGTCACTTGAATAATAGCGCCCTAACAAAACTAAAACCACCCCTAGGTTGGGTCTATCAATATGTTATCCTCAAAATATACCAAAAAAATCTCAAAATGAGATGACATTCTCAGATAATCCATGGTGTTCTCCCCTACACAAAAATTTCCTTATCATCAATCCGTGAACATGAACCTACCTTTCATCCCCTTCTAGTTAAACATTGACACTCATGAGCCCTGCACATATTTCTTGAATAGTTGAATATCCCGATCTCCACTCAGGAGTCCAAAGTACCATGATGATCCACACAACTTATATCCAATATTATTTGTAATCATATGTTTTATTCCCACTTGTTATATATCTAACTCAAATTCTATATCACAAGGCTCTCACTTTCCATCCTTCTATGGGCCCTACCTAGCCCCACTAGAAACTCACAAGCCTTATGGTACCCCACTCATCAAAGATGAGGTTTTATAATAATTTACCAGACATCATGCTTATCAACATGACCAATTAATGTTTCATAGTACCCAATAATTAACATACCACCTTACACATCTTGAAAAAGGTCACATCTCATCTCTCATATGAGATGAACATCCTGATATATCCACTATCTCATGAAACCCCATAATTTCATCACTAATATATAAATACCTTGTTTCCTAGACCCTACCTCCAAAAATAACCCTCATAGTATGGAAATAAAAGAATATATATAATTACCCCCAAGTCCCACCTCCAGTAGGCTTTGGATTGACAATAAGCACGAAGGGTATAAAAATATCACAATTGTGAGACATTACCCTCTATAAAAAATATGATAGGAAGATAGTAAAAACAACCCAAAAAACTCCTACATGTAATATAAATACAAACCAAAAAATATACCACCATGAATGAAAAAATTCAATAGTTATTGATAAAAAGTATTCAAGTAAATACTAAAAGATAAGTCATACAACAACAACTCAAAATGATCTCCAACCTAAGCTAACAATGTTAAAATCAGTCCAAAAATTCCACTTGAAAACCTAAAAGACAGTTTATGTATATATATAGGGTGAGAATATAAGTATACTCAGTAGGAAAATATATAAGGTCTCAAGTGCACATGTGAAAAGATCGTACTAATGTTCCAGTGAACAAACAATATAAAAAATAGAAAATAAACTGGTCAACTAACCAATCTCAGCCTCACCATGGATCACTTACTAAATAATACATCCAATATACTTATATATAATCAATAATATAACAAAGAATAATTCCCCATAGATGATTCCCCACTAATTTTCTACTATCACACCCCATAATTGAACATCTAGTGATCCCATCCCTACCATACATATCACATCACATACCAGCCATCTCTAATGTGGGTCAGGAAACAACCCTACCCACCCCATGTTCCCAAGGTCAAGAATCTAGTGCTAGAATCAGTCAACATCACATCACATGTCACCCAATGACACTTGATGCAATGCATCATATCTCATCATATATCCAGGGTAGGGGGAGTACCATTAATGTGAAGAAAATAAACCTTTTACCCTCTCCTACCATGCACGACCCTTGATACCCATCACATCAAGTCTCATAAAAAAATCATCACATCAAATCTCATCACAACCTCATAACATCACATATTTCTTAAAAACACATGTTACATAACTGCTGAACGAAGAACACAGAAGAGGGGGTTTCCATCTATCCGTGTCACCACTATCCTAGATGTTGGAGAAAACATGCGGAACCCATAACCTCTAAGAATTAGTAAGGTTATCTAACTCTGGTTAGAAATATATATAAATAACATAAAAATATATGATATATAGATAGAACATAATAGCAAACCTATGAGTTCACATCAACTATACTAGAGAACCCCACAACACCACCACTTCACCACGTGTATACCATCAAAACTTCTTCTAGCACTAAATGCATCACACCACACAACCACCACACAAATCCAGACAAACCCACTTTCATTTACATATTTCACTATTTTCTAGATTTAATGAGTTTGTATAAACACTCAATTACTAATCCATTTAATTTACATTTTCACAACCCGTTATTTATCATTCAACTTAATTTAATAAATTTACCACATATAAATTTCCATTACATTATTTTTTAATTTATCAACCCATGTTATTTCATTTCAACATTAAAAATTATTAATTGGATAACTAGGAAACTAACACAACCATGCCACTCTATAACCAACCTAACTCACATCACCCATCACTGATTCAACACATAATCCATACCATATTTCTCAAACAATCACACATTTCACATCACAACCACATCTCATAATATAACTACCTCACATCACCACCATCTCAAAACACAACCACTACACTATACCACCACAAATCACCACCATCACACATCTTCACCAGTACACACTATAACCACCACACAACTAACCACATCAAATCTATTTGAACCAACCACCACATCACATACCCACACATTACACATCCCATGGGGTCTATGGATTACAATATGTGAATCCAAATTTGGACATGAATTACCAAAAACATTAGGTTCCACTTAAAAACACGATCCCTCAATCTAAATAAGATCACATAATGAATTCACATTTCACATCATTAATTCATTTTTCACACTGATCCTCAGTCTTATACAATCCATGGACCACTATCCACATAGTCAATGAATCATCAAATCATGATGTGAATACCCATTTCATATCATGAATTACTCACTGCAGTAATTCTATAGCTCAAACCTCCATAGAACCTCCTCAAGCCTACCCACAGACACCTCCAACATCCAAATTCGAAAAGTAAGAGTTTGGTTAGGCATTAGATACATATCAAATGATTACTTTCACTAAGAATAAAAACCAAGACTAGAAGAAGGTAGGGGTTTTGAACAATCACCTATTGAGAAACCTTTCAGAGACCCTTTATACCTCAACACTACCACTATCTAAACAAATCAAACTAAAATGACCAAAAAACACCCTGCATAACAACATCACCATCCCTTACTGTGAATAAAACCATGATATACAATAATAGACACAAGAAACCCATTTTATATATGGTTATCCTCCCTATCATATAAAATTTTACAATTTTCAATACAATATCCACCACAAACAACACACAATAGTTCCCCAAGTGAAAAAAATTAAGGAATTCCATCTCCCACACATTATCCACTTTAGGTGCCACTGACTCACCCACATAGTTTTTAAATGTGTAATAGTTTAACACTTCTATATTAAAAAATTTGTTTCCTCTCTTAATATGTTGAAATATTTATCACACATCACATCATCAAGGAAAACAACACATATTATAAAATAGTAAGGTCTAATCATTACATCACCAAAGAAAAAAAAGAACAAATAGAAGCTCAAAAAAAATTCTAGGTAATGGGTATGAATTTACATATCTCACTCCCAAGTATTCTTTTTAAGGATTCAATTCCTACATAACATGAAATCCAAGGTAAATTTTCTTACTCATGATCCAAAAAATTCTAGGATGAAAGCTCGTAATATATCCTCCATTATCTAGCTAGTCTGCTCTATCTGCCCATTAGTTTGAGGGTGGAATGTAATTATAAGGTTCTATTGGGATCCAAAATCATGATGTAATCCACTCCAAACCCATGAGGTAAAAAAGGATCCCAATTATAAATAACGATCTTCATTACCCCATGAATCCTAACCACATCATCCAATATCATCTTAACAAAAAATCCTCGGCACTTGATTCATGGATCCCTATAAAATGAGATGACTTCCTTAGTTGGTCCACTATTACCTAAAATACATCCAACCCCCCCTAAGGCTTGAGTAACCTGATGATGAAATCAATCAATATTTCATCCCATTTCCAATCATAAAAACTGAAGGATTACAAAAAACCTCTAGAAAAAATGGTGCTATGATTTATCCTACTAAAAAACCAGACACTTTTCTATGAACTCTGCCACCAAAAATTTCATCCCAAGCCAAAAAAACTACCTCTTAAAACCACAAAACATCTTGGTAACATTGGTATGTACCAATAAATGCGATTTTTAAAACTCATGGAGAACTCTCTCATGAACCACTAAAGGAACCAAAAAAATCCCCTAAAACTGGATCTAGTTTTGACCATCCTCCCACCATTCCTTCGGTGCATCACCATGGATAACATGGTCATGCATCACTTATACCTATGAGTCTCCTCATTGTGACCCCACCACCTACCGAATCAACGATGAATCCATGATCATTATACATAGACATAAATGACCACTTCTTTCTCCAACATCAAGATACATCCCTACAATCTCCTCAATCCCATTCCAAACATTTATAAAATTCCAAACCACATATCATTGAGACTTAAAACTCAGTGCATTCATAAAATCATTACTATTTTTGGGGTTTAAGAGATCTAAAAATTATAATATTGATGTAACTACATTCACCTCCACTGGTATAGGTTTAAATCATATTAAGATAAAACATGTTCCAGGATCTTGTGGTCTATGAAAACCAAAAAACGATCACTGATGATGTAATTATTCCACAACGTCAGTGTAAGAACAATGGTTTCTGGTTCTAGATGATGTGTGGAATAGTTACGCTCATGGGTTCATAACATCCTGAACCCATAATAGATCACTTCTCTCTATTTTGTCAAAACACATCCCTAGAATAGATAGAATGCGTCATAGAAAAAATCAAACATCACACCCTCCTCTGGAGGATGATGAACTTGAGCCTTAATCAACTTCTCATTTAGATAATGAAACACTATCTGAGACTAATCAATATATAAAAAATCTTGGCCCTTCCTGGTTAAAGCTACTAGTGGTCTTGTAAACTGAGAGAAATCAGGCATAAACATATGATATTAGACTGTAAGACCAAGGAAACAATGAATCAACACCATGTTTCTGGGTGCTTTCCAAGAAAAAATGCCTCAACCTTCGATGGGTTCATGACCACACCTTTCAGAGACACCACATGTCTATGGAAATGCATGTCCTGTGTCTAGATCTTATTCATGGACAACTTTCCATAGAACTAGTGGTGTTAAAGGAACTGTAATATAGCTCTAAGATGATCAAAATAATACTATTATGAAATAAATTAGATTAATATATCATAAATAAACATGATGAAAAACTAGTTTAGGTAGTCATGAAACATGGAGCTCACGATCCCTATGAACACAACTAGTGAATTCGTGACACCGAATGACATGAACAAAAACATGAAGTACCTATACCTACATCCGAAGGTAGTATTCGGTATATCATCCTCTATCACCCTAAACTGTTGAAACAAAAAATTCATATCGATCATAGAAAACTAACTAGCCTCTATCAACTGGTCAAAAAAATTGTTGATTCTTAGAAGAGGGAAATGGTTCTTGACTGTTACCTGATTCAACCTTATATACTCTATACATAGACATCACATACTATTAATATTCTTATTGAACAACACTAGAGAACCCCAATAAGAAAAATGGACTAGATAAAACCCCAATACATCAGACCATCCACCTTCAACCTCGATTAAAAGAACTCCTTAGGCGCCATTCCATAGGGCACTATCAAAACCAAAGACACACCCAATTGAAATTCTATAAAAAAAATGAAATTATATCTACAGGTATCATCGTAACATAATCTAGGGAAAAATCCAGGAAATACACCAAAACCCTAATAAAAACTTCTTTATAAGATTTTATCAATATCTCTTACAATTTACACAAAAGAGGCTCTACTTTTTTGCCACCCAACCGATAACCCTGCTCACCAATGAACAACAGACACTAGCCATCAACATATGAGAAAATTACTCTTCTCGAGAAGAAGTATATGACTACATACATGAAATATATTCAATTTATTCCAAGTATAACATCACATGGATGAATCTTAAATAAGAATAGATCTCTAATTGACTGGTACTTCCCCATCGCCATCCTTTATCTTTCGCACACATCAAACAAATTAATCTGACCTCCAACTAACATATCTGACTCCCATTCCACTAAAATAATATCCATATAAAGTATCAAAGAACATACCAAAGTAAGATAAAAAAATGAGTGTGAGGCTCTTAAATCAAAAATAGCACAAAAAAGTATAGATGATAAACTAATCATAACTCTGGCCTTGGTGGCACCGCCGCCTCCAACAGATGAATTTGAATTCACCTAGATCCTCTTCCCATATTCTATCTGAATCCAAGGACACACTCTATCTTGGATCCCTATGTAAAGGGATAATCACAAGGATACCCACTACCAATACCATATGTACACAACTACTGAACAAATGCCAGTGGTCCTTGCCACTGAAACTACCTAGAAGGAAATACTTCTTCTAAAAAAGGGCATCACATCCCACATAAAATTGGTCTCCTTGAGTGGTTAAACACTGATCCTAGTGGTGGCCATGTCCCCAGAAAACATAGTACAAAAATTATAATCCTATGATAGGTTATTGAAATCCACCTATCCTTGAAGGGTGAGAAAGGATCCACCGTGATCAGTTCCCCAATGATCAGAACCCAACCATTTGAGCACCGATGACCCACTTCCTTAATCTCTACTCCTTGAGATACCCTTTTATCCTCCCTAAATAGCCTAAAATACAAGATAAAGAATCTTCTCAATGACCTAAAAATTATTCCACACCTTCAGATACATATAAAGCATAAATTGGGTGACTTTATACATGATAAATGGGAACAAATTCACATACATATGCCTTGTTATATAATAATAATCTATAAAAACATATGGGGTAAAGTGCCGAATGTCATTAAACTTAATCCCAAGATCCTTAAAAATTATTAACCCTTAATAAAGTGATAGAAACTACTTCTTCTTTTATTCCTTTATCATCAATGATAGTAATTTTAAATAGAAATCAATCTGAAATTCTATCGACAACACATATGCCTCCTTTTGGTCTTCTAGATACAACATTAACTACTAAATCATATCACCCTACAATTGAATAACTTCTAATGGCACCCAAAACACATCTCGAGCTTGAATGAGACCAAAATTAATCTCAAGATCCTCTAATCAGTGATCTTTCTCTAGACCAGTGATGCTCCCCTCATACTTTCCCATGCTATGGTACTAAAAGGAACATAAAACCCACTACCAAACCTCATTCTACTCTATTGGGTTGATCCTATAATGATAAACCAGACCTACCTATAGAACCTCAATTTCATGAGCTATTCACAGATGATGGGTAATAGAAATTGTAAAAATGTAAAAAAGAATCCTAATCCTGGTAGCATGGAATTTTATCACATGTTTATTTAATTAATTCATTTTATTTACTCATAAACACCCAATTAATACATTAACACAATAAATCATGATTCATGTACCTCTAATAGGTATCTACCCGGAAAATGATCCACTTCACTTGATCGTTCAATAAGCTTAGTGTATGTGCACCAGATCATGTGGGGCCCTAAAATCTCATGTCCTAGCTAATCTCCTTGGCCTATGTCATGCACCAAGATCAACCAGAACCGATTCTCTTCTAACCCCATACAATCATCATAGTGACTATCTACGAACTCTATCCTAACTATCAACCTAAATCCTTTGATATAACTCTATTAAAACCCCTACCTCAAAAAATACCCCTCATGGGATAACAATAAAGGATGAGGGATAATAACCTCTGAGTCCCACCTCTAGTTGGCCCAAGGTTGGAAATAAACATTGAGGGGTTAAAAATATCACAAATGAGAGGAATTATCCTCTATAATAAATTGGATCAGGAGATAATATAAAAACAGTAAAAATCCAACATATAATATAAAATTAAACCCAAAAACTTCTCTCCAAACATCAACAAAATCAATAGATATAGATAAAAAGTCTCCAACTAAATACCAATTGAAATGTCCTATAACAACAACTAAACAACAACTCTAGCCCAATCTTGAAATTTCCAAATCAGTCCCCAAATTACATCTTGAAACTTGAAAAACAATTAATATACATAGGGTGAGCATAGAAGTATACTCAGTAAGAACATACTTAAGGTCTCAAGTGCTCACGTGAAAAGAGAACCTAATGAGTTAGTGAACAAGAAAAAAATCAACTGGCACTAAACGAGACAACTAACCAATACAATCCCCAAAAAATACTACTCACGAAATAAAACATCTAATATATAAATATATAATTGATAACCTAACAAATAAAGTCACCCTTTATACACTTACTCATCGATTTTCAACTCTCGCACCTTAACATTGAATGTCCAATACTCCCATCAGTTTAATACATATCACATCAAATACCGTCTATATTTGATATGGGTTGGGATGCATCCCAACCTACCCAACCCTCACAAGGTCTAGCATCAGATGATAACATCAGTCAAAATCACATCACATCTCATTTGAAGAAACCTAGGCTATCAAATCACATATCATCACATATCCATTGTATTAGGGTATCATTAATGTGAAGTAAATAAACCTTGTGTCCTCCCCTACCATGCATGACCCACACCACATATCATATCACATCTCATCACAACCACATCACATCAGATCTCACAAAAAACTCATCACATCAAATTTCACCTGAAAACTCCTAGGCCATCACTGTTGAAGGAAGAATGAGGAAGATGGGGTTTCCAGCCATCCATGTCACTACCATCATAGATGTTAGGAAAAAAAACAGAAACATAGAACCTATGAACATTGGTATGGTTATCTAGTATTGGTGGGGGAATGAATAGAAATAACATAAAAATATATGATATATAGATATCACATAATACCAAACCCATGGGTTCACATTAACCACACAATCATACACCACACCACCACCACTGCATACATGTCTACCATCATAACTACTTCCATTATTAAATGAATCACACAATACAACCACCACAGAAAGCCACTCAAAACTACATTCATTCATATATTTCACCATATTATAAATTTAACGAGTTTAAACAAACTCCCAATTACTAGGACATTTCATACACATTTTCACAACCCATTCTTTATTGTTCAAGTTAATTTAAGTCATTTTAAGAACATATATTTCTTTTCCATTATTTATTTTTTATCAACCCATGTTATTTCATTTCATCAATAAAAAGTATTATATGGATAATCAGGAATCTAAAATAACCACATTGCTCCACAAATGGTCTAACTCACATTAACCGTTGGCACAAAAACACATTAGTCAAGCTACATTTCCATAATAACTACACATCGCACATCAAAACCACATATCACAACACAAATACCACACATCACCACCATCACACAACCCAATCACTACACAACATCACCACACATCATCGCCATCACACATCTCCACCATTGTGTACCATAATCACCACACAACTTCCAACATAACAACCATCCCAACCAACCACCAAATCAATACCCCACACATTACATAACCTATATGGTCACCACCATCACCACACAATATCTCGTATCACACAAGGAAACATAATAAGCACAACCACACACAACAACAAACATCCCAACTTCCACAAATAATTCAAGGGATTTTGTCACATTACTTTTTTACATAGCATTTGTATTATCACACAAACCGAATTTCCATGGGAAACCAATTTTATTATCCATGTATACATTATTTATCCTTTTATTAAGGTTTTAATCAAACAATAACAAAAAAATACTCATAAAAACATATCAACTACAACACACACAAAGATCCCAATGGTCGTGGTTTTCAAAAAGACAATAACATGGCATAAAATCATTAGAAACACATATAAAAGCACTAAAAAATGTGATTTACACCCTTAACCATCTATTTTAGATTACTCTAATTCATTATATTTATTAATTCGAACCTTAATATCCATGAAAAAATAGAAAAAGAAAGAAATTCCCACATATTGCACATAAATAGAGAGAGAACAAGGATACCCTACCTTAAAGGAAGCTTTTCGATTCATTGTGCACCATAGGGTGAAGAATAAAAAATATAATAACCAAAAAGTCACTAGGAAACCACAGATTATCCTAGATCACACTATGGGATCATCAAAACATATCCCAAACACACCCTGAACCAAAGAAGCATCATCATAATGGATCCACGAAAGAAGGAGGAGGTCAAAAATGGGATATGGGATGATAACTCACCACTGATCTCCAACGACCAACCAACAAAACTTAATAATCAAAGTGAGGGAATATGAGATAGAAGATCTCCCAAAGGCACCTTAGGTTCATCCGAAAGATGATAGAAATGAATCCTATATGGTAGAAATCATCCAAACATAGGTTTACGATAGGCTGTACTCGCCTGATTCACATACAAAATTAAATATTCATGACATGAATTCCATAGGGTCTATGGATTCCAAGTCTTAAATCCAATTTAGACCATAAATTCCAAAAAAATTAGTTTCCTCTAAAAAATGGCACCTCAAATTGAATAAATTTATGTCATGAATTTACATTTCACATCATGAATCTGTTAAACACTGTGCTCTTTAGCCATATACAAGACATGAACTATTGACCACACATGCCACGAATCACCAAATCATGAGATAAATACCCATTTCACATCACTAATTACATGCTAAAGTTCTAACCTCTAAAGAAACTCCTCTAGCCTCCCCCAAAACACTTCTGACACACAAACTGGCAAAGTAATGGGCTTGGAGGGTATAAACCATTACACTCATCTCATAAACTAGTCATATCTCGATGCACCTGTTTCCAATGGTCAATAACACTTGACCACAACTGAGAGTATCCCTTTCTTTGTCTAAAAAAATCATAGAATCAAGGTTCAATATACTTTTCCCTCTATTCCTCAATTAAAAAAGGTATCCCGCTCCTTTCCACCACCATATTATATATGATACTATTTATGTGTGATTATTAACTGTGACCAATGACAACCCATGACTTCACTACATATATTCAAGGAACTAAGAAGTCCTAGTCTTTATCACAACATACTGACAACTCTCAGGTTTCTACCCCTAATCCGGGATTAAAGAACCAACCATGAATTTCTTAAGACATTTTATTTACACACTAGGATGGTGTTAAAAGAAAGAACCATGAATTTTCATTAATTATCCTAACCTCAACTTCGGAGCCACATAACTCACACAACTCCATAGTCTTATCCTAGATATTTCCCAAAATCCACTCATCAATATACCCCACATGTAATCAAAGGCCAATAATGCCTATCTAGAATACCGAGCTCACCCCCATCAACCTAATCTTACATCCTATAAATCCACCTACTATATAGGTTAATAAATTGATCACTATCATAATTCATGGAAGGAGAGTATCAATTAAACCAACCTCATTATAGTGCTTAACAACATCCATTACCAAAATAAAGTACACCCTAGATAGAATACAACATAGTGATACCTTTCTATACCATCCGATTACTTTCATATAGAGTGATATTTCATTGAACCTAGGATCATGCACCTAATCCACCAGATAACCATACATCACATGCATGTTCATCACATCAATTCTAAGATCACTATTCTAATTAACCTCTAACCATGCCTCCCATGAATGTCAAACCTATCACAAAACAAGATCTATCCACAATTTCACCTCTATAATACACTATGAATTTACATTATTATACAACATACTTGATAGAAACTCCCATTCACAAAATTTAAAACAAAAACTATATACCCATGATTTCCATCTCTAAAATAACTCACTAGATGGGGCTAACCCCTTTCTCTGTTTACCCTAACACATCAAAAATAATCTCCAAAATAAGAGGAAAATATCCTACTACTCAATATCTACATTCACATCATGATGTCACTAATCTCTCCCAATTATCCTATAGTTAAAATCCCATATATGTCAAAACTCAGGAAGAAACATCCACACTCCCATTTTAGATACTATCAAACAACTCATAGGAAAACACCCACTCCAAGGTTCTCATATTTATATATATACATTATGTATCTCTTACTCTAGAAAACTACCCACTCTAGGGTTTTGATCCTAACCATGTATATATATCTAGAATACCCCTCGAGGACCTAGGTTACATCAACATGAATATAAACAACATCTACCTATGATGATTTGTATCAAGAAAATCATAACCTTGTGGTTTGATTAAGTAAAATTACACTAATATGTTATTTTTAAAAACATTAAATAAGTTATGTTTAACAATTTAAATAACAAGAACCTATTTTTATTATTATTAGAACCAATATAAAAATCACACAAAATGTAAATTTCATGTGAAAGTACATACCTGATAGGATGCATGGACTCACACCTCTTGCCTCCTTGGACTGAGGCAAAAAAAAAATCAATAAGGAAAAAATATCATTCTTAGTAATTATTAACTCAATTTTAACATCAAACCCCCCAAAAAACAATCTCGAATCCTAATAAACTTGGAACTATTATTGTGAAAGTGTAGTATAGGAAAAAACCAAACATCTATACCAAGTTACTATTAGTTCTATTTCTTATCTACTATATCTAAAATAATAATAAAAATAAAAAAAATCTTTAATACTAATTTGTAATTTCTCAACCCAGTTCACTCTATAGTAAATAAATTAGAGAACCATGAAACTCTAGACATTCCTCCCCATACTACACTGTCTTTTGACTTATAAAGAGTGTCTAAGATTATGTTTTTCAGAGACTATAAAACCATATTAGAATAGAAAAAATAGTTGAAATAACATCAAAATGGTCATCATAATACCCATCCTCAAAATATTTGTTTTTTTATTAAGAAAACAATTTTAAGGAAAAGTGGATAACCAATCAAGTACATGATGAAAGTAAATCAACATGATACGTCATAGATGAATCTAAGATTTTCAATTTAGGCCTATTAGAGATTGTACCTCTGTGGAGACTCTATTGAAGAAAGGTTTCCTTCTCATCCAGATCCTCTTTGAGTAGGTTTTCCAAATTTTATGCCATCATGTACCATGTATGAATGAAATATTCTACAGGTATCTTATGCTTGTTGAATTCATGAGCTACTATTCCAAGTTGTTTTTGGGACCAGTCACACTACTCCTTGGTAAGGTTACCTTGAAGACGCCTCCCAACCATCCTGTCAAACTCCTCTTGCGGAGTGATAAATAGTAACATTTTATCAGATAATTCTTCATTTCCATCGATGATGGTTTCCCACTCATCAAACTATATCATTTACCTCCTGTTCTAGTGGATATCAGATTCAATAGGCTCCTTTACAGCATGCATCAAGTTAATAATAGAAGATTACCTTGCTGGTGGGTTAGGATCCTTAGTAGACTTTTCCTACACCTGCTTGGGAACCTTCATAGGAATATTTCCTTTGCTTGAGGATCTAGTAATAGGAGGGATTGGTAAGGAATAATAGTCTTTCCTCCTTCGTGGCCTCCGAGAGTGCTTTATAAACCCATCTGAATAAATGATATTGTTCTTTCGCTTCTTTGAAGAGGATCTAATATAGTCCTCTACCAGGTCCACTTCCTTGGACTCAACAAGGGTGTCCAAATCAGAATACTTATCCTCCCAAGAAGCCTTCATATAATCCCCTTCCTAAGGATCATAAAAATCCTCTCTCAGTAGTGAGAATAAATTTTGATACTGAATAAACATTCCTACAGACTTCACCATGTCAGTATAGAATGGTCTTCCCAGTAGGTCCAGCTCAGACAGATATGAACCTCTAGGCTACACAAATCCACATCCCATAAATTGGGGCTACTTGTTAGTGTCCTTACGAACCAAACTTTGCTGAAGTCTACTAGCACCTGGTGAAATGAAGTCTTCCATGCACGCGGACATCTTCCTTGGGTGGATTAGATGAGGCCATCTGAATAGCCGGATCAACATACAATGGAGGG
This sequence comes from Viscum album, assembly GCA_963277665.1. NCBI lineage: Eukaryota > Viridiplantae > Streptophyta > Magnoliopsida > Santalales > Viscaceae > Viscum > Viscum album. Next base: position 590,198 of record CAUJRU010000401.1, on the reverse strand, counting down.
ATCCTCATTGCATATACTGCATCTGTATTTGAAGGGGAGGTCAACTTATGGAACTCACAGGCCTGCGCAGTCTCCCCTGCACTGCTTGACAAGGGGCTTACACCTAGATCATGCCTCAAACAAGAAGAAACCTATGCAACCCTTGGATATGGAACATCAGGTTTTCTTCCTTTCACCATGCTTGAAGAAATACCCCTCCCCGAACCCAATTGATTATCCGTAGGTTGTAGTGAGATCTTCATGAATTGATCCTGACCCAAAGATTAGAGGGCCTCTCGATAGCATACTTCCTCGTTGGTCCCAAAGCTTCCACCTGAAGGGATTTACATGGTGTGACTTCATCCAAGGGGGTCTTGACATACTTCCTCGTAGCCTGCAGAGACTGGCCCTCACCCAATGAACTAAAAACGAGGGCCACTCAAGGATCCCCCATCAAACCTCACCTGCAACAATATGCAACATGTCCAAGACGACTGCAATATGATCAATAGAAAACCCAAGATTCGTAGAAGACCTTTTGGTACCACCAAAACTCACCATGAATATAAATGACAATAGTTTCTAGCAGTTCCTTGGAAACATCAACTTCAACATAGATCCGTGGGGAAATCAGAAGATAGATGACGCGAGTATACTGGTTAGAGTAGAGGAAATGACCCACCAGGTTTCCAATAAAATAGAGAATCGCTGGATTCTGAAATGGTTGGGGAAGACCAGGAAGCAAGATCCATATTTACAAAATGGGGGAATCTCGCTAAAAGTAGAAATCGAATTACCACCGAAAGAGGAAATATAGAAAACCTGAGATCCCACATAGAGTATTCACCAAGGCATGGATACGATCTTCTTCTATCCGAAAACGAACCATGAGGTGTCTCGAATCCAAAATCCCTAAAATCTCCTGGGCTTGGATCTTCCATTTGTTAATGATCAATATTTAGAAGACATTGATTGAGGGATGTATTTTACCAAAACGAGCCTCCAGATAATGGTTCATCAACGCGAATGCCTTTGTGAACTCTTGGGAGGAAATCAGAACTATAGGAACTCCCTTAGCGAAGGATTGGACATTAGGTCTAATGTCAATGGAGGGGAAATTGTGGAGGTTAGTAGGATCCATGAAGGGGGGTGAATGATGTAGAGTGAGTGGGCGATGGGAGAAGAGGATAACTATCCTCCCCCCTCAGCTGGGAGAGGCCGAGGGGGGGGGGGGGTGGCGACATGGCCATCATCTACATCATCCTAGGAGGAGAGATAAGGTGGACAGTTTCCTCATAATACCCAAAGAATAAAGAAAACACCAAAAATAAATCATGGGAAAAAATAACTGACATACCTTATGCTATAACAATTTTTTTATCTTAAATGTTAGAAGATTCATGAATACATATCTGTCAGGTGAATCATATACCACAAAAAAATTATATAAAACAAAATTTACCATAGTCTGGTCCTGATTCCCAACCCGTTCCCATATCCTGACTCTTCCCAAGATATCTAGCTTAATAATCCAACATCAGGCCTCAACCCTATCTATACTTGTGATAATGAGTTCTACTCAAGTAATAATATACAAGTCCACCTAAGCTGGGTATGTGTGAGACTTTATATGTCACCACCAATGGAATACCAAATATAACTAGTCTATATAGTGCATGAATATGGTGATATGATGAAGATAATAATTAAACAACTATATATAAAATATATGTCATGACCATATGTACTTTCTAAGTCACCTGAGTGTGACCATACATACTTTGATCATTTCTAGGATGCCTCTGAATATGCGAAATCACTAAACTAAGGGCTGGATAGGTGAATTCCCATAACACCCTCAATATATTTACCCTTGAAGGAATAATCACCCACCTCGTACACCATAATATTTTATCAAGGGAATAGATCCCATTCTACATACCTCTATATATCATGCAGGGGATAAGCGACCACCCCATATAACATTATATATCATTAGGGGGAATGGTTACCACCCCTTATACCACATATATCATTGAGAGGATATGAGATCACTTTATATACCATTATTTATATCATCGATGGGATAATCTACCACCCTGTTTACCATCATATATCATTGGGGGTATAAACAGCCACCCTGTATACTATTATATATAATTAGGGGGATAAAACCCACCTCGTATACTGTCATATATAATTGGGGGATAATATTCTACCTTTTATACCTCTATATATCATTGTTGGGGGGGGGGGGGTAAGTATCCATTATGTATACCTCTATACATCATCGAGGGGATAATAACCCAACTTGTATACCTCCACATATCATTGAAGAATAAGAACCCACCCTATATACAACCATATATCTGTAGAGAAGTTACTTCCATGTATAATAGTATATATCATCAATGGTATTTTATATTTCCCCATATACCTTTATATGTCATTGTGGGGATAAGAACCCACCATATATACTTCTATATATCATCGGGGGGATAAGAACAAACCCCATATACCATCACATATCATCAGCACCCATATCTAGAGGATTACATGGGTTAAGAACTCTCTCAAACCCTATCTAAATTTTCTATGGTTGGATTCTCAAGTACAAAAGACCTTACCATCAAAATGATTATACTATGGTATGATCATGCTAACCCCTTGTTTCAATCCTCTATAGGTTCAACATAAGACTAGGGAACCCACTATGGTCCCCTATACCACATCAAAGTCTAAATACCTCATGTGGGTTCTGTTATATCATTTCAAACATTTATATAAATACTTTCCATGATATACTCTCCCAGATAAAAATATACCAACAGGGGAGGAACACTAACTTCACCGAACAATTAGCCAGTGAAGAGGTTAAAAGGTATCTTTAGGTTCTATATAGCCCAATACTAAGACAATCATCCCCAATCTATTACACTCCCCTATACAAAGGGAACTAATGTTACATATATTAATGTCTTCTATGTATTACTAATTGATTTTATACCCCTATAGGGTCCATATAGTTCATAAAACATACTTATGTTCAATCCCATGACCATTAATTATGGAGGAATCATGATTAGTGTTTAATTCTTGGGAAATTTAACGAAACAATTCATTTATAATTCCAGGTTAATCAAAAATAAGTGGAGAGAACATATATGTCACATTCTAGGTAAGAACATTCACAACTCTTAGGGATATTTTTAGGGGCCACCAATCTTATTTAGAGTTATTTACTTTAAGAAAATATTCTCCAACCTCACTTACACTCGTGCTAGACCCACCGACTATCACTAAACCACAAAAGGCCCTAAATATATCAAATTTATTTCAATTTAACACAAAATAATTATAATTAATTTAAACATTAAACCAATATTAATCCCACAACCAATTATTTTTATATAATTAATGAATTACTGATAAATTTTTTTTTCATAGATTAGTCTTGAGAAATTTGGTGCGCACCCCCTAGTATCTACCCCAACCTTTAATACACAAAATACCGAATTTCTCATTTCAATTTATCCAAAAATTTCATCAAAACCAATGGGAATATTTAAATAAATCATAGGAGTGACATAACTCAATAAAAACTCATGAAACATAGTGTATTTAACCTTATAGTACCACCTTTAGACAAGAATAATTAAATTAAATTTATTTTAGTCTTTATTCCACTATGCGCTAGTGGGATCATCATTAAACCCTAACTTGAAATACAATAAATCAGAAGCAAACCAAGAGGAATAATAACCGAGGAAGAAGAAAGCAATCTTAGCATAAAAAATTATTAAACCAACTTTAATCACCACTGATCAAGGTGGTCAAAAGGAAGAAGATGAAGGGAAGTGGGTCTCAACCTCCCCTTAACTACACATCTGTAAAATGAAGAATCCTAAATAGGTTTTGGTTTATAAAATCATAAACACCATTATTCCCTTAATAAAAATAACTATAACATTCCCAATCATGGCGTTCCCCCTATGTATCACAATGTGATACCTTTTCCATACATCCCTCATGGGGTGGCCCTTCTGGTTATATTGTGGCATTACTCCCCTCAGCTAGAACCAAAATCTAGACATCACTTCCTTGGGTCACTTAATGGAGTGATCCTATTTTCCATTGTGTAACAAACTTATATGGATTAGTTTATATAAGATGGACCTCATCCTAACGACACATCATATGTCAACATGATTCTCATCACAATGCAACTTGGGAGTCATGGTTTGACATATTTTCTCTTAGAATATGTAGAACTATCATGACCCAAGACTTTATGACATGGAATACCCCTATAATGATGAAAAATACCTTCTTGAACTTGATTCAAAGTTTAAAACCCTTTCCATAGTGAAATACCTTTCCAGGATTCATGTTGCTATCCAAAATTCATGGAATGACTATCCTCCACCATTCATGGCCTTCCTCCTTTATGTCATAAAGATCTTTCCCATACTTACTTGAAAACACAACTCCCTTGTCCCAAATTACTCCCTCACCATGACTCATGGTGAAATTTATGAGTCATGACATGATTGGATTTCATAAAATTAAATTTCACAAAAGAAATACATTTTTTGAGACAATACATATGGTTATTTATACATAATAAATTCAATATATAAGAAATTTCTATCCTAGAATGATTCCCCCACCATGGTGTGATCCTCAAACATAAGGATTTTATCATGATGTGTGACCCACTACCATGAAATAATCCATGGACCCCTTAGAAAATGTGAAAATCATGTCTAAGATTTTTCCAAAAAATAAATACGGATTTCTTATCATGAAATTTCACCCTCCTTCCACAACATAATTTCTATACCCCAGAGTTAAAATTTACATAGAACTAAAGCACTCTTATGCATGCCTCACCACACTATAACACTTTAGGCCATGAAGTAACATCTACTAAAAAAAGGAGACTTATAATCACATAGGAACCTATCATTATATAATATTCTATTGTTTTAGTGTGTTGTTAACCTAATCATACCTTATCATCATGTGACCCTTACCTATCACAATTTGGTGAACAACCTATAGAAAAAATCCATGATAAGGTCAACCTATCCTTGATATAACCCTTATCAAATCACTAATATATATCCTAAGTCTCTAAAAACATCTATAAAAACCTATTTGGGATATTATAATTCTCAAAATCCTAATTCAAGACCAATTTTTAAAAACGTTCCTTGCTTTGGAATTAAAAATTCAAATTATCCCTAATTTTCACTAACATATAATGACACATGTTATTGAAAGAATGCTAAAAAATCTATAATTAAATTATCACAATCAATTCTAAATATATCTTCTCTATAGATCAAATATTTAAACTCCTAAAAATTCATTCATTGATTAATAAAAGAACTATTTTTTCTTAATGACTATTTTATTATATTTCCCAATGGAAATACATAGAAAGACTATTAAAAAAATAATATTACATATCTGGTAATAATAGAGATTACTACGACTAATACTAGTACAATGATATAAAAACTAAAGAATAGTGGCCATGTAATGGTATAATATATAAGATAAAACTCTACTAGAAAGATTATACATGCCATAAAAACTATTTAATTAAAAACAAATATTAAGAATATAATAGGAATTATAAAAGAATTATAAAAGAATTATAAAAACATTTTAGAATGAATTAGTAAATGTTGATGTTTTGGGGTATATATATAGGATGTAATATAAAATTTGACCACTAATATATGACCGTTATATTAATATTATGTGGGTATTTGTTAATATGATTCTTGGATAATATGATAGTTGTGAATTTTATCTGTTAGAAAAAATGTTACCATTAGAATTAGTGTTTAAATGAGAATGAAAAAACATAATTGATGCAAAAGTGAGAAATGATTTACTAAACTAGTATGATCATGACTTATGAAGCTCATTTATCAGATCTTGGGAGGGAGAAAAATTCACCCGGGTTCTCCCTTGACCAAGCTAAAGTGTAGCTTCAAAAACTAAGGCTTGAGTAGAATAAACTATGGGATAATTTTAATTTTTGGAGATCACTACTAGGTCATTGTTATCCGTGCCACCCCATGAAACTACCACCATCACACACCTGACCCTTAAGGCATATGTTTGTGTAATAAGGGGTTTTGTATCTAGAACTTAGTATTATAAAAGTGTAATTTTCATTGTATAAATAAAATATTTATTTCTTCAATCCCATTTTCCATATTATTTTATAAATTAAAGATGAATATAAGATGAATTTTTAAAATATATTTTTGGATACAAATAAAACATAATTGTATTTTCAAAAAAAGTATATTTTTCTATAAATTTAGGTATTCTATATAAAATTTATTCTCATGAAATAGTCTTATAAAACAATATTTATTTATATATAAAATATAATATAATTTTATAATGTCATGGAAAATTCATACAAGTTTTAAAAACTTGATTATGTTGTAAAGAATATTATTTTTCAATAAATATAGATTTTTTAATTTAAAAAATAAAAATTTCATATATATGAAATTATTTTGATAAAATAAACAATATATTTTAAATAAACACATCTAAATTAGGTTAATGTAAAAATTTTATAATTTTCTAAAATATTTCATTTTTCTGTGAATAGAAAAAACATAGTTTTTCATTTCCAACATGTTTTATGATTTCATAAATATGTAATAATGACGAAATATTTGATAAAACTAAATCCATGACAAAAAATATACCATTTTATCAATATTATGAATTTTAATTAATGTAATCATTTTCCAAACCTATAAATGACTTTTAAAAGTATTCAACTGGAATTAATATCTTAAAAACTGTATTTTATGGAAAATGTAATTTTATATGGAAAAAGTAATATTAATAAATTTATTTCAATTGTAATTAATTAAATTATTATAGATAATGATTTAAATGTCTAAAACCATTTCAAAAATCAGTGGGTAAGCTACTATTTTTTAATTTTACACAACCTAGAATTCTATGACCTATATCTAGAAATTATTAAACTATTCCTCCTCTTTTACAATAAATACCAATACATCCTCCCATGTGACTCCACTCCAAATACCAAAAGATTTTTTTTGTCATTTCCCCTCTCTAAATTTCCCTCAAGGTGTCTCCAAGGTCCTAAGGTTTCCCTTTACAATATTTAGAAAGTTACTTCCCATCGTAAGGGATTTCTCTTCCTCTTTCCTCATTTACTTTCATGTACTTCCATTATAGTAATTAATTTTCATATTATTATTCCTTCATACAAAAAAAAATGATTCCATTAATATCCAAATTATGTTCTATTAATGAGAAACTTCCCTAAATTCTCATGAATCCTATTGAATAATATTTCTTCTATAACTGTTATGTTGATGAAATCATTCCTTTAATTTTATTTTATTTCTAGAGAATATCCTTATATTGTGAATGAAAAATCTATTTATCTATTCATTGTAATTCAAACATTTATAACCATGATTCACTTATTGGGGACTACTAATATGAAACCTGCTTTCCTTTCTCTTACATTAAAATTTTAATGAATTTTACATTAAATATATTCATTATTTCTCATAGGTTGTTAATGAAATGGTTTATGATGATCTACATGGCGTAAATGAATTTAAACATGTGAAGGTTTTGACCTGATAGCTCTCTCATTCATTGGGTTGAGAGTTAATCAATACATATGGCATGTTTTTTTACAACTTGGTGAATAACCTTGAAATTTTTTTTTATAAAACCTTGGTGATATACCTTGATGATATGATTATGAATGTATCATTTTTATTTTATATCCAAATTTTCATATTATGATATAAGAACATTATGTTATGATATACCTCATTTTCTTATGACAATGCCCTATTTTTATGCCTTATGATCACATAATAAATATTTCCTCTATTTAATCCTTTATGGGGATTTTTGATCTTCCCTTTATTTTAATATATGTACCCAAGAAATGAGACGTAGTAAAAGTAACCTAGGATGAATCTATAAATAATCCTTTAAAGTGTATTGGAATACAATTTATGTTTTTATGTATCACATTCCTAGTTTCCAAGAAAATAAACCTCAAAAGGTCCTCTATATTATTAAAATTTGTACTATATAATGTACGTTTTTATGCATTAAAAAGGAAGGATATGATAGTTAGTATCACAGTAAGGTTTATTTATTTAAGGAAATTAGGACTAAATTTTTTTTAAGCACCCTAGTGAAAAGTTAAAATATAGGAAAACATACTAAAATTTTGGTGAAGTATAAAGTGATTGATTTCAAAGCAATGAAATTATTTTCTATATACTATAAGTGGATGTGGCTATAGCCCCAAAGGGGAGGATTAGGTATTAGCTCAATCATCACCTAGTGCTTGAAAAATTGGCCTTGCTACTTACTGGGTTTCACACTCCTTGGGAATACGGTTTGGTAAATTACATGATTTTTATAAACCATTATAAAGGATGTATATAACATGTAATTATTATTATAAGATATTAAATAATAAATTAATTGATGACTATTGTTTAAAAAATATATATTTTGGATTTAAAATCCCTTTATAATTATAATATTCCTAAAAGTAACACATTTCTCACTAAGGTTTTTCTTCTGAAAAAATGGTAGTTAATAGGAAGAACCACATAATGATGAGTGAAATAGATGATGCATTGAAAACCTTCCTAACATGATGGAATCTGTTATATAAAACTTTATGAGGATAATAAATCAACTATATTAGGTTATGAATAATAACCTTTATAATGTTGAGTTTCCAAATTCATCTTGAAGGGACTAACTTGCAATTGACTCCTTCACGCATCAACAACCACCTTCTTTTAGTGGATCTACTGATCCATTAATTGCAGAATAATGGATTACATCCTTAGTTTAATATATTTTTTACTTCATTGTTCATATCAAGATAATGTAACATTAATATTATAATTCTTATAAGGTTAATATTATTAATGGTGGACATTGATTAAGAACATGAAGCCTTGAGATAAGATTAATGCTATGGAATTGTAATAGTTTATAATATCTTTTTTCAATATGTACTTTCCATGTTCGACAAGAAAAAATGGATAATGAATTATTAGAGGTGAACACAAAGGAAGATGAATTAGTGGAAGGATATGAAATGAAATTTACACGACTTTCTTAATACACCTCCAGATTTGTTATGGATCATAAGGTAAAGGTTGGTAGGTTATTTGGTGGACTAAAAACCCACATGTAGAGGAATATATAAAATAAATACTATGAAATCTATGAGGAGATAATGCACAATTCCATCAAGGTTAAAGTAGAGTTTGGAGAGATCATCAATCATATAGGATGAATGAAAAGAATAGAGTAATGGAGCCAAAATCTAGGAGTAATTTGGACCAAGAAATAAAATTAAAGAAAAAATAACTAAACAAATGCAAAAAGTATGAGAAAAAAACTTTTGGAGATACTTTCATTAAATTGGAAAGTATTATAATAAAAAACGATGTGGACAAAAACTTAGAACTATTTTGGTGAGATGAGGCCTCAACATATTAATGAAAAAGACAAAGAGAATATGGATCAATCAAAACCTTAAGTTCAATGATTCATGTGTGGATAGCTTGATCACATTGAAAATAAATGTCCAAATCAAAATTTAATATAGGTTAACTACTATCAACCTAAACATAGGAAAACAGTGCGTGGTTATACATTCACTATAATGAACGCTAAATTATAGGTTCTAAATAATGTGGTGGAAAGTACACTAATTGTTACCTCAAAGATATAAAGAAAATTGATCGAATTTGGTCATATGGATTCCATTATTTTATCAATGTTTGAAAATAATGTAAAATAAAACCTATAACTACTAAAAGAATATTTACCAATTAATATTCCTAGAGGGATTATCTAAGAATAATAGGTGCATATAAACTCAATTATCAAGTTTTGTGAGTACTATCTTATTGCAAATATAATAGTCATTCCCATGGTGGGATTTGAAACTATACAAGGGATAGATTTTATTTCAAAGTATAATAATAATACCCACTATATACCTGATGAAATTTCAATGGTCTTGAATGGAAAACCTAGAGTTATTTTTAAAGGAGACATATCCCAGAATGAGATTTGTCTAGAAGTTCCTCCTATAGACATCATTATGGAGATTATTAGTGAAGTAGGAGAAGAAAATAAAAGTATAATGATATCAAATATCCCCATTTTATAGGAATTCATTTATTTATTTCATTAAGAGTTACCTAAACATCCCCTAGAAATAAAGGTAGAGTTCTCAATTGAACTTATATGTAACATCCCAAGATTTTATAAAAAAATATTCTTTTTAATTTTATTAAAGTCTTGTGTTGTACGCTACACCAAAAGGAGCTTTCACAACACGCATCCTTGACTTGCCTTGCATTACACGCAATCGCAACCTTCCTAGATAGCGTGTGTAGTACGCAATACTGAGTTTCACGAAACAACGATATGCTATTAAAATATTATTAAAACTAGCCGTTATGAATAGTAATAACCACTTTTAGAAACTCCGTAAATCTTATTTTTCAAAATGAACTTTATTTTTGGATTCGGAGTATCGAATTTAGCCTAAGGTGAAATTTTGGTACTTTTCGGATAACTTTCATATTAAGATGAATAGTGAAAATTACTAAATTATAATTAAAAACAACTTTTTTAATCGAAATAATTAATAGTGATAAATTATTAATTTGAGTGGTTTTAAAGTATATTTAGAATACATTTTTACAATTTAATACAATGTTGGTCATTGGATGTAATTTCACATTTAAACCAGACATAATCAAGTGTCAATCTTTTGATAGATATTGTTTCTTAAAAACACGCTATTTGTTTTAACAGCGGGATTTAATTATAAAATTAATTAATGCAAATTCTATGATATGAATTTGGTAAAATAGACTTCATTTTTGAATTCGGAATATGAAATATAGCTTAGGATGAAATTTTGGCATTGTTCTGAAAAACATCAATTTTTGATGAATAGTGAAACTACTAAGTGGTAGTTAAAAAAATTAATTTTTTCATAAATCTTAATTTTACCGCTTCTGTGAATGGAATTTCAAAAATCCGAGAGACACGGTTGATGTCAGTAAGTAAAATGTGGTTCAATGAGATGAAAATAATTTTTAGTGAATAGTAACTTTTTACTTTTTTTTACCACGGTTAATAGTAAATAGGGTAACTAAGGGTAAATATGATATTACTATTACCCTAACACATGTCCTAATTCTACTGGATAAGTGTAATTCGACCAAAAACAACCTTATGAATATAATATGACCATTTAGGTCCACTTGGATTAGATTATGACATTTAATATTATATTATTTAATGAATAGTTAAAATAGTTAAAATCAAAGTTTAATAACTAAAACATTTTTAATATGGGGTTATACATAAGATAAATTCGACTATAAATATTCATTAGAAAGCTAACAAGATTTCCTACATAATGATAGTTTATTTATAATTTTTAGACTTTAAATAAATTAATTTATTTATGACACAACAATGATGCAGTAATTACCCTTTTAAGGAAATATTAACATAATTGATGTTATAAATGCTCAAATGAATGTAATTTGAGACTTTTTATGACTTAAACTAATTTTCTAGGTTACTATGATATATTAGTGTTGATTTAATCAACTTGTTTCGAACATATAATTCTGTTATGACTTTCACAAAAATCATATATCAAATAGTGTCAAAATTGACACAAAATAGTTTTTAAATCAAATATTATATTATTAATTGTTATTTTATTCTTAAAAATCTAAGGTTCGGCCAAATGACTTAGATAAGGATATATTTATTAATAATATACAATTTGGGGTTCGTTTGGCATGTTATAGTAAGTGTATTAACCATATAGTGAAAGAAAACAAAAAGACACGGTAAAAGTTAAATTATTTAACTTAGAGTTAAATCTAATTGATAAGGTTAAAATAATAACCTAAACTTGTTTAAATCCTATTGGTTGATAGGATTTCTACCCATCCCCACTTTATATTCGAAATAAGACCCTTTTGAACCATTATAAACCGATTTTGACTTTAATATAAAATAATATTTTGAGATATTCCTAAGGTGCCCCTCTCCTCCCTTATAAAAGGACACCTCCTCCCCCTCCTCCTCACACCAATTTGAGCACTCAAGCTCGGCCAACCCCTGCCAAACTCTCTTCTCCACTTCCCTAGAAACATCCTAGAGGTTCTGGTCTTCCTCAAAGACCAATTTTAGTGCCCTAAGAGGAGGTCTCAAAGAGGCGCTTCAAAGAAGAGGTAATTACCGTTACCAATTCTTTCATCTTTATTTCTTCTTCCACTTCTTCTTCTTAGGTTGTTTCATTATGAAGTAATAACATCAGTATCACTAATATACTGATATGTTATTATAAGTATGAAACAACCCTATTTCACCATCTATCCATCCTACGGAAAAAGAAATCACTGCGCGTGCGTACGTACGGAATACCGTCTCCACACCGTGGTGTAATCTATTTTCCACCACCACCTTACATGGATGGGTATAATGGTGTAAAGAATAACTATACATAGTTATTACAACATCATATTGATTCTGATATATTGTATAATCCACTCCGATCCAATTCAATATTTATGAAAATGATATCATCGCTCGTGCGTACGTACGGACTACCGTCTCCACGACGCGATGAGATTCATTCTCCATGTTAACCATTTAAGAATGATTATAAAGTATATATAAGAAATAATAATGAAATATATGACATTATAAAGCTACTGGATTATGTATATATATATATATATGTATGTCATCTACTTACTTCCATTTCAAGACAATAAGGAATGGAAAACAGCGTTCATGCGTACGTACGGACTACCGTCTCCATGAACGGTGTTTTTCATTTTATTTATCTATATATTATATATATATATACTGAATATATATGATATATAAATCAAATATTTTATTCTGGAAGTAATTAAATCATGATATAAGTAGTAATAATGTCAAGAACAACAAGTCAAAACACCTACGATAAATGAAACGATTTTACCCAAAACGCTTCTTTAACATGGAATTTACAAAAGAACGGGTAATATAAAGTCATAAGTGAACCATATATGATATCATAACAATGAATATGATTATATAATAAGTCAATGTCATTATCATTATACAGGAGGTTCGGACACATACGAAGCAAATCGGACCTAAGGTAAGGGAAATATCACAATCTCATTTTTATCCGAGATTGTTTATTCGTAAGTATTTAATGGGGTGTATTTTATCATCCAAATCCATGTTTCATCAATATGTAAAATTATTTCCATCAAAATACAATTGTTTAAATCCATTTTTACCCTTCGGTGAGTTTTTAGTAAAGAATATGAAAGGAATCTTTTGTCGCTTTTTCGTACGAGGTGATTTTTTGACTTTTCCGACAAAAGTACGAAGAATGTTTTTTTTAACGTATACAGCATGAATGGATTTTTAAAACATTATTTACAAGAATCTTACTTTACATGTTTTCAAGTTTATTTTTAATCAACTTCTTTTAGTTTAAAGTTTTATGACATGTTAAGAAAGGAAAAATGTTTTTAAAGAAGAAAGGATATTTTCCTCAAGAATTCATTTCAAGTGTTTTTTTTAAAACTATTTTTCCATCTAAGATGACGTTATTTGATATGTATGTTTCAAGTAAAATGTCTCTATGATTTAAATGGTTTCAGTTTTCTTATGATGAAATGATATCAATTGTTTATGGATTATGATGGCATGATGTTTAAGAATCCCATTTTATTACATGGGTTATGAAATGATGTATGATTTATGATTTTGTGGCACACATAAGAATGGTATCATTATGAGATGGGTGGGACCTATATCTCCCTCCAATGCATTGGGTAATGATTTTATATCTCATGAGATAGACATGGCTGGAATGGTAGGTTATACCGGTTCAGTGATACAGGACTGAAACGAGGAGTGAACTCGGTTCAGAAAGGGACTTTGTCCACTAAGATAGTCTTGGAAATGAGTCATGACTAACAAGAAATTATTTTCCATGATTATGTGTGCATGCCACAAAGTTTCATGTTTTATGTTATGATTATTGGTATTTCATTTCACTACTATGATTTATCCCATGTTATGAAATTATGCTCTCTTTTGCAGGTTAAGATTTCCAAAAGTTATGAATATGATGTGATTGATTTTTCTTTTGTATACCCTTACTGAGCATTTGAGCTCACCCTTTTATGTTTTCTTTTCCCTAGGATATAAAGAAAGGTTTTAGGTATAAAAAAAAGAAGATCTTTATGGGAGATGTTGAAGATCTTTCACCACGATTAGAAGATTATATTCCGAGTTTCCAAAGACACTAAACTATTACGGTCCTTGTGTGTGTGTTTTTGTTATGTACTAAGTATTCCACAAATGTAATGTAATGTCCATGTACGTCAAGATACGGGTCTCTACAGTTGGTATCAGAGGAAAGGTTTAGTCAACCTTTGGAAACTAGGATGCGAGAACTTTAGTGAGATCCCTAGAGATATTTATAAGGTATGTCTAGGGATGTCCCTAAGGATAAGTATACGTATAGGATACAGTCCTAGAACTACGGTAACGATCATAGAATTTAACCTAAGATGTTAGATATCAAGGATACTCCACCTTTATTATGTTGTTTTCCCTAGCATGATTTTTGCCTCTCATACTATTCTTTTGGGGTTTTAGACGATGGCTGGAACCCGAAGGAACCGTGTTAATGCGGAATGTGATGGGCAATGCAATGATTGTCCCCCTGAGCAACCAAACGATATGGGAGCCGGAATGCAAAATCTTGTAGCCATGCTCACACAACTTTCTCAAGCTATGAATCATGCAGGACTTCCAAACGAGCAAAGGAAGGAGCAATATTCTGTTGAATCCTTCATGAGGCAGCGTCCACCTTCTTTCAGTGGGTCTACTGATCCATTAGTTGCTGAACAATGGATTAGTACTACTGAAAAGATATTTTCAGTTCTTCAATGTTCTGAACATGATAAAGTCATCCTAGCAGTGTATCGTTTGGAAGGAGATGCTGATCAATGGTGGAATCTTATTAAGAATACGAGGCAAAGGGATGAAATTGAGTCTATGGAATGGGACGAGTTCAAGAACTTATTTTTCAATAAGTACTTCCCTCGTATTCTCCGAACAAAGATGGAGAAAGAGTTTCTTGAACTGAAGCAAAGGGATGATGAATCTGTTGGTACCTATGAAGCGAATTTTACAAGACTTGCAAGGTACGCTTCTGGTATTATCATCCAACCTGAAAGTAAAGTTGATCGATTTTTCAGTGGCTTAAAACCAAGTCTTCGAAGGGCATTAGCTATAAGAGACTTCAGTAGATATGAAGAAATTGTGCGTTGTGCTATCAAGGTAGAAATGGAAGTTGGTGTTACATATCCATCTCATGGGTTTGACAAGAAACGAAAGATGGAGTTCAAGGAGAAAACTCAGAATAATGGTGAAAAGAAGATGAATGTTTCCTTATGCACAAAGTGTGGAAAGAAGCATGGTGGAGATTGTCTTAAAGGGACTAGAAAATGTTTTAAGTGTGGAAAAGAAGGTCATCGAGCAGCTGAGTGTCGAAGTAATGGAAAATGGGATTCTAATGAAGTGAATAAAGCAAACACTACAGAGAACGTACAACCAACACGTCAATGCTTCAAGTGCAAGGAAATGGGGCATTATGCTAATAAATGCCCTAATCCAAGGGTTAGTGATGATCGATATGAGCAACCGCTTAAGGCAAAGGACAAAGGGAAGTCACATGCGATCACTATTGGCAATGTTGAATATGACAACGATGTGGTGGAATGATTAAGTGTTTATGTAATGGGATTCCAAAATAATGTTGTATCTTGGAATATTGGAATATTTATGTATTGGTCTAATGTGGTATTCAAAGTGATTGAGATATTATGCGCATAATGAAGGGAAAACGAGAAAATGAAATGTTTAACAGTATTCATGAGCTCATGATTGATATAAGGACTAAGTTTGAGTATATAGAATTTTGAGGATTTTGGTATGTGAAAAGTGTTAACTTTTAACTGCATTCATGTTTTCACTAAAGTATTCAAGAGAATACACGATTAAGGACTTTGAATGTTTGGAATGTGACCAAAAAAACATATCTTATGATATATGGGGATCGATGATGGTGTTAAATCTCTGGTAATCATTTTCACTATATTATGAGAGTCGACTGCAGTATTATGGATAAGCCTAAAAGATTGGAATGGATTATGTTGAACATAAGTTAGTATTGTTTGTTTTTTCGATATTATTGATGGGATGTTATATAGTTTTGGAAAAAGGACAACCTGCAGGACGGGCGACAGCTCATCGCTTCGGACAAGGCTGTGGGAATCGAACCCACAACCGAAGTGCGACTGGCCTTTATCGCCTACCACTGGCCTACAGGAAGTCCCTGTTTAGTAGAAACTAGTTTTATTATATTAAGCAGTATGATATATGAAGTATAAGTCCATTTTAGGAACCATATATAATTAATCTCACTATAGATCGACTTATGCATATAATTTTTGCTAACCTTTTGTTTGAGATAGATGGAATGACCCGTCATTCTACCACATGATCTGCTAACACTTCATGAATAACAAATTCAACTTCATTTATTTAAGAGATGAAGTGGAAATTGTTCAAGGCACGAACAACAGTGAGATTGTACCAAAATAAAGTAAGTATTTATTCTAATTCAAATTTTCAACTTTAGGGAAATGATCTTGAAAACCAAAAATGTTGTCCTAGTGATCTTATACCTGATGAATCAGATGGTACCTTATATCATCACAAATCTATGGATTTGTGATTACTGGATTTTCCATAGCCATGTTCTCTACCACTCTCCATCAGAACATGATGGTTAGATTTCTCTTCCATATCCATATTTTCACATATGTGGAAACCCAATGATTAGTTTATTTGGGTAACCATTACGTTTCATACTTTTGTTTTTAAAGATTGGTTTTGATATTCCTTTTTACTATGTGGTTTTCTATTAAAGAAACTTTCGAATAGTAAACCATTTATAACCCCGACGAATTTCGAGGGCGAAATTCATTTTAAGGGGGGTAGAATGTAACAGCCCAAGATTTTATAAAAAAATATTCTTTTTAATTTTATTAAAGTCTTGTGTTGTACGCTACACCAAAAGGAGCTTGCACAACACGCATCCTTGACTTGCCTTGCATTACACGCAATCGCAACCTTCCTAGATAGCGTGTGTAGTACGCAATACTGAGTTTCACGAAACAACGATATGCTATTAAAATATTATTAAAACTAGCCGTTATGAATAGTAATAACCACTTTTTAAAACTCTGTAAATCTTATTTTTCAAAATGAACTTCATTTTTGGATTCGGAGTATCGAATTTAGCCTAAGGTGAAATTTTGGTACTTTTCGGATAACTTTCATATTCTGATGAATAGTGAAAATTACTAAATTATAATTAAAAACTTTTTTAATCAAAATAATTAATAGTGATAAATTATTAATTTGAGTGGTTTTAAAGTATATTTAGAATATATTTTTACAATTTAATACAATGTTGGTCATTGGATGTAATTTCACATTTAAACCAGACATAATCAAGTGTCAATCTTTTGATATATATTGTTTCTTAAAAACACGCTATTTGTTTTAACAGCGGGATTTAATTATAAAATTAATTAATGCAAATTATATGATATGAATTTGGTAAAATAGACTTCATTTTTGAATTCGGAATATGAAATATAGCTTAGGATGAAATTTTGGCATTGTTCTGAAAAACATCAA
Source organism: Viscum album (assembly GCA_963277665.1). Lineage (NCBI taxonomy): Eukaryota > Viridiplantae > Streptophyta > Magnoliopsida > Santalales > Viscaceae > Viscum > Viscum album. The sequence goes on along the minus strand of CAUJRU010000401.1, from coordinate 572,309 downwards.
TTTTTGATGAATAGTGAAACTACTAAGTGGTAGTTAAAAAAATTAATTTCTTCATAAATCTTAATTTTACCGCTTCTGTGAATGGAATTTCAAAAATCCGAGATACACGATTGATGTCAGTAAGTAAAATGTGGTTCAATGAGATGAAAATAATTTTTGGTGAATAGTAACGTTTTACTTTTTTTTACCACGGTTAATAGTAAATAGGGTATCTAAGGGTAAATATGATATTACTATTACCCTAACACATGTTCTAATTCTATTAGATAAGTGTAATTCGACCAAAAACAACCTTATGAATATAATATGACCATTTAGGTCCACTTGGATTAGATTATGACATTTAATATTATATTATTTAATGAATAGTTAAAATAGTTAAAATCAAAGTTTAATAACTAAAACATTTTAATATGGGGTTATACATAAGATAAATTCGACTATAAATATTCATTAGAAAGCTAAAAAGATTTCCTACATAATGATATTTTATTTATAATTTTTAGACTTTAAATAAATTAATTTATTTATGACACAACGATGATGCAGTAATTACCCTTTTAAGAAAATATTAACATAATTGATGTTATAAATGCTCAAATGAATGTAATTTGAGACTTTTTATGACTTAAACTAATTTTCTAGGTTACTATGATATATTAGTGTTGATTTAATCAACTTGGTTCGAACATATAATTCTGTTATGACTTTCACAAAAATCATATATCAAATAGTGTCAAAATTGACACAAAATAGTTTTTAAATCAAATATTATATTATTAATTGTTATTTTATTCCTAAAAATCTAAGGTTCGGCCAAATGACTTAGATAAGGATATATTTATTAATAATATACAATTTGGGGTTCTTTTGGCATGTTATAGTAAGTGTATTAACCATATAGTGAAAGAAAACAAAAAGACACGGTAAAAGTTAAATTATTTAACTTAGAGTTAAATCTAATTGATAAGGTTAAAATAATAACCTAAACTTGTCTAAATCCTATTGGTTGATAGTATTTCGACCCATACCCACTTTATCTTCGAAATAAGACCCTTTGGAACCATTATAAACCGATTTTGACTTTAATATAAAATAATATTTTGAGATATTCCTAAGGTGCCCCTCTCCTCCCTTATAAAAGGACACCTCCTCCCCCTCCTACTCACACCAATTTGAGCACTCAAGCTCGGCCAACCCCTGCCAAAATCTCTTCTCCACTTCCCTAGAAACATCCTAGAGGTTCTGGTCTTCCTCAAAGACCAATTTTAGTGCCCTAAGAGGAGGTCTCAAAGAGGCGCTTCAAAGAAGAGGTAATTACCGTTACCAATTCTTTCATCTTTATTTCTTCTTCCACTTATTCTTATTAGGTTGTTTCATTATGAAGTAATAACATCAGTATCACTCATATACTGATATGTTATTATAAGTATTAAACAACCCTATTTCACCATCTATCCATCCTACGGAAAAAGAAATCACTGCGCGTGCGTACGTACGGAATACCGTCTCCACGCCGTGGTGTAATCTATTTTCCACCACCACCTTACATGGATGGGTATAATGGTGTAAAGAATAACTATACATAGTTATTACAACATCATATTGATTCTGATATATTGTATAATCCACTCCGATCCAATTCAATATTTATGAAAATGATATCATCGCTCGTGCGTACGTACGGACTACTGTCTCCACGACGCGATGAGATTCATTCTCCATGTTAACCATTTAAGAATGATTATAAAGTATATATAAGAAATAATAATGAAATATATGACATTATAAAGCTACTGGATTATGTATATATATATATATGTATGTCATCTACTTACTTCCATTTCAAGACAATAAGGAATGGAAAACAACGTTCATGCGTACGTACGGACTACCGTCTCCATGAACGGTGTTTTTCATTTTATTTATCTATCTATTATATATATATATATACTGAATATATATGATATATAAATCAAATTTTATATTCTGGAAGTAAGTAAATCATGATATAAGTAATAATAATGTCAAGAACAACAAGTCAAAACACCTACGATAAATGAAACGATTTTACCCAAAACGCTTCTTTAACATGGAATTTACAAAAGAACGGGTAATATAATGTCATAAGTGAACCATATATGATATCATAACAATGAATATGATTCTATAATAAGTCAATGACATTATCATTATACAGTAGGTTCGGACACATACGAAGCAAATCGGACCTAAGGTAAGGGAAATATCACAATCTCATTTTTATCCGAGATTGTTTATTCGTAAGTATTTACTGGGGTGTATTTTATCATCCACATCCATGTTTCATCAATATGTAATATTATTTCCATCCACCTACAATTGTTTAAATCCATTTTTACCCTTCGGTGAGTTTTTAGTAAAGAATATGAAAGGAATCTTTTGTCATTTTTTCGTACGAGGTGATTTTTTGACTTTTCTGACAAAAGTACGAAGAATGTTTTTTTTAACGTATACGGCATGAATGGATTTTTAAAACATTTTTTCCAAGAATCTTACTTTACAAGTTTTCAAGTTTATTTTTAATCAACTTCTTTTAGTTTAAAGTTTTATGACATGTTAAGAAAGGAAAAATGTTTTTAAAGAAGAAAGGATATTTTCCTCAAGAATTCATTTCAAGTGTTTTTTTAAAAACTATTTTTCCATCTAAGATGACGTTATTTGATATGTATGTTTCAAGTAAAATGTCTCTATGATTTAAATGGTTTCAGTTTTCTTATGATGAAATGATATCAATTGTTTATGGATTATGATGGCATGATGTTTAAGAATCCCATTTTATTACATGGGTTATGAAATGATGTATGATTTTGTGGCACACATAAGAATGGTATCATTATGAGATGGGTGGGACCTATATCTCCCTCCAATGAATTGGGTAATGATTTTATATCTCATGAGATAGACATGGCTGGAATGGTAGGTTATACCGGTTCAGTGATACAGGACTGAAACGAGGAGTGAACTCGGTTCAGAAAGGGACTTTGTCCACTAAGATAGTCTTGGCAATGAGTCATGACTAACAAGAAATGATTTTCCATGATTATGTGTGCATGCCACAAAGTTTCATGTTTTATGTTATGATTATTGGTATTTCATTTCACTACTATGATTTATCCCATGTTATGAAATTATGCTCTCTTTTGCAGGTTAAGATTTCCAAAAGTTATGAATATGATGTGATTGATTTTTCTTTTGTATACCCTTACTGAGCATTTGAGCTCACCCTTTTATGTTTTCTTTTCCCCAGGATATAAAGAAAGGTTTTAGGTATAAAAAAAAAGAAGATCTTTATGGGAGATGTTGAAGATCTTTCACCACGATTAGAAGATTATATTCCGAGTTTCCAAAGACACTAAACTATTACGGTCCTTGTGTGTGTGTTTTTGTTATGTACTAAGTATTCCGCAAATGTAATGTAATGTCCATGTACGTCAAGATACAGGTCTCTACATTATACCTGGATCCAAGCCAATATCAAAGTCCCCTTATAGAATGGAATATGTAGAGTTAGAGTAATTAAAGGGGAAACTACAAGACCTCTTGGAAAAAGGTTTTATTTGACTAATTGTGTCTCCTTAGTAATCGTGTATTCTATTTTGGAAAAAGAAATATGGATTGATGTGGATATGTATTGACTATAGAGAGATTAATGGTATAAAAATAAAGAAAAAATACCCTCTCCTGAGGATTGATGATTTATTTAACCAACTTTAAGGGGCTCAATTATTCTATAAGATTGAAATCTAATTAGGGTATCATCTGTAAAGGGTGAAAAAAATAATATATCCACAATATTTCCTTCAGAAAAAGATATGGGCATTAAGAGATTGTTATAATTTTACTTTAATTAAATAATTATTCTACCATATCTATTTATTTCATGCACAGAGTCTTTAAATACTACATTGATAATTTTTAGAGGTATTTATTGATGATGCTTTTATACAATCCAAAATTCATGTAGAGCATGGGAATCATTTAAGGGTTATATTAAAAAATCCAAGGAAGGAAAATAATTTTGGTAAATTTAGTAAATGTGAGTTCCGGTAACCAAAAGTTACATTATTAGGGAACATTGTAAACCATGATAGAATCTCAGCTGATTCAGCTAAGATAAATGATATAGAATAGTGACCTCATCCTAAAATCATAATTGAGATTCATAGTTTCATTAGTATAGAATGATACTATAGATGGTTTTTTGAAAATATTTCTTAGATTTATAATCCATAAACGAAGTACACTTGAAAATGTGTTAAGTTTATATGGATGAAGAAGTGTGAAGATAGATTCTAGTAACTAAATAATTGGTTGGTTAGTGCACCCATGCTAACTTTACCCTCTGTCGGAGAATTATTTTTTATCTATAGTAATGTGTCACTAAAAGGGTGTGGTTGTGTCATCATGAAAAATAAAAAAATTATCTTCTATGAATCTTTATAGTTAAAGCCTCATGAGTGGAATTATCCAACTCATAACCTGGAGTTAGCTGTATTCATTTTTTCTCTAATGATATGCAAAAAATATATTTATGGGAAAAAATGTGATATATAAATAGACCACAAAAGTTTGAAGTATATATTCACGCAAAAGGATATAAACAAGAGACAAAAGACAAGGTTTTTTCTTTTTAAAGACTATGATTTTTCAATTCATTATCACCCATGAAGAGAAAAAAAGTCATAAATGCATTGAGTAGGAAATATCCTGGCGTTCTTATAATAATGTGGATTTAAGGAGATTCTTTGATCCAGGATCTAGTAAGGTTGTACATGAGAATCATAAGGGAAGAGAAATCATCAATCCTATCACAAATTATTTCTCATATGTCATTATTAGAGAATATCAAGAAAAATTAAATAGATTATCCTTTGATTTAAAAAAAGATATGTGATGTAGAAAATAGTAAGTTTGCAGATTTAATATTAATCAAGAATGTGTGATAAAATTTGGTAAAAGGATATGTATCCCATTTATTGTAGAGAAAATAAAGATATGATAGATTAAGATCACATATCTACATTATATATACATACCAGAAACACTAAAATTTATAGGGACTTTCATGACCATTATTGGTGGGATAAAATGAAAAAGGAAGATTTTCTATTACATTGGAAGGTGTTTGGTGTGTCAACAAGTAAAGGCTAAGTAAAAAAATCAAAATGGGTTATTACAACCACTACCCATACCTATATAGAAGTGAGAAAAAATCACTAAGGAATTTATCACTTGCCTACCTAAAACATAAAATGGAAATAATTCTATATGAGTAATCATTAATAGGTTGAAAAATTATGCCCATTTTAATTCCATAATAGAGGATTTATCCCTATAGCTATGAGCTCGACTCTGTATTCCAAAAGTATTAAGACTCCATGGAGTATCATTATCGATTGTTTTTGACTGATATCCATGATTTAATTCTATTTTATGGAAGATCCTTCAAAAGTCTATGAATACAAATGTAAAACCAGGCATAACCAATCATCCTAAAACTGATGGGAAATCTGAGAGGAAAATTCAAACATTGGATACATGCTAAGGAAAATAACACTTTATTTTCAAGGTATTTTAAACCAACAACTTCCACTAGTTGAATTCTGCTATAAAAATAATTGACAATCGAGTACTAAAATATCACCTTTTGAAGATCTCTATAGAGAATGGTATAAAACTCCAACATGATGGGTTAAAGTTAGATAAGGGAATCTTTTGGGAATATAAATTGTCATGTAGGATATAAAAAGATACAATTAATTTAGAAACACATTAAGGATGATCGTAGTAGTTATTAATGTTACAATGACTACCCAAGGAAGGACATATAATTTCATTTTGTGGATCATATATTTATCATGTTGTCACCATGGAAAGGATTTATGAGATTTGGAAAGAAGGAGAAACTATGTCCAAGCTACATTGAACAATTTGAGACTCTAGAGAATGTTAGAGAGGTTTTTTATTTATTACAATAACATACAAATATTTATAATTTCCACAATCCTCTACATTTCTCTATTAAGAAATAATATGTCTCACCCCACACATATACATGATATTAATGGTGTATAATTGAAACCATATTTATCTTATGAAGATGAATCAATATAGATTCTTGAAATAAGGGAAAATATTTTAAGGAATAAGACAACATGACTTGTGAATGTAATGTAGAGAAATCACATGTTTGATGAAGAGACATAAAAACCTGAAGTAGAAATGAAGGAAAAAAAAACCTTTTTTAAAGCCGGAAGAAAAATTCGAGGTTGAAATTTATTAAGGGGGAGAATGTAACAACCTAGAAATTAATTCTTTGATTAATAAAATAACTTCTTTTCATAATGACTATTTTATTATATTTCATAATGTAAATACATAAAAATCCTATTAAAAAAATATTACATGTCAAGTAATAATACCATTTACTATAGCTAATACTAGTACAAGGATATAAAAACCAATGAATATTGACCACACAATGGTATACGCCATATGATAAAACTCTTAAAGGATGATTAAAACTTTTATGAAAACTATTAAAAGAAAAGACATTAGGAATACAATAGAAATTATCAAAGGATTTATATAAATCATTGGGAATAAATTATTAAATGTTTATATTTGGTGATATATATATATAGGATCTGATCAGAAATGTTACCTCTAGGATATGATTGTTACATTACTATTATGTGACCATTGGTTAATGCGGTTGTAAGTCAATATGACTATTGATAGTTATAACCATTGGTAATAATATTACCAATAGAATTAATGTTTATAAAGGTTAATGATAGAATATAATTGATGTATAAGGGAGAAACGATGGCCTCAACCTATAGGATAATGGATTATGAAGATCGTTTATCAGAACTTTAGAGGGAGGAAGAATCACATGGGTTTTCCCTTGACTAAGACTGATCAGATATTTAATCAATAAGGCTTGAGAAAAATTGACTATGAGAGAACTTCAATTCAGCGGAGATCATTATATTGTCAATTTCAGTTAAGAAACCCCATGGAAATACCACCATCGAACACCTTACACTTAGGACACATTTTTTCATAATAAGGGGAAATGTATCTAGACCATAGTATAATAAAAGTTAAAATTTATTTAAATAAATGAAATAAATAATTTTGTATAGGAAACTAACATATGCATTCATTCATACTCCACTTTTTATATAAAGTGCTGAGTACTCATGGGGTTATAAAGTTGTTTAGACCTAACACATATCCTACTACAATAACATTATTATCCTATGAAAAATACTTGATAACTTTGTAAAATATGAGAGGTTCGTTGGGGCCCCCTTTCTTTCCAAGATATCAGATGCCATATTACTCTCCCTCTAGGTATAGAGAATTTCAATATGACGACCTATTAAGAAGATTAATTTCTTGATGAGATAAATAAATAACCATAGAGCTTTTCCCTTAATCCTAAGGGATTCCAATATAATTTTAGAGTACGGTTCCACCACGTAGAGATCAATGTGGTATAACCTTCACAGAGAGAGATCATTTTGGAGTGCTCTTACTTCTACCCCATGGAATTTACCTCCCTATATTATATGCTGAAACCAAGAAGAACTGAGCCCCTAATATCATGGATCAGACCTCTACTTCTCATTATACCTTGGGAAAAGGACCCATCAATGTTGAGCTTGTATCTAGTACTTGTAGGGATACATTTAATCTATTTTATAAGACCAGTTCAGCTATTATTATCCGATCCGCCCAAGCCACCTAGGATTAACCCTCTTGAAACCTCCATGTTGATTCCCCCTACAACAATAACTTTTAGTTCTGAAATGATGGATATAAAATGGGTTTTGAGATATAGAAGGGAGATGCAATATCATTCATGTCCTTTGTTCCACATCATACAAAAAATATTGGTGAACACCATGCCCCAATATTTGGTTTCATTGCAGCTATGTTGCATCCCCATGAACCAGGAGGTGATGAAGTAATTTCAGGAGCTTATTTGCACTAGAATGTTGTGATGCTGGCCAGTGAGGGCCTATATAAACATATACCAACCACCTTTTAAGAACAAGTGTCAGATTTTCTATGAGTTACAACCATCACACAACAATAATGTGATTATAACTGAATTATTTTTTTTTATGAATGTAATCATCAGTTGAGAGGGACTTATTTATAATTATAAAAATAAGGAAGTTAATATTTTTTGTGATCTCATTTACACTATATTATTATATCCCATTCATCATTATACTGATTTTTAAGGATTAAGGGATGAAACCCACTCATGGTGAACATTCATGAGGCTATTTCACACATCTATCAATATCATCGATCATATGCATTCTAGTATGAATGATTTTCTTCTCTTCATTGAATAATGAATTTATGAGATTAGGAAGCTTTCTTGCCTAACTGAATAATATTTCTGAGACTGGACAACCAGGAAAATAAAGAGTTTATCCCATCCTGTTATCCTACCAAAATCTAATATCACCCCCTCAGCTTCCCATCAAAGTTTTATTTCTATGTAAATCAAAATCATAAACCATAAATTATCCCATTATCATGAGATAACCATTATTCTACTACAATCTACTCTAACCCTTATTGTATCGATCCTTCATAAACCTTACCTAGAAATAATTTACTTCTATGATTTACCACAAAATCCTCGAATTCAAAGTTTGCATGGTTTCTGACACATTTCTTGTATTCACCCCCTTCAACAATGGGTTTAACCAGTCTTTTCCAGGAGGCCCCACCTTCTTGTTTAACATCATAGTTGAAATAATTAATAATCTTCTCAAATATTTTTTTATTAACATAGATATTTCTTTAAACTGATTTTCCTTGTGATTTTATAAAATAGACATGAATATAAGATGAATTTGAAAAATAGATTTTTGGATACAAATAAAACACAATTGTATTTTTAGAAAATATATAAAATTTTATAATAAATTCATATATTATAAATAAAATTTAATTTCCTTAAATTTACTTAGAAATAACTATTTATTTAATTATAAATGGAAATATAATTTTATAATATCTTGAGAATTTTTTATAAGAGTTAGAAAGATGACTATATCGTAAAGATTGTTATTTTTCAATAAATAAGAATTTTTTATTTAAAATTATAAATTATCATTTTTAGAAAATTATTTTGAATAAACATTATATTTGAAATCAACACATAGAAATTATGTTATGGTGAAATTTGGAGAATTTTTTAAATTACTCTTTTTTTCACTGAATAGTAAAAATTTAATTTTGTGTTTTCAGAATGTTTTATGAGTTCATAAATATGTAATAATGATGAAAAACTTGATAAAACTGAATACATGACCAAAAATAGATTATTTTATTAATATTATATATTTTAATGCATTTAAATCAATTTTTAAATCTATAAATGACTTTTTAATGTCTAAAATAAAAAATATGATTTTAAAAAATATATTTTGTTGAAAATTTACTTTTCCATGGAAAAAGTAATATAAAAAATTTATTTTGGTTCTAATTCATTAAAATATTATAAAACATGACTTATATATCTAAATACATGAGTAAAATCCATGGTAAAGACAATGATTTTTCATTTCCCACAACCTAGAACTCCAAGACTTATATTTAGAATTTATTAAACAATTCCTCCTCTTTTACTATAAATACCAACCAATCCTCCCATTCCTATACAATACAAATCCCTTAAGCATGTAATTATGATTGTTTTTCCCTCTCTAAATTCTATCCATGGTGTCTCAAAGTTTCTATGTTTTTCCTCTAAAATCTTTAGAAAGTTACTTCCCAAGGTAAGGGAATTATCTTCCTCTATCCTAATTTACACTAAATTTATTCCTTTATAGTAATTAATTTTCATCTTATTATTCCTTAATTTACATAAATTATTCCATTAATTTCCCAATTATGTTTTATTAATGGTAGACATCCATTCCCTATATTTAAACCTATTCAATAATTATTTTTCAGTACCTATTATGTTAACAAAAACATTCCTTTAATTTTCTTTCATTTTCATAAAAAATCCTAATATTGTGAATACCCATACTATTTATCTATTAATGGGTTATAACCTATATGTAACCATGATTCATTCATTGGATAATTAAAATATGGTACACACATTCCTTTCCCATGGGTTAAAAATGATGTAATAATGACATCCTTAAGTATATATGAATTTAATGACTTTTACATGAAACCTATTCATTATTTACCATAGGTTATTATTGAAAAATTTTCTTATGGTATATATAGAACACATAAATTTAAAAATATGAAGGGGAAACCTTAATAAAACTCCAATGTATTTGGTAAAGAGTTAATCTCTTTAGATGACATGTTTTAAAATACCATGGTAATTATGTTTTTTAAAACCTGGTAATAATACTTGGTGGTATGATTATGAATATCTCATTTTTTTGTTGTATAAACATTTACATGCTATTATTAATGATAACTATATTGTTATATGCTTCATTTTCTTATGATCATTCTCTATTGTTATGCCTCATGATAATGTGGTAAATATTTTCTTTTGTTTATTCCCTTATTGAGATTTTTTATCACCCCTTTATCTTAATGTTTGTCCCTAGGAAATGATATGTAGTAAAAATATCCTAGGATTAACCAATGAAGAATCATTTCTAGTTTAATAGAAGAAATTTTGTGTTTTTAATGTATTACATTTATAGTTTTCAGGAAACTAAACCTCAAATGACCCAATATATTATTAAATGTTGCACCATGTAATGTAAGTTGTATGTGTTAAAAAGGTGGGATGCCATAAAATCCACCAGATATATTATTTATAAGATATAAATAATAGAAATATCAAAAGAATGAATATATTTAAAAATATTATCTTTAATTTAATGATGATTCAATCATCCAACATCAATATTTTTTCAATCCTTAAAATTGTTCTAAAAATCACCCCAAGGAAGCCTAAATTGTCATAGGTTGTATTTAGGGTTGATTAGAGGTGTTAAATATTAGTTTTTATATGGTCAAATATAAAAAAACCCAACTTAATGTTATGTTTATAGTTATGTTATACAACTTCCATAACCGAGCATCATCCTCATCCTCAAAAACTAAAATTCATGATTAAGTTGAATAATTTTCCTAACCATGTAGCTAATCATGAGACTTAGTAAGAATTCTCCCAAATTTTATCATGAATATGAATTCTCACTGAATTTGAATCATGTTTCCCACGTATTTCACATCCCATGATCTATTTTTTTCTTGTTTTGGGTCTCATATGAATTTACTAATTTTCAACAGAGGGTGACCTCTTGATCACTTGGTGTGGTAATGATGCCACCTTTTTTTTCAGATGAGAGGATGGGTGGTTGGATCATCCTTATAGGCATATTATTTCCTAGTCTTAGTTTTTCTTATATATTTAATAAATGTTCATAAATCCTTCCTTGTAACAATATAATTTACCCTTAAAATAAATTTATTGACTAATAACATACTTTTTATGTGATAAATTCACATAAAATTATATTGTACTCAATTAATCCAAGTATTTGGTTACTCTATAGTTTCAATCTATATAGGTATGAAATTTTACATTCATTACCATCTAGGGAGGATTTGTATTCCTACAGAAGGAGGTGATAAGTGTTATGAAGTTGGGATCAAGCCCATGAAAGTGGATTCCTACATACCTTCTGTAGGGAATCATAACCCATGTAGTTCAGTGACATTTAATAAGATATGCCATAATATTTAAGGTCAAGTTAAAAGGACCATCCTAGAAGCTTTTAAGGTCATGAATCCATGACTGAGTGAAGTTAATTTTTGGTTCATGCACTAGAGATCAATTCAAAACTCTTTAAAATTGTGTGGAATAGAGTACTCCAAATATTTTATTGTTACATGGGATGCAATTTTATGTTATATAGTTTAACATCATATGACAATGACCTTGTATTATACTATTTATAATCAGGTTAATTTTCCAAAGGTCATTAAAACCATAAATTTTTCATTTATTTCTCATATTATCACTAGAACAGTGGCGAGGAAGTTAAAACACAAGTATTGGTGGATGAGAGGCACTAAGGGATTTATCAAAACCGTGATATATTAAAAACATGGAATAAAATGGTGAAGATGAAGGAAAATATGTGAAATAATGATTAAAATGTCAAAGGTATTATCAATAAGTATAAGATAAGTTAGGAGCAGGAGGCATACCAACAAAATATTGAAAAATATGACTACATGGATTATTAAAAAGTTCATGTTAAAGAGAAATGAAATTCAACCTATCATACAAACCATATCACATAAATATTCTGTAGTTTCTATCAATAATTATAGATACTATTTTATTAAATCACAAACTATATTAAGATAGTTATTTTATGGAATAATGATAAATGAGTGACTAATGTTTATTCAAATCATTCATTAAAATGACATAATAAATTCTCAATTACTCTTATTCATAATACTCAATATATTGTTATTTTTCATAAATTAAAGTGATTTAAAAACATATTTGATTTGATTTTTACCATTATTAAATCAATAAAAATAAATAATGGATCAATGAAAAAGGATGAAAAGAATGAATTGTGGATAAGAAGTAAGAAATCAAGAAAATGAAATAAATCAACAAACTAAAATAGTCAGAATCCCACAAGAATTTAATTAAAATGAATAATTAAAAAAAATGGATTGTATGAGCATAATAAGAAATAGAGATTAAAATGAAAATAAATAAATAAAGGAGAAATGAAGGATATTATACATCTATTCAAATTACATATCCCCTTACATTGTCTTCAAATTTTACTCATTTGATAAATATCTTTATTATGCTTATGAAAATATAATTCTCTGTGCATCAGATCCATTAGCCGTAGTCTCTAACTCCAAGTAACCCATTGCATCTCTATGGAGTTATTTTTTATTTTCTTCAAAAATCAATGGCTTAAAATGATAAAAGAACAAACTGGTTATTAATTTCTCCATAAATAGTTTTATGAATTTGTGAAAGATTAAATTTTCCTTCTATCACTACCAAGGTAGATTTAGAAAACCCCTAAACAAATATCCCACTTAAACAGGTTTCAATAATTTATATAGCTGTCACTTCTAATAATTCCCCTCAACTTATTATATATTTGACTATCTAGAAACTTTTATTTCTTAAACTTCGGTAATTTTTATTTTTATAGCCCTATTGTATTTAGTGCAAATTCATCATATAGCTTTACTACTAGAATTCAAAGTTATACTACCCTCACCTGAATCTTAGTTTATTTTCATTACTTAACCTAAATTTTAATAATGTGTTGTCTTCATTGTTATCAAATCCAGACAGCCCAATTTTATCAATAGTGGGAACAACGTCCAGACCAAGCTTAACTTCCATAGTTCTGGTTACAACCATTTGTTTTATCAATCAACACTAGATCTTGTTGAAACATCATCAGTTATTGTTGATTAGGCTTCTTTAAGATCATGAAAAGTTCTCATTTGGATTATCATAACTTCCTATCATGAAAAAAATTCATTAAGAAATTTTTATAAATAAAAGTTGTGCATCCTTCAATAAACTCATATCCATAGTTGTGTAAATCTCAATGAACCTTCCTCATTATCAATAACCTAAAAATATTAAAAAAAATTACCAATGTATTTGGATAAAAGACCTTAAAAATACCAACATTATTTGTTAAAACTCCTTCAACCACAGATACAGTCAACTTAACTTCATCAAAAAATTTCTAAAAGCTTAATAAGGAATCATCTATTTATCTCATATCTTTGATCATGGATGGAATCCATGCTACTTGGAACAAAATTGATATTGTTATGAAAGAGATGGTAAAACCACAATGACATTGTGATTCTCTCAAAACAACCGAACCTTTATGATTTAGATCCTTCTTCGAAGGTTGATATAGGAATGACTCAAGGGGATAATTGTTTCATGATCTCTATAAGATCATGCTCAATTTTTTGATGTGTCTAGTTCAAACGACCTCAGTGTTCGATCATAAAAAAATTTAGTTTCATCCATGGTTATAGTAGGATTAATCCTGGTTCACATCACATTTCTTAGTAGTGCTCAATAGTATAGAATATCACCCAAGATCTCAATATCATCTTATTTAGTGAATGATTCTCTGTAAAAAATGACCCCAAGATCCAATTTTTTTTTCATAGTTGATATTCCTAATTCATTTCAATTTTCAATATGATTAATTGAATTTTTATTGATGGTTAAGAAGTGATATTGCTCTCGGGTTCCTCTTTGTCCATTCCATAGACAGTGATGATGGAAACTATCCCTGTCCCTTCCCCATCAGAGGGGGAGGGACACCATTCTCATATGCCCTTTCTCCCATTCTCCAATCCTAATTTCATCTCACCATTCCACAAAATTTCATTAAGATATAAATTCCCTGAACATTGTGATGGTTCACCTCAACTCGAAATTTCAACCTCAGAGTTTTTAGAAGCTTCAGATCTGTTGAACATGACCTTGTTATACCTTTTCATTTCACAATGGCCTTAAGTTGACAAATTCGATCACTTTTTATTCTTCTTGGGGTTTATAGGAGTGGGAGACAGTCTCCCTTCTTGATAAGTGGCATATCATAGTATAATTCTCAATAATGGAAGATTTCATTATTGAACGATCAAGTTCCCTTAGATCATACAATGTATTTAAATTATTTCTATTAATATGGACCTATGATATTCATATGAATCGAGATACTCTGCTATGGGAATTGTTGGTATGGTTTCTCAAACTCCCTCATCATTTCCAAAACCCTACAATAATGTGTATGATAGGAAATTTGGTTGGATATTACTTATACTCCGACTCAAGAAGAAATTCTATTTGTCACCCAATTTACCCATGTCTATGTGTTGAAGCTGATGTCTCAAAACCCTCAGTTGAATGGGTTTGGATATCATTAGGGGAAGAATTCTACTATAAAGAGAGAGTTGTGTTCGAGTCTTGTATGCATTTCTCTCACTCCGGTAAATGCCTAGAGATTCTACCTTCTTCATTTCGGTGAGGAAATAATGAGGAAAACGGGGGGGGGGGGATCTCTATTTCATAACTGAATGAGACTAATATTTTTTCCCCTCCCTTAGTAATCATGGGATCCTTGAACCTTGATCCCCCAAAGGGTTTTAACTTGATGTCTGTATCTTTGAAGGTGGAATACATCTTTGAACGAATTAAATGAGATTTAGGTATTTCTATCCCAATATCACAGGTCCAGGGTGCTCTTGGATAGTCCCCTCCAATGGAAAATCTCTCCTTCAAGATGTGGTGAAATTAGGGGGTGTTGGAAAAAAGACTAAAACCATCCCGCAACCTCTGATTCAAGTTATTTTCTACCAGATTCCAACTCCTCTGTTATAAAGGTCTCCTTGTCGGAAATCCCCAAAATCTTCTATATAGCTACAAATTAATTTCAATACTTTGAATGAGGATTATAAGGATAACATTGATCCTAAAGGTTAGAAAAAATTTATTCTAAAATGGAAAAGGAAGCCAACTAGATCAAGGCCTCTTGATAATTCTGATCTAAGTGATGGGGAAACAAACCCGCAACCTAGGTTGGACAATGAGAAAGACCCCCATAGGTCTGTGAGTGGTGGGTTTTGATCAAGTAAAGGCAATAGAGGCAACCTTATCTCTAGAAATTTCCTATTTAATAAAGTAAAGAAACCAAATCCTGTCAAAGACTATTAAAACTTTAGAAAAATAGTGACAACAAGATCTTTAGGTAAGTAAGAAAACCCCGAGGGGGAGACAAGGCTATCCGATGCTCTACGGGCTGACATAATGGTTCAATTAGGGGATTCTTACTTTCCTAAATGTGTGGAATCAGTCTCTAGAAAGGTTCATAATAATAATACTTCTGAGGATAGAAAAAATCATGTGGGTTGAGATGAGGTGCAAGAGTATTCAACGTTGGGTTCAGACTCAGATAGGGAAGGAGGGAAGTTGGGAGAGAGGAGGAAAGAACACCTGGAACTAGTTCCATATTTCGAAGAGGAAATGTTGGGGCTATCTATAATAAAGGATAAACTTAGTGAATCCCCCTCGGAAAACACGGTTGGAACACATCGGGAAGTTGATGGAGAAGTCATGGAAACATTATGGGAGCTTCTCATGCACTTTGAGGAAGTGATGCTAGAGAAGGTATTAATTATTCATGCTTATGAGGATATTGTGGAAAGGATGAACGAGAGACCAATTCAAGTGTACAATAGCACGGATCCAGGTGATTTTATTGACAATAAACATTTAATATTTACCAGAGGCTATAATAAGAAGAATATAACAACAGAGGAGTTCTTGAAAGTGTTGGATAAATTGGAATATCATTTTGAAGATATTATCAAAGATGAGATGGATAAAAAGGTACCAGATCTATCCTAGAAATTATATAGGGAGATTGCGTCCAATAAGTTTAAGTTGATATTTAATAATTTACCTATTTTCTATAGTGTTTTTTGTTTTTGTTTAACTTGAAGGTTTTACACTTTTTCCAAAAAGTGTCTTTTAATAAAAAAATTAACTTTCAGTATACTTCCTCATTCATTACATATCAAAATATCTTCCAATTTTAGGTTCTATTATTATTCACTAATCCTGAATTGGTATTTCATAAATTTGAGTAACTGGTGTGAAGGCATGAGTAATGAAGAGTTGACTCTAGATCAAAGTGAGCATGATCGGGCATATGTCTTCAAGGAGGGGCAATGACCATATAAAGATTCAAGTGATGGTGTTGTTGGTTTAGGAGAAATTAAATAGGGTTAGAAAGATTGGGGTATTCAAATACTAGGGAGAAAAAAGTGAACAAGGGATTCAGGGACTCGGGGAGATGCATCCTGGTCAAGAGGAAGAAATCAAAAGGGCAAAAGGATTATTCTTAACTTCCTAAGACCATGTAGATAAGATCGGTCTTGAATTCAAGGCCCAAGGAGTTGGAATATGTCTCCACTCATATTTAGAGGGAATATGAATTTAAATTGTCTATATATTAAAAAAACGCAAATGGAATGACAGTTGACCTTAACCGCATATAGGGAGACTCCCCGATGGAGGATCTTTTCATCAATGAGGATTTACCAGGGTTGGCTATTCAATGTGGAACCTAATTGACTAAAAGTGTTTAAAAAGAATTTTTAGGTGTGATAGGAGAACCAAATAAGAGTTATGAAGCCTCTATGGTGGTGTATGAGAACACCAAAAATCAATTTCATCTCATTAAGGGTGTGCCTAATGACCAAAAGAAGGACGCATGCAAGGAGGATGTAAATAATGTTAACCTATGGGAGCTGATTGTACACTTTGAGAAAGAAATGTTTGAGGAATTTATTTTGATTAATTCTATATAATTGGATATAGATAAGATGAATGAGTTACTAAAACTTGTGGAAATAAATAAGGAGTAGATGGAGTAGATCAATAAGCAAGACCTTATTCTGGTAAGTGGTTTCAATGAAGGAAAATTAAAAATGGAGGAGTACATTGATACGTGGGAAAACATATCTTATTGGTTCAAATATCTTATCAAATATTACTTGTAAAGATAGGTGAAGAAGATTCAATGGAAATTATTTAATTATAACATGTTAAATATGTTCAAATTAGACTTTAACGGTTCATCCATTTCGTATGGTAGTTGATGGCTTGTATTTTGTACTTGAATGGGTTAACACTTTTCAATTAAAAGTGGTTTCAAAATAAAAATCTAATATTCAGGTCCGGTCTCATAAAATTGGATTTAATACCTCAAATTTTTAAAATAAAACTATGTATGATAACATATACAACACGCAACACTAAGATTTAACGAACAGAGAAATAATACTAAAATATTATTATTTAAATATGACCTGTATAGACTATCCGTTAAATTAGAGGATAATAATAGTAATAAATAATTTATTAAATATATATAAATTTTCTAATCAATATAATTTTATTTCAAAAATCCTTAGAAAACAAGCACTCAATTTTTAATAAAGACATTTTATCCTTCAAAAAACACGTTTTCTTCAAAAATGACTTTTATGATAAAATATTAAAATTAATTTTAATAAATTTTAGAACATGTATTTAATCAAATTAAATTAATTTTTTAACCAAAATATCAAAATTAACTTAGGGTTAATTTTTTGTATTTTTCTAAATTGGTTGATTTTTTAGTGAATAGTGAAAATTACTGTTTTTTCAAATACTATCATTTATTTTCATTAAATCAGGTAATTTAAAAGTTCCATTATATTTTGGATTTTATATTAAATTTAAATATGAAACATTTTATTTAGAATAATCTAATTAATTTATATTTAATCAACAATTTTCATGACTTAGGTATAATTTATTTTTATACTAAAAAATGCGGTTTTCTGCAAAATTGTTTTTAATTGTATAAAGTTTATTTACTTTAATTAATTAAGATAATCCCTAGTAATGAATTATTTAAATTAAATTCATTAATTATAAATATATTTATATAAATTTAAATTAATATAATTATTATTTCTAGTCATAGAGTTAATATATGATCATATACAGCTTGAAAAAATGTATTTCTTAAAAAACTATTTTTTGATACATTTTGCAGGTATAATTTTAAATTGAATTATGATGCTTATGTGATTTGAATTTAATAAAATGGATTTAATTTTTTTAATAAGTATAATTAATATTTTTTAATAATATCAACTTAATTTTGGTCATAATGAATAGAAAAAATAGTGAAAAACTAGTGTCTATGGTGGAAAACTAAAATAGTAAAAGTGAGTAAATTTAGAGGTAAATGGAGTAACATGTATAAAAAATGATATATTTGAATGGTGAAGTATTTTATTGAACATATCACCCCATAAATCCATTATTTATCATTTTTATGGGAACTTTTCATGAGAGTGACTTCCCATTATTGAATAGTTTTGGGTATTTACAAAAAATGCCACTTTCTCTTACTTATAAATGCACCTCGTATCCTCTCATTTACAAACATAAAAATCATTTTTTTTCTGCAAATAAATACACAAATACATTAATTAATTCAATCCAAAAATATTATAGCCCTTGTATTGATAATAAATTCAATATATAGAGGATTTATGTATAATCATAAAGAGGTGGTTCGAAGAAGAGGCATTTTTCTTAAAAGGGCATATTTGTTTCATGTCTTCTTCCACCTCCGGAAAATATTTCTCACTCATTATGAAATATTAACATAATTTTATTCCATATAATGATATGTTATTATGGTAATGGAATAAACTAGATCAATCTCCTCCCCCATCAATTGGAAAATGAAACCATCATTCATGTGTACAATGGACTATTGCCTCGCCAACCGATTTAATTCGTCTATCATCATAGTAGCTCAAAAATTTTCATTATGATAGATTTAATTTTTATATATTTTATTAATGACATATTAATTAATATATAAGTTAAATATATCATATACCTCAATACCATACCATCCATTGAAAAATGACAATGTTATTCATCTGTACAACGAACTTCCACCTCATGGAGCGACGTGATTTGATTTTTTACCACATCACATGGATGGTTTATGTATGTGTATTTAAAGAAATAACATGATAATTATGATATAATAATCATTCTATTAAGATAAAATAACAATTACATTCCTTCCTCGATGATCATTGAAATATGAAAACCTTACTCATGTGTACTTATGACCTATCGTCCCCATGACTGTAACATAGTTCATTTTTCATAACCATATTTCATGGTTAGTTTTAAAAATATAATTTTGTGTTAAAAAGATAAAAATTTTATGATTAATATTGTGGATATTATGAAAAAATTACTTATTTTACCATAGTATACCTATCGTAGTCATTTTAGACACATGATCTAAATACCATCAAAATGCCTGACATGAAATTAATTGATTAAGTAAATAAATATATATATATTACATGGTAATAAATAAAAAAATTAATAATAAACTATAAAAATTTTCTTAATAAATTATATAATTAGCATATGTTTACTATTCTTGAAGATAATGTACAGACTAAATGAGTCAAACTCGAGGTAGGGATTTTATAACTCAATTTCTTTCATTGGGATAAATTACTTCTAAATTGTCTTTGATATACTGATATTTTATGTGTAATGAACATTGATTATTTTATGTTTTATTTAAAATTTAATTTATTTGGATATATATTTGATTCACATTATAACTTCATTGATTAACTCTCACTTCAATAACACGATCTTTGTTAGGGATTTCATCTCATTTTCCTTTCATCGGGGCTTATTTTAATGTTATTCCCAAATTTATTTTTTATGGTGTATATACTACCCCTTTTAAATGTTATATCAAAAATCATTAATATTTATTGGTATTTTAAATTTCAATTCATTTTACTCTATCTCAGAGGACGTTATTCAAAAGTTACCAAAGCAGTAAAGGCTTTATGTCATAATTTCTCACCTTTTTTAAATTGTTTATGTTCAAGGTTCCATTGGGAGAAATAATAGAAAATTATTTTTTTGAACCATATCCACTTTATTTTACTATTTTTATTAATGTGGTTTACATTTTTTGGTTTCAATTATTTTCCTTATTAAATAAATAAAAATTAAGAAAATTGATTGTAAATAATACTGATCTTGATTATTTATTTAGATCATGAATTTTCTCTTCCAAGTATATATTTTCTTTAATATCCTTTAAATAATATTTTTACTATTATATAATGTTTTATTAAATACATATTTATCAATATATCTATTCTTAACAAATTATTTAAGAGAAATATTTCTCTTAGTTTTTGAACAAGGTAACTTTTTTGATATTTTTCTATAAAAGTGTGGGATGAATATTTTATTTTAACATATATGACATATATATAATTTTACATAATAATGATCACTAAATTATTTTATTCTTACTTTAAATGTTCCCATAGTTATTTTTAAATAAATTTATTTCTATAATATCTTAAATTTTTTAGATTTTGAAGATGTGATTTCAAAGTGAAACGATTATTTTCCTCAAGACATATTCCATGTAATATTTAAAAGACATCTTCATCAATGATGAAAAGATTTGATGTTATGGATTGCTTATAAATTATTTATATATGTCAATTAAATATATACCTAGCTTACTATACCTTACTTTTATGAGGGTAATACATGAATTATGTTCATCTATCAAACAAATTAATTATAAAATTTACATTGATTATGATATGTGACAAGATTGTGAAAACCAATTTATTTACATAGGTAATTCTAATGTCTATACCTTATAATTGTTTTTTATGGAAGAAATAATCATGAATATGTTATGATGGGTGAACCAAGATATATCTCAAACTAATTGGGTAAGTATTTAGTCTCATGTGATGTCATGTATAGGATTACTGAGTAAACATAATCCATTATGGGGTTTTCTCCACCATGTGATATTGTCAAGATAGTTATCCTTGACTCATGTTTATGTAAATTTATATATTTCTATGAAATTTAATATGATTATATGATCATATTATACCATTTTATTTATGTTATCCTCCCAAGTGATTACTCATGCGCCTTCTCTTTTATGATATAGCATTATACCTTTGACTCACAAGTTATGTTTACTTATCATGTTTATTCCCTTACTGGGAGTTTTAAATCACCCCTTTTGTCCATGTACTACTTAGATTATACAATGATGTTTTAGGAGCTCTAAACTATTTCAGATCTCATTATAGAGAATAAAATAAAGAATTTTTATTTTATCCTCACTTTGATGTATTATAAACCTAGTTTTTCAAAGAACCTAGGCCTCATGATCATTGGGTTGTACTGATTGGATATTTATGTTTAAAAACCATCTAATAATTTGTGTAAAAGGATTTAGTTGATATAGTTGGTATCAAAGAAATTTATAGTTATTTTAGGGATTAGGACTAGAACACTTTAGTGATAACCCTAGGGATAATTCTAAGTATAGAAAAATATCCTAGAATTTTGGTTAAGTATAGAGTGAGTGGGTTCCAAGAAAATAAATCATTATCTGGATACTATTTGTGGATGTGTCTTTTTAATAGTTTTACCTCAAGTTAATGACCCCGAAAAGGGTGCATTGAGCTGGAATCTATCATTACATAGTGAACAATAATTATCCTTTCTGCACAACTAGTTTAACACTCCTACGAGCTATGCTTTGAAAATTCACAAAATTCTATACAAACCATTATGAAGGAATTAGAAAAATTGTAAGGTTAAAAAATAAAATAGGAAACATTACCATGGATAACATATATTAAAACCTAGAGAGTAATAATTCAAGATATTCTCATGATTTATAAGTTATTCCTTCTAGGTTTATAAGTTCCACTTTTGAATATTAATGAATTATAATCCTGTATCTTTTATTATTTTTAGTCAATGGAAGAAAATAAGATAAAACATGCCAATAGATAATGTTATAGGCAATATAATTATTTCCCTAATGATATGCCTAACCTAATGGGAATATAATTAAGACATCTTATGATCATAACAAATGATCTATCTAAGATTAAAAATAACAACTAGAATGTTGTTGAATTTACAAGCACCTAAAAGAAGAGAAGAATGGAATATCAATGAAGTTTAAGTGTTATAGATGATAAATAAAAGAAGATTATATTTTCTAAACATAAAAAATATGGGAATTGGAAACATGGAAAATCACTTAAAAGAACCAAAAGATGATTAATGTGTGGAAATGGAGGGTACTAAGTACCTAATTACTAATGAAAAATAAAGATACTGGTTAACAGGATGTTGATAAGTAATGTTCAGCCTAATGAACCACTAACAGTTCAATGTCATAGATGTAGAGAATATAGTCATTATATGAATCAATACCCTAATACATGGATAAATTCTAAATATCCTATGTTATAAAAATCATTAAAGTGAAATTATTGAAGTTTTTAAGTTTTGGAACTTGAGAATCACGTTGTTAATAAATTTTTATCAAAGAAATTGTGCTTATAAGAATTGTGAAACTTCTAAGGATTGTTCTATAGTAGTTTTTCATTAACAAATTTGAAGAATATTTTGAATTTAAATAATGAACTTTAAAGGGGATCTAATGGTAATGTAATATTTTATAAAAAAACACATGATTGAGGAAACGATGGTATTTCATATTTTCTTGATATTAAAATATTTTGTTTTCATGAAAACGAATAATATAGATAGAAAACCTTTGTGGTTAAAAAAATTAATTTGATGACTATTGTTATTTTTGAATATGTACATAATATTCTTGAGAAATTTATAGGATAAATGTGAATTATGAATATTGCTATCAAATTTATTTTTCAATAGTTTTAGAAAAAGGACAACCCATAAGCTGAGAACCAACCCATCACATCCAAAAAGGATACGGGGATTGAACCCACAACCGAAAGGTGATAAGTGTAGACCTCCTACCACTGAACTATGTGATATAATGGTTAGTATGACATTGTTTTTTCATAAATTATTTGATATATAAATACTAATTTGATTTTGGGAAAAATATTTTAGGACCGTATATTTTATATTTTTTAGTATTTTGAGGTGATTAATTATATTTTGGGAAATTTATCCTTAGGTTGAGGTATACATAAACCTTAGTTCTAACATGATATTTAACATGAAATATTTTTCAGGAAGAATAATTTTTTTTAATTTTGAGGTTATTTAGGATATAAGGTTATGTATTTTTGGAATGATTTAAGTTGAAATTTTGGTTTGGAGATTAATATGAAGTTTTATACAATTTTAATTTTATCTTACCTTATGGTAATAATTTTGGTTTTGGTTAATATTTAATGATCATAGGAATAATGTTTTATGATTTTTTGGATTATGTGATACATTTGAAGTTTATTTTAGTGCTTTAGGTATGAAAAAATCATCTTTAATACTCATAATTTAGTGAAACAAATGAGATTGTTTTGAAAATGAATAAAGGATTAAATTATTCTTTTCAAGTTATTATATTTTCTTATGTTATTTTTATAGATGGTTAAAGGATCCTTAAACTTTTGGAAAATTATCTTTAAATAAAAGTGTTATTCATTTTTGATAAATCAATGGTCTCTTATCTTATAAAAAAGTATAACACTATCTTCTAAATAGATATTATTTCCAAATATAAGTTTTTAATTCACTCTAATGTTTTTCTTATGTATAAAACCATTGTTGTGTTTTTTCATATGATCTTCATACTTATATTTCCCTCCTTTTAAGATTATACTTTATTAACCCTTTTTATGATGTGGGTTTTCCAAAAAATAATTTTCAAATTTCAAACCCTTGATTACTTATATTATGTTCAAATTAAGAGGATATAATTAATTTATGGGGTGTATAATGTGAGACTATGAGATTTTAAAATAACACTATGGTTAAAAGCATATACAATGCACAACACTGAGATTGAACAAACCAAGATATACTATTATTATTTTTATTTAAATATGATCGTTATAACCTAGACATTAAATTGGTGTGTATGAATAGTATTAAATGATTTATTAAATATATTTAAATTTATTACCTAATATAATTTTATTAATTAATTCTTAGTAAATAAGAAATCAATTTTTAATAAATACAATTTATCAGGAAAAACATTGTCTTCAAATTTTTTTGAGAAAATATTATAATAAATGTTTAAAACTTTTAGAAAATTTATTTGATATGGTGAAATTTATTTTTGAAATCAAAATATAAAAAATCACTTAGTTTTAAATTTTGGTATTTTTCTAAAATGATTTATTTTTCAGTTAATATTGAAAATTACCAATTTTTCTTATACTATCATTTATTTTCATTAAATTAATTAATTTCAAAGTTAAATTATATTTTTGATGTGGTCTTAAAGTGAAATATGAACCATTTTATTAATAATAAACTAATTAATTTCTTTTTAAGCATCAATTTTCATGATTTTGTTATAAGTTTTTTTTATTCTTAAAAATATGATTTTTTGAAAATTGTTTTTATGATCATTAATTTTTTCTATTTTAATTAATTAAAATAACCCCTATTGTAACAACATAGAGTTTATAAATGATATTTTTTCCTGAATAAAATTGTGTTATATTATATTATATATTATCACACACATAAAACACATAGTGAAATCAATAAAACTTTATTTCATTAATTAAAATCATTTAATTAGTCCACAACTAAACCCATGAAAATTCAAAACATTATAAGTGAAAAAATATAAAATATAAAAACTATAATGTGAAAATATGGATATCCTCAATCTGCTAGAATCACCCCCCCACAAAAAACACTATTAAAAACACATTTTTTTACTAAACCAATCAATATTCTATAAAATGGAAGTATATAACCTTGAGAGGAATTGAGGTAAATAATGAATTAAGGAATTAAGTGGTATTTATAGGAGGTAATGTGATACTTTCAATTGTAATGTGACCTTTTTAATAATAACATGACTTTTGGGAATAATAACCTTCCTGTTGGGAATAATAACTTGATTGTTGGAACAATAATTTGACCTCAAAATAATAAAATGTAATTTAAATAATTATTATCATGAGTAATTTAAGTAAATAGAATCATTATAATTCCACAAAATAAATATCAAGATTAAAGACTCAAATAAAATATTAGCACATTTTTATTAAACTGTATTTTAAGGTATTTTATAAAATTCAAATAATTTAAATTAAAAATTAAAACAACCTATGATATAATTTTTTTTGATAAAATTAATTTCAATTTTGAAATCAAAATAGATAAATTTTCCAAGGGTTTTTTTTGTAATTTTCTGAAATACATCAATTTTTATATAAATAGTAAAAATAATTTTTTTTTCAAATCCGTTGTATTTTCAATTACATTATTCGTGATTAAATTATGACCTATTCAATTATATAAATGTTGGATCAACCAAAAAACTATTTAATTTGATAAATAAGTCACTTAAATTCGATAAACATGTTTTCCAAACATAAAAATTATTTTCCAAAGTCTTATGTCAAAAGTTTCCCCTTAAAATAACAATTTTCCATTTTTTCCACTTTCCATTTTCATAAACTGTTGAATTCCATTTATACAGGGGTTAAAAGTTCTAAATACATTTTATTTTATTTATATATTATTTCTAGTTTCAAAAAATCACTATTAAAATGCCTATATTTGATATAGTATTTTATTCAATATTTTACTCTAAAAATTACCCTTTCTTCAAGTATAAATAACCCCTCTCCCTTCCCCTGGAAAAACATTCCTCCTTCACTTAAAAAATAAAAATATCTTTCCAAATCTTTTATATTAACCCCTTATAACCCTTAGGTATTTCATGGTGAAAACCAACTCGAAGATTCAGTGGAGTTTAGTGTCATACAACAAAAGAAACACTGAGAAAATAGTAAGTTGTTATCAACTCTTTTCTCATTTTACCATTATCTTCCTCTTTTTCCCAATTACATTCAGAAAAAATACTATAAGATTAATCAAAAAGTATTTTAAAATTACATTAATTATTTAAACCAATTTTAAAAACTATATTAATGATGAATTTATTTTCTATAATTCTCTGTCCTCTTTATTCAACAATGTCACGATATTGGTTGGTTAACCGCTAACGAGGAAATTTCCAACTCATTTATTATCAATAACCTTATTTATGGTTATAATAAATTATTTATGATATATAATTGTATAAATATATTTATTTTAATCTTATGTAATTAATTATACCTATGTATAAATTACCTTGAGGAAAATAACAAAATCGATGAAAAATCGGAAAATTTTAATGACACCATGATATCTAAATGTTTGAAAATTAAAAAATAATAATTATGTAATGGAATACAATTATTATAATTTATAATCATCGATTTTTTTTTTTAAAAATTATCTTTTAATTCCATGTTAAATGAGACTATGTTTATTATTCATGAGATAGAAAATCAATGAAATAATACTGGATTTAAGGTAAGGGGGATTCTCTAACAAAACAACCCTTTTGAATTATATATTATTTTAGACTTTTTTTAGTATTGATATTCCTATAATTCCCTTAAAATTTCCCTCCAATATTATTTCTATTTTATTTTCAGGTTTATACATGATTCCACCCTTTTAAAATGTTTTCTAAGCCATTTAAAAAGCTTTTTGAAAATAATTTATCTTCTAAAACATATTTTGAGTCCTCTTCCTCCAATGGCCCGAAGGCCTTCATTTTTTATTGATTTTGATAATCCACCTTTCAAGGGATGAGGTGGAACCCTATTACATGCCCGTAGGCCATAGAGGAACCATTTCCCATAGGCACAAACATTACATGCAACCCAGACTAACAACTTGGAACTTCTCCTCCCCAGCATCTTCATCTTGAAATCAGCTCTTCACCTCCGCATGGCTGTTCGTCTAGGCATTCTCATGCATGCAAAGGCTTGTCCCGATGGCAGGTGCCATACCGTCTCATTCTTACAATCCGTTTAGCTTCTACTGTGGTGAAAGATCCTTTTCTCATCCTCCTTGTAGACCTTGTTCCTTGTAGTTTGGTCTGGTTTGTATCTACAGGTGGCCCGAAGGCCATTAGGATAGCCCGAAGGCCCAACTGACCCAAAGGCCTGGGTGCCCGAAGGCCAATGAAGGAGTCGGGGACTAAATCTGATGCCCGAAGGCCCAAATGGGGGCATATCTCCGGCTGCTACAGTGCCAAACAGTGCTCGCTACATTACTGCTACAGTACTGCTATAGTACCTGCTATAGTACTGCTACAGTACCCGGAAATTCTGCCTCCACCTGGATTTGATCCCTGGTCGCTTGGATTCACAACCAGAGACCTTTCCAACTGGGTTAAGGCTCATGTGCATATTTTGATTCCTCTTGATTTTTTTCTTCTCCACTCAATAATGATGATGTTTTATTCGAGAATATTATTTATTTTATTCATTTGATAACCCCAAAAGTTTTTTTTATTAAAAAAATTATTTATAAAATTCTCATGAAACCCATCCCTATTAATGGGATTATTTCATGACTATGATTATTATACATTCCATGTGGCATGCATGATTACGCGCATTTTATGATGTGACATGTGGTCCAGGAATTATATAGCCCTAGAATTCATTTTTTAATTTGATATATATCATTATATAATTTTTATTATGCATGAAAATGATTATATATTTGTTCACATTTATGATGTTATGATTTATGCACATATGTTATGCATGAACATGATGATAGATTTATTCAGAACTATGTAAGGTATTTGACCACTATGTTATAATGTTTCATTATTATGCATATTCCACATTCCATGTATTTTAAAATGTTTACTTTATAATTATAATGATTAAACTATACTTATTATATAATTATATTGATTATGCTCACCCATGTACTATTGATTTATATCCCTTATTTCTTCCCTTAATGTGGTTTTAGCTCACCCCTTTATTTAATGTACATCTACAGGTGAATACATTAAAAAAAGAGATCACCAAAGATTAATAATGTAAAATAAGAAGTATTTAAAATATTTTTTTAAGTTTTATTTTTAAAAGGGATATATATTCCTAATTTTTACATGATACTAAACCTTTGGATATTGGATGGTATCACTATTTTGTAGTTTATCTTAAAAGTGATGTAATAGTAATGTAAGGAAAAGTAGGGTATATATATATCATGAATTAATGATTTAAATAAAATTAAAATATTATAAAATTTATTTATATGATTTTAAATTCATAAAATGATGATTGATCATCATAGAATTAATATAATATTGTCTACTTCTTAAAAATGTATTTCCTAAAGAACCATTTTCAACACATTTTTTGGGATTAATTTTAAATTTAATTCCACCAATTCTATGATTTTAATTTTATAGATTTGATTCTATATTTGGAATCATAATAATTAATATTTGGTAATAATTTCAACTTAATGTTGTTTATAATAAATAGTAAAAATAGTAAAAAAACATTTACTGTGGTAAAATGCTATAATGGTAAAAGTGAGTAACCTTTGATGTAAATGGAATAACATATTTAAAAATGTATATTTTTTAATTTTGGAGGTGTTTATTGACCATATCATCCCTCCAATACATTATTTATCAATTTTGGATGCACTTGGATTGAGAGTGACTTTAGTTTTGGGTATTTAGAAAAATAATACTTCCTCTCACTTATAAAAGGGTACCTCCTCTCATCTCCTCTATTTTACACACTTGAAAATCCTTGTGGTTCAGAAAATACCTACAAAAATACCTTCTTTACTTACCTAATAATTTCTTAGAATCGTATATTCTATTGGGAATCCAATATACGGAGGCTTTAGGTACAATCCTAAAGAGGTGGTATAAAGGAGAGATATCCTTCTTAACTGAGCATCTTTGATTCATTTATTCTTCCACATCCTTCAAATATTAGTAAATCATTATGATATAATAAAAAAAATATCTACCATAAAATGATATGTTATTATGTTAATATTATAACCTACATCCATCTCCTCTCCCAAAAAATGAGAAAAGAAACCATCATTCGTGTGTATGGAAGACTACCGCCACATAAACTGATGTAATTAATTTTACACCATCACCTATCATGACTATTCATGATGATGGATTTAATTTTTATATATCATATCCATGAAATATTAATAAATTTTAAAAAATAATATATCATATAGATCCTTCTTTTAACATCCATTGAAAAATTATAACATCATTCGTTTGTATGGTTGACAACCGCCTCATGAAGCGATACGATTTGTTTTTTATTACCATGTCACATGGATAATATATGTACATATATTTAAATAAATAATTATAAATTTATGATATATTTATCATTCTATAAATATAAAATTACACATACCTTCCTTCCATCATGGTCATTGAAAAATAGAAATGTCACTCATGCGTATATAAAACCTCCATCTCCGTTATTGTAGCATAGTTAATTTTTTATAACCATATTTCATGGTTGGTTTTAAAAATAAAATTGATGTATAAAAATGAGAATTATTTAATTATTAATATTTTATATATGATATAATAATTAATTCTTTTACCATATTCATCCCATCAAAGTAATTTTAGACACATGAACTGAATTCCACCAAAATGCCCGACACGAACTTAATTAACTAATTAAATATATATATCATGGAAATAAATAAAATAAAAAGAATAAAAAAGATAAAAAAAGGTTATTAAGAAACTAAAAAGTCAAAATAAGTTTATTATTTATAAAGATTAAGTGTGTACGTGGAGAGTCGAAATTGAGGTAAGATATTTTATAACTCAATTTCTTTCATTGGGTTAAATTACTTAATTGTATTTGATAATAAAATATTTTTTCTATAATTAACACCGATTATTTTATGTTTTATTTCCAATTTTTAATGTGAATTTAAATTTTACACACATTAATCGATTAATTATCACTTAAATGGCATGATTTTTGTAAGGGATTTCATCTCAATTTTCTTTCATTGAGGATTATTATATTATTATGCTCAGATTTATTTTATATATTGCATATACTAACCCTTTTAAATTTCATACCATAAATCCTTTATACTCTATTTTATTTTAAATTAAAATTTATTTTACATCATCAAAGGGGATTTGATTCAAAAGTTACCAAAGAAGTAAAGGCTTCATGTGACAATTTATTTTCTTTTCGAGATTTTTAATGTTCATGGTTCCTTTGGGGGAAATCATATACAATTATTTTATAAAACCACATACCCTTTATTCTAATAGAGTTTTTAATGTGGTTTAAATTATTTGGTCTCTATTACCTACCTTATTGAATAGGAAAACCTCAAGATATTTTTTGGAATAAATATTGACCTTGTATCTTCATTTAGATCATTAATCTTCTCTTCTATGTATATATTTTAGTTAAAATAGTTTAAATGAAGTTTTTAATATTATAAAATGATTTATTAAAGAAGTTTTTACCCATGTATTGCTTTTACCAAATGGTTTAAAAGAAATATTTCTCTCATTTTCCAAAGAAGGTACTTTTTCACTTTTTTTAAAAAAGCGTGAAATAAATGATTTCATTTAACTTATAAAATAGGTACAAAATTTTCCTCCATCAAGACCACTTAATTATTTGAAGTCTTTTATGTTCCTATTTTTCTATTGAAGGAAAATATTTTCTATAATATTTTGAAAATATTTAGACTTTTAAGAAGTGATTTTAAAGTGAAATGGGTTTTACCTCAAGAATATTTCATATAATGTTTTAAATACATTTTCATCAATGATAAAAACCCTTGATATTAAGGAAATATTATAAATTATTTATATATTTCAATCACATATATACCCATATTATTGTCCCTAAATTTTATGAGGTAATATATTCCTTATGTTCATATCTAAAATGATTTTGTTATGAGATTTTCTTTGATTATGATATGAGACAAGATTTTGAAAACCATTTTATTTTCATGGGTAATTATTATGTTTCTTCATTATGATTGATTTTAATTTTTTAGAACACCTAATCATGAAAGTGTTATGATGGGTGTACCCATATAGAGATTCAATTTATTGGTTAAATAATTAGTCTCATGAGACATCATGTATGAGATTAGGGGGTAAACATAATCCATTATGGGACTTTGTCCACCATGTGATATTATAGAAAACCATGATTAACATACTTATATATTAAATCATGTTTGATAAAAGTTTGTTAAATTATATAAACACATCCCTGAGAACCATAATTTATTAGTGTCTTAGGAAACATGGAAACATAAACACTCCTCCAAAATTGACCCATTTCATATCCCATTATGTTCTTAATAACCAAAAATATTTTTAGAAATATCATAAAAAATACATATCATCATAACCTAGGGAAAGAAAACATAATAAAGGTTAGATCATATGACCAGTAAGGGAAAACAAGGGAGATAAGTAAGCATTACATGAGGACAAGGGTATGAGAACATAAACATAACATAAAATAATAATACCCTGCATATCAAAGACCATAATCTTGAATCATGGGATAAATATTGGTAGTTTATAAGACATGAATCATAATATAATCAAAGAACATGATTCTTGAGAGAATAACATAGGCATAATACATGGATTTTTAGAATACACATAATCTTATAAAATCATTTCAATATTGGTCAAGGATCATTTCCGAGGCCATCATAGCAGACAAAGTCCTTTACTTTACCGATTTCACTCCTCATTCCATCCATGTATTACTGTATTGGGTTCAATACCCATTCTATCCCTGTATTAATATATTATTTTAACTCCCCATTATATCCATGTCAATATCACAAGATATATAAATCTTTACCCAATGCATTTGATGGAGGTATGGGGCTCACCCATATCATAATGAAAACTAATTTATGTGTGACACCAGGTCATAAGAATTCATCATATAATATACCATGAAATAAAATGGCTTCCATAAACTTTTAATTATACCATAAATTTTGTAAAATAGAAAGGTTTCATAATCATTTAATCATATAATAACCCATGAAAATAAGCAGATTTCATAATAATTTCCTCATAGTATAAATCATGGAAGATAAATGGGTTTCATAAGCATTATTCTATAACAAGATAAACCATTATGAGAAAGAATAATAATGGTATCCATGGATCATATACCCAACTAGGAAATGGTAACATCAACAAATGACATCTTAGATGGAAAATTATTTTGATCAATCATTTAAAACAT
Organism: Viscum album; assembly: GCA_963277665.1. Lineage (NCBI taxonomy): Eukaryota > Viridiplantae > Streptophyta > Magnoliopsida > Santalales > Viscaceae > Viscum > Viscum album. The sequence continues at coordinate 539,432 of CAUJRU010000401.1, read as the reverse complement.
TTATTGAGTAAAATATCATTTCTTTGAAAATGATTCTTAAAAAACAAAAATATGGTGTAAATCATTTTCTTTGAAAAATAAAATTCAAATATTATAAATTAATCTTTAATGTAATGTCTGGTTATGACAACATATGATTATGTTCATGTTGTACATGTTAAAATGAAGCTTGCTTTCACAATTTTTGTAAAATAAATATGGAAATTATTTTGAAAAATTACATGAATATTCCTTTCAAAACATTTTTATAAAAACAATAGCGGAAATTATTATTTTTAAATATAATAAGATATTAATAATTTTTTTTAGAAAATAGGGTATTGAAGGAATACAGATTTATGACCAAAGATAGAGACAAACTCATATTTTATTAAAAACATTTTATTAATTATCTTAAGTACCAAGGAGTAAAAAAATGGAACCATTACTTAAAGATATCATGAATAACCATATGATAATAACATTCTTGATAATTCTTGATAGATAGGTCATAATATTTTTCCAATGGAAGCATAATCATAAACAATCTTGATAAATGATGAGATTGTAGCAACAAACTCTTACCACTTTGGTAACTTTTAATTATAATAAAAATCAAATAATAACATTAAATGAAGTGTAAAATATCATTAAAATAAGGATATTCATGATATAACATGTCAAATGGGTAGTATATACACCTCGTAAATGAATATTGGTGCATAATATAACATATGTATCAAAGAAGATAAATTGAGAAAAAATTGCCCTACCAATTTGGAAACTTTTGAACCATAAACGACATGAAAGATAAATCCTAAAATTGATAAGTAAACCAAAATAATTTTTAGGATAAGAATAATAATATACATTTTTGGATAGTAAATACACGACATAAAAAATAGGTGGTGATTATGGAATATGTTTCATGAAAGTAAAAAGTGAGGTGGAATTCCATTACCTTAAGTTCTGACTCCCATCGTACTCATTCAAAATTATAGTATAATAAATATAAGTTGATTATAATTATAATTAATAAAAATATTTATATATATCATACCATATATCATTTTCTCATGACCTTTTATTATCCATTCATTAAAAATTTCTTGTTAAAGTCACGTTTCTGGTAATAACTGCTTTGTTTTTCGTATGTGATTTTATTTATTATATTTTTTATACTCTTAGTTATATAATTAATTAATACTATCCATAATTTAATAAAATATATAAATATAATATATATTTTTTATATACATATTTATATTAATCCATAATATTTAGTTATAGGAAATTTAATGCACCGTTCATAGAGACGGTATGCCATAAATACACAAAAACACTATTTTTCATTTTCTTATTGGTTTAAAAAAATTAAATGATATATTATCAATAAATAATAATTTTTTTGTCATAAATATCACATGTTTTCATTATAAACATATTTAATACATTCCGTGTAAAGTATGAATGAATGACATTGCTTCGTGAGGCGGTAGTCCTACATACACACGAACGATGTTATCGTATACACACAAAATGGAAATCATGAAGGTATGTGTCATATAAAAATTATAGAATCATAATAAAATCATAAATATAATAAATATAATAAATATAATAAATAAATAGTATGTCCATCATTATTTCCAACCCTGAGAGGTGGTAATGAAAAAACAAACAACATCACTCCGCGAGGTGGTTGTCAACCGTACCCACGACGATGATTTCATATCCCATTTGATGGAAGTGTGTGTGGTTGTAGGTATTACCCTTAACATAACAACATATAATTATATGGATGATAATTATGTTATTATATAATCATGATATAAAAATAATTGAAGGGGTTTTAGGAATAAATAAAACAAAAACGTTCGTTGATGAACATTACCGCTTCTTCATGTATCTCATTTTGGTTTTCACCAAAGGAATTCTTTGAATAGATTTATGAAAAACTAAGGATTATATAATGAGATCATGTAAATGGATAATTTATTTGAGGAGGGATTTTCTGAAGAAATTGGTTTTTATGGGGTGAAGAGAGGGGGTGAGGGTGTCCTTTAATAAGGTAGGTGAGTGACACTTTTTTAATTTTTTGAAAGAGAGAATTCCACCCAAGTTTCTCCCATGTAAAGTGGATATAATAATGAAAAAATATAAAAAATATAAGATATAAGGTCTAAATATGTCCAACCAATGGGTTTTGTATAAGTTTTCGATCATTTTTAAACCATATATTCTATGTTTAACCACTAAGTAATCATATTTTTACCTTAATTATTGTAATTAATTTCAATTGAGTTCACTAATTAATTTGGTAAAAAATTAAATTGGCCTTATTATAAATTATAAATTATTATATTTAAAAATAAGGAATCTATTTTTCCAAATTAAAATTCAATTATGTGGTAGAAATTTATTTAAAGTTAATCTCACATACATGTTGAAAAAGCGAGGTTTTAAAGTGAAAAGATCAAAAGTTTACAAAGTTTTCATATTCAATTTCAATATAATTTTTTTATTATGAACTTTATTGGATTAATGTATTTATAATTAAACAAAGTATACATCAAAACCAAATTAAAATATAATTTATCTATATATATATAAATTAAGTGAAAAGCCAGTTTTCAATTAAATTTCTGTATTTTTCTCTATTCATCAAAAAATGAAACTTTTCTGAAAAAATACCAAAATTCAGCCTAATATAATTTTGATATTTTTAATTAGAAAATGAATTTTATTTTACCAAATGTATTTTTTAATGTTTCAAAAAAAAAATAATTTTATTTTTGTTTACAAAAAGACATAAAAATCTATTTTCGATAAAATAGTATATTCAAAACATATAAAGACTTTACGCAAAACTTGTGAATTTAATTATCAATATGTTTTATTTATATAAAAAATTATATTTAAAAATTAGTTATTACTATTAATATTTATAAGTTTAATGGATAGGTTGAAATGGTCGAGTTTAAATAACTATATTCATAATATATCTTTATTTTGTTAAAACATAATGTCACATGTAATGAAAGCTACACGATATTTCATATAGATGAACCTTAAAATGGAGTTGTGAAATCTTATCTTAGTATAGCATGCAATGTAATCCATCAAAGAAATTTAATTTATTCAAAAAAAGTTCATAAAAATTGAGGTGTTACATTCTACCCCCCTGAAATGAATTTATCCCTCAAAATTCATTACTCTAATACAAAAAAATAAAGATACTTCTTCCTCATAATTTCCTCAATTTCCCATATAGCTTCTTTAAACTAGTGGTTTCTCCACAATAATTTTACCAGGTGCGTATACTTGATTCAGAGAAATTTCTATCTATGATCCAGAATCTTATCTGGTAATTCCTAGTTAGAAAGATCTTGCTCCAGCGGTATGACCTCTGAGTTCATTACATATGAAGGGTAAGGTATGTACTTCCTTCAGATAGATACATGAAACACATCATGGAATTGAGCGTGTTTTGGTATAAGATCCAAGTAATACGCTACCATCCCGATATGATCATGAATTTAAAAGTGACTGATACACCTAGGGATTAGTTCCATTTCTTCATGAATATCATACCTTATTCCATAGGGAAATTATTAGAAATAACTTATCACCAACTTGAAATTGTAGATGAAATCGATGATTGTCATCATAAATTCTATTCCTACTTTGAGATTCCATAATATGTTGTTGAATGAATATGAACTTCTATTCCATTTCCTCATCTATCTTAGTTCCCAATAGATTTCATTTTACAACTTTATTCCATCATATTATATATCTACAATAGATAGATTCATAAGGAACCATTTCAATTATTGAGTGAAAGCTATTGTTGTAAGAAAAATCAACTAGAAGTAGGTGTTCATCCCAACCACCTTTGAAATCAAAAGAAAAAGATCTCAAAATATCCTCTAGGGTTCGAATTTTTCTTTCAGAGTAACCATTTATTTGAGGATGGTATGGAGTGATGAAACTCAATTCTGTATCAAGATCTTGAAAACGACTTCACAAGAACTTTAATGTAAAATTTGGATCCTGATCAGATAAAATGGAATGCGGTACTCCATAAAACCTTACCACTTCATTAATGTATATCCTGGAAAACTGATCTAGATAAAAGTATTATTTGATAGTTATGAATTGTGCTTACTTAGTAAGGTGTTTGAATACCACAAACATAACATTATGACCTTTATAGGTTTTGGGGATTCCGATGACATAATCCATAGTGATGTTCTCCCATTTCAATTCTGGTGTGGGTAATGGATGCAACATCCCATTGTACTTTTTTAATTAAACCTTAACTTGTTGAAATACCTAGCACTGAGACACAAACTCTAAGATATATCTCTCCATTCCATCCCGCCAGGTGTTTTATTTCAAATATCTATACATATCCATACTTCTAGGATGAATAGATAATGAAGAACTATGATCTTCCTATAATAACTCCTTCTTCAAGTCTCGTATGGAAGGAACACATATATGGTTCCTTAACCTTATAATTAAATCCTATTATAGGTTAACCTCATGAACATTTATAACCCTCTTTTTTTGCTCTAAATCTTCCATTATCACCTCTTAAATATTCACTTGGCTAGATGATTGAACAATAAATTGAGTAAGATAATATTTCCCCCTTCCTTTTGGATTTTCAGATATATCCTTTGCAAATCTAGAAATATTGTATCTTTTGTGATCCTAATTATAGATAATATGGCATGATCCATCTGACTCAAAGCATAAGAAACTTTGTTCTCTTTCTCAGGGTGGTAATGTATTGAATATTTATAATCCGTTATAATCTCTAACCATATTCTCTTTCCCAATTCATCTCCTTCTATGTGAATATAAAATTCAATTTTTTATGATTGGTATATATGTTACACTTTTATTCATAAAGATAAGGTCTCCATATATTTAATGTAAAAATTACCATAGATAACTCCAAATCATGAGTTGGGTAATTTTTCTTAGGACTATTCAATTTTCATGAGGTATAAGGTACAACCAAGTAATGCTTCATAAGAAAAAATCCCAATCCATTCTAGGATGAATCACTACAGATTAAAAACCCTTATCCATTATAGGGTAGTGGAAGCACATGTGTGATGCCTAAAATTATTTCTAGTTCCTTTAATTTTTCCTCACATTCATTTGTCCAGAGAAAATTGGATCCCTTCCAAGTTAACTTGGACAGAGGATTAGATAGTTTTGATAAATTCTGCACAAACCATTGATAATGTCCAACTAAACCAAGAAAACTAAAGATCTTAGTCATCGTGGTTAGTCTGATATAACATTGAATAACCTTTTCTTGGATAGATCTACTGATATACCTTCTCTTGATATCATGTGACCCAAAAATGAAACCTTTTTATCCAAAATTCACACTTTTTAAAATTTTCATACAGTTTCTCATTCCTTAGGTTCTTTAGTACAATTATCAAGTGGTCTTCATGATCTTCTTTTCTCTATGAATAGATAAAAATATCATCCATAAAGACTACCATGAACTAATCATGGTAATTTCTAAATAATCTATTCATTAAATACATAAAGATAGAAGGATGATTAGTAAGACCAAAAGGAATCACTATATATTCATAGTGTCCATACCTTGTATGAAATTACATCTTGGGTATATCCTCTTTTTTAACCCTCAATTGATGATATCCAGAAAGGTCAATCTTGGAAAAGTATTGACCTCCACATAGTTGATCAAAAAATTCATCAATATGGGGTAGATGATACTTGTTCTTGGTGAGACCTTATTCAAATCCATATAATCAATGTATAGTTCCATTGATCCATCATTTTTTTCGTAAAAAGAATAGATGCAACCCAATGTGACACACTTAGACAAATGAATCCATTAAGAAGTTTTTACAGGAGGTTCTTATTCAATTCTTGAAACCCAATTGGGGAGTCTATGAAATTGGTGTGTCACTAGGGATTAGTTCTATTGCGAAATAAACTTAAAGATTTTGTGGGAGGATGTGAAACTCTTTAGAAAATACATCAAAATATTCCCACATAATAGAAACATCATCAATGACGAGTATATTCCAAACATTTGAGATAAACACCCATTTTGAATGGTAATTAATACCCACATACTGGATGTAATCTCCATATAAAGTTCATACTTATCATCACATTAATAAACAATCATAGTTTTATTTGAAATAGAAAACACAACTTCCATTCCTCAAAAAGTGATGTGGGATTTTGGAAAAGAAATCCAATCCATGCCTATGATGACCTAAAATTAAACCAAAGGAATAATAACAATATTTTCAAGAATCACATTCCCATTAACATCAACCAGAGAGGAATAGTAGACTTGAGATACAATAATCATACCATTTGGGGTTTTTACTTCTAGTTACGCATCAAATAATTTGGGTGAAATTTTTATACCCTTATAAAATTATTTAGGTATGAAATGATGAGTTTATCCATAATAAAATAAAAAATTTTATGTTCTAGAGTGGATAGTAAGTTTACCTTTCACTATGTCATTATTTCTCCCCTTTTAAGAAATAGAGATCTCATGAAATTTAATTTTTTCCCTTGGATTAAGTGGTTTCGGACATCAATCATCATCATTATCCCTAAGGTTTGATAATTGGTTAGCATAATCCCTATTCTCCTTACACTTAAATCACTGAAGAGGTGCATTCTCTGTATCTTTCTCTCTATCCGCATCATTAGCTAACTTCTTCTCATTACTTTAGAAATCAATTGCCTGGTGGCCTTCCCTTACACACTTAAAACATTTAGTATTACCCAAAAGTAAATTCAATCCCTCCTTCCCACACATTGATCATAAAGGAATGATCATCTTCTTATCTCCATGGTTTTTATATATTCCTTTGAACTATATCACCTCTTTCTTGCCAAAACCATGATATTGATACATAACTCCAACCTCTATTTCTAACTTTATAGCACATGGAACAATCTATTAATATATAATCAAGTCTCTTATGGATAACTCTATTCAAATAATTTGTTTTAAGCCACTTAAGAATAAATCAAACTTAATTTCTGGTTGGATGAAAACACTAAAAGCGTACCTTGAAAATCATATAAAATTAGCCTCATAGACACAAACATATTTATTATCCTTTTTCTTTAACTCAAGTAAATCATCCATATTCATAAGAAGAATACAAGGAAATGAATTATTGAAAATTATATTATTTAACTTTTCCCAATCCCAAGATCCAATTTCATCATGTTTTATTATATTCTTGATAATATCCCACCATTGATCTACTTCACCGTATAAATGGTGGATGAAAAAAACTTTTTTCTGAACCAAATAGTGGTGAAAAAAATATATTTTAATTGGTATTGATCCATTTCTAAGAAACTACTGGATCAAAAGACCCACTTAAAGAAGGTGTATGTTTCTTCTTGAAGGAATTGACATAATTTTGTTCCATCCTTTTATTTTTTGGAAGTTTAGTATGATTCATAGCTTAAGAAATCTGGGTGAAGATAACAACAAGTTTTTCCATTCCAAATCCTATAACATTTGTATTATCACAAGGAAAATCATTACACTTTCTATTAAACTCATCATTAACATAGTTCCTTTAGGTTCCATCCATTGACTAATACAAAAAAATAGTGTAAGAAATAGTAATCATGATTTGGAACAACATAATAATGAAAAATTACTTATAGGGCATCTAAATTATGACACAAACTTCTTTAATCTATAACACCTTAGGTTTATCCTTTCCCATTCATAGTCTTCTTCAATTTGAATCCTTCATTATGATTCATAAATATTTTCTTAATTTATAAGGCGTATCACCTAGAGGTGTCAAACTAAGTGTGTAGTAAGGACCATTGTCATGCACTATTTCCTGATCAAATCTAGCTCAACAGGGTTTTTAGGGTTTTGACCCTTGGTATAATTATTCTCTAGCTAAATACACTTGTAGTATCCAAATAGGGATGTAATTTCTTTTAAACAACTTGATCTATCCTTTACCAAAATTCCAGGACATTTTCTGATACTTTAACACATACTTAGACTTATACATAGAAATGTCCTTAGAAATATCTTTTGGTATCTCACTAATTTTTTCTCATCCTATTTTCCAATGTTTAACTTAATCTATCATTTGATACCAACTATAGAGACCCCATAGAAACATACATATATATTACATAATTTTTGATTCATATGTATTACATTATATAAACACACACCTAAGGACCATAATAGTTTAGTGTATTTGGAAACTTGGAAACATAAACACTGGTCCATAAGTGAGCTACTTCATCTTCCACTAAATTCTTCATAAAAAACAACCTTCTTAGAAATATCATACATAATACATGTCTTCATAACCTAGGAAAACGAAACATAATAAATGGTGATATCAAATGATCAATATGTGTAACCAAGGGAGATAAGTAAGAATAACAAGATCATAAAATTTTAAAATCATACCCTACATATCAAAGATCATAATATTGAATAATGGAATAAGTATTGGTAGTTTATAAATCATGAATCATAAGATAAACAAAGAACATGATCCATGAGAGAATAAAATATGCATAATAAATGGTTTTTTAGTATACACATAATCATAAAAAATATTTTCCATATTGTTCAAGTCTCATATCCAAGTCCATCATAGTAGAAATAGTCCTTTACTATATCGATTTCACTCCTCATTCCAACCAAGTATTACTGTACCATGTTCACTCCATGTTGTAGCCCTGTATCACTATACCAAATTCACTCCATATTCCATCCCTTCATTACATTACAGGGTTCACTCCTCATTCTAGTCATGTATATATCATGAGATATATAAATCTTTACCCAATCCATTGGAGGGAGATATAGTTCCGACACATAAAAAAATAAAAACCATATTTATGTGTTCCACAAGATCATAAGAATTAATCATATCATAACCCACTAAATGAAATGGGTGTCATAAAAATTTAATCATATCATAACCTTTGTAAAAGTGACCAGTTTCATAATAATTTAATTATAGAATAACACGTGAAAAGAAGGGGGTTTTATAAGAATTTACTCACGGTCTAACCCATGGAAGAGAAATGGGTTTCATAAAAATAATTCCATCAAAACATAAACCATTTATAGAAAGATAAAATGAATTCATCCTTGTATCACATCCCTATCAAGGTAAGGGTAACATAAAAAGTTGAAATCTTAGATGTAAAATGATTTTGATCAATCATTTAAAACATTTCTTGAGAAAAATATACTTTATTTGAAAAACTTTTTTTAAAATATAAAATATTAATAAAATAATTTTCTTTAAAAATAAACTTGAAAATTTATTAAGGAATCCTCAAATAAATGATTATTCATGATATTAGATGATTCTTTTCATTTTATAAACCTTAAAATGAAGGCTCCTTTTACATTTTTGGTAAAATCCAAATGAGAAATGTTTTGGAAAATGACATTAATATTACGTGAATTATTTTTTTAAAGTCCAAAATGGGTAAAATTTTCTTTTAAAAATCATAATAGAGTAATAAAAAATTTATAAAAACATTTTTTGAAAACATGGTTTTGAATGAAAACATAATTCCGATCGAACAGAGAAATTAAGTTGTATTTTATTAATAACAGATTATTAATAATATTAAGTACGAAAGAGTGTAATTATGGTACCACTACTTGAATATATCATGATTAACCTGAGGATAATAAAATTCATGAGAATTATTGAGATATATATCATAATATTTCATAAATGGAAGCATTATCATAAACAGTCTTGATAACTGATGAGATTATAACAATAGACTCGTATCCTTTAGTAACTTTGAATCATAATCCCCATGAAAGAATAAAATTACATGAATCTTAAAATACCATTAAAATAAGTATATTTATGATATAAAATATCGTAGGTGAAGTTTATACACCTTGTAAAAGATTATAGGTGTAAATATAACTTGGGTCTCAAAAATAATTGAGACAAAATTCCCGTACTGATTTGGTAACTTTTGAACCATAAACCCCATAGAAGCGAAATTATAAATGGATAAGTAAAAAATAATTTTTTAGGATAATAATCATAATATAAATTCATGGTTTGTAAATACACCACATAAAATAAATAGGTGATGATTTTGTAATATGTCTCATGAAAGTAAGAAGCGAGATGAAATTCCCTTACCTTATGTATTGACTCCTATCATACTCATTCAAACATCTTGTATAATAAACATAAGTTTATTATAAATATACAATAGAACCATATACATATATATCATATCGTATATGATTTATATATAACCTATTATTACCCATTCAATAACAATTTCTAGTTAAAGTAACGTTTCAGGTAATAACCGATTTGTTTTTAGTATGTGATATGATTTGTTATATTTTTTTTTGTAATTTTAGTTAGATCATGATTTTATAATATCTAGAATTTTAAAGATAATATAAATATCATATATATTCAGTATATATACATTTAGAGTAATCCATAATATTCAGTGATAGGGAATGAAAGGCATTGTTCATGGAGACGGTTGTCCATACATATGCATGAAAATTGTTTTTCATTTTATCATCGGTTTAAAATGATGAAAATTAAATTATATATTATAAATATAGAATATTTTTATGTCATATATATCATATATTTTCATTAAAACCATGCTTAATACATTCCATATGTATCATGAATGAATCACATTGCTTCATGAGGCGGTAGTCCGCCGTACACATGAACGATGCTATCATATACCCACAAAATGAAAAGCATAAAGGTATGTGTGATATAAAAATTATAGAATAATAATATAATAATAAATAAAAAACATTTCATATATAAATAGCGTTTCTGTCATTATTCTGAACCTTTAGAGGCGGTAATGGAAAAACAAATGAATTAATTCGTGAGGTGGTAGTTCGCCGCACACACGAACAATGGTTTCGTAGACCATTTGATGGATGTGTGGTGGTTTTAGGTCATAAACTCAACATATAAGCATATAAATATATTGAATATATTGATGTTATTATATAATCATGATATAAAAATAATTGAATGGGTTTTAGAAAGAAATAAAATAAGAACATTCATCGATGAACATTACATCTTCTTCAAGCATCTCCTTTTGGTTTACACCAAAGGACATCCTTGGTTGGATTTCTAAAAAAAGTAATTATTATAGGATAATATTAGGGAAGTGGATAAGTTATTTGTTTAGGTGTTTTCTAAACCAATTGGTTTTTAAGGTGTTAAGAGAGGGGGATAGGGGGTGGTATTTTACAATGGAGGTTAGTGGAACTTTTTGTAAGTTTTGGATAGAGTGAATTACAACTATATTTTTCCATATCATGTGGCTCCAATAATGGAAATATGTATATAAATGAAGTTATAAGGTATAAATATGACCATATAGTGTGTTTTGGTAAGGTTTTGGTTCATTTTTATGGCTTATATTCTAATTTAACCAATAAGTAATCATGTTTTTACCTTAATCATTATAATTAATTTAAATTACATTCACTAATTAATTTGGTAAAAAAATAAGTTGTAATTATTAGAAATTATAATTTTATGATGATTAAAAATATGTAATATATTTTTCCATATTAAATTCTCATAAGTAGAAGAAATTAACTTAAAATTAATCTAAGAGACGTGTCGAGAAAACAGGTTTTTAAAGATGACAAGATCAAATGTTTAGAAAGTATTTATATTAAATTTAAATATAAAATTTATTAAAATTAACTAAATTAGATTAATAGATATATAATTTATGTAAATGTAATTTAAAACCAAAATAAAATATAATTTAACTATAAAAATAAATTAAGTGAAAAGGAAGTTTTCAAATAAAATTTATTATTTTTTACTATTCATCAACGAATGAAACTGTTTAGAAAAATCGAGAAAAATAAACCTAAGATAATTTTGAAATTATGAATTAAAAAATGATTTTTATTTTTCAAATTAAAAATTTACATGTAAAAAAAATTAATTTCATTATTTTTCACAAAAATACATAAAAAGTAGTTTTTAACAAAATATTATTTTAAAACCATATAAAGACTTTATCTAAAATTAAGTATTTAATTATAAATAAGTTTTATTTATATAAAACCATTATATTTAAATATTAGTTATTTCTATTCATATTACTATGTTAAGTTTATAGGTTATAATGACCGGGTTTAAATAACCATATTAATAGTATATCATGGTTTTTTTAAAAATCATTGTTGCATGTGACACAAGATAAGCTGGTGTTGCATTTAACGCAAGATTAAAATGGGGTTTTTGTATAAAACGAGCTCAAATTGGTGTAACTATAAACTCAATACATAAACTAAATTTAATTTATTCAAAAAAAAGTTCATAAAAACCCAGGGTGTTGCTGATATTGTCTTGGAATTTAGCATTGACTCATGTTTATTTCATGCTATATGTTGCTACAACATTAATTATGATTATATGATTTTATGATAATATGTTATTTATTTTATGGTTCCATGTGATTACTCATATTTCTTCTCTATTTTGATATCATGTTATACCTTTGACTCACACATTGTGTTTCCTTACCATGTTTATTCCATTACTAGGCTTTTTACCTCAACCCTTTTGTTTATATTTCCTAGGTTATCCCATACAGTCTTAGTATCCCAAAAGAATTTAATATCTAGTTATGAAGAATAAAAAAAATAAAGCTTATTTTAGTCTCACTTTGATATATTAAAAACCTAGTCTTCCTAAGACATTAGTCATCACAATCTTTGGGTTTTAATTATTGGACATTTATCATTAAAAATAATGTAATAATATGTGTAAAAGGCTTTCCTCACTATATTAGATTTGCATTTAGTCGATTCCAATATTTGAAAGTCTCTTTAGTCAAACTCATCATAGGTAGTAATGAATCCTCATCTTTGGATGATATCATAATTAATCTTCCTTGGAAATCCATGAACTTAATTTAGGGTGGCATTCACATAAGTTTGAGAATGGAAAAGGGAAAGGTCATATGGAAATTTGGAAAAAATATTGTATGAGACATAATAATTGCATGGATATCTACTAAATTATCTTATGAGTCACTACATTAAAATTCCTTATGGGGGCTATGCATCTTCTTGTAGAAATAATTATCATTGGGAAATTAAAATTCAAAAAAAACCTAAAATGAAAATATAGACATAAGATAAATTTTAGATGAAATAAATTAATCAAAGAAAAAACCTAAATAAATAAAAATCAGAAATTTTATAAAACTCAATGAATTCCCCATAAAATTAATTATTATAAAAAAATCGATAGACATGAAACAATTTAGTCAAACACCAAAAACACTTTAAATAAAATCAAAATATTATTTTAATTGACAATTTAGAAACAAAATAAAAAATTAGTTCTTGAAATAAATAGAAATTAAACAGAATAACTATAAATCAATTACACATTAAAAATCATCACATACATAAATATTATCAAGGAATTCTATTTTTATCACAATATTTTCATTTATCCAATATTTACCATTAAATAATCATTGAAAATATAATAATTAAGATATATAAAAAAATAATTTCATAGCATAAATCAATTAAAGGACACATCAAATTCCCCCAAAAATAAATATTTATTTTCCTTAACAAATCTATTAGTCAAATTTAGTGGAAAATAATAAATCCTAGGAATGAAAAACAAAATTTACACAAAGAATTAGATTTTAAAATTTTTATACCCCATGGAACCTCTCAAGTTGGAAATTTGATTTTCCTATTTAAAATTATACGATTTCAGTGAAATTGGTTTCCTATTAAAAAAATGATTCAAAATGGAAATTTTTAAAAGAATGAAACACACTTGAATTTTTATTCAACTAAAAGTATAAACTTATCTCTAAATCTAGGTGAACCAAATCATATAATTTAATAAAGATTAAATAGATGCAATTTATTGGATGGTTGACAATATTGATTAAAAAGAATGAATAATTAACCCACTTATCAATTAAATGGAAAGAGAAAAAGTTCTTTTCATAGTCCATTTAGATGCATATCTTATATGTTTAATTAAAATCAAAAAGATTAAAATCAATGAAAATATTAATACATACTCTCAAAATATACAAAAATAAATTTGTTTAAAAAGGGAAAAAATTATATTATCAACTAAATCAATGGAGTAATATAAATTTACCTCGTTAAAGTGTCATCATAACCTTTAGTGTATATGAACAATTTTAACCAACTAAAAATTAAAATAAAATATTAAAAAACAACAAGTTAGAAAAAATTTCGTGGGGTTATTTTGATGTATTTCAGTATAAAATATAATTTAGTAACAAATAGACCCCACCCCCACACTTGGAACCCAACATTGTCCCCAATGTTTAATTTCAAGGTGTAAGAAACAATTAAATCATTTAACTAAAAATAGATTATTTAGATAAATAATTCAATATCATGATTAAGATTTATAAGAATTTTCAAACATCATATTTCCACAAATTACAACACCTTTCCAAAATATATTTTAGTTTTTACATTCTATTTTTCTTTGTAAACAAAAAATAAGAAATTTCTATTCAAATAAAAATAATAGCATGTTAAAGAAGAAAATATGTTCAATAACTCTCGTACAAAGCCATATAAAATTAAATATTCCCATGTTAGGTTTTAAAATATGTCGTTGGAATGTTTATCAATAAATAATAGTAAAGTAGGAAAATTACCTTGATATTTAATTAAATTTAATACCATCAGGTAAGAAATATACCCCAATATATAGTTTGACATAGAGGTAAAATTTTAAACAACTAAGTAGATTAAGAATAACATTCAAGGGAAGCCTGAAATGATTTTAATAATTAAGTATTCATGAAAAAAGAAAATGAAGACTCCCCTAAAAAAATATTTTTTTGAATCCTTATACTTAGCCTAGTGATAACTCTCAATTATCATTTCATACTCCACTCATTTTCTCCAGGAATATACTTTATAGTTTAAAATTACCAATATTACAACAAATATTTAACAAAAAATAAAGAGACCAAACAAAAGTGATAGTAGGTGGAAATGAAGTCCTATGACTAGTTGGTATAAACGAGAGACTAGGGACAGAAGAAAAATATAAAGAAATTTATTCAATGCTAATTTATACATAATATACTAGTGAGTTATTAATCAAAGTAAAAGAAAATAAATAAATAAATTTATTGATCCATGGTTTTCCTTTCATGAAATTCCATGTTTAAATCCCCCAACCAAACTCCCCTAAAATTTTTACCGTTGTCACTTAGAGAATGTGGTTTTTAACTTCTATATGTGAGTTGCCCATTTTTTTTTGAAAATTTAAGTAAATGGGAACCAATAACTATATATAAGAAATTTTTTTCCCTAACAACTTCTATACATCCCAAGAATACCGATATAGAAAGAAAAAACAACAAGATATCCACTTTGTATTTTATGATAGATTTAATCCAATTAACTTTTTTTAAATGGAAGTGGGGTCTGAAGTACCTATAGTGTTGAATAAAAAATCTCTAATAATGATTTACCAAAGAACTATCATAATCTAGGGAAACAAAGTTTCAAAAATATCTTTTGAAAATTTGTATTAGGAGGAAGATGTTCTTCAATTCTAGTTTGAAATGTTTTGAGTCATCTTAATCATGTTTTAAACCCCTTTATGCATTTTCCTTAGATAGTAAATTAATTTTAACAATCCTTATTTCTAGTTTATTAATAAATGTAGTGTTGAAATTTAAAAATTAATTTAAGAAGTTCATTTCAAACTTCATCAAAACAAATTTCATGAACAATTGGTTTCTAATTTAAATTTTAGGCTAAAGGAGTGTGGATATATCTTCTAAAAAAATGGAACATAATTCAATATATTAAAGTTCCATTTTATAATTTTTTTAACTTATTTCTTTTTCAAAAATTGATTTTTTGTTTTATGTTTTTGAACAATTTCTTCATTTGAATACCAAAAAAATTTGTTCAAATGATCATGTATTTAAGACATCAGTTTCCAGTTCAGTATTCTTTATTTATATCTAATAATTTCAAAGTTCATAAATTCATAAAATATTCTTCTTTCAATGATAAAAATTTATAAAAAAATTTCTATTTAAGGACTCGAAAGAGGAAGGTATATTATTCATGATTTTAGTGTTATTCCGATCATCTCTAACTAGTTTATAAAAAAATTCCATAATTTTTCATCAGTGCGATATACCATAAATCCCCTAATGAGTTTGTCAAAATTTTTACACTCATATCCATTTAACCCCTTATACAATAAATTTATCGTGACACGTAAAGAAAAATCTTGATTGGTACATTGAATAAGAAATCTAGTTAATCAATCCATTGCATCACAAAAGCTCATATAACCACCCTTAATGAAGTTGGTGATCAAGTTTATATAATACCTATTCCTTTGACCTACTATTCTATTAATTTTATAAGTTTCAACGATGAAATAAAAGTGAAAAAATGTTTTCAACATCAAAATATTACATAGAAACTATGTTTCAAAGACAACTGAAATAATAAAATAATTTAAATAGGAAGGCTTCAACAATTGTTTTTTTTATTGTTTTCATTTTTTTGTGTAATGTGATGTTTTTTTATTTTATTTTTATTTTTTGACCCTAAATAAATTCAAATAAAAGAATTAAATAACGAAAATACTAAAATTTTAATGGGATGAAAGTCATTATGGATGTCAAAATTTTATTTATTTTTTATACTCTAACTTGAATAGTGGTGTGTAGTGTCTAACCTAAGGGATGTTTATTGAGATTAACTAATGGAATTATTAAAAAAATAATATACTTATTATAATAAATGGATTGGTGAGGATGAATTAAAAGTATGTGAGATTATGATTGAAGTGTTATGGGTTTGAAAAAAAATCTAAACTATGTTAGGAGTAGGTGGAAAGTTAAAAAAATCCGAAAATATGATTGAAAAAATTACTGAAAAGATAATATTTATGTGAAAATAAATTCAACCTAGTATAAAAAATAGATGAAAATATGATTTTACTATTTGTTTCAAGAATTATAGCTACTATTTTATTTTAGAACATCCTATTTATAGAGGGTGATTTCATGAAACTCTGAGAAAAATGTGATTGAAGCCCATTTAAAGAATTTACAATCATTAAATAATTAATTTTCAATTACACATATTTCTACTGATCAAGAACTTAATATTTTTCAGAAGGTTAAATAATTTGAAAACATATTTGAATTGATTTTAAACCTTTTTTTCATCAATCAACATTAATATTAGATCAAAGAAAAAGGACAAGAAGAATGAATTGAATATAAAAATTAAGGAATCAAGGACATTAAAGGAATGAACAAACTGATAAAATTAGAATCCCTTAATAATTTAATTGCAATTAATTATTAAAAAAAATAAAATAAACAGTACAAGAATAATAGAAATAAATATTTAGAAGAATAAAAATAAATAAATGAGAAATATAAGATATTCTTTTTCAAGTCTACATCCATATCCCCTTTATTCACCTTAAAAATTCACTCCAATGCTGAATCTCTTGATTGTAATTCTATAAATATCCCACCCTATCTTTAGAGCTATTAGTCACAGTCTCTAACTCCCATAAATTCATTGTTTCTTTCAAAATCACTTTTTATTTTCTTTAAAAAATATGGACTTAAATTTCTAAAAGCATATATAGTCATCACTATCTAAAAATCCATTTAAATTAAGTTAAAAAAGATTAATGTTTCCTTATATCACTTACATGATAGCTTTAATAGACCCCTATTAATCTCTCTAACTTTCAAAGTTTCTAACAATTGATTCATTTATCAGTTCCAATAATTCCCCCCACCTTATTAATTTTTTTACCAGCTAAAAACTTTTAATTCAAAAATTTCCCCAATTAATATTTTAATGGTAATCATATATTTATTTTAAATTCACCCCAAATATTATCTACTAGAACTAAAATTCATACTACCCTTGACTAAATATTTTTATATTTTCATTACTTGACCTTAGTTCTTATAACCAATTTCCTTCATCATCATCATCAAATTCTAGAATCCCATTTTTATCAATAGTTGGAACTAGTTCTAGACCAATATCAACCTCCATTATATTTTCTAAAACCCTTTCTTTCATCAATAAACACTATTTAATATTGAAATATCATCATTTAGGCTTGAGTGGGATTCTTTTGTCTTAGTCAAATTTCTCATTCACCTTATTAGAACTTCTAGTCATGAATTAAATTCATTAAGGAATTTTTATGAATTTTAGGTGTAAATCCTTCAATTAACTCGTAACTATATTCATAGAAAGATAAAAGACCAATCCTCATGATTAAAAAACTACCAACATGTAACAAATGGACACTATCTTTAGATACAGGCCCTTCGAAATATCAACACCACCTGTTCTAACTCCTTCAATCCCAGACACACTCGACTCTTCTTTTTTATCAACTCAGTCAATGATTAATGAGGAAACAAATAGTCATATCATCTCTTTATCCATGGAATAACTCCATAAAACTTGGAAAACATTGCGATTATAAGGAGGTGTTGGTATATCATTAGAGACATTCTTCTTTTCTCAAAATATCCAAACCTTCAAAATTCAGATCCATCTTCGATGGTTGATAAAGGAATGGATTGGGTAGATAATTGATTCATGATTGCTATTAGATTACGTTAAATTTCATGCTGATTTTGGTTCATCTAGCCTCAATGTTTGGTCATAGAAAAATAGAGCTTTGACATCATTTTTAGTCAGCTCAATCCTATATCATATCACATCTCTTGGTGGTGCTCATCAATACAGAATATCATCCAATAGATCAAAATCATTTTTTCCATTGAATGATTATTAATCAAAAAAATTCTTGAGATATGAACCTAATGTTTCTCATTTGATATTCCTAATTCATTGTATCTCAACATATCTCTATATTTTTTATTTGATTCTTATTATGTAATCCCCAGTTTGTCTTGATAAATTATATTTTGATTTAGTCGATTCCTAACTTTGAAACTCACATTGGTCGAACTCAACACAGGAATCAATGAATCCTTATCTTAAGATGAGCCCAAAATCAATGCACCTTGCTAATTCTTGACATATATTTCAGGTTCTCCTAGCATGAGTTTGATAATGGTAAAGGGAAAGGTCTTATGAATCTTTTTTGAAAATATCCAATGAGCCTCAATCATCATACGAGGATCCACAAAATTATCTTATGAGGTTATATTTACAAAATTATTATAAGGTATATGAAGATACTTGTAGCAATAATTATCATATGAGAACATATAATTTTAAAAAACAACCTATAATAAAAATATAAACATAAGTGAAATTTAAAATGAAATAAATAAATCTTTGAAAAAAAATGAAATTAATAAAAATATAATATTTTTCAATACTCAATGAGTACCCCATAAAAATAAATAATCCAAAAATTAAAAAGGGACATGAATACATATAATATAACACTCAAAAAACCATTAAAAACAAATCAAAATACTATTTGAATTTAAAATTTACCAACAACCCAAAAAAATTTGTTCTTAAAAAAAGAAATCAAACTAAATAAATATTCATAAATTACACATAAAATATTATAATTTTCATAAAAATCATCAAGAATTATATTTTCAATATTTTTTTTCATTTTTGTTGTTATTTCTCATTAAATACTCATTTAAGAACAAAATATATATGAAATATTATAAAATATGTAGAAAAAAATGAATTAATTAATGTCCACATAAGCATGTAGATAAGAATTGGATACTCTACAATTTATGGTCATAAAATGAAGAGATTTTTTCTATGCAATTTAAATTTATAAAATTGGGTATCTATGCTATGTAGTTTATAGTTAGGCAACTTAGAATTTATAAAATTCCATTTAAATTCATGTAGTGATGACTATATTGTATGTAGTTTAAAGTCATGAAGTTTAGACTACTAGGTGAATAGAACCTAGAAATTAATTATTTGGGACTTATTCATGAGTGGCCCTTTTTTGGTATATACTATTTGTTAGTAACTCAAAAGGAGATGGTATGGTTGGGGAATTCACCTACCAGGAGGATGTTTTTATATTCCTCATTTCAGTCCATGGGGAAATATTATGATTTTTAAATAATGAAATGAGATATGAGTCACCTTATTCTTATCACAAAAGGAATGATAGGTAATCCTATTATCATCACTTAGGGTATCTTATGAACATACAATAAGGAAGAATGGGTCTTTGTATACTCATCACAAAGGGTATCTTATGCATGTAACATAAGGTGGTTGGGTTCTTATTCTCTTCACATAAGAAGGATTGTAATTTTTTGGAAATACCACATATCAAAGGGGATATGGGAAGGTATTAATGTTGGGATTGATCCTTAGGGTGTTTTACTACATATCCTGCTAGAGTAGGAATAAAAAATCACATAGTTTATGTTTTATAGTTTATGGTCTTGTGAAAGAATTTATCCATGTTTATTAAATAATATCATAAGGACTATGTGTTATATAGTTTAAATTAATGCGTTTAGGTCTAATAAATGAAGTAACTAACAAAAAGTTGGTGTGATAGTAACACACGAGTGACCTTATTTGTTTACTATGGTAGGTGAGTAGGGTAAAGGTATTTTTGGAAAACTAAGAGGAGGATCTCAACATAAGGAATATGTGGAAACCAAGAGGAGTATATTGACTCAAGGTGTATGAGGAAACCAAGAGTAATATCTCAATAGAAGAAATTATAGAAACTAAGAGGAGTATCTTTACATAAGGTCTTATTGGAATAAAGGTGGGTACTAGGTAGGTGACCAAGGAAAATGGGAACTCAGGTGATAAGACTGGGAGAAGTGGGATCCAAGGGAAGAGGCCTAGGTAATGTGGAAACCCAATTAAAATTCTTGAATAAAGTGGGACAATAGCTAGGATACTAGGTAGAAGCGTCTAATAGGTTGGAGACCTTAGAAATGTGGGAACCCATGCAAGATACCCAAGAAAAGTGGAACATAGGATGGATTCCTGGTTTAAGTTGTACCCAAGTAGGAGAACTAGAAAAAATTGGCACCCAGTTAGGTGTCCTAACTGATGTGGAACACTAGTAAGAGACCTGGGTAAAGTGGTTCACAAGTAATTGGCCTGTACAAATGGGTGATCAGGTATCCAAATGATCAAGTGTCTGATGGTTAGGAATCTCAACATTCATGTGTTTAATGCTCAGGTATCCTAGCCCTCAGGTGTACTAGTGCTTTGGTTTCCCAATGATCAGGTGTCCTGACACTCAGGTGTCTTGGCGATTATGTGTCCTAGTAATTAAGTGTATTGTAAATCATGTTTGCAGTTCCTAGGTGATCCAATGATTAGGTTTCCCGAAACATATGTGTTTTGGTTCTTAGGGAATGGATCTAATTTGGAGGTCCTGGGTGTAGAATATATTTCCCCTATCCTTTGGTTTTTAATAAAAAATAACTTTAAGGAAGGATTTTTTGGAATTATTGGGAGCGTAGGTCAGAGCTTCATTCACTCAGGTTCTCCGGGAGTGCGATTCATTCTTAATTCATGTATAAAATATGGGTAAAATGGTCCTTTTTTAGGAATCCACTATGGTGGCAACCCATCTATGGGAAGTAACTACCTTGGGTGCCCCAACATGGTTCAGGTAATTTGGAAATAGTGGAAGATAAGGGTGAAAAGAAAGGGTTCCTTTAGTAGGGAATGTGTTTATGTGACTATGTCAGGATGTGTGATATAAGGGTGTACAATAATGGTGCCCATTAAGTAGGGTGTGGTGGGGAATGACATTCCGAGTTCACCCACAAATAGAAATATATATTCTTAGGTATGGTAATTTACTTCAAGAAAACTTAATCGTAAAGGTTCAACTTCAAACAACTATCACTTTTAATTCGAGTTTTCATTTTAGCTCTGTGACCTATCAAATTTAATCCAATGAAACTAGATATGACCTTGTTTATAGGTATCCCCAGTAGTAGGTGTTTTCCAAGGCCACGAAGTGTCAAAGAGACCCTAAAAATGGGTTTCATGATTTTTATTACCTTTTCATCATAAATGGATAAAATATATATCCTACTATAGAAGGGAGGTTCTCACCACTACATCACTGAACTAGGAAACATTTTTGAGGAATATTCATTCCTTGGTTCGTGAGAATTCAATAAATAAATGGAAATCCACGTTGATTCTTCTACATGCATAGGGATAATTTTCTACCCATACTTGAATTTTGTTATCCCAGTGATGGCTATATCATGGATTCCATGGAAAAGTTCATGGAACATATTTTTCAATGCCAACAAATGTCCTTTTTGAAAAATATATATTTTTTTCAATGAAAAATATGAATTTGAGGTAATATAGGGAACTTTACTACATTAATTGAACATATGGTAGAATTATAGTGTTTCATCACCAATGAGAGGATATTAACCAAGATTTGGAACTCAACTCATGTAAAATTTGGCACAAATAAGATAATATTGACTCAAGTTATTTGATTTTTTCCAAGGAGGATCATGACCTAAGGAATTTGTGTTGTATAGAGCATGATATTGTATCGAGTATTTTTTATTTCCATGAGGAGAATATAAAATCAAGGATTTTTTATTTAAATAAGGAGAATATCAACTCAAATATTCTTCTTTGACCCATGAAGAATAATCAACTCATCTATTTTGATATTCTAATATTTGATTAGTAGAGGAAAACCTGATCTAAATAGATGGGACCAAATGCTAAGATAGTTGGGGGAAAAGAATAAAAGAATAATTTATAGATGAACTAGATATTAGAGATCTAGATTTCACTACATATCCCATGAGAAAAAGAATCATGAAACACATAGTTCTCGACATGTTCAATTTCATTCTTGTTTATGATTAAAAATAGAATAATATCTATGGTTATACCATGGATAGAAGATCCAATTTTGTACACATATTTTTATAATTTATGGATGATATAGAAAACCTAACACGAGTTTAGAGACCTTATACTAAGTGATATTAAATAAAAGTCGAAATTTATGGAAAGGTATGGAATGAGTGATATGAAGTTGACTACACGTCCTTTAAGAATGAATCAAGACACACATTTTTCTTAGAAGAGAGTCTATATTCTGACCAGGATTATATATAAGAGATAATATAATTATTTCATCCCAGTGAGGATTTATTTTTAAAAACCTGATGTGAACTTGTATGAAAATACACTAGGAACTATTACATAGATTTGTCTCATATGTAAGAAAATTGGGTTACATAGAATAGATAATGATGAATAGTTTAAGGTCTTGCAAGATAGACCATTGAATTATGTAATTTTTGGTAATGTGAAGAAGACCGAAGCACACAATATGAATTTTCCAAGAATATACTATCTAATTAAAAAATTTATCTACCAAAAAGAGTATCACTACTCAATTTATTCATTCTTAAAAGAGGATTACATTAACTCATGGATTTTGTTTATTCACAAAAAAGTGTACCAAAAAAATAAAGGTTATAAGAATTGGATGTCATAATATTTCCTTGAAAATTAGTATGATGCACTAATGTATAACATCAAGGGTATTTTAATATAAGTAAATAGTTGGGTTATTGAATGTGAAAATCATAACATAAGAATTTCTATGTTTTTTGTAGTTAATGATAGGTGATAATTGGTCGACCATTGAAAATTAAGGACCACCCTCACACTCTTTGTAAAATGACACATGGGGTTAAGCGGGATCTTTCCACTAGGAGTAAAAACATTAACCAAGTCTGCATATTGGATATAATGAAACCATTATATTCAAAATATATTTCTATGAAACTAATAATAGAATTAGGAATTAATGTTGGGGTTCATTCAGATCAGTAATTCACCATGTTATCAATTTGTCTGAAAGGGAGAACAAAGAAGATACACTCACGGTTTTGGGTTTCCAAGAGGAGTATCTTGAATCAAAGAATTTAGGCCACTAAGAGGAGTATCTTGACTCATGGAATTATTTTGATAGTGATTCATACATCAATGGTATAGATTATGTTCATAGAGAAAATGCTATTAATGAAGGGTTTGAGAAACCTATTTGTTACACCACTATGTATTGAACACATTCATGAGGTGAATAGATATGGGAAAAATAAATTAGTGTCTATAATCACCTTAATGAGATGGTTTTATTCATGTTTATATGTAGCCTTATCATGAAAATAAATATGCCCATGATATAGTAAAATCTCACATGAATGAGAAAATAATATATGCTATAAATTTTTCCTAGACCGGTGGGTGTATCAACCACACATTGACTTTTTCTAGGGTTAAGGTTATGTCCATAAAAGCTTTTTGCCTTTTATATTTCACACTAAAATTTTTTATTAATATATTAAAGGAAAGGTTTAGCAATTAGACACTTGACTTTTTATTAGAACACCCTTTATGGGTTTTTAAAATAATTATAATTTTTATCTTTTTTGATGTTTCATATGATTTAAAAGCTACTTAATCTATAAAAGGGAATGGATTAAAAAGAAACAATTGAAATTTATTTCAGGTCTACCATTAGTGATTTTATCCTCACAATCCTTTGTATATATTTTAATGCTTCGTATATTATAACCTTTTCCAACTCTACAAAAGAGAATAGATTAGTGAGAATGAATCACATATGTGTTACTTTCATCTTAAGATTTTACAACTCTATCAGGCATTTATCCATCTACTTATAGAGAAAATATGTAAATATAAATAATCCTTTTATTTTATGTCCCAAAAACTAGAGGTAGGGATAATAATTGTGATTATCTTTTATAGAAACCACATTAGGTCTCTTAATACCAAGTAGCTTAAGAAACCTATTATATAATGAACAAATGAAGGATAAATACACTTTAACTGTCCTTAACAGATAGACCATGTTTCTTCTTTCAATGAGATATGGAAAACCCTAATTCTTTGTAACAATTTGTTTATTCTATATAAATCCTTATTGCTGAAGAAGCCAATACTTGGGTGTTACTGAATCTATTATCCCCTCATATATCATCTCTTAAAGATAATACATATAGATGAATAACTTATATATTGTGGTCCCTATAAATAGATATAAAGGGAATTAATTTGAGTGTTTTCCAAAATTTTCATTCTCCAGTATCCTATTCCATGGTAGATTGAGCAAATTATTCTCTAAGGTGAAGGAAAAATATCTAAAAACATGGTCTGATAAGAAAAAACACAACCTTGTTTTATCTACCTCTGATTGGTTAAAAACATTGTTTCCCATGAATATAATATATGAATGATCAGAATGATCACATGAATAAATTTTATATCAAGGTGATGATGCCCTCATATCAATTGATTCAAGGGAAGATCTTGAAGCTATTGATAACTAAGTCATAAATGGGTCCACCCATTGATTATAGATCTGAAAAATTCTTTAAGATTTAATGTTTTTCCCTAAGGTTGAATATTGTATGGAATTCATCTAATGATTATATAAATAATATTAAAATTCTCCCAATCCTATGGTATGGGGTTCTTCAATGCTTGGAGGCCCCTATAATAGGAGGCTAACACTTCACTATAGGGAAAATATCCCTAAAACAACTATGTAATTATATTTCACTGATTTTTATTTTATTACTAAAATTGAGATATCCATTAATTAATAAGGATTTCCTTATTATCTTTATAGGCATAACATGAAAAATAAATTAGGTCACTGTTAACATTCCTAATGACATGATGGGGGGATGAACCACCTAGGTTAGTACATTAGTGACTGGATCCGTCTTTGTCATTAGGAACATTCTATATCAGTATTGATTCATGATGCATCAATAAAGTTGGATAAGCATTCTTTAAATGAGGTTGGGGTGATACAAATATAATATTTTTATAATTCTAGGAGTAAAGTATGGAAAAAAACTATTGATTCTAAGATTAATTTTTAAGTGTGTGGTTTTCTCCTTTAAGATTTCACTCATTAATACTAGGTGAAAATTCATTATAACTAGATGATACCATATTGGTGGAAACAAAGGATCCCATTTCTTAAAACTCTTCTCTATTAGTGTTTTTTTCTATTCAAATAACATTTACTATGGAAAAATGATGCTCCTCATTAGAAGAATATCTTATTTTTTGTTGGATGATTCCCATTGGTGGTACTCATAAGAAGAGGATATCATGTGGTGAGATGGTTCCCAAGGTCTCATTTAGTGGTATGGTGCCCATGGTCCTATTTGGTGGGACGGTGTTTTGGGATTCATTTGGCGGGATTGTTCCAATTCTCCAAATGATGGGGATATAACGTCTAAGAGAGTTTTTATTGGTTTAAGAATACTTGGGGACCCAACTTGAACCTTGTTACACTTGTACATATTATGTTAGATATAGGTACGATGATAATTAGAGGATTGTATATTCTATATTTTATAGGGAATTTGGGTCATTATTTATTGATTCGGTTGTGCCCAGATGATAGAATGTGAATGATTCACTAGATTCTAGATCATTTATATATCGAACATTAATGTGTTCTTATATAGGTCATTTTTCTATTATTCTTCTTCTTTTGGGAGAGTGGTTTACAAAAATATTACATGAATAGTAGGATTGTTTATTAATAATTGAACATCCTCTATAGTGAGTCTTTGAATATGAAGCATTTTTAGATTATGTAATGAAACATATAATGGTTATGTAAATAATTCAGGTGATAATTCTTTCATTATTCATATGGATTCTTTATTTATGATAGTATATTCAAGTTTTCTATAAATAAGAGATGAATAACCTAAGAACCTTATAATTATTCAAGGATTAAATTTTATTCTTCCCACTCTTGAAGTTATGTCACCTTGAACTTATCGAATTGAGGGTGATAACATTTTTTTCTGGATTTTCATGAATTACTTATCTATGATGTTGGTCCTTGATAATATATTTCCCCCATTATCTAAATATCACCCTCTAGGTGTTATAATGTGGTAAAAAACCCTTACATCCCAATGAGATAATTTAGGGGGAGTAGTGTGGTTAAAACTCATTCTGTAGATTCTTTACATATATCCCTAATAATTTTTTCTAAGGAAGATTTATTTCCAAGGAATATATCATACCCTTATATCTTGTGATGGAATCCATGAATCTCTTATTACATTAATTCTTGAAATTTTAGAGGTCAAGGATAATTTGTTTCTTTAGTGTAGAGAGGAATTTGCCGAGGAATTACTAACAATGATCATCTGAGCATTTAATAAACCCAAATTTAAGGTTATTAACCAAATAAATGTGGGGAATTCTAAAGTATTTATTAAGAATTTGGGTTTGTTATCCTCTTGTTGTTATGGGGTTCCAAACATTGGGAAACACTTGGAAGAAAAATTGGTGAGATTCTGATCTAGATATCTAATTTCATTAAATTTGGAAAAGTTAGGATTCTAAAATTTTAATTGAGGATGTATCAAACACACCAATTTGGGATAAAAATTCCTCTATAATTATATCAATTTACATCCAATTTTTATTTCATCCATAAATTTAGTGTGATAATCTTGTAATTATTGGGATTCCATCACATGAGTCAGACTTAAGTGAATTTCTAGAACTAGAAACTGATGTTTCCCCAGTGATGGGAGTTCTGGATAACTAATTGGTGATGTAGTCAAATAGGTTGACTGATGTTGTCCCGAAATGATAGGTTTTTGGACTCTACATTTTTAGATTGGGAAATATTCTCTCACTGAAGAGGGTTATCCAGATTAGGTATTTCCCTGAACCAAAAACCATACATAGTGGGTATTTCCCCATGACAAATTCGTCATTGATCTATTAAATTTTCATGATTTTTTACTCAAACTAAGTAATATATTTTTTTATAATATAGATATACTAGTATTGGGTTTCAGGTAGGCTATGGATGTGGCCAAAAACTTTCATTTTTCTTTGAAAGAATCCCACTGAGTGTTCAATACATTAATTTTCAGAGAGAAAAAAAATCATGGGACTTATTTTATCACTGGTCATGTACTCCTTCCTCATGTACATCTATATGAGTGAAATTCTATACATATTCCTCCTCTTAGCTATGTTTTCTAAAAATATCATTTTTAAATAATTATTTAGGCCAATAATGTTGACTTTTACTGATGTTTAAACTCTAGTAGGAGACATTTATTTCATTAGGGGAGGTATATTTGTCATATAGGTATATATCTTCCCAATGGATGATATTGGAGATGACTGTGGGGGGTTAAAATTACCCCAACCCTATTGGCTAGGTTATCCTTGGGATATTATAGTTACAAAAATAATTCTCCTAACTTCCTAAGAACATATTGTATTGGGTGTTGGATGCAACATAATACCACTATGTAGACCTCTATATGGGTTAATGTTTTCTCTCATTGGTGGGGGTCTGTTGAAGAAGTCATTATAGCCAGCTTTGATGATGTCTGAAGCTTCTACCTAAAATTGATCTGAAACTAACCCAGTGAAAATATCATGATATACTAGTAGGACTTATATATTTTAGAAGGAGTAAGGATTTGGGCATGCTTTCAAGTTATAGTGGTTAAATTCCCTCAAAGATCTCTCATTTTGGATCCTTGATTCTGGTTGACTAGGGTTGACATAACTTCATTTGGAACTTCCTATAGAATTGGGGTCATGTGCTAGTGATAATGATCATATTGAATAAGAGACATTCCTATAAACATCCTATATGGTTTTTGAACATAGTATATTTCCTTATCCACCTCCCTAAGATAATAAAGGTAAGCATTTACTTTCTCTAGGGAGAGACTCCCAAAGAGGATGGATGTTGAGATCGGGGCTGCCTTCCCTTTATCAGGTTGTCTACATAGTGTGGTCCTTCATGGATTCATTCTATCATGATTAGAATGAGTTGTTTACAAGGTTGAAATTATCCATTCAAGGAGGTATCCTTAAACCATTGAATTCACTATCTAGAACTACAAGTGTTGGGTTGGTGAAAACCTACGTTGGTTCCTTGAAACTATGATGGATATAAAAATAACGGAATTATAAGATTTAGGTTCCATCAGCTAGTGGTTTATGGTATCCCTTTATATTGTGAGATTATCCACATCCTTTCTGGATATCCTAAATCCTTATAGTATGTTCCTTATATATTCCAATTAGATTCCAAGGGAGAACAAGAAACCCATCATTATAGTACCACTAATATCAATGCATGGTCAATCAACATCTTTATTAATTAATGAATCACATTAGGTTTACCATTATATTAATAAGGGATCCTATGTATCATGAACACATTTTTGATATTTTAGGTTTCACATAACTATCCCATATTCCAAAGGAGGTCAACATCTCAATCATATAGGGTGGGGATCATGACACCTTTTGTTAGATGAGAGGATTGGAGTTCAGATCATCCATTAAGGTATATTATTTACTTTTATGAGATTCTATTATAGATTTTATAAATGAATTTAAATTATTATAAATATTAATACTAGTTACCCTTAATTAAATTTATTGAATGATAACATGCATTTCATTAGAAAATTACAAATGTGAACTATACTGTATCTCAATTTCTCTATGTATTTTGTTACTTTATAATTTATGTATATAGAGGAAGGCACTATATCTTTTATCTCCATAAAGGGAGGATTTGGGCCATTGTTAAGGGAGGTAAGATGTGTTTTAAAGCTTCAATCGAGTCCAGGAAATGGGATTCTTATATATCTCAGTATAGGGGATCCAAATGCATATAGTTCAATGACATTTAACAAGACATGAAATACCTTTACTATCATGTGACATGGACTATGCTGGTGCCTTTTATGATTTTTCATCTATGATGAAGTGAATTTACTCTTAATTTCATATATATATATATATGATCAATTAAAATTAGTTTAACTTTGTAAGAAATGGACTACTACAAATAGTTTAACGTCATGTGCGATAGACTTTTATGTCAATAAGTTTAACATCATGTGATAAGGAACTTTTGTTATAAAACATATAGTCTCACAACTAGGAATTAGAATTTATATAGTTTATAGCTGTATAATAAGGACCCTTATAATATTATTTTTAAATTCATGCAACATGGGATTTGTTCTATGTAGTCTATAATCATTAAACTATAACTTTATGTTATATAGTTTAAAGTCATCTAGCGAGGACTATATAATATTCCATTTAAATTAATGCAGCTAGGAATACTCGATGAAATGAACTTACTAATGGATCATGTTAGACTTATTATTGAGTGATCCTTTCCAGTTCATCATGTTTATTGGTAACTCAATAGGGGGGGTATGGTTAGGAATTACACCTATTCAAAGGCTATTTTATCTTCTTCTTTTTAGGTTATGAGGGAATATTATTCTCATAAAGTAAAGAAATGAGATATGTGTCACCTTATAGTCATCACATAAATAATTATGGTTAATCCTATGCTCATCATATATATCATATTATTACCATCAAATAGTGAAGAACATGTACTCTTATGCTTTTCACCTAGGGAATCTTATACTCACCACATAAGGAAGTTGGTTTCTTTTTCTCATCACATAATAAGGCAAGTAATTTTCTTGATATACTCCCTCTATAGGTGTATAGAAGATGGAAGTGGTACTAGTATTTAACATCATGGATGCATTCTACACACCACACTACAACAAGATTCAAAACCAACTTAGTCCAAGTTTCACAATTTAAGGTCATGTGGTAGAATCAGAGCATACATTTTATCATCATATGATACAGACTATGTGATATATATTTGAAAGTTATATAGCTAGGACTACTAGATGAAAAGTATCTATTATAGGTTAGTGTGAGAGTTATTCGTGAGTGATTATTTCTACATTACTATGGATGATGAACAAGGTGGTGGTTTTTTTGGGAAACCAAGAGGAGGATATAGTATTAAGGCATATAATAAAACCAAGATGAGTATCTTGACTCAAGGTGTATGAGGAAACCAATAGAGGTTTTACAAATCAAGAATTTTTTGGAACCAATATAAGTATCTTCACTTTAGGTGTTATTGGGAAAATGGTGGTCATCTAGGTAGGTGACCATGGCTAGTGGTTGCTTAGGTTATAGGCTTGGGAGTAGTGGTTACTGAGGAAAAAGGATTGGGTGAAGTGGACAACCAAGTAAGTGGCATGGATGAAGTGGGAACCCTGGCCTGAGAACTGGGCAAAGTGGCACCACAGTAGAGGGCATGACTGAAGTGGGTTCCCATGTTTGATAACTGGGAAAAGTGGTACCTTGGTAGGTGGAATGTGAATAATGGTACCAAATTAAGAGGACTTGGTAAAGTGGGAACCCAGGTAGGAGACTTATGTAAATTGTTTCTTAGGTAAGATACCAAGGGGAAGTGGGACCCAGGTAGTATACCTAAAATAATGGGTGTTATGGTGTTTCTATTCTTAGATTCCTCTATTACTAAGTGTTTCTATTCTATGTTCTCCTTGTTCATAGGTATCCCAACACATATATTTCCTAATTACTAGGTTGTTTTTCACTAGGGTTTTCAGATTATTAGGTATTATAGCAAAAAGGTGCTCTAGTGATTAGGGATTCAAGATCTTAGGTGTCCCAACACTTAGGTATTTATTCAACCAGGTGTCTCGACACTGATGTATCCCTACATTGAAGTGGTTTGGTGCTCAGGTTTCCTGACACTTAGGTGGTCTCAAACTCAAGGAACAAATATAATTAATAGTTGATTAGAATATATTTTTCATCTAATCGTATTATACTTTGACTCTAAAATCAATTTAAGAAAGTCTCTACTATAAGGCTTTGGTGCTTAGGCTGGAGCTCTGTGCGCTCAGGTGCACCAGGTGTTTGGTTTTTCCACAATTCATGTCTAAAATGGTACTGAAAGGGGTAATTTTATAAATAACACCTAGGATGGGAACCTATCCATGGGATGTAACTACCCTGTGCCCCTGATTATGGGTTTAGGTACGCATTTCTAGGTGTATAGTAGGGTGCGCAGAGCATGGAATTTAAGGAAGGGTGAACCCGCATATCTACATCTTTGTGTGTGGAACTGGAATGCATGACACTAGGTCCTGTAAATAAGTGCACCCATGATGGGTTTTACTAGTTAGAGCTTTCATAGAGCTAGTCATGAATGTACTTTTGTTTGGGTGTGGACATCAAGAAAACTTCATAATAAAAGTTCCAATTCAAAGATAAATTTTTTTATAAGATGATTGTTTTGGATCTCTAACCTAAGAAATTTAATCATTTGAAACAAGATATTTCATTAGTTATAGGGTCCACTAATGGAATGGTTTTTCAAATTCTAAAATGTGTCTAAAATACCTAAAAAAATTGGTTTTATATTTACAATAACTTTTTTTAGAAATGGATAAAATACATGTCCTACTCCCAATGGTAGATTCTCACTACCACATTATTGGATTGGTAAATATTTTTGAGGAATATACATAACTTGATGAGTGATTAGTCATTTTTTCCATTAATATCCTATTTATATATTCAATGTTAACAAAGATAATTTTTTTCAAACACTTAACTTTTGTTTAGTTAATAAGTAAAATATCATGTCTTCCAAAAAACAGTTAATGGAATATATTTTTTTGGTTATAACAAACACCAGGGTAAACACACTTTTCCAATCTCTATGATACAACAAAAATTTAATTTTGAGATCATTAAGGAAAATGTTTTACATTTCAATGACCAAAAACCATTAAATATTCATCTAAAATAACTATAACTGAATAAAATTTCTAGATCTATACATTATATAATCTTTTAAAAATTTTCATTCTTAAAAATATAGAAAATAAAAATTCAAAAAGAAATAAATCCATCACTAAAAACTCAATCCATCATAATACATATCCATTAAATGTAATTGACTATAAAAGTTTAACCCTATCATCTCAATAGAAAATTAAACAATTACAATATGAAATTTCATGAATTTAAAATATAACTACATAAAAAATAAAAAATAAAAATAACATAGAATATTGAATTTTAATATGTGATTATCATTCACAACTACACTAATCCCAACCACTATGTATCCTTAAAAACATAGTAATGATATAACTAATCTACAAAACTCAAATTTATGAACTTGTATCACAGTGAGAAATTACACATATATAACATCCTATGTAATCTATTTATCCCCCCAATAAATTACATGAGAATCATTATAAAGGTACTTTTAAATCATTGAAACATAGAAAACTTAATGAACTCACTCTAACATGGTTGGAATTGCTAACCGATACAATTCTTCACCAAGATGCTCCAACACACTAAAAGGTCCAATGCACCTCAAATAAAGATTTAATCCTTATCCAAAACTAAAATTTACATGAAAAATTGAAACCAAATAAAAAATGATCCACACTAGGAAACTATGATGTTATTATATTTAATTTTTCATATATCTTATTATGATTTTTTCTATCCTTATTCACTATTGGATCATCTATGCACTCTCAGTTATATCTTACTTGAAATCTAGTACAATGATTGTTGTTCAGTAACACCAACACAATATAAAGTTGATCAAAATAGTTGACTATAAAATTACACAAATTATGTCATACCAATAGATGAGTGGTTGTTTTTATTATAATTAAACTGATAACTTGGTAAATTCTCAACCCATTATAATTTAAAAGCTAAAATAAACACTTTAAAAAATGTCCTCTAAAGACTGAATTGTTTACTCAGTTTGAATATTAGTCTATGAGTTAATATGGTACTAAGATAATACTCGGTAGAAAAAATGTTACACTCCCCTCCACATCCATGATTTAAACCAAGATTCATGGTCTCAATTGGTCATTATTAGAACCCCAAAAAATTTCATTACCTCATAATATAAAGTCTTATAAATCTATCAATTTATAATTGGATATTAATTGGTAATAAGTGAACTAACTCTGTATATATGTTGATTATAACATATATAAAATCGTATCCTCTTAAAGTAAGAGATGAACCAATCATTAAATTGATGGAAATGTCCTCTCACTTATACTATAGAACATTCAAGGGATGTAATAATATTTTTATATCCAAATGTTCAACATTCACTTATTGGTACATAAGTGACTTTTAAGAAAAATAAACCATTTAATTATTCACCCCAATCTGCAAATACTATTTCTTTAAAGTGTGATACGTCTTCACAGTATAGGAATTTACCACTAAAGGCGAGTTATGGAACTTATAATAAACTTTTTTATCATTCAATGAGAGACATATAATTTTCTATAATACAATATTCGATGTTCATCATCCTTCCAATCATCTAGAGTATATTTTCTAACTAAATGTTCTCTCTATACCCCATCTTTTGTGTCTCCTAATAAATTCTCTTCTATCCATTGAAACAAATTAGAATGAATCATCATTTGATATAGGAAACCTTTACCACTATCTAATCCAAGCCCAAGTAAAATGTCTTGAGTAGATCCACTATCATCCATTCATAAATTTATTTAAGAGAAACATCAGCATAATAATTTCTATTTAATGAATTAGGAACCACATTAAATTTTTTAGAAGTATATATAATCTTATAATTATCAACCTATATGAATTCCACCCATCTCTAATGTAATAATTTTAAACATTTCTATGAGAATATATAACATAAAATCTTGGGATTCATAAAGACAAAAAAATTCTCCAAATAGGTAATGTATCAATATCTTCAAATAAAATAATATATATATAAACTCAAGGTCATGAGTAGTTTAGTTATTTTTATAATCTTCTAACTTTCTCTACCCCTAATATACGACTTTCCCCTTTTAATCAATATATATCCCAATATCTGATGATAAAAATCATAATAATATAGAAAAAAAACAATTTTTTCCATAGGTAAATATATAATATGAGAGATAATTAGATTTTATTTCTTTTAGAAATTTAAAAGGGGTTTGAAACAACTATGTACTGATAAAATAATGATATTTATGGATTGTGTTAAATTAGTTTAGATTTGAGGAACTTCAGAAAAAAACTTCCTATAATAATGAGATAAACAAAGATAAATATGTACCTTAAATACATTATCCAATATATCCCAAGAAATAGATCCTTAATATTTTATGGATCTATAGATATAACTTATCAAAAAAGAAAATGGAAGAAAAATGAATAACTCATGAATAAAATTTCACTTCAACATCTTATCATACAACTGATTCCATTAAATAATCCCCAGAACTATCCTCAGATTCATGGTATTACCATCCTTTGAATTTGAATAAACCAAGATGTCAGTATGAATACCAAATAAAATATATCATATTATGGAGGAAAAACATTATGTATAAATCCCATAAAAACTATTGGTACATTTTTAAATCAAAAGGGAATTATTATTAATGTGAAATTCCTATATTGAGACTGTAATGTTTTAATTGGAACATCCTCCTACTTCACCCTCTTTCAACAATCATTCAACCAAAAATTCATTAGTAAATGTAAATATTCCTTTAATATTCCAATTATCTACATCTGGGAGGATAATTCCTAGAACTTGGGTCTTGGTTTGAGGGAGGATTGTAGTAATGAAAATCTAGTGGAGGAAATCTTGTTCATAAGGTGACATCCTAGAACCCAGTGAGAAAGTATCCATGCATGGATATTAATATGTGAAAAATATTTATTGCATAAGAGTCACTCTGATAGTATTGAATATGTCTTCCTAGAAATTCATAAATCCTGTATAAGAATATTCATTGGGATGCATGAGAATGAATTACTTTATTCACTGAAAGATAAAAGTTGATCAAACAAATTCAACTACAAACTAGAGATGACAATGTTCATGGAAGGCTCCTCATTTATCTTGAGAGGTGGGGGAACTAGATGACTCGATTTGACCTAATTTAAATATATGGGGTGGGACCAATTTCTCTTATGAATATGTGATATATCTAATATTAGATGACTTTATTGATTGTAATTTTATTATTATTATTCTTTTTCAGTTAGTATAAATAAAAGATGATGTGTTTTCCTATGGATTTAAGATTAAAGTTAAAACCACATAAATATATTATTGTTGTATCATTTATTTTATTATTATTTTATATGTTTATTTCTAGGAGTTGTGATTGTTTTGAGTTATGAGTGTGAGAGATTTGGTGTGGTGGCATTGTTTGATTTTACATATTAGTTCCAAAACATTTTTTTTATGTGGTTATATAATTATGGGAGTTCATAATTTTTTATTTACATTTAAGTTTCAATGATGTGATTACATATAAGTGGTTATATAGATCCAATTTTTTTATTAGGTATTATAATTAAAAAAGTCTCTATTCACTCCATATACATCTCTCAAGAAACATTCCCGTGTCTATGACTTTTTTTTTCAGTAGGTGTTAATTTTGTCAAATAGAATGGAATTGGAAGAAGGAAAGGTTTGGATAAAAAAAATTTAAGGAATAAAATTAGTTTCTTGATGATTTATATAAATAATTGTATATTTTAGAAGTAACTTTAGGTTCTTTTTGAAGTATTTATATCAGAATTAATGGATAAAGAAGAATGAGTAAGGCTTGACAGAGAACTTTAAGTGATACATATTTTTTGGGAAAAGAAAATTTCCTTCAATATTTGGGAAGTGAAAACCTCTATGGAATTGATAAAGGATATAACACAAACAAAAATGTATATATATATATATACACATATATATATGATAGTCCAATAGTGATGAAAAATTTTTACTAATGTGAAGGTTGTTTAACATGAGAATATAAGAAATAATGCTATATAATAATCATGTAAATAGTTTTAAAATGATTTATAGTCAAATAGAATAAGTTAAAGTGAAATTCAAAGAAGATTTATATTTTTTTTCCAATTTCATCACTTTTGGAATCATGGTCTTTTATGGTGACCATCCTAATAAATTCTTATGAAAAACTAACATAGTGTTTGAACATGTTCATGAACTAATTTTTAATGAAAAGATCAAGTAAAGGGATGTCCAGTAACCCACTTAAACCTTTATCAATATAGGATATAGATGAAATTCAATTCAATAGAAAGGTCATTGGAAATTGGAAGATATATCAAGGGAGAAGAGTTGAGGTAAATTTATTGGGCCCAAAATCGTATATTTCCATTGAGAGAAGAAGGAAAATTTGGAGAAAAT
Source organism: Viscum album (assembly GCA_963277665.1). NCBI lineage: Eukaryota > Viridiplantae > Streptophyta > Magnoliopsida > Santalales > Viscaceae > Viscum > Viscum album. The sequence continues at coordinate 502,143 of CAUJRU010000401.1, read as the reverse complement.
TATTATGTAATATAGGGTAAATTATAGAAGGGGAGATTTTGAAAGATAAATTTCCACAAAAAAATAACTCAAGTTGTGTGAAAATTACTACAGTGTGTTTAAATTTTATTGGAATCATGGATTATTGATTTTTATGATTCATTACATTCTATATATGAGAGGGTATGCATAGTGAAATTTTTCTTTAGAACATGTGGTAGGTTCTATCTACCTGATGATAAATTTCTAGAGATCATGGGGATGGGAGAAGTGAAATTCTAAATTTCAAATAGAATCTTATTGAGTTATAGGGAGTTATACATATACTAGGGTTTTTGAAGAATCTAATTTCCATTGTTCAACTAGAAGAAGTAGGATTGGTAAAATGATTCATAGATAGAGTATATAAGATTAAACAGGGTTCCATGGTGGTGAAAAGAGGTGTAAAATATATAATTTTGAATTGGATAAGAATATCATAGAGAAAAACTATTCCTACAACAAAAAATTATGGATTTCAAGAATTTTTTAATTTCAATCTTGGGAACATGAGTGATAAGAACCTGTAATTCTTAGTGGATAAGTGTATACTGAAGCTAGGTTACATGGCCTTTAAAAATTGTGATAGTTATACACTTGTAAATTAGATAAATGTATCATTTATCACAAATGGTATGGTGGTAAAGTCTTAAAAGTGAGAGATCATTCTTATAGATATTTGGGGTACTTCACTAGTCTGTTCTCATGGTGGGTCATTTTACTCTATAATATTCTTCAATGATTTTAAAATAAAAGTATGGGTTTACTTCCTTAAGAAGAAATCCAAGGTGTTGGGGGTGTTATTTTGATAGAGAGATATTATAGATAAATTGTATTAGAATAAGATCAAGTTCTTAATGTCTGATTATAGTGGAGAATATGGTAATATAAAATTTCAAATGTTTTTTGGGGAAATGGAATCAGATTCAAGAAGACCATTCCCATAATATCAGAATCGAATGGTGTAGTGGATTAGAAAAATAAGACACAACCTAATAAGTCTTGGAGTATAAAGTTTCATGTAGGATTCTTAAACTATATTTTGGAAGAATCTCTCAACCACATACCTTATATCATGAATAAAATTCCTTCCTCAACATTATAGCAGGAGATTGTAGAATAGCTATTGTCTAGAAAATTTGTGGATGTTTACCTACATAACTTTTTTAGAAGTCTTTCCTACATCCATTTTGATTCCAAGGATATGAAAAACATGAATCCAGGCCCCAAGAATGTTTATTTATTGGGTTTATTAATAATTGTTTTTAAAAAATGATAGCCAAAATATTTTTAAATGTTATAACATTATATTCATTAAGAAAATCTTGTGAATAGATTATAATTTGGTTGAAAATAAATTTGATAACAATGAACCAACAAACCATATCCAATTTGATCTATATGTATGTTTCATAATTTATTATCTTTCCCTTTCCCAGGTTATAGATAATGATTTTAATTATGTTATATCTTAGAATGGTGCTAGATGTAAAGAACAAAATTTGAAATAATGTAGATATTTTATATATTAATAATTAATGTATCCAAGATTTCAATGATAGTAAGAATATATGGTTCTCAGGTATGTATTGATGGGAATTGTACTGAATATTTATACTAAAGAATTTAATATTTATGTATGAAAAGTATAGGTCAATATAGATGCTTAAAGGGATTCTGAATATAGTTATTCTAAACCCTTTATAAGTTTAGGTAAAATATCAATTTCTATAAAACCACAGAGATCCAACACTAGATGATGAAGAATATGGTGGTTTAAAGATTTAAAACCCCACAAAAACCCTCAATAATGAAGTTGAATTTCCAGATAATGAACACACATAGAATTAAAGCTACATTAATCTTTGATGTAAATTTTCTATAATCTCTCATCTTCATATGAAAAATATAGTATAAATTCAATGGGGGGAAATTGATTAATTTATTTTAATGTAATAATTTTCTTAAAAAGGGTGAGAAAGCTATTTCTTATGCTTGAATTTTTTTATTTGTTTGTTGTTATAGATATAGGAAAATATGTTGAATGAAAAACTGATGAACCTACCCATAAAAGGGAGACTTTTTAAAAGTTGGAATCACTTGTTAAATATTTGGTAAAACCTTAAAGTCAAAGTTAATAAGTCTGGTTTTCTACACTAGGCATGAATAATATAGAAATTGTAGTGGATTTAGGTATTATTACTTTAAGAAATGTGATTCTTTCCTTCTCTCAAGGAACTCAGGGTTTTTATTTAGTTTAATGAAAGAAAAAGGTAGAATAAGAAAAGTGTGGTGAAAACTACTCCCTTAACCCAAGATGTTAACAAGGGAAATTCAAATTAAAATCATTAATGAGGAGATAAAATTAATGTATATGGTCCCTCACTTAAATTTATCAAAATATGAAAAAATATAATTTGAATTTATTTCTGATAAGGGGAAAAATATAATTGAATTATTTGTTTTTAATGGTCATTGGAAACAAATCCATGTAGTGAAATTAGAGTACCCATTAGATGATGATTGTGATATATTTTATTTGTGTTCAATGTTTATGGAAAATTATATGAGTATGTTGAAGGATTTTAAGTTTACTATGGGTGTTCTAAAAGAATAACCTTCATAAGTACATACTCTGGAAGGAGAGTCCATCATAAGTAGGAACACATATAAATGGAGGATGATATGAAAGTAAAAGATGATTATAGATATAAGAGTAATTCATGGAAGTAATACTATTTAGAAGCATATATATACATCAAAATATTGTGTAACCGATGTTAATTATTTTTATTAATAGTACTATTTGATAAAGTATCACTCTCAACAATAGTTTGAGTTAAATAAATAATTTAATTCCATAAATAAAAGATTTATTATCTATGTTAATGATGGATAAAATAATTCAATAGTAAGATACACATCATACATTTTAAGAATGATGAAATACCTAACAAGAAAGGTTATTGGAAAGTTGAGAAAACCATGATAATTATAAGGATGAACCATATTGATGTATTTAAAATGTTTCTATGAACGATTATATAGGAATGTATATTAGGTGACCTAAACTTTACAAAGATAGTTACTTTTATAAATGTAGAAAGAGAATGAAGTTGTAAGGACCTTGACCACAACAACCTAGATCCGGTGCCTCAATTTATTATATTAGTATATATACAAGCATCAAATCCTAAAGGGCCAATCTAGTTTAGTTGTCCTGGAAAATAGATTACATACATGAACCTTATATTACAATTTCTATCATAAAATACAACTTAGATACTCCTTTGAGAACACCATATTTATCCTATCTTAACCATACATATCAGTCATAATATACATCTTGGAATCCTGGGAAAAATAAAACCTAAGAAAGTGGTGAGATCAGATGTTCAGTTAGGGTAAGCATATAACAAAATCTATTGTGAGAAAATAATCATAAACCTTAAGGCAAGGTGTGTAACAGAATCACAAACCCTTTAAACAAAATCTTGAGCATAATATTAATATAATAAATAATTACATATAAATAATAACATAATCTAGAAATCATAACCATGGAAATCATACTAGTAGATTAATCACATGGAATATAAATAACTAATCTCATAATGATAGAATGAATAATTCCAGACATATGAAATATACGGTTGAGGCCTTGAACAAGACATAAGATAATAAATTCTTATTCCTTAGTTGAAACCATATATTATTTTCCTAATGAGACCTACCGATGCATCGAGGGGCTATAGAGGGCCCCACCCATCACTTACTAAGTCTAATGCATTACTCATATGAAAAGTATGAAACATAACCAACCTAAACATTCATATTAAAACTATCATAAGAAATGTTAATAGAGTAACCATAAACCATGAATTGTATCAAAATAGAATATCCATAGTCAAATAGATCATATACTCTTCAATAAAATATAATAAATTTTTCCATAAAAAATAAACCACAATTAATAATAAAATCCAAAAAAATGATGTTGACATAGATGAAAATAACCTAATAAAAGCATTAAAAATTTCTTAGGAGAAACAAACCTTTTTATATTAAAATTATTTTAAAAAGAGAGTAAAATTTGAGAAGAAAAAATTTTCATTGAAAATAATCTTGTAATCTTTTAAAAGAATCTTCACTCATTCTGTATAAGTTAAAAAAAATCTTTTCATAATTTGTTGAAAAATTAAAAAAAGTACCTCATAAGGAAAATAATATAAATATTCCTTTTGTACCATTTTATAAAAAGTTGAAAATGTGTAAATATGTATTTAAAAATTTATAGGATAATATTAAAAATATTCTGGAAAACATTTTTAAGAATCATAGACATGGAAGATAAACATTCTCTAGTAAATACTTAGGAATAAAGAATCCCAGATAATAATGAGATTGTGAAATTAACCCTTACCTTATACTTTCCTTTATTTGAGGGTGTGTTAACCTCTTGTATAATGGTTAAACCATGTTATTAAATTATATAATAACTATATCCAAATTTATGATATCATATACGGCCCTGTAATATCTTTTTGTTAATAATATCACTACTAGAAATTTAAGCTATAGACAAAGACCTATAGACACTGTTTTATAGGTCCATCGTTATAGGTTGTTTAAAGACACACTTTAATTAAACATCCACGACTAAACTTGGATAAACATCACCGTTTTTTTGATTTCGTTGGCCTCTCCTCTCCTCCTCCCCCGATCTACGACCCTACTCTCCGAACCGTCTAGAGATCTAACCGCAGCACCCTCCTGCCGACGCTCCCAATCAACGCGCTCTCTCACACTGTCATCGACCTCTCTCACCAAAACCCTGTAATCCAAACCATCGAACTCTCTCGAGAACTCTCTCACGCTGTTCATGGAGGCCCTTCAGAAGAAGGAATCCACTAGCCCTTCAGCTTGTAATTTCTGTGTACTTTATTAATCTCCCTCCTTCTATTTCCCTCCCACTATAAACCTCTTATGTTTTGTCGATCTAAGGATCCTCCTCCCATGGACAGTGTTCTATTTTTTTATTCCCATTATAGAATGATAATCACATGGTCCAGATGACTATGGATTGTTGGGGGAGGAAGACAGAGCATATTTGGTTTTTACTTTCTGTATAGTTGGGAATTTATGATCATCATTTCAATTTATTTAGTCACTGGCAGTTGCCTTTATATTTTGTTTGTTCAATGAAATTTTATTTGCTTGGGATGTTTTTTTGGATTCCTGTGTTATTAGACTTTATGGCATGTTTTTAATTTCCACATGGCGCTGGATTTTCCTTATTGATTTGTTTCTTGTCAGGTGAAGTTACATGCTAGAAGCAGTTTGTTAATTTGTATTCGATTTTTCTTTTACATCACATGTTTATTTTATTTTTCACTTGCCTATCTTTTTTCATAGAGAACCTACACTTGCATGGTGTATTAAATTAAATCCCCCTTTATCTTGTGTTCCATGTAATTGGGGATTCATGGTTTTATTTATCCTCGTATGATGTTTTCTATTTATTTTCTTAAATGCTACTTTTTGCATTGATAAGCTTGTTAGGATTTCTTATGGTTCAAATTTTAAGGAGTTTAAAATTTTCTATATGTGGATGCTGATTCTTGTCATTGAGTTAGCATTTGGTGTTTTCCCGATGAAAACTGAAGTGAGCTTCTTCTATGTCTTTGTTAACTACATTGAAAACCTTTGATTCTGTAGTGCAATACCGATCTGATATGAACGTGCAGTTAAAAAGTTATCATGGGAGGAACTAAAAACAATACCAATGTGAAGGTTTTTTGCATTACTAATTATATTTTTAAATTCAGATCCATGGTCATAAATTCTTCCCACTCACCAACATGTTCTGTTTTGGTGTTCATCAACTCCAAAAGTGGTGGTCAGCTTGGAAGTGAACTCCTTAAAACATATTATGATGTTCTCAACAAGAACTTGGTATTTAGGGTTTTAACCCCTCAAATTTCACTAGTGTATTTTCTCTAATGGTTGGAATTTATATGTTTATGGGATTATAGGTGGTTTAAAATATCAAATGATGGATGAAAAAACAGAAACATTTTTGTTATTCAAATCAGGTGAGTTTGTGTGTTAGGATAGAATTTGGAGTATGATTTCTATGTATTGGGTATGGTTTGGATTTGTCTTTGGGGGTTTGGGTAGGTGGGAATCCCTCAAGTTGGTGGATCATGTTGGGTTTTTTCTTGATATTTCGATGTAAAACTCTTGATATAGGGAATTTTTGTGACTTGATTGTGGATTTTTATTAGGAAGTTTTTTTAGATCAGTTAATGGGGTGGAGGGTTTTTATTATCAGGGGTGAATGTGTGGGGTCTGGTTATTATTCTTGGTGTGTAGGATAGTAACCCTTATATTATTATGATAAACCATAGGGTTTGGTGTTTTGGAAATGATATTTTGTTATGAAGTAAGTATTAAAGGTAGTTTCATGATTTTGTGGTAATAATGCATGCTTAAGATTGTGGCGCGATGGGTTTCTAATTAGTAATGTTGTTATTACGAGATGATATTGAGTCAAAATTCATCAAAAAAGAATCTAATTAGGATGGCATTGTGTTGTCATGGGAAATATGCTCAATTGGTTATTTCCCTCATATTATTTTACAACTACTATGATCCATTGACCAAGGCCATCAAAAAGGAAAAGAAATGGTTTTCTAAGTTATCCCTGAGTTCTAGGGGTAGTAGTATCTAATTTTCAGTAGTGACATGGGATCGTAGGATGTTTAGAATATGTTGAAGAAAGTTTAGTTCCTATTTGGAAGTATTGGAACTCTATAGGATATATGGGTGAAACTAGAAGTTTCTAAATTCAAAGGAGATAATTCAGAATGGATAAATACATTTGATCATAAAAGAAGGAATGAGGAGGTTTTATGGATCGAGTATCATTCCATCTTCTATGAGAGGCTATGGTATATTTACAGAATAAGAGCATGTTTTAGGGATTCATGGATCTATATCATTATGGGAATCAGTAATGGAGTATGCCACTAAATTTTAAAGGTTTATTAATTTAATGCCATCCTTCAAATTAAATTTATTCATAAAGGAATTCTATTTTTTAAATGGTCTTATGTACTCATTATGGGCATGAGTAGCATCATTTTATCTGGACACCTACTAGGAGATATTCAAGAAATACTGAGCTATCTATGTAGATACATCCATTTCATAGGAAGGTTCATGGAGAAGGATGAAAACTGGGTAGGAATGAATGTTGGTTAGTGAGCCTCAGTATGAGGGTGACAGAGTAAATTGAATGAGTAATATCTCAGCTCAATATTAGAAAAATAAATGAACCCTGGTATATTTCTCATGTATCAAGAATGTGCATGCATTCCCTTAGTACTGGGATGGGAAAAATAGGTTTCATGTATGTGTCAAGATGTGGGTTTCTTTATTATTTTATTGGGATAATCCATCCTAGGTGAAGGGACTTTTAGTACCATACTTTTTGAGGTATTCATAAAGTTATTATTATTTTTCTATAATTTGGATTTCTCTATCTAATATCTTTTTATGTATTTTTTTTTTGAAATAATGTATGTTTAAAGGATGATAGTTTTTAAATGAAGAAATTTTGTTGAGATTATTGGGCTAGGATCTTCTATAGTGATCATAATTTGATATGAGGCACTAGACATGTGTATGTAGGATTGATGATGTTATCGATAATACTATCGTGGGGAGATTCATACTCATCCTTTTTGAGTGAAATCCATATCAAGGGATGGTGATCATTATCAATGTTGTGAAATGTATGAACTTAGACAGTAAATGGATAAATTCAGTGTCTGGAGATGGATGTTGGATGAACCATATTTGGTTCCAATACCCCACCAAAATTAATGATTTACCTATAGTGGGTGGTATAGTCAGTGTGTTCAGTTAATTATGAGGATTTTATATTGGTAAATATGCTATTTAGAGCTTCTGTATTTCTAAGATTTCATTCAGATCAATGTGTTGAGTTAAGTATCAATATTTTATATTGTAGTGGGCTAGTGATTGACAATTCTAGTGTGGAGTGTGAAAGTGATCCTAAAAAGGGTACTATAAAGGTTTTTGAAAGTGTGGGTGGAAGGGAAACCATGTAGTCCAAATTGTTAAGAATTTATGACATAGATTCCATAACAATAATAATTTTTGGAAGATAAAATGAAAGAACCAATTATCGCATGTTCGGAAATAGTTTCTACAAAGAAGGAATATACAATCAAGAAGAATGAAGATCATGCACCAAAATATTTTCTAATCATATTAGAAAACTGGTTTTAAAAATCCAAACAGATTGAGTAAGAATAAAAGAAGGAAAATTCTCTACTTTATAAAATTGATAAACCTATATAAACTAATAATAAAGGTGAATTCCAGAAGAAGAACATGCTAAAAAATGAGGTTTCAATCTATAAAATTAAGAAGTATATAGGAATGAAGAGTTTTAGGTATTTAAAAACATTCAAGGAATGGATTTTCTAGGTTAAGAACAATGTATAATCCCAATTTCTCACTTTTAAGTGCTGATGGAATTTTCATTTATTCTCATATTTTGGAGATTTTTGATTTTTGAATAGGAAATTGGAGGTGATGTTTGAAAAATAAAGAGATTTATTAATGATCATGTTATTTAGTATTGGGATGTACATATCAATTTGAAAATTATTTGTTCATTGTTGGTTATGGATTCATGTATCATTTATCATGTACAGTTGACACACTGATCACATATATATAAGAAGTCATTATATCTCATTTCTTTTCCAACTATTTTCTTATATGTGGTTTCTTATGATAAGACCAGTTCTATCCACCACCATCTAAGACAATGAGTTCAAGATTTGGGTAAGGTTTATTCAGTTTTTATTCTTTGGCCCGATTTTAAATAGGGATTTTTTGATTTTTGGGTCATTATATTTTTGTAGTGTGTTTTGGATTTCATTGAGGTGGATTCAAGTCACCGTTGATGAAGGCTTACATGTGTATGCATAGGTAGGAATATTCATATATAAGTTCTCCTTTATATATATTCACTCATGGCAGTATGAATATATATATTGTGGCTAGGTGTTCTTATATATAGATATGAAAAATGCATACATGTGTAAGTGTAAAGGGGTATATGCAAGTATAATCATATATATAAGGACCCCCTTGTGCATATTTGGCCATGAAAATATTTACATAGGGGATAAGTGTCCTTATATATATGTTTATTTGCATATGTGTGCAAGCGTAAAAAGGAAAGATTCGAGTCGTTGTTGTCAAAAGCAAACGCACCTTGAGGTTGAGGTAGGGTCCCTCTCCTAGCCTATTTAATTCAAGAATATTTTAAATTGAATTTAGTTGCCTTATTAATTCTACATGTTTATTTTAAATTTCAATTCTTGATTAATTGTTAGTTAATATAATTGTTTCGTTTGATAAATAAGTCATGGTTTTTTATTAAAACCCCTCCAATGGAGGTGCGCTGTCTGCGAAAACTCACAGTGGTATACCTTTCTTAACATTATTGCATTGATTTTTTCCTTATACTTGATGTCATTGTTATTCATAAAGCACACATAATACTTGGCCCTTTTTATATCCCTCTAGGGGGTTTCCCTCTTTTTATTAAAAGGAATTTTGAACCAAGACACTCTTTAAGTGCCGTTAGACTTTTAAGATGGAATTTCCCATAATGACCAAGTCACCAGTAAGTGAATAACATGATTTGGATGGAATGGCTTGTACATTGTTTTAGTATGGTTTTAGTATGGTCAAACATATTCCTTTAATTCACATAAATTCTCTAAATATTTATCCACAAAGAGATTTAGAAATCTTCTATTCATTGTTATTCCTTCGACTATGGACTGCAAAATGTTCATGATTCCACTATTTTATAAATCATTTAAATGAAACATTATATCCATAAGTTTTACCCTGACATGTTGAAAAAATACTATCCATTTTCTATCCAATATGCCTTTAGAATTTTAAGATGAAATTTCCCATAATGACCAAGTCACCACTAAGTGAATAACATGATTTGGATGGAATGGCATGTATATGCTTTTAGTATAGTTTTAGTATGGTAAAACATATTCCTTTAATTCACATAAATTCTCTAAATATTTCCCAACAGAGAGATTTAGGAATCTTCTATTCATTTTTATTCCTTCGACTATGGACTACAAAATGATCATTATTCCACTATTTTATAAATCATTTAAATGAAACATTACATCCATAAGTTTTACCATGACATGGTGAAAAAATACTATCCATTTTCTATCCACTATGAGCATGGTCCATATCCTCCATGGGGTGGTCTTCCTCTCTTTGTTGACACTATATTTATGAGTCCCACATTATAATTTAGTGAATACATACCCTATTTCATCATTCAATATGATACATATACCACCTTTGAAGTCCTTTAGTACTAACCTATACCTAAACCACTAGTTCTTGAATACTGCTTGGTTCCACCTATCACTAGGTTCTTATTTCCTCATCACAAAACCACTTAGTACTATCTTAATATTATTGGTAGTCCTATACCACTTGAAATGTGGTCTTATATTACTTTTCTATCTTAATTGATGGTTTAATACCATTGAAACGTTCAAATATAGAATTTACACCTCTTAAACTTTTGATCAGGCCCTACTTCAATTTTTCTTCATTATTCCAGCAAGCAACTCCAGATTTGGATTTGGAAATTTAATGTGGTTATTTAAAACCACTTATTGAGTTAGATAAAACATTACAACATATTTTTGATCCTTATAAAAAATTATTTTTTTTAAAGGCCTATTACCAATTATTATCAGTAATATATCTACATCATCTTGTTAAAGGTATCTCTTTTAGATCACCCACATTGTTTTCCAAAATCAAAAATATTTGTCTTTTTATCATATTCACACCATGAATCCATCTATTTTGAATGTATATATCCCATTTATTGTACCTCCACCTTAATATTTCACCATTTACAATATATATTTGACTAATTTATTACATGGGGGTAGTGGGGAGGTGGCAGATCTGCCGGGAAGGGGGTTAGTTTGTAGGGGGGTCTGCAGGGCAGGGGGAAGGGGGGAGGGGGGAGGTCTGTAGGGGGCAGAGGGCAGGGGGGATGGGTCCCATGTTGTGTGACCAAGTCACATGGAATGTGATATTTAAATCCAACCAAAATCCTAGTTCCACAGCCCAGGGGTCCCACAGTACCAGTAATGTCAGATTACATGTTATGTAACCTGTGATTTTCGAGATCCCATGGGGTATTCCTCTAGGTAATCATACACATTTCTAGATCTACAAACCTCACCGAATTAGGTATATCATGGGTCATCCAATCCTCTATTCATCATAGATTATCATTCATTTCTTTAAATATTCTCAGAAAACACCCTCTCATGCCATCCATATCATCCTATTTGAAACTAAGTGGAATAAATACTCCAATTTCATTCTAATCCACCTCCAATTTTCCATCACCACCATTGCACCTAAAAAACACCATATATCAGAAATTTTACCAATTGTATCGATCCACAGAATTGATGATTGGTCACCCAATGATCAAATCACAGGTATAAGTCAAACCATGTAACAAAAGAAATGAATGTGATGTACATGAAAAGAGTGGGTACAGAAAAACATAATCCCTAATATTGTGATGAATTAAACCCAATAATTTTTCATTTACCCTTGATTCATTATTGTCAAAAAATGAAATTGAATAGGAATAAACACACACAAAAATATTATTCCATCATTTTAAATATACTGATGATGCACATTTCATCTTTGTTCATTGAAATGACCCAAATTCTTCAGAAGGTTCTAAGGTGGAAGTTATATAGGGTTGAAACCTTTTAATGAACTAAAAATTTCATACAAAACTTTATAAAGTGTGTAGGATTCCCTTCATTTCAGTCCTAAAATACTTAACCTCATCAAGAGCATATTGAGACATGTCTAATTTCACCATTGGAAGATTTTGTAACATGTACCTTTGAGATACAACCATAACACAAAGATCATTGAACTCAGACTTGGTAGTATAAACCTGAGGTTATCCTTAACTTGTGTTATCCAATGATTTGAAAAAGGATGCCTGATGGAGTAGTATAAGATCCAAGCATGGAGGAGGAGGAAGCTCTATGAGAGTAAGAACCCCTTGAGTATCCTTGGTAATCTAGGATCTTCCACATTGTCTGTAGGGAAGGGGGCAGGGGGCAGGGTGGACGGGGAAGGGGGCAGGGGGAGGGTGCACGAGGGCAGGGGGTAGGGGGCAGGGGGCAGGGTGGAGGGGGGCAGGGGCAGGGGGAGGGTGCACGGGGGCAGGGGGTAGGGGCAGGGGGAAGGGGGTGGATGGAGGGGGGTAGGGGGAAGGGTGGGGGGTGGGGGAAGGGGGCAGGGGCAGGGGGCAGGAGGAAGGGGTCATGTCTGCAGGGCAGGGGCAGGGGGTAGGGGGAAAGGGGTAGAAGGGAGGTCTGCAGGGCAGGGGGCAGGGGGTGGAGGGGGGAAGGGGACAAGGGGAGGTCTGTAGGGCAGGGGGCCGGGGGTGGGGGGCGTGGCGCAGGGGGCAGGGGGCAGGGGGTCGGGGGCAGGGGGCAGGGGGCAGGGGTAGGGGGAAGGGGCATGGGGTAGGAGTAAGGGGGCACAAGGGCATGGGGCATGAGGCATGGGGCAGGGGGTAGGTGGGGGGGGGGGCAGGGTGCAGGGGGAGGTCTGCAGGGCAGGGGGGCTGGGGCAGGGGGTAGGGGGTGGGTGGATGGGGGAAGGAGGAAAGGTGGAGGGGGGAATGGGGTAGGGGTAGGGGATGTTTGTAGGGCAGGGGGGGGGGGGGGGTGGGGAGGGTGGAGGTCTGTAGAAAAGGGGGCAAGGGAGAGGTCTGCAGGGCAGGGGGTGGGTGGAGGGGGCAGGGTGAAGTGGGGAGGTCTAAAGGGTATGGGGAAAGGTGGTGGTCTGTAGGGGGGGTCTTTAGGGTAGGGGGATGGGGGAGGGGGTGCAAGGGGGTGGGGTAGTGGGGTAGTGGGGAAAGGGGGTGAGTCAGGGGTTTTAGTTAGTCTCTATAGGTTTATTTAATCTTATATAAGGTTGAATAACCATTATAATCCATCTCTATCTCCCCCATTTATTCATGATTAGGTTTCTCAAAATATACCCTCCTATTTAAAAAAGATTTCTTTCACTAAATCATGGATTGATATTATTTGCAACAAATTAGATTTTTTATGATACAACTAGTTGTTATTGGTATGGATTTAACACATTTTCTTTCAAAAATCCAGGCCATTATGTCCACTTTTTTTAATTATAGCTTATAAATATAGATTTGGATCCAACTCTCTATCCTCCTTTTCTTTGTGCTTTCTTATTTCTCACATTCTAAACATTTATGTTGAGGAAACATGGTTTTTTCTTCTTTCAGATGTTTATTATTGTTTTAAAATTGATTATTCACTTGAGCAATTATAGAACTCTCAATGTTTTTCGTTTTTTTTGGGTTTATCCTTTTATAAATCATCAGACTATATGATCAAACATTATTTCTTATCATGTTCAACCTTATTCATAGGTGTGGATCCATTTTTTGTTATGATATATTGTATTTGATTAGAAATTGTGTCCTCTAGTAAACTTTTATTATCGGGTGGGATAAAAACTTGTATCGCACAAAACCAAATTAAGTTGAAACTCGATCCAAACTAATTATATACCATTAAAATGTAGAATAATTGTTAATTAATAGGAATGTACTATTTGATAGTATCATTTTGAAACATGGATCTATTTTCCCCTTTCTTGTAGGAACATTATTTGACCTCAGAGGCATTGTGGTTCTTATATGTTGGGTGGTGACGTGTATAGTCACAGGAGACAGGTATGTTTTAGTTTAGTTTTTATTTTATTCTCTTTATCTCATTGGCTACTTAGGACCTTTTACATCTTTCTATGGACAAAGGGTAGTTATATTCTACGAAGGGGGGCAAATGGGGTTCAGATTGATTTAGTTTGCCTTCTTTGATCCGAGGTAAGATTATATGGTTGCTACTTGTCTCACACCTCATATATTTGGGGATTTTAGTGTTTTGACTCCATATTATGTTTTTAGTAGGGTGTTGGATGATTTCATGTTGGTTCGGGTGGATTTGGTTCTCCCAATTGAGGTAAGGCTTTAATGTTGTTGGTTGGTTTCTCACTGGTTATGTAGCATCCTTTATGTGTTTTAATGTTCCTAATATCCTTTGTATAGTGCATTGATCCCTGTTCATTGGTTTTGAGTAGCAAAGTTAAGGGAGACTCACCTGCATGTGCATAGGTAAGAAATTATATGTATATGGGTTCCCCCGTTACGTGTATAGTCAACCATGGAAGTGATTATGCACGTATGGGGATATGTGTGCCCATGTATATATATATATAAATGCATACGCAAGTGAGTGGAGACTGGTATATGCATATAAGCATATGTGCAAGGATACCCTTGCACATGCTCATGGCCATGTGGTTGTGTGCATAGGGGTTAGGTGTCCTTGCATGTGTGTGAAGGTGTGTATACCTAGTGGGGGAGCATCATCTTTTAGTTAGAAAGCTCTAAGAGCCAAAGTGGACGGTTTGGTTCCACCTTGAGGTAGGATCCATCTCAAGCCTCTTTATTTCAAGAATGCTTTAAATTGAATTTAGCTTCTTTCTTAATTCTACATAATTATATTGAATTGCATATCTTGAATAAGTGTTTTTAATATAATTGTTTCATTTGATGAATAAAGTCATGTTTTTATAATAAAACCCCTCCAACGTAGGTATGTTGTCTGCGAAAACTCACAGTGATAGTTATGTTGATCTAGTTGCTTAAATTATTGAATTTGATTTGTGCTGAATGAGTTTTATAATAAATGTTAAATATAATTAAATGAATTGTGTTATAAAGAAATTACATGATTTTATAATAAAACCCCTCCAACGGAGGTTCACTGTCTTCTAAACCAATGAGTAGTGATAGTTATTTGTATAATGTTTAGATTTGGTTTGAGTCTTTCATATGCCTATTGTTGGTGTTTGTTTTGTGGCTAGTTAGTTTTTGTTTTCTTTGAATAATATAAATTGACTTATCATACTCATTTAACTCAAATGAAACTTCCTGAGTTGACATATTCCTTGACCATGACACTTTCCTTTTCAGGATTTGAATATTATAAATAAAATTTCCAAGTTTAGGAAAAGTGAATGAATTTGTAAATGTTTTGTGTAGGGTGTATGATTCTTTTTCGTCGTTTTGTTTCCCTTTAGATGTTGTGTCATTGTGCCACACACTACAATATTCTCTGGTTATCCCTTGTTATAGCATATTAAATAGTTGATATGTTCTATCATCTTCTGGTGGGCCTACGGTTGAAATGTTGCCCCACCTCCTCCTGCTCCCTTCGCTCTTGGAAGGAAGATGCTGCCCCGCAGATGTTGCTGGACCGAGCCAACATGCCTCCGTCAAGCCACGGTCACAATATAGTCATGCTGCGGTCACGCCGCAGTCACGCCATGGTCAGGACGCGGTCATGCCACGATCACCACACGGTCACTCTGCGGTCATGCCGCGGTCACACTACGGTAATGTCATGATTTGGCACTGCTCCAAGACAACACTGTCACGACCCGCCTTCACCAAAAGGAGGGAAGGGATAGTAGATTTACAGGACCTTCCTTATTTATGTTGAAGTAGAGATAATGACCCCTGAAACCTGCCTTCAATAGGTCCCGGAGTGGCGACCATCACCAAGGTTATAGAATATCACAAAAAATGGAAGGCATTACCCTTTTTATTTTTATAGGATCGAGAGATAAGATAGCTACCCCAACAATACAAATGTTGAAAGTAAAGGTTAAGCCAAAATTAACCCATTCCCATATTCATGTTCTACAGTAAATGATACAAGCCACAAAAACTCCATAGGTAAAGTACCAAGAAAAAAAAGAAATGACAACAGCAACTGCCCCAAGGTCCAAGCTAGTACGGTGTCGCACGATCCCTGAAGTCCTCCTGGAAACCTGAAAGCAGTTTTATATATGTAGGGTGAGCATACAAGTATACCCAGTAGGGAAAAACCAAAAGCTCTCGTTCACAAGTGGGGAGGCATTCTAATGCCTCGTGGAAAAAGGATAGAACCCAAGCACCTAGCAAAGAAAACTATCCACCCAAGTATCACCAAGGCACACTCCCCAAATAATGCAAGTCAAGTAAAATATAGTAATAGAAAATCGTTATTTGGGTACCCCACACCACTTTCCCACTGGTTATTTAAGACATCCCACACATCGAACCAATCTTGCCATTCTTACCACAGTTCCACTGCCAAACCCCACCCGCACACACCTAGGCCACAACCACACATCTTGCCTGCAGACACCTAGGCCACAACCGCACATCCCACCCGTAGACACCTGGGCCACAACTACCACGTATAACCACACCCACAAAAACCTAGGTCAGAACAACTACTAACATGCCTGAAGACAGCTGGGCCTCATCCCGAAGGCACTTGGGAAACAACCTGCCTGCAAAAACCTGGGCCAAACTCCACAACTACCCTGATTGAAGATTCCTGGGATAATAATGCACTCAGGCCAACATAGCCTGCCTGAACAGTCTTGGGCTATTCGGGAAAGGGAGAAGAAAAGGATCTAATAACCAACCACTCATAAGAGTGTTGGGAAAACACCCTCCCCCATGAAATGGGGGTGTTTGGAACTGAAGTTCTCAACTTGGGTGGGGCACGAATAAGAAACATTAAAGCTACCAATATAGGTATAGGTAACAAGCACTCATCTCAGCCTAGGGTTTCCAAAGACCAACCTAAACACAAACAGCCTCATGACTATTCATTCATAAGAAACACAACACTCACAGCCAAGTCACGACTCATTCCGAAAATAAATTCTCCATTTTAATCATTCTGGTTTCATGTTCAATAAAATTAATTTATGTGAATTCTACACTACTGGGAAACTAGCAGGCGTAACCGTAATCCAGAGGAAAAGAAAAACAACCAACATCAATTTAAGCCTTCACACCCAGTTTTCAAGTAAAGTTACAACAACAAAAGGGGATTAGTGAAATCCCTCAAAGTACTAGAACCAAATAAAAGCTCCAAAAAGGGATAAGTGAGATCCCTCGAAGTACTGGAAACAAAAAAACCCCGAGACACAGCCCCATGTCCCCAAAACCAGCAACCAATGATTTCTCAACAATAGAGGATCCCACCCGAGTTCATGTCATAGCAGAGTAACCACATGCTTCAGACTCACAACCAAGAGGATCCCATACTCACCCACATCACCCCATAGGAAATCAAACAGAACAAAACACCCACCACCAAAGCAGAGTAGGGAAACTTCAAGGATCAAGCACATCATTCATTATTTTCTTCTTTCTGTTGGTTATATGGGGTGACCACACAGGGTTTTATGTTTACTAGGTATCCATTTAATCCACCGAGTTTACGTGATTAACCAATTTCCAAGTTACAGTCATTTAATCATCAAAGAAGACAAGGGTTCATTAGTGCAAAAGTAAGACCACCAATGACCACAATTTTCAGTGAGCATAGTCTCGTACAATTCACAACACATATCAACATAAAAGAGTACAACAGAACATCGATCACACCCCCTTAATTCTTTAAAGGTCCATTCATTATCTTCACTAAGTTTGGTTTCATCAATCCCTATAGAAACAATAGAGTACCCAACCCACATGATACACAGTAAGGAGAGACGAAGGAAAATATCTACTTGGTTGATCAAGGATCAAAGTTTTTTCTCTATGTTCCAAGAACAAGGGATGCATGACTTGTAGGGGAGGAATTACATGGAATCCAAGAGGTGCAGAAAGCTCCAACAGAGGCGCACCACTAGCCACGGGAAGAGAGGAACTTCAGGCGAACCAGGGAGAAGAAAGAAATCCAGCCGAGAAGAAAAAAGAAACTCTAGTGGTAGGTATAAAGAGAAGATCCTACAATTACAGGATATGGAATTTTGAATGCCTGGAAAGTCGGATCGTGGTTTCCTACACGGGTGGGAAGTTACACACGATGATATTAAGGTGTCATTTAATACCCCCATCAGGGAGGTTTCTTGGGATTTTTAGGAATTAATTATGGTCTTTAAATGGATTTTTTTAAAAAAGTAAAAGAATTAATTTACGTCAAAAATTTACGTTGTGGGAGAGGGACTGGAAAAAGAAAATGGAGGTCTGGGTGAGGACACGGTGCCACCGTCACGGTGTCACCCTGACGGTGCCACTGTCACGGTACCACCGTGACCAGTTCCACCATCATGGTGCCACTGTTTTGGTGGAGCCTTATTTTGGAAAAGTAATGGGCCAGGGGGGTCTGGGCCACTACATTAGATACCTCTCAAACTATTCTCGCCCTTGAGAATCAAAAACAAACCAGAAGAAAAGATTGGGTCCGAAAAACCACCTCGAAAGATACCTCTCAGGAGTGAACCTCATCGTCATCTAGAAACACCTCTCCCTCCAGAAACCAGGGAACATACAAGGGTCAAGATGCCCAGTCATATGGGCTGGGGAGTCTCTTCCTCCATGTCAAGATACTATCCGCTTTGGGTGGCACTGAATCTCCCACACGAGTTTAATCGCATCCATCTTAATGCGTCTTAATTAGGGATCACGTCCTCCCCTCCCCATAGCCAGGACTTTTCACACACATTCAAAGAATAAGGAAAACCACATATTTCATAGCCAACAATGTAAAGCGTTCCATCACAAACAAGTACAAACAGAACAACACAAAACTCAAAAAAATTCTGGGTACTAGGAACACATCTGTGCTTCCCATTCCCAGGTACTCTCCTCAAGCCCACTGTGCCTCCACAACACACGAACCAAAGGAAAGGTTCGTCCACGAAGCACCTTCTCTTCATGAACTTAGATCATCACTGGTCACTCTACAAACGTTGAATCATCCCCAATATCGAGCTCTCTCTAGCTGAGGACGTGTGAATCGCCATGTAGATATTGTAGGAGCTGGGACACATGGAAGACGTCCTGAACCCTTTGTAGTGGTGGTGGCAACGCCAGCTGATAAGCCACCCCGCTGACCCACTGCAGCACTTCGAACGGTCTGAAAAACCTAGGGGAAAGCTTACTCTCTCTACCGAACTTCCGCTACCCACACTGGGGGGAGACCTTCAGGAATACATGGTCCCCGAACCTGAATTCCAAGGGTCTCATCGTATTATCGACATATGACTTCTGTCAGTCCTGAGCCGCCTTCATCCTCTTTTGTATAAGCTGGACCTTCTCCATCGTTCTCTGCACCACCTCTGGGCCAATAAAAATTGTTTCCCCAATATCAGTCCATCACACGGGTGAGCGACGCAGGCTTTCATACAAAGCTTCGAATAGAGCCATGCCAATTGTAGAGTGATATCTATTATTGTAGGCAAACTCTACTAGAGGCAAGTGCCGCGCCCACGATCCCCCAAAATTCAGAATACATGTCCGTAGCATGTCCTCCAATGTCTGGATAGTGCGCTCTGTCTGTCCATCTGTCTGGGGATGGAAAGCAGTGCTAAGACGTAATCGGGTGCCAAAAGCATGCTGAAATCCTCTCTTGACTCATGATGTAAACCGTGAATTACTATCCGATACTATAGACCTTGGAACTCCCTGCAACCACACCACCTCATCCACATACCTCTATCCAAGGAATCTACTGCTCCTGACTCCTTGATCACAAAAAAGTGAGCTGATTTCATCCACCGGTCCACCACTACCCAGATAGCATCGTAGCCTCCTTGAACCCTAGGTAGCCCTGTGATGAAATCCATCGAGATTTCATCCCTCTTCCACTCGGGAACGTCTAAAGGTCACAATAAGCCACCTGGAACACGGTGTTTAGCCTTCACCTGCTGACACACTATGCACTTTGCTATGAACTCTGCTACTACCCGTTTCACCCCGAGCCACCAAAAATATCTCCTCAGACCCTGGTACATCTTGGAAACTCCCAGGTGTACTGCTAGGGGTTAGTTGTGGAACTCACTAAGAACTCTCTCGCACATTTCCTCTGGAACAAACAGATTTCCTCAGAAAAGAACCCGATTCGGACCATCCTCCGTCCACCCTTCCGGAGCATCACCATTGCTAACCTGGTCACACACCACTTTGCTTTCTGAGTCTCCCTAATGAGACTCCTCCACCTGTCACAGCAGAGAAGAATGCACTATCATCTGATACAAGAAAACTCTTCCACCTTCCTCCCTTGCATCCAGGTGCAGGGCAGCCAACTCCTCCATTGCCTTCCAAGCATCTTCCGACTCTCGAACTGCATCCTTCTATGACTTCCTGGTCAAGGAATTAGCCCCCACATTCCCCTTTCCTGAGGTGTAGGAAATATCGAAGTCGTAATCTTGAAGGAATTCCATCCACCTTCACTCCTGTAAGTTCAGGTCCCGCTGGGAGAAGACATACTTCAAGCTCTTGTGATCGGTGAAGACCACGAAGCGCTCCACGATGAGGTAGTGATGCAATGACCTTAGTGCGAACAAGACCGCCACAAGATCCAGATCTTGGGTGGCATAGTTACGATCATGGTGGCGTAACTGCCTAGACCCATAATAGATCACCCCTTGTCCCTGCATCAACACACATCCAAGGCCTTGCCCCGAAGCATGACAGGACACCTCATAAACCACCCTTTCTTCTGGAAACCTCAGCACTGGGGCACTAACCAACTTCTCCTTCAGATAACTGAAGGCTGAATCACACTGCTTTTCCCACACGAAATCCTGGTCCTCTTGGTCAAAGCTGTCAATGGTGCTGCAACTTGGGAGAAGCTAGGAACAAATCTTTGGTAGTAACCTACCAGCCCGTGAAAACTAATAACCTCCACCAAGTTATTGGGTGCTACCCAAGAAACAACCGCCTCGACCTTCGATGGGTCCACTGCTATCCCCTGCTCGGACACCACATTCCCAAGGAAGTTCATTTCTTGCATCAAGAACTTGCACTTGGACAACTTACCATAGAGATGGTGCCGTCGGAGGACCTCTAAAACCATTCTCAAGTGCTCAGCGTGATCCTCCTCTGATCTTGAGTTGACAAAGATGTCGTCAATAAACATGACTACAAAACACCCCAGATATTCCTGGAAGAGGGATTTAATGAGCCCCATGAACACAACTGGAGAGTTCATGACGCCAAACGACATGAACAAAAACTCAAAGTGCCCATATATGCACCTGAAGGCAGTCTTCGAGATGTCACCCTCCCTCACCCTCAGCTGGTGGTATCCTGACCGCAGGTCAATCTTAGAGAACCAACCTGCTCCCTTCACCTGGTCAATGAGATCATCTATCCCCGAGAGGGGGTAACAGTTCTTTATCGTTAATTGGTTAAGTCTGCGGTAGTCTATGCACAGCCTGAGACCACCATCCGCATTCTTGGCAAAAATACTGGAGCACCCCATGGTGACACACTTGGTCGAACAAAACCCTTCTTCATCAGATTGTCAATCTGAATCCATAACTCCTGCAACTCAGAAGGTGCCATCTGGTAGGGAGCCATAAAAATCGGACGAGCACCAGGTTTCAGGTCTATCCCAAACTTGATATCACGTTGAGGGGGTAGAGTCGCTACTTCCTCAGGGAAAACGTCCATAAACTCACTGACGATACCTAGGACTTCCACCATCTCTTCATCCACTAACTCCACTGATAGCTTGGCTAACAAGGATAGGAGGGGTTCCCCTTGCATGCTGCTTCCCTAGAAACTCTGCTCACCGATGAAAGTCACCCATTGGCCGCCCAAGTCTGAAAACACAACCCTTCCTCGGAAGCAGTCAATGACGACACATACAGAAAACAGCTAGTCAATGCCTAGGATGACATCCTATGGCTGTACCTGCAATAGTAGAAGATCCCTGACTGACTGATGTGGCCCTATAATCAGTCTGCATCCTCAAAAAATGTACAACAAGTCGGTCTGACCTCTGACTAGTGTGCTCATCACTAGGGGCACTTGAATTCTCTCAACGTCTAAACCCAGAGCATGGGCCAGACTAGGTGTAACAAAGGAGTGAAAAGATCCTGTATCGAACAAGGCATATGCAAGGGTACTAAACAAGATGATCGTACCTCGAACTAACTCTGGCCCCGCTGGAACTGCTGCCTCCGCGGTGTACAACAGACCATGCCCAGCTCCTCTACCTCTCGACTATTTACCACCTCCCTGACCACGTCCAGGTCGAGATCCCTAAGGAGCACCCTGAGGTCAGCCTCCTCCTGAAACGTCTACCCTCGGAGGAGCGGGAGACCGCTGCCCCTGCTGCTGCTACTGAAAAGGCTTAGCTGGGAACTACTACTGCTGAGGTGGGTTCTAGACCTTCCCACCCCCACCATATTGTACTCTATACAGGCACTGATTCCGAAGGTGACCATGGCTTCCATAGATGAAGCATCTCGGCCCTGGGCTCGAAAGGAAAGGGTGAGGGCCGGAAGGATGGAACTGGAACTGCTGAGGCCTACTCTCTGTTGGTCAAAACCTAGAGGGTCCTGATGATGGATTCCTGCTGCTGATGGCCTTCCCCTTTGATGAGCCCAACAAGATTTCCTGTCGTGACACATCTCCCAATGTGTGCATCCTTTCCACCACGAAAGCCTTCTTCTAGTCCTCCAAGTAGGCCGGTAGGGTGAAGGGAGTAACAGCATACTGAAGAGATGGTCGAAGTGCCTCCTCCAAACATATCGCCCGAGACTCCTCATCCGGAAAGAGGTCCGGAGCAAAGTGAAAGAGATCCTTGAACTATATCTCCAACTCTCTCACTGACATACTCCCCTGCTCGAGGGAGAGTAATTCTTGCCTCTTCTCAGCCTTTATCGTGGAAGAGAGGAATTCCGCCCAGAACTCCTTCTTGAAGTCAGCCCACGTCACCTCGGTCTCCCTCTTCTCCCCAAGATAAAGCGTCCACCACTAACGCACTGCTCCATGCATCTGGATTATAGCTAGAGGAACCCAGTACTCCGTTGGTGCCCGAATCAAGCTGAAGGCTATCACCAGCTCCTCTAGCCAGCTCTCTGTCTCCATATCTGAGATGATGCCCTTGTAATTTTTGAGGGTTTTTCGTTGAAAGGATCGAAGCATCTTTTTCCACTGATCATCATCCTCCTCTCGGTTGGTCCTCTACCGATCAGCCAAGTCAACCTTCTGGGCCTTGACCGCCCGCACTACTCATCGTCTCCTCCCAGGTGCCATAGCTGCAAGGTAAACAAGGAATGCATAAGCCCGAGTAGTGTAGAATATTGTTCTTAAATTTTCTTAGACTTCTTTGTTTATTTTAAATCCCCAAGACACCCATGAAAAATAATAACACAAGTCATTATGATGCATGTACCTTTCCTAGGGTCTCTACCCTGCAATTAGTGTAGCCTCACTTTGTCGTTTGGTAGGTCTAGAGTCCTTGCATCGGGTCATAGGGGCCCCTAAAATCCCGTGTCCTAGCCGGTCTTCCATGGCCTAGTTCACACACCAAGGTCACCCAAAACAGTTTCCCTACCACCCCATGCAATCCTCACTGTTCCTAACACCAGACTCCATCCTACCTCTCAACCTCACTCCTCTGATACCATTATGTCACGACCCACCTTCACCAAAAGGAGGGAAGGGACAGCAGATTGCTAGGACCTTCCTTCTTTAAGTTGAATGAGAGATAATGACCCCCAAAACCCGCCTTCAATAGGTCCCGGAGTGGAGACCAACACCAAGGGTATATAATCTCACACAAAATGGAAGGCATTACCATTTTTATTTTTATAGGATCGAGAGACAAGATAGCAACCCCAACAATAACAAAGTTGACAGTAAAGGTAAATCCAAAAGTAACCCATTCCGATATGCATGTTCAACAGTATATGATACAAGCCACAAAAGCTCCAAAGGTAAAGTACCAAGAAAAAAAAGAGACGACAACATCAACTGCTCCAAGGTCCGAGCTAGTACGGTCCCACATGATCCCTGAAGTCCTCCTAGAAACCTGAATTTAGTTTTATATACGTAGGCTGAGAATACAAGTATACCCCGTAGATAAAACACAAAGCTCTCGTGCACAAGTGGGGAGGCATTCTAATGGCCCATGGAAAAAGGAGAGAACCCAAGCACCTAAGAAGGAAAACTATCCACCCAAGCCTCACCAAGGCACACTCCCCCAATAACACAAGTCAAGTAAAATATAGTAATAGCACATCAATATTTGGGTACCCCGCGCCACTTTCCCACTGATTATTGAAGACATCCTACGCATTGAACCAATCCCGCCATTCTTACCATAGTCCCACTGCCACACCCCACCCGCACACACCTGGGCCACAACCGCACATCCCGCCTGCAGACACCTGGGAAACAACTGCACATCCCACCCACAGAAACCTGGGCCACAACCACCATGCATAACCACACCCGCAAACACCTGGGTCAGAACAACTATTTCCACGCCCGAAGACACCAGGGCCTCACCCCGAAGGCACTTGGGAAACAACCTGCCTGCAAACACCTGGGCCAACCACCACAACTACCCTTCCTGAAGATTCGTGGGCTAATAATGGACCTCAGGCCATCACATCCGGCCCAAAGAGTCTTGGGCTATTTGGGAAAGGGAGCAGAAAAGGAGCTAATAACCAGCCACTCATAAGAGTGTTGGGAAAAAGACCCTCCCCCATGAAATGGGGGTGTTTGGAACTAAAGTGATAAACTTTGGTGGGGTGAGAATAAGAAACATAAAAGCTATAGATATTGGTATAGGTAACATGCACTCATCCCAGCCTAGTGTTTCCAAAGACCAACCTAAACACAAAAAGCCTTGTGACTATTCATTCGTAAGAAACACAACACTCACATCCAAGTCACGAATCATTCCCAAAATCAATTCCCCATTTTAATCATTCTGGTTTTATGTTCAATCAAATACATTTAAGTGAATTCTACACTAATGGGCAACTAGCAGGCGTAACCACAAGCCAGAGGAAAAGAGAAACAACTAACATCAATTTAAGCATTCACACCTGGTTAGCATGTAAAGTTACAACAACAAAATAGGATCAATGAAACCCCTCAAAGTACTAGAACCAAAGAAAACCTCAAAAAAGGGATAAGTGAGATCCCTCGAAATACTGGAAACAAAGAAAACCCCGAGACACAGCCCCGTGTCCCCAAAACTAGGAACCAACAATTTCTAAACAATAGAGGATCCCACCCAAGTTCGTGTCACAGCAGAGTAACCACACGCTCCAGACTCACAACCAAGAGGATCCCATACTCACCCACATCACCCCATAGGAAATCAAACAAAACAAAACACCCACCACCTAAATAGAGTAGGGAAACTTCCAGGTTCAAGCACATCATTCCTCATTTTCTTTTTTCTGTTGGTTATCCGGGGTGACCACACAAGATTTTATGTTTACTGGGTATCCATTTAATCCACCGAGTTTATGTGATTAACCAATTTCCAAGTTAAAGTCATTTAATAATCATAGAAGACAATGGTTAATTAGTGTACAAGGAAGACCACCAACGACCATGATTTTCAGTGAGCATAGACCCACACAATTCACAACACATATCAATATAAAAAGTACAACAGAACATCGATCACACCCCCCTTCATTATTTAAAGGTCCATTCATTATCTTCATTAAGTTTGGTTTCATGAATCACCACAGAAACAATATCTACCCAACTTGCATGATACACAGTAAAGAGTGACGAAGGAAAATCTCTACTTGGTTGATCAAGGATCGAAGTTTTCTTCTTTGTGCATTAAGAATAGGGGATGCGCGGCTTGCATGGGAGGAATTATGTAAACTACAAGAGGTGCAGAAAGGTCCAGCAGAGGAGAACCACCAGCCACAGGAAGAGAGGAACTCCAGGCGAACCAAGTAGAAGAATGAAATCCAACCAAGAAGAAAAAAGAAACTTTAGCGGGTGGTATAAAGAGAAGATCCTACAGTTACGGGATATGGAATTTTGAATGCCTAGAAAGTCAGATCACGGTTTCCTATGTGGGTGGGCAGTTACATACGATGATATTAAGGTGTTATTTAGTACCCCCCATCGGGGAGGTTTCTCGGGATTTTTAGGAATTACTTATGGGATTTAAATGGCTTTTAAAAAAGAGTAAAAGAATTAATTTACGTCAAAAATTTACGTTGGGGGGGGGAGGACTGGAAAAAGAAAACAGAGGGATGGGTGATGACACTATTCCTCCATCATAGTGTCACCCTTACGGTGCCACCGTCATGGTGCCATAGTTTTGGTGGATCCTTATTTTGGAAAATTAATGGGCCAGGAGAGTCTGGGCCATTACAGACACCCCACGACAGTTCGTAGTGATAGTATTCCATGAGTCTTGTGATCAATGTTGAGACTAACTAATCACAATTTCTGCCGGTGGGGTGATGATCAGAATGTTGCCCCGCCTCCTCCCACTCCTCCCGCTCCCTTCACTCCTGGACAGAAGATTCTGCCCTGCGGGTTTCTCTAGACCGTGCCAACACGCCACGGTCACGTCGCCGTCACGTCGTGATTTGGCCCTGCTCCAGGACGACACCCCATGGTAGTTCGCTGTGATAATATTCCATGAGTCTTGTGATCTATGTTGAGACTAACTAATCACAATTTCTGCTGGAGGGTTGATGGTCAGAATGTTTCTCTACCTCCTCCCTCTCCCTTCACTCCTGGCCGAATGATGCTGCCCCGCGGATGTTGATAGACATGGCCAACATGCCACAGTCACACCGCGGTCACGCAGTGGTCACACCACGGTCACTCAGTGGTCACGCCGCGGTCATGCTGCGGTCACGCCGTGGAAATGGCATGATTTGGCCATGCTCCAGGATGACACCCCACGACGGTTCGCAGTGATAGTATTACATGAGTCTTGTGATAAATGTTGAGACTGACTAATCACAATTTCTTCCAGCGGGGCGATGACCGAAATGTTTCCCCACCTACTCCTGCTCCCTTTTCTCCTGGCCATAAGATGTTGTCCCACGAATTTTGCTGGACCGGGCCAACACGCCACAGTCACGTAATTACAATTTCTGTTGTGGGGCAACGGTCGTAATGTTTCCCTGCCTCCTCCCACTCCCTTTTCTCTGGTCGAAAGATGCTCCCCTGCGAATGTCGTTGGATCGGGCCAACACGCTGTGGTCACGCCGCAGTCATTCCGCGGTAATGCCGTGATTTGGCCCTACTCCAGCCACATCCAGCCCACACCAGCCCCCTTAAACCTTTATTTTATCCCACTGCGACCCGCATTCTAGCCCACAACAGCCCCCCCTTCCACCTTCGAATCATCCCACACCATCCCCCCAGCACCTGCAACCAACCCCTTTCCACCAGCATTCTATCCCCCTTCCACCTGCATTCGAGCCTGCACGATCCCCCAACCACCTACAATCTATCCTGCACTAGCCACCAAACCAGCCACCACCCCCCAGCCTCCTACAAAACACTCATTCCAACCCTATACCACATGAAAAATAGCCCCAGCCACTTGATCTAGCCCTCACCAGCCCCGACCTCTTACATCCCAGCCTACACCTGCCCTTGCGAAATGCCCAATATCCCCCATCCCCCTGCAATCCATCCCACACCAGCCCCCTTCCACCTATTCCAGCCTACACCAGCCCCCTTCCACCCCCCTGCCGCTTGCCTTCCCGCCCGCACTAGCCACCACACCAGCCCCCAGCCTCTTGTAATCCAAGATGCACGAGAAACCCTCCATGCAAATCACAAAAAGGAAAGTCAAAAGAAGATCTCTTTGACTGATCCCTCTTTTCCCTGAAATGTAGCCATGTAAACTGCCATTAATGTTCACCAAGAACATTGTGGTAGAGACACATATTTTAACCCAAGACGAGAACCTAGCTGGAAATCCGAGCAGATCAAAAGCATCCCATAAGAAGTCCCACCTGACCGAATCAAAATCCTTGAATAAATCGATCTTGAAGGCACACCTATGAACCCAAGAATCAAGATGATAGCCCCATAATAATTTTTGGGTAACAAGATTCTTAGGATGAATTGGTTTTGGTACTAAAGGTTGAGGATATTTTTATCCAGCTTTAGTTTTATGATTCTCTTAAGGTTATTTTTATAACCATCCTACTAGAGGGTCCGAGTTATAAGTGGTGGAAGTCTATTATTTAGACTAAGCTAGAAAAAGACTATTCTTGGAAAAGTTTCAGGGTATTGTTCATTTTGAATTGTTTTATAATGAAGTGAAGGTACTAATGGCTATAGAAATTTCTAGGACGGGTTGTCTAGGTGGGTTGTCCAAGGGATTCCTGGGGGGGGGTGCCGGGGGGTCTGCAGGCCAGGGGGAGGGTGCAGGTGGGGTGTCTAGGGGGTGTCTAAGGGCTGTCCAGGTGGGGGGGGGGGGGTGGTTTGCAGGGTAGGGTGCAGGTGGGGTGTCCAAGGGATGTCCAGGGGGGTCTGCAGGGCAGGGGGGAGGGTGCAGGTGGGGTGTCTAAGAGGGGATGTCCAGGTGGGTGTCCAAGGGCTGTCTGGGGGGGGGGGTCTATAGGTCAGGGGGCAGGCTGCAAGTGGGGTGTCTGGGGGGGGGGGGGGCTATCCAGGGGGGTGTCCAAGGGCTGTCCGAGGGGGCTTACTTGAAGAGATAAACCCACGAGCAATGGGACCTAACCTCATGGAAATAATGTAACACCCGAGATTTTTATGAGTAATATTTTGTTTTTATATCATCAAAGGAATCTTTCACTACACACTTTCTTGGCTTACTTTACACGCAATCATGACCTTCCTCGATAGCTTGCGTCGTACACAATACTGAGTTTCACTAAACAACGATATGCTATTAAAATATTATTAAAACTAGCCGTTATGAATAGTAATAACCACTTTTTGAAATTTTATAAATTTTATTTTTCAAAATGGACTTAATTTTGGGATTCGGAATACCGAAATTAGCCTAGGGTGAAATTTTGGTATTTTTCTGAAAACTTTAAATTTTTGATGAATAGTGAAACCACTAAGTGGTAGGTTAAAAACTGAATTTTGCATAAAACTTAATTTTACCGCTTCTGTGAATGGAATTTCGAAAATCCGAGAGACACAGTTAATATCAAGGACTAAAATGTGGTTCAATGAGATGAAAATAATTTTTTGGTGAATAGTAACTTTTTATTTTTTTTACCGCGGTTAAAAGTAAGTAGGGTAATTAAGGGTAAAAATGATATTATTATTACCCTAACACATGTCCTAATTCTATTGGACAAGTGTAATTCGACCAAAAACAAACTTAGGAATAAAATATGACCATTTAGGCCCACTTGGGTTAGATTAGGACATTTATTATTAATTTATTTAAAGAAGGGTTAAAATAGTTAAAATCAAAGTTTAATAAGTAAATCATTTTTAATATGGGGTTATACATAAGATAAATTCGACTATAAATATTCATTAGAAATATAAAAAGATTTCCTACATGATGGTATTTTATTTATAATTTTTAGACATTAAATAATTTAATTTATTTATGACACAATTATGATTCAGTAATTATCTTATTTATGAAATATTGACATAATTGATGTTATAAACACCAAAATAAATGTAATTTGAGACTTTTTATGAATTACACTAATTTTATAGGTTCCTATGATATATTAGTGTTGATTTAATAAACTTGGTTTGAACATATAATTCTGTTATGACTTTCACAAAAATCATATATCAAATAGTGTCAAATTGACACAAAATAGTTTTTAAATCAAATATTATATTATTAATTGTTATTTTATTCCTAAAAATATAATGTTCGGCCAAATGACTTAGATAAGGATATATATATTAATAATAAACAATTTAGGGTTCTTTTGGCATGTTATAGTAAGTGTATTAACCATATAGTGAAAGAAAACAAAAAGACACGGTAAAAGTTAAATTATTTAACTTAGAGTTAAATCTAATTGATAAGGTTAAAATAATATCCTAAACTTGTCTAAATCCTATTGGTTTATAGGATTTAGACCCATACCCACATCAGCTTCGAAATAAGACCCTTTGGAACCATTATAATCCGATTTTGACTTTAATATAAAATAATATTTGGAGATATTCCTAAGGTGCCCCTCTCCTCCCTTATAAAAGGGAACCTCCTCCCCCTCCTCCTCACACCAATTTGAGCACTCAATCTCTGCCAACCCCTGCCATTTTCTTCTCTCCACTTACCTAGAATAATCCTAGAGGTCTTGGTCTTCTTCGAAGACCAATCTTAGTTCCCTAAGTGGAGGATTCAAAGAAGCGTTCCAAAGAAGAGGTAATATCCATTACCGATCTTTTCAATTTCTTTCTTCCTCAACTTCTTCTTATTTAGTTGTTTCATAATAAAGTTATAACATCAGTATTAATTACATACTGATATGTTATTATAAATATGAAACAACCATAATTCACCTTCTATCCATCCTACGGAAAAATGAAATCACCGCGCGTGCGTACGTACGGAATATCGTCTCCACGCCGTGGTGTAATCTATTTTCCACCACCACCTTACAAGGATGGGTATAATGGTGTAATGAGTAACTATTTATGATTATTATAAAGTAATATTGATACTGAAATAATATATATATACTCCAATACAATTCCACGATCATAGGAACAATATCATCACTCGTGCGTACGTACGGAATACCGTCTCCACGATGTGATGCGACTCGTTCTACATGATCATCATTACATAGTAATTATATAAATGAATTGAATGAATAAATATGATATATGTTACACTAATACCATTCTGGATATAAGGTATCTATAACCTTAAAATAAGAATAAGAATTTATTCGGCAAAACACGCATAAGAACAAAAGGCAATAAAGACCCGAGTAACAAGTAACAATGAAATATTACTAACAAGAAGCTAAGAATATGACCATATATGATATCATATCAATATGTATGATTCTGGAATAAGTCAATAACATTATTTAAACCAATATACAGGAGCTTCATACACGTACAAAGCAAATCGGACCTAAGGTAAGGAAAATATCACAATCTCATTTTTATCCGAGATTGTTTATTCGTAAGTATTTACTGGGGTGTATTTTATCATCCAAATCCATGTGTCATCAATATGTAATATTATTTACATCCACCTACAATTGTTTAAATCCATTTTTACCCTTCGGTTAGTTTTTAGTAATATGCATGAAAGGAATCTTTTGTCGTTTTTCATACGAGGTACTTTTTGACTTTTCCGACAAAAGTACGAAGAATATTTTTTTTAACTTATACGGCATGAATGGATTTCTAAAAAATTATTTCCAAGAAGCTTCCTTTACAAGTATTCAAGTTTATTTTTAATCAACTTATTTTATTTTAAAATCGTATGACATGTTAAGAAAGGAAAAGTGTTTTTGAAGTAGAAAGGATATTTTCCTCAAGAATGAAGTTCAAGTATTTTATCAAAATTATTTTCCATATAAGATAATAAAAGGGTTCTGTTTTTATCCCTATTATTACATGGATTTGATTATGTTGTGATGGAAACATTTTTATGAATTCCTTTATCTTATATGAATTATTTTATGATGTCATGTTGTTTAAGAATCCCATTTTTATTACATGGGTTATGCGATGATGTATGATTTATGATTATGTGGCACACATAAGAAAGGATTCATTATAAGATGGGTGGGACCTATATCTCCCTCCAATGCATTAGGTAAAGATTTTATATCTCATGAGATAGACAGGGCTGGAACGGTAGGTTATACCGGTTCAGTGAAACAGGACTGAAATGAGGGTTACTCGATTCAGAAAGGGACTTTGTCCACTAAGATAGTCTTGGCAATGAGTCATGACTAACAAGAAAAGATTTTCCATGATTATGTGTGCATGCCACAAAGTTTCAAGTTTCATGTTATGATTATGGTGATCTCATTTTCACTTCTATGATTTATTCCATGTTAAGATATTATGATCTCTTTTGCAGGTTATGATTTTCAAAAAGATATGATATGATTTTTAGTTCCTTTATTTGCCCTTGCTGAGCATTTGAGCTCACCCTTTTATGTTTTCTTTTCCCCGGGTCAGGAGGATAGAAATTAAGTAGAATATGCTAAAAGGGACCCTAGATATGATGAAATAAATGGGAGACACTGTAGAAGATTTATGAACCTGTTGTTTATGTTTCCCAGTTTCTAAAGACACTATAACTATAAGGTCCTTTGTGGTTTTGTCATATGTTGTAATAAGTGTGCTTCAATTTTGAAGTATTAACAATGTATGTAATGTATGGGTCGTTATAGTTGGTATCAAAGGAAAGGTATAGTCAACCTTTGGAAACTAGGATGTGAAAGCCTTAGTAAGAACCCTAAGGATAAGTCTAAGCATAGAACACAATCTTAGTGTTTTAGAAATGGCCATGAATACCCTAGGATAAGACCTTAAGTGTGAAATTTTATTCTAGATTATGTGGTTTTCCTATTATAATTAGTGTTGCTCACACTATTATTCTTGGTTTTAGTCAATGGCTGGAACCCAAAGGAACCGTGTTAATGCGGAATGCGATGGGCAATGCAATGATTGTCCCCCTGAGCAACCAAACGATATGGGAGATAGAACGCAAAATCTTGTAGCCATGCTCACACAACTTTCTCAAGCTATGAATCATGCAGGGTTTCCAAACGAGAAAAGGAAGGAGAAACATTCTGTTGAATCCTTCATGAGGCAGAATCCGGCTTCTTTCAGTGGGTCTACTGATCCATTAGTTTCTGAACAATGGATTAGTACTACTAAAAACATATTTTCAGTTCTTCAATGTTCTGAACATGATAAAGTCATCCTAGCAGTGTATCGTTTGGAAGGAGATGCTGATCAATGGTGGAATCTTATTAAGAATATGAGGAAAAGGGATGAAATTGAGTCTATGGAATGGGAAGAGTTCAAGAACTTATTTTTCAATAAGTACTTCCCTCGTATTCTCCGAACAAATATGGAGAAAGAGTTTCTTGAACTAAAGCAGAGGGATGATGAATCTGTTGGTACTTATGAAGCAAATTTTACAAGACTTGCAAGGTACGCTTCTGGTATTATTATCCAACCTGAGAGTAAGATCGATCGATTCTTTAGGGGCTTAAAACCAAGTCTTCGACGGGCGTTAGCCATAAGGGACTTCAATAGCTACGAGGAAATCGTTCGATGTGCTCGCAAAGTCGAGATGGAGATTGGAGTAACCCATCAGTCACATGGGTTTGATAAGAAGAGGAAGATGGAATTCAAAGGAAAATCTAAAGAGCACACTGAAAAGAAGATGATCTTTCCCTTATGCTCAAAGTGTGGAAAGAAACATGGAGGTAGTTGTCTTAAAGGGACAAGTAAATGTTTCAAATGTGGAAAGGAAGGTCATCGGGCATTTGAATGCCGCGATAATGGGAAGAAGATGTCTAATGATGCAAACAAAGGAAGGGATACACAGAATGAACCTACTACACTTCAATGTTTCAAGTGCAAGGAGATGGGGCATTATTCCAATCAATTCCCAAATCCAAGGGTTGATGATGATGGTCGATGTCAACAAAATATTAAGGCTAAAGACAAAGGAAAGTCACATGCAATTTCTATCAACGATGTGGAATACGATAACGAAGTGGGGAAAGGTACACTTACCATCCACTCTAAAGTAGCAAATGTTTTATTTGATTCTGGATCCACCCACTCTTTTATTTCTGAAAAATTTTCTAAGGGTATCACCGTATTACCTCAACAATTAGATATTGAGTTAGCTGTGACAACACCTAATGGCACAACAGTCGCATCAAAAGTTTATAATTCTTCTCCGATCGAAGTTTGTGGGAAAGTGCTTCCTGCAAATCTTGTGATCCTTCCTTTAGTGGAATTTGATGTGATTCTTGGCATGGATTGGCTTTCTCTACATGGAGCTCATATCAATTTACAAAGAAGGGAAGTCATATTTCATATTCCAGATCAATCTACGATCGTCTATCGATGCAAGGATGAACATAACTTTCCAGTGAAAATTCCTTCCATCTTATGGGTCTTGATACCACTAAATGAAGGTTATTTATCTCAAATGGTTGGTGAGAAACTTACGATTAAGAATATTCCCATCGTACGGGAGTTTGATGATGTCTTTCCGGAGGAATTACCAGGTCTTCCACCAAATCGTGAAGTTGAGTTTTCAATAGAACTCGTACCGGGTGCTTTGCCTATTTCAAAGACACCTTATAGAATGGCCCCAATTGAGTTGTAGGAATTGAAGAAGCAACTCCAAGAGAATCTTGATAAGGGATTCATACGCCCTAGTGCATCACCTTGGGGAGCACCTGTTCTATTTGTTAAGAAGAAAGATGTACCAATGAGACTCTGCATTGATTATCGAGAACTTAACAAGATCACTATCAAGAACAAATATCCTCTCCCACGCATTGATGACTTATTTGACCAACTACGCAGAGCTCAATACTTTTCCAAGATTGATCTTCGTTCAGGGTATCATCAATTAAGGGTCAAAAGGGAGGATATACCAAAGACGTACGACTTTCCGTACAAGGTATGGACACTATGAATTTATAGTGATGCCATTTGGTCTTACTAATGCCCCTGCTATCTTCATGGATCTAATGAATAGAGTCTTTAGAGACTATCTTGATCAATTTGTGGTAGTCTTTATAGACGATATTCTTGTCTATTCAAAGAGCAAGGAATAGCATGAATATCACTTGAGAATTATATTGAAGACCCTGAGAAAGGAGAAGCTTTATGCCAAATTTACCAAGTGTGAATTTTGGCTTCAAAAATTTGCATTTTTGGGTCACATAATCTCAAAAGAGGGGATATCTGTGGATCCAGCAAAAACAGAGGTTATCAAAAGATGGTCAAGACCAACAACAGTAACTGAGATCCGAAGTTTTCTTGGTTTGGCTGGATATTATCGACGTTTTGTAAAGGATTTTTCACGATTATCTAATCCACTCACCAAGTTGACTTGGAAAGGAGTTAAGTTTGTCTGGACGGAAGAATGTGAAGAGAATTTCAAGGAGTTGAAAAGAAGGTTATCCAGTGCACCTGTGCTCACACTACCTTGTAGTGGAGAAAGGTTTGTGATATACAGTGATGCATCCAAGAAGGGATTGGGGTGTGTTCTTATGCAAAATGATATGGTGATAGCTTATGCCTCACGACAGTTGAAAATCCATGAGCAAAATTACCCAACACATGATTTGGAGTTGGCTGTGGTAATCTTTGAATTAAAGATTTGGAGGCATTACCTTTATGGTGAAAGGTGTGATATTTATACTGATCATAAAAGTTTAAAGTATATTTTCACACAAAAGGAGCTGAATATGCGTCAAAGAAGATGGTTGGAGCTGATTAGGGATTATGACTGCTCAATCCATTACCACCCTGGGAAAGCAAACAAGGTGGAGGATGCATTAAGTCGACAAGACCATGCTAGTTTATCCATGATGAGGATCACAAAAGATCCAATATTTATGGATTTACAAAGGATGGATCTTGGAATTATAATGGAAGGGGAAAAATCTTATCTTTATCAAATGAATGTTCAACCATCTATACATGTGAAGATTAAAGAGGCACAGAAATAAGATGTAGAGTTACAAAAGAAGGTGAGAAATGTTCCTGAATTCAACCTTGATTGTGATGGGATAATAAAGTTCAGGAATCGGGTTTGTGTTCCTCCCATCACCGAATTAAAGAAGGAGCTACTGGATGAGGCTCATAGTTCATCATTCTCTATTCATCCTGGAAGCACGAAGATGTATAGGGACCTGAAAGAGTACTTCTGGTGGGATGGCATGAAAAGAGATGTTGTTGAATATGTCTCTCGATGCTTGGTTTGTCAACAAGTTAAATCTGAGAGACAAAAGTCTAAGGGGATGTTACAACCATTACCCATACCCGAATGGAAATGGGAAAACATCACTATGGACTTTGTCACAGGACTTCCTAAAACATCCAAAGGCAATAATGCTATTTGGGTCATAGTTGATCGTCTTACAAAGTCTGCACACTTCATTGCTATTAGAGAGGATTTCTCTCTAGATCAGCTTTCCAGGATATATGTAAAGGAAGTGGTAAGATTGCATGGAGTACCACTTTATATTATATCTGATCGGGATCCGAGATTTACCTCGAAGTTCTGGTGAAGTCTTCAGCATACTATGGATACAGAGTTGAGTTTCAGCACTGCTTATCATCCTCAGACAGACGGTCAGTCTGAGAGAACAATTCAAACCCTAGAAGATATGTTGAGAGCTTGCTCTATGGATTTCAAAGGAGGTTGGGATCAACACCTACCTTTGGTGGAATTTTTTTATAATAATAGCTTTCACTCCAGTATTCAGATGGCTTCTTATGAAGCTCTCTATGGAAAGAAATACAGGACTCCAACTTGCTGGGATGAAGTTGGGGAAAAAAGCTTTTAAGACCTGATCTCGTTGATGAAATGGCAGAAAAGGTCAGATCTATTCAACAACACATAAGAGCAGCTCAGAGTCGACAGAAAAGTTATGCCGACAACCGAAGAAAAGACCTAGAGTTTGAAGTGGGTGATAAAGTGTTCTTACGAATATCTCCCTGGAAGAGGGTTATGAGATTTGGAAAGAAGGGGAAGTTGAGCCCTAGATATATCGGTCCTTTCGAAATACTGGATCGTGTTGGGAAGGTAGCTTACCGATTGACGCTTCCACCGAATCTCTCTCAAGTTCACGATGTGTTACATGTATCTCTCCTGAGAAAGTAATACCAGATCCTTCACATGTACTCAGCTCAGAAGTTGTACCGCTGGAGCAAGATCTTTCTTATGAAGAACAGCCGATAGAGATTCTGGATCGTAGCGAAAAAGTCCTACGAAACAAGACCACTCGCTTGGTGAAAGTTTTATGGAGGAACCACCAACTTGAAGAAGCTACGTGGGAGCTTGAGGATATGATGAGGGAGAAGTATCCTCATCTGTTTGTTACAATGTGACAAATTTCGAGGGTGAAATTCTTTTTAAGTGGGGTAGAATGTAACACCCGAGATTTTTATGAGTAATATTTTCTTTTTATATCATCAAAGGAATCTTTCACTACACACTTTCTTGGCTTACTTTACACGCAATCACGACCTTCCTCGATAGCTTGCGTCGTACGCAATACTGAGTTTCACTAAACAACGATATGCTATTAAAATATTATTAAAACTAGCCGTTATGAATAGTAATAACCACTTTTTGAAATTTTATAAATTTTATTTTTCAAAATGGACTTAATTTTTGGATTCGGAATACCGAAATTATCCTAGGGTGAAATTTTGGTATTTTTCTGAAAACTTTCAATTTTTGATGAATAGTGAAACCACTAAGTGGTAGGTTAAAAACTGAATTTTGCATAAAACTTAATTTTACCACTTCTGTGAATGGAATTTCGAAAATCCAAGAGACACGGTTAATATCAAGGACTAAAATGTGGTTCAATGAGATGAAAATAATTTTTTGGTGAATAGTAACTTTTTATTTTTTTTACCACGGTTAAAAGTAAATAGGGTAATTAAGGGTAAAAATGATATTATTATTACCCTAACACATGTCCTAATTCTACTGGACAAGTGTAATTCGACCAAAAAAAAACTTAGGAATAAAATATGACCATTTAGG
Source organism: Viscum album (assembly GCA_963277665.1). Taxonomy (NCBI): domain Eukaryota; kingdom Viridiplantae; phylum Streptophyta; class Magnoliopsida; order Santalales; family Viscaceae; genus Viscum; species Viscum album. The sequence goes on along the minus strand of CAUJRU010000401.1, from coordinate 464,359 downwards.
CCCACTTGGGTTAGATTAGGACATTTATTATTAATTTATTTAAAGAAGGGTTAAAATAGTTAAAATCAAAGTTTAATAAGTAAATCATTTTAAATATGGGGTTATAAATACGATAAATTCGACTATAAATATTCATTAGAAAGATAAAAGGATTTCCTACATGATGCTATTTTATTTATAATTTTTAGACATTAAATAATTTAATTTATTTATGACACAATTATGATTCAGTAATTATCTTATTTATGAAATATTGACATAATTGATGTTATAAACACCAAAATAAATGTAATTTAAGACTTTTTATGAATTCCACTAATTTTCTAGGTTACTATGATATATTAGTGTTGATTTAATAAACTTGGTTCGAACATTTAATTCTGTTATGACTTTCACAAAAATCATATATCAAATAGTTTCAAAATTGACACAAAATAGTTTTTAAATAAAATATTATATTATTAATTGTTATTTTATTCTTAAAAATCTAAGGTTCGGCCACATGAATTAGATAAGGATATATATATTAATAATAAAAAATTTAGGGTTCTTTTGGCATGTTATAGTAAGTTTATTAACCATATAGTGAAAGAAAACAAAAAGACACGATAAAAGTTAAATTATTTAACTTAGAGTTAAATCTAATTGATAAGGTTAAAATAATACCCTAAACTTGTCTAAATCCTATTGGTGGATAGTATTTCGACCCATACCCACTTTAGCTTCGAAATAAGACCCTTTGGAACCATTATAAACCGATTTTGACTTTAATATAAAATAATATTTTGAGATATTCCTAAGGTGCCCCTCTCCTCCCTTATAAAAGGGCACCTCCTCCCCCTCCTCCTCACACCAATTTGAGCACTCAAGCTTGGAAAACCCCTGCCATTTTCTCCTCTCCACTTACCTAGAATAATCCTAGAGGTCCTGGTCTTCTTCAATGACCAATCTTAGTTCCCTAAGTGGAGGATTCAAAGAAGCGTTCCAAAGAAGAGGTAATATCCATTACCGATCTTTTCAATTTCTTTCTTCCTCAACTTCTTCTTCTTTAGTTGTTTGATGATAAAGTAATAACATCAGTATTACTTACATACTGATATTTTATTATAAATATGAAACAACCCTAATTCACCTTCTATCCATCCTACGGAAAAATGAAATCACCGCGCGTGCGTACGTACGGAATACCGTCTCCACGCCGTGGTGTAATCTATTTTCCACCACCACCTTACAAGGATGGGTATAATGGTGTAATGAGTAACTATTTATGATTATTATAAATTAATATTGATACTGAAATAATATATATATACTCCAATACAATTCCACGATCATAGGAACAATATCATCACTTGTGCGTACGTACGGAATACCGTCTCCACGATGTGATGCGACTCGTTCTACATGATCATCATTACATAGTAATTATATAAATGAATTGAATGAATAAATATGATATATGTTACACTAATACCATTCTGGATATAAGGTATCTATAACCTTAAAATAAGAATAAGAATTTATTCGGCAAAACACGCATAAGAACAAAAGGCAATAAAGACCCGAGTAATAAGTAACAATGAAATATTACTAACAAGAAGCTAAGAATATGACCATATATGATATCATATCAATATGTATGATTCTGGAATAAGTCAATAACATTATTTAAACCATTATACAGGAGCTTCGGACACGTACAAAGCAAATCGGACCTAAGGTAAGGAAAATATCACAATCTCATTTTTATCCGAGATTGTTTATTCGTAAGTATTTATTGGGGTGTATTTTATCATCCACATCCATGTGTCATCAATATGTAATATTATTTCCATCCACCTACAATTGTTTAAATCCATTTTTACCCTTCGGTGAGTTTTTAGTAATATGTATGGAAGGAATCTTTTGTCGTTTTTCGTACGAGGTACTTTTTGACTTTTCTGACAAAAGTACGAAGAATGTTTTTTTTAACTTTTACGACATGAATGGATTTCTAAAAAATTATTTCCAAGAAGCTTCCTTTACAAGTATTCAAGTTTATTTTTAATCAACTTCTTTTATTTTAAAATTGTATGACATGTTAAGAAAGGAAAAGTGTTTTTGAAGTAGAAAGGATATTTCCTCAAGAATGAAGTTCAAGTATTTTATCAAAATTATTTTCCATCTAAGATTATAAAAGGGTTCTGTTTTTATCCCTATTATTACATGGATTTGATTATGTTGTGATGGAAACATTTTTATGAATTACTTTATCTTATATGAATTGTTTTAGGATGTCATGTTGTTTAAGAATCCCATTTTTATTACATGGGTTATGCGATGATGTATGATTTATGATTATGTGGAACACATAAGAAAGGATTCATTATAAGATGGGTGGGACCTATATCTCCCTCCAATGCATTGGGTAAAGATTTTATATCTCATGAGATAGACAGGGCTGGAACGGTAGGTTATACCGGTTCAGTGAAACAGGACTGAAACGAGGGTTACTCGATTCAGAAAGGGACTTTTTCCACTAAGATAGTCTTGGCAATGAGTCATGACTAACAAGAAATTATTTTCCATGATTATGTGTGCATGCCACAAAGTTTCAAGTTTCATGTTATGATTATGGTGATCTCATTTTCACTTCTATGATTTATTCCATGTTAAGATATTATGATCTCTTTTGAAGGTTATGATTTTCAAAAAGATATGATATGATTTTTAGTTCCTTTATTTGCCCTTACTGAGCATTTGAGCTCACCCTTTTATGTTTTCTTTTCCCCGGGTCAGGAAGATGGATATTGAGTAGAATATGCTAAAAGGGACCCTAGATATGATGAAATAAATGGGAGACACTGTAGAAGATTTATGAACCAGTTGTTTATGTTTCCCAGTTTCTAAAGACACTATACCTATACGGTCCTTTGTGGTTTTGTCATATGTTGTAATAAGTGTGCTTCAATTTTGAAGAATTAACAATGTATGTAAAGTATGGGTCGTTATAAATAATTTTTCTAATGATTTTTGGAAAGGTATTCCCAATAGAAATAGGTCTTAAAGCCTTTACATCCATAACATTTTCCTTCATTGGGTTCAAGGAAATAAAATTGGAGTTGATTATATAGGGCACTGAGGCATGGTTAAAGAACTTCCTCATAGTGTTAAAAAGATCATCACAAACTATGCCCCAATAGAACATAAAGAATTAATTTATGAACCCATCAGGACCAGCCACACTCTCAATATTTAGAGAAAAAAGGGAAATCTTAACCTCCTTCTCATCAAGGGATGAAACAAGGGAGATTGTTGGATTGGTGTAGCCTGATCCGGTTGGGCCAAATAGTTGTGGCCCGCATCTTTGACCGTTGTAGTAGTGCGAACTTTGGAGTCCACTTTAATATTTCACTTTTGACTTCCAACCGGCAGCAACTAGAGTATTGGATACATATAGGAAAGGCTTCATAAGATTAAAAAAGTCTATAATAATATTTATTCATCTCTCCATACTACTAAATAAATCTTCTCCTCCATGAATAGATTGAGTAGAGTTTTCATCACGTTCAACTGGTCAACCTATTCCTAAAAAACCCATTCTACAGAATCTGCCTCAATTAATCCTGATGAGATGAATGCACATCACTATAATAACATGGAGATACTATTTGACTGTAGACTAGATCGAATCAGCATCAACTAAAGCCAAGGGAGGTGGAGAACTAGATGTAGATGTAATAATATAAGGTTCTTGATAACTCAAAATTCCACTAAAATCTAAAAGAAGTCTTTCTCTGAAATATTATAAATATACTATAGATACAAAATCTAAAGGAACTAGGGAAACAAATCTCTCAAAACTAGGTAACGAAGCCTCTACAGGTTATGATTTGGTAGGTACATCTAAGGGAAAAGCCTGAAGCTGACATGCATGGTCAATATGATTAATTGAGGATCCCATAGGATATGTGAAAGGGATGTGTAAGGGGGGGTGTCCAGTAGGGGGATGTCCAGAGGGGGGGTGCTGTGCAGGGGGGGTTGTCTTGGGGGGTCCAACGGGGGGGGGGGGGGGGCGCTTTCTAGGGGATGGGGCTGCTGTCTAGGGGGTCCAGTAGGGGGTGGGGGGCTGCTGTCCAGAGGGGTTGGGGCTGCTGTCCAGGGGGTCCAGCAGGGGGTAGGGAGGGGGGGAGAAGTGTGGCTACAGGGGATGAGCACTACTATGTTCTACCTTGTTTTGTAGGTACTTTTGAGATGGTTCCAGACTTCTTTGATAATTTGTCTTATAGGGAGACTCATGTAAGTGCTGTTATGTGTTTTTTATATTTGGATTTGTTTAATTGTTATTATGTAAGTATATTTCATGTATAATTTAATTTTGTGGGGACTAGCAAGGGGGCAGGGGGAAATTGGTAAGGGGTGCAAGTGGGGCCTGGCAGGGGCACAAGGGAGGGGAAACATGCAAGGTGGTGGTGGGGGGGGGGGGGAAGGACTGGCAGGGGGAGGGGAAATGGGCAGGGTGGGTGGGGGGGACTTGTAGGGGGGAACTAGTAGGGGGAGGGGGGAAATTAGCAGGGGGACTAGAAGGGGGGAGGGGACTGGTAGGGTGGGGACTGGTAGGGGGATCTGATAGGGGGTGCAAGGGGTGGGGTGTCTAGGTTCTGGGGGGGGGGTGTCCAGGGGGATCTGTCCAGGGTTGGGGTGTCTAGGTAACGGGGGGGGGGGGGGTGCAGGGTCTGTCCAGGGGGTTGTCCAGTGTCTCGGGGTGGGGGGGGGGGGGTCTATCCTGGGGGTCAGGGAGGTGTCCGGATTTGAAGGGGGGGGGGGAACTGGCAGGGGAAACTGGAAGGGGGGGGGGGTTGCAAGGGGTGGGGTGTCCAGGTTCTGGGGGGGGTCCAAGATCTGTCCAGGAGGGTGGGAGGGGAGGTCTGTCCAGGGGAGTGCGAGGTCAGGGGGGTGTCTAGGTTCTGGGGGGGGGGGGGTTCTAGGGTCTGTCTATGAGGGTGGGGGGGGGGGGGGTTGATGTCCAGGGGAGTGGTGGTCTGGGCTATCCAGGGGGATCTATCCAGGGTCTGGGGGGTGTCCAGGGTCCAGGGGGGGTCTTTCTTAGGTCTATCTGGGGGAGAGGTGTATAGGGTATGGGGGTGTCAAGGGTCTATCCGGGGGGTGTCTAGGGTCTGTCTGGGGGGGGGGGGGTGTATCCAGGGTCTGGGGGGAGGTGTCTAGGGTCTGTCTGAGGGGGGGGGGGAGTCTAGAGTCTGTCCAAGAGTGGGACTTTGTAGGGTGGGGGGCTATCTAGGGGAGGGGGGGGGGGGTTATGTAGGGTGGGGGTTTCCAGTTTCTAAGTGGGAGGGGTCTGTAGGGGGTGGGCTACTGCAGGGGGGGCTGTGCGAGGGGGGGAGGGGGATATTTTTTATGGTTTTTGAGACCCTATAGCCACAGTTTTTAACCGTGGCTATAGGTCTATTGCCACCGTTAAAAACCGTGGCTATAGGTCTAATGCCACATTTTCTAACCATGGCAATAAATTGTGTCCCTCCAATAGTATATCCATAGTTCAAAACTGTGGCTATAGAGATATTACCACGATTTGAACCGTGGCTGTATACCTATATCCACGGCTTGAACCGTGGTTCTAGACCTATAGCCACGGTTCCAAACCGTGGCTATAAGTTTAGGCATGTAGCCACTCCAAACATAGCCATGGTTTCTCAAACCATAGCTATTACCTATAGCCACGGTTTGAGGACATATATCCACGATTTTAAACCGTTGCTATAACCTGAATTTCCATTAGTGTATTTCATTATTACCATTGTTTTGGGTGTCAACTGCTTCATTTTTTATGTTTGTTTTGTCATGTAAGTCTCGTTTCTTACGCATAAGATATTTATTATTCATATAAACAATTATAATAAGTTTATAAATATTATATTCACTCAACATAAAATTTTTTATAATCATTCTTGGATGGTTAACATGGATAATTAATCTTATCTCATTGTGGAGACGGTAGGCTTTACATACGGACGAGCGAAAATATCATTCCCTTAATTGGAAATTGGTAAGGAATTTGATGATATATTAATTATAATGAATCAATATCATGTAATATTTTTTATTTATACTCATTATATTCATCATATACCCATCCAAATAATGTGGTGATGAAAAAAAAATTACACCACAACATGGAGACGGTAAACCGTACGTACGCACACATGGTGATATTGTTTTTCATAGGATATATAAAAGGACTAATATATTTGTACCACCGTCATAATAAAATATTAGAATATATATTATAATTTAGTTATTAATTTATTATGGAAACAACATAGGCATAAGATGTACAATAAGGAAAGAACTTAAATGGGTTGGTAAAATATTTACCTCTTCTTCGATGGAATTTCTTTAGATTTCCACTTAGGGATACAATGGTAGGTATTTTTAGAATAAAAATAAATCTATAATGTGGATAGGGAAGATGATAATGAAAAAATTATTGATTTAATTGAGAAACAAGGCTCAAAGTGGTGTGTGGAAGTGAGAGAGGAAGTTCCCTTTTATAAGAGAGAGGAGGAGAACTCTTGGAATCCTTTAAAATATTAAATTAATATAAATTTATTTTCAATTTCAAATAGTTAAAAAAGTGAGTTATTTTGAATATAAGAAGATTATGGGTCTAAATAATCTCAACAAATAAGCTTTAGTCATTTTTAGGCCACAATATTAACCTTATTTATTGGATTTAACACTTAGTTAAACCCTTTAACTCCTACCATGAAAACTTGGATTTTTACACTTTAGAGTTAATATAGTTTCTATAAACTGACCAAAGAATCCCAATTGGATAATTGATGACATAATTAACATTAATATATTTATTTTTAATAATTTTCTATTTTTATGAATTTAATATCATTTCATAAAATATTATTTATTTTAAAGTATAATTTATGTCAATTTTGATACTAATCATTATTTTTCTTGTTTAAAATATCCTGAAAACATGAAAAATTAAAATAAAAAATTATAATATATCACTAACATGTCTGAGGTATCTATACAATTATCGTATTTCATGAATTATGTCAAATTCTATTTATTTTAATATTTTAATATCATTTTTTTGATATTTCCATTGATTAAACAATTACTGTATCATCATTATGAAATCCTTTAATTAACTTTTTTATTATATAAAAACTAAAAATAAATTATAATGATGAATATAAATCTATTATATTTCAAATTAATATTTCGTTTCTAATTTATCTTTTATATAACATAATATAAAAAATGATTTACTTATTAAAATTATGAGTATGAAATTTTTAACTTATCTTTGAATAAAATATAATAAATATCACATTCATACCCAAGTGGTTTAAAATGGTTATAATTTTATAATAATGTGGATTTTGGTATAAAAACACTTATCTAATGAAATTAGGACAAGTGTAGGTTAGTTTTTTAATATTATAATATTATTTTTACCTTTAATTACCCGATTTACCCATAACCATGACAAATTAATTTTTTACTAAAGTGACTATGAATAATATAAAAAATTAATTTGATCTTATTAGACTCTAAATATATTACTAATTTCAACTATGTATTTCTATTTTTATAAATTCATTTCACAGATGTGGCTAAATTGTGTTTAATGTAATCCTGCAAATGTGGCGAGAAGGTGGGTTAAAGAGGCGTTCAAAAGTTTAATAAGTTTTTATTTATAATTTAAAAAAATAGGGTTAAATATTAATATTCTAATTATTATATATCAATTAAATTTATAAAAATTATTTAAAAAAAATACAGATTTTAACTACAATGTAGTATATTTAACGATTCATCAAAAAATGAAACTTCTAAAAAAATACAAAAAATTCACCCTAATATAATTTTGATATTATGATTTAAAAAATAATTTATATTTTGAAAAATAAAATTTTTAAAATTTCCAAAATTTAGTTTTAAAATAGGTGTTCCATTAAAAGGTGGTAAAATTACCTTTTAAAGAATACAGTTTTATGTGTAAAATTGGATTTGTTCTTATATAATTCTCAAGAAGATACATAAGATTAGTGTTAAAACTATAAGGAATATACATAAGTTTATGAATGTGGTTAGTACTATTCGTAACTACTATTTGAACGACTAGGTTAATAGATCATGGTGCGCTCAAACTCAGTGTTGTGTGAAATGCAAGATATCAAAGTGATTAAATTTAAAAAGGTACATACCATAAGATCTTAAGGTGTAAAATTATTCCCTCTTAAATAAATTGAATCCTCAATATTTGAAATTGTACTTAGAAAATAAAAGGTTGATACTCAAAGATTATTTTATGGAAAATCCACATCGAATACAGGGTTAATAAAACACCATCTTAATAATAGGGAAAGGGAAATGTGAAGGTCTCCATAAAATTATGATTTCAAATAGGATATAAATAGTGTGAAGTGAAAATATATACATGTAAGAGAAATAAAACCATTATGTTCACATGGATAGTAATAGAGAACATAGTCATTAGAAAGTCAACAATCACAAAACTGTATATACTTGATAGGTTAAAGAGGTCATTGATTTCTTAGAAAGAAAAGTAAATAGATAAATTATTTTTGTTTTAGAAATAATTTTCTTATAGTCAAAGGATTCATTAAATATATAGATAATAACATGATAAAATAAAAAAAATACTTAATTACATTCCATGTTATAATCTCATTCTTTAGTTGTGATTTGATCTATTTTCACTACATTTTTTCAAGAAGAATTTTTCACGCCTAAAGTAGTTTTATGAATCATAAGATCCATGATTAATCCCTTACGCTTTTATATGTTTATTGAAACCAAAGTGGTTAGCACATGATATTCATTATGATAAATCATACATTAACCTCAAACAATAATATCCAAATTTAAAAATAATCCATTCAAAAATTAGTTACCTTAAGACCATCCAAAATAAAATTTTCCAAATTCAAAGAACAAAAATTCTTAAGGATAGTCACTAAATTTACAAAATCAACTTAAAAATAGATTCCCCAAATAGCATAATGTAGCTCTAATTGTCACATACCAAATATATGAATACCTTTATCACCTTTAAAAACCTTAATGAAAACATTCATTCTTTCTAATCCTTAAATAAGAAGTACTCCAATAAAATATTTATATATTGCATAATTCTTATAACTAGTACATAATTGATAAAATAATCAAATGAAATAATTCTAAATCCAAAAATAATCACATTAATCATTCCTATTTGTATGTGGTAGTGGCATAATCTTTACCATGATCCATTATCCATTTTGGGGTATATTCCTTTGATCCACGAGACATTTATTTTCATTGTGTCCCATCTCTTTGCTGTTGAAGTATCATACACTAAAAACCTTTTTCTTATCATTTAAATCCCATGCATGTAGGCATTTCTTTCCACACTTGTAACAAAATCCCATTCCTTTTAAGTATATACCAAAGTGATTATTTCAACAATTATTAAATTTTGGAAAATAATTATTTCCCTTCTTCCCTTTATTAATATTTTCCCAGTTTTCCTCTTTTTTATGCTTCCCTTAAAAGCTATAATACTTAGAGTACTATTTAACCATCCCATTATCACATGATTATATGTCCTTAAATGATGATAATTATTGGGAAACTATTTCCCCTCCAAATATTTTATTAAAAAAATGAAATATTTTATCCTTCTTACACATTGGATCACGTGCATCATTGAGGTTCACGATTCTTCTACTCGGTGCCATTTCTAAATGATGACATACACTAGGTTAGCTCATATCATAATGTATAATCCTTAAACTAGTAAAATAATTAACATAAATTGAAAAATTTATGCATGTATAATATCATAATCATAAATATGTTTTATTTGGGGAAAATTTACATTTAAACCCATCATAATGGTTTTTAGATAAAACGTATATTATCGTAAGAATACCCCCCATGAGTTTCAAACTAGGTGCATTGTAAGGCCCATTGTTGTGTACTGGGTTACGCCAAGTTAGGCCTGAGAAACCTTGTCAGAGTTGCTACTCCTAGGTATAGTTATAACAGAACCACATCCAATTGTAGTATCCAGATAGGGATGTATTTCTAAGAATAACCACACAATTTCTATCTTACAAAAAATTTAGGATGTTATTCCATACTTATCCTCAAATTATATCTTAGGGTTATGTTCCTTAAAATATGTTTTCTAAATATAGTTTGCAAGATTATTTCTATAATTCCTATGATTTAAACTGTAATGACCCTGAACCTAGTATCCTGAAGCTAGATATAAGTGTTTAATACCAGAGGACCGATTAGTTTTGCAGTCTTAGAAAATAGACTACATACTTGAACATTAAATTAGAACTACAAACATAAAATACAACTTAGAGACTCCTTTGAAAACAACATATTTTTCCTATATTAACTAGACATATCAATCATAATATTCATCTTGGAATCCTAGGAAAAATAAAACATAAGAAAATGGTGAGCTAAGATGCTCCGTAAGGGTAAGAATACATCGAAATCTATTATGAATAAATAATCAAAACCCCAAGGCAAGGTGTATAACTGAAACACAATCCCATTAAACATAATATTTAGAATAATATAGAAAGAATAAATAACGACATATAAAACAATCATATGATCTATAAATCATAAACAATGATATTCTACTAGTCGAATAATCACATGGAATATCAATAACTAATCTCATAGTGAGGGAATGCATAATTTGAGACATCTAAAACATTCCATTGAGGACTTATCCACGACATATGAAAATAAATAGTTAAGGCCTCGACCAAAACCATATCTGATTTGTCTCATGAGACCTACTGATGCATCGATAGTCTATAAAGGGCCCCACTCGCCACTTAATATGTCCAATGCATTCCTCACATGAAAAGGTTGAAACACAACCAACACAAACATCCATATTAAAACTAGCATATAAAATGTTAATAAATTAACCATAAACCATGAAGTTTATTAAAATAGTATATCCACTAAAAAAAGGATTATAAAAACGTCAATGAAATATATAATATTGTATAATTAAAAATCAATCTCAATTAAGCATACAATCCAAAAATGGATATTGAAGTAGATGAAAATAATCTAATAAAATCATTAAAATTTCTTGAGGGAAATAACCCTTTTTATATTGAATTATTTTTAAAGGGATAGAAATTTTAAAATAAAACATTTTCAGTGACAAGAATCTTGTTTTCTTATAAAGAAAGTTTCACTCATGTCATATAATTTAAAAAAACATTCTTCTCATACATTGTTGAAAAAGTCAAAAAAGAACCTCATAAGTAAAAGGAAAAAAATGATTTCTTTCATACCATTTTATAAAAATTCAAACATGGGTAAAAATGTATTTAAATATTTTTAGAATAATTTTATAACCATTTTGGAAAACATTTTAATGAATCATGGACATGTATGATAAATATTTTGTATAAAATAATTATGTATAAACAATCTTGAATAATAATGAGATTGTGAAATTAAACCTTACCTTGTAACTTCCTTTAGTTAATGGTGTGTTACACCCTGGTATAATGGTTAAACCATGTTATTAAATTATACCATAACTATATCCATATTTATTATATCATATATGACCCTCTTATATCATTTTGTTAATAGTATCTCATTATTACCATTGTTTTGGGTGTTAATTGCTTTTATTTTTTATGTTTGTTTTATCATATAAGTCATGTTTCATATTCATAAGACATATTTTCTTCATATTAATAATTTTATTAATTTCATAAATATTAAATTCACTCATCATATACATTTTTCTAATCATTATTGAATGGTTAACATGGAGAATGAATCTCATCACATTATGGAGACGGTAGGATGTACGTAGGAATGATTGACGACATAATTCCATTAATGGTAAAGGGGTAAAACATTTATTGGTATATTAATTATAATAAATTAATATACTGTTATATTTATTATTTATATCCATTATATTCATCATTATACCCATTCAAATAAAGTGGTGATGGAAAAAAAACTACACCACAACATGGAGATGGTAAACCGTACGTATGCACACATGGTGACATTGTTTTACATAAGATGTATAAAATGAGGAATATGAATTTACCATAAACATAATAGCATATTATAATATATATGATACTTGATTTATTACTTTAGTGATAAAAAAAATTAATAGGAAGTAGAAGAAGACAATAACTTGATTGAGTTGGAAAAGTAATTACCTCTTCTTCGATGGGCTTCCTTTAGATATCCTCTTAGGGACACTATGTTAGGTTTTTTTAGAATAAAATGATCTCAAGTATGTGTATAGATAATTTAACAATTGAAATGGGTCAGTTTTGGTCGAGCAAGAAGGCTCAATGTGGTGTGAGGAAGTGAGGGAGGAGGTTCCATTTTAAAAGAGAGGGGAGGGTCACTCTTGGAATCCTTTAAAATATTTAGTTAATATAAATTTATTTTCGATTTTCAATAGAACAAAGTGAGTTATTTTGAATAAAATATGAGTATGGGCCTAAATATTCTGAACCAATTATTTTTATACATGTTTAGGTCACAATATTAACATATATTTTGGCATTAACCCTTAGTTAAACACTTTAACTCTTATCATGACAACTTGGATTTTTACTCTTTAGGGCTAACATAGTTACTATAAAATGACAAAAGAACCCCAATAGGATCATTGCTGACATATTTAACATTATTCATGTTATTTGGAAGAATTATATTTTTTATGAATTTAATATCATTTATTAAAATATTATTTATTTTAAAGTATCATTTATGTCAATTTTGTTACTGTTCATTAATTTTCGTTCTAAAAATATCACAACAACATGATAACTTAAAATAAACACTTATAATATATCTATAACATGTATCCATTATTTATAGATTTTTTGGATGTCATTAATTATGTAAAATTATACTTATTTTAATATTTTTAATATCATTTATTTGATATATCTATTGATTAAACAATTAGCGCATCATCATTTTGAAAGAATTTTATTAAATTTTTTGTTATCTAAAAATTAGAAATAAATTATAATGACGAAGATAAATATATCATATTTAAAATGAATATTTATAGTCGAATTTATATTTTGAATAAACCTATTTTAAAAATGATTTACATATTAAAATTATGAGTATGACATTTTTAACTTATCTTTAAATAAAATATAATAAAAGTAATATTCTTACCCAGGAGGCATAAACAGGTTATAATTTTGTAATAAGATTTATTTTGGTCTAAAAACAATTATCCAATGGAATTAGGACATGTTTTAGTGTAATTTTATAATTTTATAATATTATTTTTACAATTACTTACCCGATTTACCCTTAACCTTATTAATTTTTTTAATAAATATACTGTTCATAATATAAAAAATTAAGTTGATACTTTTAGAATATAAATATAACACTTATTACTACCTTTAATATCTATTTTTTCCAAATTTTATTCATAGATGTGGCTATATTATGCTTAACATAACCCCACATATGTGATGAGAATGTGGGAAAAAGAGATGTTCAAAGGTTCAATAAATTTTTATATCTAATTTCTATATAAAATGGATTCCAAAAAAATAAATTGGATTAATATATTTATATATTGTCTATAAGTCTAAATTATAAAATTTATTAAAATAAAATGTCAGTTTTTAAATGACATTGTAGTATTATTCACTATTCATAAAATATGAAACTTCTCAGAAAAAACAAAAAATTCATCCTAAGATAATTATGATATTATGAATTCAAAAATGATTCATATTTTTAAAAATAAAATTTATAAAATTTCAGAAATTTAGTTTCAAAATTTGTGCGCCACTAAAGGACAGTAAAATTAACTTTTGAAGAATGTGGTTTTTATGCATAAAATTGGATTTCTTATTATATAATTATCTAGAAAACACATAATATGAATGTTAAGATTATATGGAATATATATAAATTTCAGAATGTGGTTAATACTATTAAAATATCTATTTAAATGGCTAGGTTAATAGATCATGGTGTGCTCGAACTCGGTGTTTCATGCAACACAAGCTATTGAAGAGATTAAATTTAATAAGGTACACATAAAAAAATATTGGTGTGTTACAGAAGTGAAACACCACTAGAAGATACAATAAACATAATATGTAGAATGATATAAAAAACTTTATTCTTCATAGTAGGTTATGATACCCAAACTATTAAAGTGTTTTAGAGTTTGGAAGGAGACACTGTAAGCTGGTTCTAGAAAATGATTCATAAAGGAATTTTATGACTTAACCAAAGATAAACATTGAAATAGGTGTATGGTAAGATAAATGACTCTAGAATTACATAATGATAATCTTGAAACCACTAAAGTTTTTATAACAATAGAGTTATATAATTCTTTATTATTCATTTATTAGAATAACTTCATTTTTATAGAAGACCAATAGTGATCCCAGTAGAGTTAATTTTAAAAAATAATGATCTCTAGAAGTTTTTGATTCATGTAAAGTATCATAAAGTTTTGATGTTACTAAAATATGGAACATTATAAAAATAGATAATAAATCATCTAAACAATGATGATGTTTTTGCGAAGAGTACTAAGATAATGTCCATCAGAGGATAGTTGACTAACTCTGAATATGAATGAATGTCAAAACACTAGAAGTTAAGATAGTCATTTATTTTGATAAACTTTCAATATTTTAAATCCAAAGTATCATAGGTAATAAATGTATAAGTGATGGATCTAAAGTAAGGTGTTGAGGAACCCAAGATGCGTGTAAGCTAAAAAGTATCATATTCTAGAGGATGAGTTGATCTGAAGTAGGTTGAGTTGACTTAATCAAAAGTAGAAGCAATAAGAAGAGTTTGGACTAAATGAAATTTATGATGACCAACAGAGGAACATGAATCATTATAGAGAATTCTTAAAGTACCAAGGTTTGTAGAAGATTGTATTGAGTAAAATTTATAAATGTAAGGATGATATTGACTTCTATAGAAGAATATTTACCGAAATATGCATGAAGGAATTTATATTTTTATGAAGTTAAACATTATGATGATGCTAATTTGGACATCCATAATTTCATATTCATGGATGGAAATATCAAGATTCAAGATGATTTTTAGGAAGCATTTAATATTGTTGACACCAAGAATTATGAGTGGTCTAATGAAGTATAATCCAAATATATTTAGAAGATATTAAAGGGAGTCAATTAAATGAGTTGAGGAGGCATGAATTGAAAATTAAATCTCTCTCATTCCCAATATTTATTAGATGAAGCAAGGATATATAAAGTGGGGAATAACACTTGATAACAATGAAGATAAATAATTGAGAGAGTTTCTGAATATCAAAGAGAGGAAGCAATCGACCAAGAACTTCCATCAGAAGATCAGAAGGATTTAAGGTTGAGAAGACCAGTACTTGAAGTTATGACATACTAAGTGCGTTTAATGGATTGAGAATACTATAATTAGGAGATCCAAACTGATGTCAAGAACTAACTTTTGGAATTTCCAAATGTCTAAGCTCAAGGTATTGAGTGCTTTGGAAGTTCCGTTTATTGGAAGGAATATTGGCTGGCATGCATTTTAATTTCATTCAAAGATATAAAAAAGTTGGATATTCTTATATATTGAAGTTTTATAAGAATAATTAAAGACTTTTGCTTCCAATATAGACAAAGACACATACCTATTGGGAGATAATGGGAGATTTTTAGGAGATATCACATTTGGGGTGATTCTAATATAAATATCCTTCACTTGTGTTACATAGTAAAGCATTTAGGATAAGGGTTATTAATTCCCGCACCAATTATAATCAGTGATTGATATTGTAATGGAGAATCTATATCATGAGTGATTTAAAAAAAACAAGGAGTAGGTTCTCACATTGAGGCTAAACCCTGTAAAAATCAATGTGTGTTATCTACTTCACATTATCTAGATAACATAAAGGAAAGGTTTTGAGGATGAATTATTAAACATCCATGCATCCAAATAGATAAAAGAGGTTTGACTAACTTATTTAAGGAATAATTTAAGATGATATTGATCAATATAAATTTTATACGCCTAATTCATCCTTATTAGGGTAACTACACAATCCCTTGGGAATCTCAATTATCATCAGAGGAAGGTTATCTATGTTTGGATAAATACTTTTATTCCCATTAGTGTTTTAACTACCTTACATGAAGTGTATATTTCAGAAATATATGAAATTCAAGCCATAGATGAAGGAAAAAATTTATTCATGGTTGTAGACATATGAAGGTTTTGGATAAAACCTTGAAGAAGTAGAAGAAAAAATAATTTTAGTAGTAGATAATGTACACCTCATAAAATCATAGGGATAATGGTCCACCATCATAATAAGTTAATGTGTGTGGTAAAAACTCATTTAAATATGTTAAAATTAATCCTTTTGAATACGGTTTACCTTACTATAGTGAGTAATATTCATTTTAGTTTTTTAATATTTTTTGCTCAAAAATTAAGGATTACATGAAAAGTGTCACTGTTGAAGTTGTCACATATATACTTTAATTTATAAAGAAATTAAAAATGATATAATGATTAAATTATGAAATAAGTTCTAAGAGTGTAAAACACTTACTAAAATCACTGAAGTTATGGAATAAACGTTATTACATTCTCAAGAAAATTTCATCCTTATATAAGATGCATTGTAAAAGAGATTTTATGAGAAGAAACATTAAGGAATGTTTTGAAATAAGTTTTACATATAATAGAAGATATGGTATCTTCACGAAATCTAAACTGGAACTCAAAGCTAAAGGGATAAAAGAGCTGAAAAACACTTAACAAAACAAAAGGAAGATGTGTAATGAAATGAATCATAAATTAAAGATAAATGAAAATATAAAGTAAATTTATTTAAAGATAAAAAAATAACATTAAGTATAAAGTTTCATGATTTGGAAATAATGTTTAAAAAATTGGAAGATAATTAAGTTTAATCTTCACATAATGTTATGAAATGATCCACTGCTAAAGTATCTAAGGAGATAATTACTTATTAGAATACTCAATCTAGCAGTAGATGAATTTAAAATCAGAAGTTTTCTCTTCTGATATATTGAATAAAAATGGAAACCCTCATACTGATTAACCTATAGTGTAACATCCCAGGTAAATAAAAAATATTAATTTTTCATAGTTATTAATATTTGTGAATAAAATATTAATATTACTTTAAAGGGAACTCTATGCTCGATGGCATACCCAATACGCAACAACGAGTTTCTTTGAAATCTTACGTTGTACTCTAATAATGAAATAATATCACTTTAAATGGTAGTTAACGCCTAGTTGTTGTAATGGAGGGAATGAACATAACTAACTACAAAATTATTATATATGTCTGTCAAATATTTTTATTTTTTTTAAAAAGTGTTAGAGGATTAAAATGTGAAAGAATCCAATTTTAAGCGTAAATATTCTAATATTCTTTAAAAGGTCAATTAACTGCATTTTGATGGCGAAAAATTTCTAAATACTCCTTTTGACAATTTTACATGTTATATTAGACCAAATAAAATCCTTCTTAAGAATCTGGATATCAAAATTTACTTTGTGTATGTTTTTGTTTTTTTAGATAAAGTTCATTTTTAATGAATAAGTGAAAAATGTTGTATTTTAATTGAAAACCTCTTTTAATCTAATTTATTTATATGGTTAGATTATCTTTTTAATTGGTTTTAAAGTGAAATTATAATATATTTTTACCATTTAATCCAATGGTGGTCATTGGAATTAATTTCACTTTGAAATTGGACTTAAACTAGTGTCAATCTTTTGATATATTTTGTTTCTTAAAAACACACTATTTGTTTTGACAACGGGAATTAATTATTAAATTGATTAATGCAACTTATATGTTTTGAATTTTTTAAAATTGACATCATTTTTGAATTCAGAATATCAAATATAGCTTAGGGTGAATTTTTGGTATTTTTCTGAAAAACTTCAATTTTTGATGAATAGTGAAACCACTAAGTGGTAGTTAGAAAACTGATTTTTCGTTTAAATGAAATTTTACCTCCTCTATGATTTGAATTTAAAAAATCCGACATACATGGTTGTCATTAGGATGTAAAATGTGGTTCAATGGGATGAAAATATTTTTTTGGTGAATAATAACTTTTATGTTTTATTAATCGCGATTAAAGGTAATTAGTGTAATTTAAGTTAAAGAAAATGTTATAATAATATGGAATTACCTTGACACATATCCTACCCTAATTGTATGAGTCATGTCCGACCAATAAAATCCATGGGTCAACTTGGGGACCCCATGGAGCCACTTGGGTAAGAAAATAACATTAATAACATTTTATTTAAAGTTAAAATAAAAATGTCACAAACATGTATTGTTTTACTAAAACAATTTTAACATGGGGTAATACAAGTCATATTTTTGACTATAAATATTAATTTTAAATCTAAAAATATTTACTAAATCATATTATTTTTTTTTATAATTTTTAGAAATTAAATAAATTAATTTATTTATGACACCATGATGATGGAGCGATTACCTCATTAATGAACGATTTAAATAAAAAGAAAAGATAATGTAAAATATAATACATAAACTTGTAAAAACATATTATATGGGTGAATTTAGAACCTTTATCACCTTATCCTCGAAATATATCTTTTTGGGACCTTTAAAATCCGAAAAAAAACATTTTAAAATAAAGTGACATTTCATGACTTACCAAGAGTGCCCCTCCTCCCTCTTATAAAAGGCCCCCACCTCTACCTCCTTACCCAAACCTCTAAAGCCATTTTATCAGCCAAAATCTGATCATTTTATCTCTCAACATCCCTATCTTCATCCTATAATCCTTCCATTAGGTATAAAGCCCTTCAAGAAACCCTTTTGGTTCAAACCAAGGGGAGTTACCCGATTTAAATGTAAATTATTCCCTAATGTTCTTTTGTTTTATTTTTCTTCTCCAACCCCCCTAAACTCTCTTTATTCCTTTATTTTGTAAAAAAACAGTATCTAAAATATACTAGGATGTTTTTATGAGAAGTATTATAGATACACTTACACACACCTCCATCTAATGGTTAAAGAACATACTGTTTCCGTGGATGGCGAATTACTGCCTCATGAAATGATGATTGTTATATCTTCTCCTACCACCTCTCATGGTAGCCATTATGATGGAACTATATTTATCTATGATATATATTATATTTATTTCCTCTCTATGCTTCTTTAGTTTATATTTAACACATACCTTTATGCTTTGCATGTTGTGCAAATGCGATAATTTCATTTGAGGAAGTGTGGACTACCACCCCCTCAAGTTATGTGACTCGTTCATGAAATACATGGAATGTATAAAGAATGAAATTGATGAACTTATGTGAAATATATAACATATACATTATAAAGTAATTATAATATATATATATATATCATCTAGTTTTAATTCCATTAATGTTCCAAAGAAATGAAAGTAGCGTTCATGCGTACGTACGGCCTACCGTCTCCATGAACGGTGCATTTCATTTATTTTTATCTCCAAATGTTATGGAATAGTATAAAGTGAATATATACTGTATATATATGATATTTAAATCATAAATACTATTCTGGAGATGATGTACTTATAACTACATGGAAATTTCTTTTCCAACAAGTTCGATTTTTACTTATGTACCGAACATCGACAAAAAAGTCTGATATGAACTCACATTATTAACCAATTATTATAACATTATAATATGTGATATGAACTGAATAATAATATATAAAGGAGTTACTTAAGAAATTATAAATTGACCAAAGTTTATTATTCAGGAATATGAAGAAACTAACAAGACAAGTCAGACTTGAGGTAAGGGATCCTACCTCTCTCTTTCTTTTTAAGTACTCTCTTTTATGTCACTTATTTTAAGATCCTCTTTATTATATTGGGGGATGTTATTCTATATTACTATTACTGTACATTTTATTCTCATATGATTAGAGACCCAAATTGATATCTTCAATCCGTTTTTGGATGTTTTAAGTGGCGTCGTTAGACTGCCGAATTTTCGTAAGGGGATATCTTACCTCACTTTTAATTCCGTGAGATTTCCATTGTTCGCCACTTATTTATTTCATGTGGTGTATTGTGTTATTCCATTTTATATATATTATCATGATTCTATTTGTATTCATGGTATTCTGTGATTCATATTGTGTTTATTATCTTTTGGTCATACGACTCGATTGATTACAATGAGGTATGGGGTTTTTATCTCACTTTTTGTTCTCGTCAGATTCATGCTATATTTGTCACTATCTCCTTTGATTGGTGTATTTACTGCCCATTATTATACTCTTTTTGTAATATACTTTCATTTATGGGTATTTAACTCTTCATTGTATGACCCTTCTTTCATGGGGTGTACGTTTCGAAAGTTACCCAAATCGGCAAGGGAACCTTTCACCCTCCACTTTTTAAAAGACTTATTTTTGTTGGGTCTTTTAATTTACATATTGTTATGTTGGGATATGTTATTATATATCCTTATTGATGTAAATTTTATTTCCAAGTGATTATATACCATTTTCTCTCTCATTAACTCATTTTATGAATTTTAAAGTGACGCCGTTAGGCTGCCGAATTTTTGCAAAGGAACTTCTTAACTCAATTTCAATTCTTTCGGTTAAACTTGATCTCCATTAATATATCATTATAGGAATATGTGTGAATGAATCTGATTGTTTTACACTTAATATCCGCTTATATTGGGTGTATTTATATTTGTCACACATAATTAAGTAATTGATTTATCCTTAATCTAAGGATACCGTCTTTGAACGGGACATTGTCTCAATCTCCTTTATTTGAGGTATATTTTGTTTTATAACAAACTTTCTTTTATATGGTGTATAAACCCCTTTTACTTTTAATTTCATTCAAAAGGAATCTTTTTCTATGATGCGTTTTATTGAACAATAAAAAGGAATGTTTCTTTTAACGTACGTGGTGACAATGACCTTTTCTGCCGCCACAAGTACTATTTGACCTTTGGCTTACATAACAAGCCATAATGTTTTTTAAAGAGATTAAATATAATATAATATTTTATGTATTTTGGTATTAGAAATTGTTTTTATAATTTATTTTTTATGTCAATATATTTAAGTGATATATTTTGATTGAAATGTGGAAATGTTTTCTTTCCATTATATTTTTTTTATGTATTATGATTTTCTAATGGTACTTAGACATTTTACGAGTGGTTACGTGATAAACCATATGAAGGGTGGTGCCGTGAATACCGATACGAGTGGTTATGTTATAACCTCCAATGCATTGGTTATGGAAGTCGGTCGTAGGGCTATTCCATGTAGTTATATGTGTGGAAGTCCACCGTATGGTTATTCCATTTAAGTATGTTTATGTCCCAAGTTTCCTTTATATGTTATGTGTTCTTTATACGGGTTTTTGGTAATCTTTTGGTTACAATGGATAAGTGGCGATCTTTTATTCAGTGAAGAATATTTACTACTTCGTAATGGTGAAAAGTGTTACGTTGATAAAGTATTCATGGTTTAATTGTTGTTTTGAAAAAATAACAGTTTTACTTCTTTGTGTATCCTTTACTGGGCTTTTTATACTCATCACATGTTTTTGAAATATTTTCCACAAGACTTAAAGATGAATAGGGTCAAATATGGGATCAAGTAGAGATATGCTATCTAAAACATGGAACTAGACATGTTTCTTTTTAAGAGTATTTATTTTATGGAGACTTAGTAGAAGTAACTACTCTGTAATCTTTTGAGATGTAATAGTTATGTACTAATTCTATAAAACTCTAAACCTGAAAAGATCATGTATGTGAATTATTCATTTAATTCATGATTATGTAAGGTTTTAAGGTTGGGTCCTCATAGTTGGTATCAAAGGTCGGTTTAGATAACCTTAGAGGCTAGGGTATTCTCTAAGGATAAGTGACATTACCATAATGGTTAGGATTCCAGAAAGAGTCATAGTTTTAGATAATGTGAATGAGTAAGTATATCTTAGTGTTTATCTTCCTCATTAGTAAATGATAATTTTTTTGATATACTCACACTGACATTTTTGGTTTTAGTAAATGGATGGATCTAGCAGGCACCAAAGTGACAATGGGTTTGAAGGAAACTGTGGTGGGTTTCTGATTAAGAGATTGGATGAAATAGGGGATTCAATGAGGAATCTCGTGGTTATTCTAAACCAACTATCAAGGAGTCATGATTAACCACTTGAACCTTGGTGAGTTCTCTGGTGCATCATGTATGAGAGAACCAACTCGATGTGGAAGTTTAGGTAATAATTATAATGGTAACCATTAGGGTTTTTATGATCCTTACTTTCGAGGTAATTATCGGTTACTATATGATGGAAGATGAAAGGCATGAGGTAAAATTGAGGTTAAATTATGTTATAGTTATTTTTGGAGATTTTATCTATTTTTGAGGAATGTTTTAAGAATTATATAGTTTTGGAAAAAGGACAACACGCAGACCGTGTGACAACACGTCGCGTCAGACAAAGCTGTGGGAATCGAACCCACAACCAAAGTGCGACTGGTATTTATCTCATACCACTGGACTACATGAAGTCCCTAGTTAGTATGACATATTATTTTTAGTTATATAATTTTATGAATCAAGAATAAGTTTATTTTGGGTTATCTAGGAAAATATTGACTTATCATGGAGGATATATGATTAGGTGAATTACTTTTCAATATGAGACTTTAAGAGAAACTGATGATATTTGGAGATAAATGTTAATTTTTACCTCTGAAGACTGTGTGATTAAATCAATCAAATATTTTGGTTTCAATCTTATTTTAGTTTACTTTGAATAATTTTATGGAAATTTTTTTTATTGAATGGTCTTCATTGAACTTTGGGTTTTGTTGGACAAATTTTGGAGATTAAGAAAAAATTTTTTATAAAGGATTATCCTTTTGTGTATTATCTGATCTTGTTCTAACAATTTTGGTTTTGTTAAGGGTCTAAAGACATGGGAAATATATAGTTCTGTTTTGTGGATTAGGTGATTCTCTAGATGTTTATTATAGCGCTCTTAATGTGAACAAGTCATCCTAAATACTCATCTTTTGGAGAAAATTTGAGTTTGTGTAAGAAATCTAGTAAGAGATGAAAGTATACATGACAAGTAAGTATGTTTCTCTAGGATTTAGTTAAGCTTATAAATAAATTCCTCAATGAAAAGTAACTTAAAAAAAATGTTTTCTGTAAACTTTTCCTACTAGGGAATCAAATACCGTTTAACCCATCACAAGTTTGTGATTTTCTTGTGGTTAACTTTCTCCTAATCATGTTTTCTATCACTCTTCATCAGAACATGACCCTTTGTTTTCTCTTACATATCCATATTTCCCTAAATGGAATCCTAGTATGGGTTAACTCGGGTGACCTTTGTACCTCCCTTTCTTTATTTTAAAGTGAGAGTTTAATTTACTCCTTTTCCGATGTGGGGCTTTCAATGAAGTTTCCAAGCCCAATTTTAAAATTGCGAGGACGTAATTCACAAAAGGGGGGAAGGATGTAACATCCCAGATAAATAAAGAATATTACTTTTTCATATTTATTAATATTTTTGAATAAAATATTAATATTACTTTAAAGGGAACGTTATGCTCAATGGCGTACCCAATACACAACAACGTGTTTATTTAAAATCTTACGTTGCACTCTAATAATGAAATAATATCATTTTAAATGGTAGTTAACGCCTAGCCATTGTAATGGAGGGAATGAATAGAACTAAATACAAAATGATTATATATGATTGTCAAATATTTTAACTTTTTTTAAAAAAATGTTAGAGGTCTAAAATACGAATGAATCCAATTTTAAGCGTAAATATTCTAATATTTTTTAAAAGGTCGATTAACCGCCTTTTGATGGAGAACCATTTTTAAATCCACTTTTTGACAATTTTACATGTTATATTAGACCAAATAAAATCATTATTTAGAATCGGGACATCAAAATTTACTTTGTGAATGTTTTTGTTTTTTTTCGATAAAGTTCATTTTACTGAATTAGTGAAAAATGTTGTATTTTAATTCAAAACCTCTTTTTAATCTAATTTATTTATATGATTAGATTATATTTTGAATTGGTTTTAAAGTTCAATTAGAATATATTTTTACCATTTAATCTAATAGTGGTCATTGTAATTAATTTAACTTTGAAATTGGACTTAAACTAGTGTCAATCTTTTGATATATTTTGTTTCTTAAAAACACGCTATTTGTTTTGACAACGGGAATTAATTATTAAATTGATTAATGAAACTTATATGTTTTGAATTTTTAAAATAGGCATCGTTTTTGAATTCAGAATATCAAATATAGATTAGGGTGAATTTTTGGTATTTTTCTGAAAAACTTCAATTTTTTATGAATAGTGAAACCACTAAGTGGTAGTTAAAAACTGATTTTTCCTTTAAATGAAATTTTACCACCTCTGTGATTTGAATTTCAAAAATCTAACATACATGGTTTTCATTAGGATGTAAAATTTTATTTAATGGGATGACAATATTTTTTGGTGAATAGTAGCTTTTAAGTTTTATTAATCACGATTAAAGGTAATTAGTGTAATTTACGGTAAAGATAATGTTATTATAATATGAAATTACCTTGACAAATTCCCTAACCTTATTGGACGAGTCATGAACGTCCAAGAAAATCCATGGGTCAACTTGGGGACCCCATGAAGTCACTTGGGTAAGAAAATGGCATTAATAACTTTTTATTTAAAGTTAAAATAAAAATGTTACAAACATGTATTGTTTTAATAAAAAAATATTTACTTGGGGTTATAAAAGTAATTTTTTTTCTTATAAATATTCATTGAAAATATAAAAATATTTCCTACATCATAATATTTTTTTTATAATTTTTAGACATTAAATAAATAAATTTATTTATAACACCATGATGATGCAACGATTAGCACATTAATGAACGATTTAAATAAAATGAAAAGATAATGTAAAACATAAGACATAAACTTGTCAAAAACCTATTTTATGGGTGGATTTAGAACCCTTATCACCTTATCCTCGAAATATATATTTGCGGGACCTTTAAAATCCGAAAAAAACATCTTAAAATAAAGTGACATTTCATGACTTACCACGAGTGCCCCTCCTCCCTCTTATAAAAGGCCCCCAACTCTACCTCCTTACCCACACCTCTAAAGCCATTGGCTCAGCCAAAATCTGATCATTTTATCTCTCCACATCCCTCTATTAATTCTATATGCCTTCCCTTAGGAAGAAAGATTTTCAAGAAACCCTTTTGGTTCAAACCAAGGGGAGTTACCCGATTTAAAGGTAATGTATTCCCTAATGTTCTTTTGTTTTATTTTGCTTCTCCAACCCCCTAAACTGTTTTTATTACTTTATTTTATAAAAAAAAGTATCTTCAATATAATAGGATATTTTTATGAGAATTATTCTATATAAACATACACACACCTCCGTCTAATGGTTAATGAACATACTGTTTCCGGGGATGGCGAATTACTGCCTCACGAAACGATGATTGTTCTATCTTCTCCTACCACCTATCATGGTGGCCATTATGTTGGAAATATTTTTATTTATGATATATATTATATTTATTTCCTCTCTATTCTTCTATATTTTATATTTAATACATACCTTTATGCTTTTCATGTTGTGCAAATGTAATAATTTATTTTGAGGAAGTGTGGACTGCCGCCCCCTCAAGTGATGTGAATCATTCATGCAATACATGGAATGTATAAAGAATGAAATTGATGAACTTATGTGACCTATATAACATATATATTATACTGGAATTATAATATATATATCTATCATCTAGTTTTAGTTCCATTAATGTGCCAAAGAAATGAAAGTAGCGTTCATGCGTACGTACGGCCTACCGTCTCCATGAACGGCACATTTCATTTATTTTTATATCCAAATGTTATGAAATAGTATAAAATGTGTATATACTGGATATGTATGATATTTAAATCATAAATAATATTATGGAGATGATGTACTTATAACTACATGGAAAATTATTTTCCAACAAGTTCGATTTTTACTCATGTACCGAACATCGACAAAAATGTATGATATGAACTCACATTATTGAACAATTTTTATAACATTATAATATGTGATATGAACTGAATAATAATATTTAAAGGAGGTCCTTAAGCAATTATAAATTGACCAATGTTTATTATTCAGGAATATAAAGAAACAAACAAGACAAGTCGGACTTGAGGTAAGGGATCCTACCTCTCTCTTTCTTTTTAAGTACTCTCTTTTATGTCACTTCTTTTAAGATCCTATTTCTTATATTGGGGGATGTTATTATATATTCCTCTTACTATAATTTTTATTTTCATATGATGATAGATCCTAATTGATATCTTTAATCCATTTTGTGAAGTTTTAAGTGGCGTCGTTAGGCTGCCGAATTTTCGTAAGGGGATATCTTACCTCACTTTTTATTACATGATATTTCCATTGTTCTCCACTTATTTATTGCATGTGGTGTATTGTGTTCTTCCATTTGATATATATTATCATTATTCTATTTGTATTCATGGTATTCTGGGATTCATATTGTGTTTATTATCTTTTGGTCATACGACTCGATTGATTACAATGAGGTATGGGGTTTTTTATCTCACTTTTTCTTCCCATGATATTCATGCTATATTTGTCACTATATCCTTTGAGTGTTATATGTACTGACCATTATTATAAACTTTGTGTAATATAATTTCATTTATGGGTATTTAAATCTTCATGGTATGACCCTTATTTCATGGGGTGTACGTTTCGAAAGTTACCCAAATCGGTAAGGGAACCTTTCACCCTCCACTTTTTAAAAGACTTTTTTTGTTGGGTCTTTTAATTTACATATTGTTATGTTGGGATATGTTCTATTATATACTTATTGATGTAAATTTTATGTCCAAGTGATGAGATACCATTTTCTCTCTCATCAACTCATTTTATGAATTCTAAAGTGATGACGTTAGGCTGTCGAATTTTTACAAAGGAACTTCTTAACTCAATTTCAATTCTTTGGGTTAAACTCATATTCCTTGAATAGATCATTCTAGGAATATGTGTGAATGAATCTGATTGTTTTACACTTAATATCTGCTTATATTAGGTGTATTTATATTTTTCACACATAATTAAGTAATTGATTTATCCTTAATCTAAGTATACCGTCTTTGAACGGGACTTCATCTCAATATCCTTTCTTTGAGGTATATTATGTTTTATACAAAACGTTCTTTTATATGGTGTATAAAACCCTTTTACTTTTAATTTCATTCAAAAGGAATCTTTTTCTAGGAATATTTTTATTGAACAACAAAAAGTAAAGTTTCTTTTAACGTACGCGGGGACAATGACCTTTTCCACCGCCGTGAGTACTATTTGACCTTTGGCTTCCTTAACAAGCCGTAATGTTTTTTTAAAGAAATTAAATACCATATACTCTTTTATGTATTTTGGTATTGAAAATAGATTTGATAATGGATTTGTTATGTCAATATATTTAAGTGATATATTGTTATTGAAATGTGGAAATGTTTTCTTTCCATTATATTTGTTTTATGTATTATGATTTTGTAATGGTACTTCGACATTTGACGGGTGGTTACGTGATAAACCATATGACAGGTGGTGTCGTGAATACCAGGACGAGTGTTTATATTATAACCTCCAATGCATTGGGTATGGAATTCGGACGTATGGCTATTCTATGTAGTGATATGTGTGGAAGTCGACCGTATGGTTATTCCATTTAAGTATATTCATGTACCAAGTTACCTTTATATGTTATGTGTTATTTATATGGGTTTTTGGTAATATTTTGGTTACAAAGGATAAGTGGTGATCTTTTATTCAGTGAAGTGTATTTACTACTTCGTAAAGGTGAAGAGTATTACTTTGATAAAGTATTCATGGTTTACTTGTTGTTTTGAAAAACTAACCATTTTCCTTCTTTGTGTATCCTTTACTGGGCTTTTTATGCTCATCACATGTTTTTGAAATGTCTTCCACATGACATAAATATGAATAGGGTCAAGGATGGGATCAAGGAAAGACATGCTATCTAAAACATGGAACTAGAAATGTATCTTTTTAAGAGTTTTTATTTTATGTAAACTTAGTAGAAGTGACTACTTTGTAATCTTTTTATATGTAATAGTTATGTCCTAATTCTCTAAAACTCTAAACCTGAAAAGATCCTCTATGTGAATTATTCATTTAATTCATGATTATGTAATGTTTTAAGGCCGGGTCCTTATATATAGACACTGATTTCTTTACATTGAATAATAAAGGTTGTAATTTTGGATGAATATGGTTAATGAATGATATGGATAAACCCACCTATAATAAGATATTATATGTAATACATGAAAAGGGGAGGAGTTACCCTCAATATTTTCGGAAGATCAAAGTAAATAACTTGAAAGAAAATATTTTGGAATAAGTCTTTACCAGCCAAAGTTAGACATAATGAAAGAATCGAAGGATTATCGACTAATACTTGTGTTGTGGAAAGTTAGGACACATAGAAATTGACCATTGATATAAAATTACAATGTCTGTAAAATAAATAATTCCAATATTAAGTGGGAGAATAATTAAAGGTAATGGAAACTCATCTAAGTACACACAACTGACACATAAGAAGAAAAATTTATTAAAATCTAATAGATTTGAATATCCTGAATTTATTTTGGAATTTATAGAATAAGTGTTAATGTTAATACAAGGAGATAGTTTCCATAAACCATGAATAAAGTATCTACTAATAATAAATGGAGGAAAAAAAGTTGAATGGAAATGAAGGGAAGATAGACACTAAAAAATCCATGAGGTTTAAACAGTGAAAAGTTATAAGGAAGATTCCAACCTTGAAGAACATAATGAATGATGTCATTCTTAAGAAAAGTTGTAACATTTGTGGAAGAAAATTACACTTTCTAGATAGTTATAAATTCTACATGAATGTTCATGTAAAGAAAGTAAGACATAGTAAGAAAGTAATCAATTTGAGAAATACATAAGTAGTTTGGAATGGTAGAGGAAACATTGTACAAGGAAGTTTAATTTAATTGGATGTTTCCTCTAAAGAGTAACTTACCATAAGATAAAAATTTGTGTAAAAGGTGTAAGTTTTCCGACCACACTAATGAAAAATTCATGACAATATTTCCTGGAAAGGAGAAGCTGGCATGAAAAGTGAAGCAGATATCAAAATAAACCATGGTTAATGTTAAAAAGAGTATTAAAAAAATGAATAATAAAATAAATAAAAATAAATTCATGCATATCATAAAGATCAATTCTTGGAAAACCATGGGTGAAATAATGAAGAGAAAGGGAAATAAGGTGAAGGGAGTTTCTAGGTTGAGAAAAATTTCTTAGACCTATTACTCTAATTGAAGACAACTAAAGATCCTCTTTATTCCAAATTGATCCAAAAGTTTTTTTATTGAAAATGGAAGTGGTCTTATTTTATTTTAGGGGAGACCTAAAAATAATCTAAATATAATTATTTCAGAATCCTTATATGTTATAGTAAAAAATTTATATTTAGGACAACCAAGTTACTTCAACACTAGTTTTTGATAAATATTATGGATTTAAGGTTAAAGTACCTAGAAAATAAAACATCAGCAGATGAGGATAAAGACTTTGATAATTAAAATATTGAGAATCAATGTTTCTATCATCTTAGAGGTACATTTTCTATACTCCCTCAACGTTATATAAAAATTGAAGTATTAATTCAAATGGGGAAGATTGATTTTTTGATGAAAAAGTAATAATTAACTTGAAAAGGGGGAGAAACTTTCTGTTTATGCTTAAACATTTTTTATCTGATTATTGAGATGGATGCATGAAATTAAGTATAATGAAAATATGATGAGCCTACTTTTAAAAAGATATTTTATAATGTTTGGAATCACATGGTAAATTTGATGGAAAACCTTAATGCATGAGTTAATCACTATTGTTTTCTACACCAATCATGGCTCTCATGGACATATATTTGGTTTATTAAATCCTTATCTCTTTAAGAAAATTGGTTTTATCCTTCTCTCAATAAATTCAAGGTTTATTTTCAATTTAACGAAAGAAAAAAATGAGAAGAAAAAAATGTATGAAATAAGTTCTTTCCTCACCCCAAGATGTAAATAATAGTAATTGTAATTAAAATCATTAAGGGGGAGATAAAATTTATGAATATGGACCCTAAATAAAACTTATTTTAATAAGGAGATAAAATATAATTTGAATTTACTTCTAATAAGTGGGATAAATGTCATTAAATTCTATATATTTAATCGGTATTGAAAACAAATATGAAGGTGGAGATTTAAGTAACCATATGAGATGATGATGCTATATTTTATTTACTATCAATAGTTTCTAGAAAAGACTTTGAGTAAATTGAAGGATATAATGTTTCCTATGGGTGTTTTGGAAGAAGAATATTTTGAAGTACATACTCTAGAAGGAGAACCCATCAGAAGTAGAAATACTTATAGATGGAGGAAGAGATGGATGTAATTTTTTTAATACTTGTTAGAGGGATTCTTGAAAATAATACTATTTAAATTATATATATACATTAGATAATTCCATGAAAAATCTTTATTGTTTTTGTGACTAGTGTTGGAGGATAAAGAAGCACTGTTTATATTTGGAGTTGAAGAAGGAAGTTCCATAATTTGAGAAGATTGAATACCCTAATAAAAATATTTAATATAAAAGTTAAATATGGATAAATTAAGTTAACCAAAAGATAAAAACTAAAAATTATAAAGGTTAATGAAATAAAAAATAGTGGTTAACAAAATTTGTGGAAACCATGATGATTGAAAGGACATACCGCACTAAAGAATTAACAAATCTATTATGAATGATTCTTGATAGATGTATGTAAGGAGACCTTCACCATGAAAAGATAGATACTAACATGAATATAAATAATTAATGATTTTTAGAACCATTATTAAGAGACACATAACATAATATGTTGAATGATATCCATATGATTATGCTGAACTATAAGGCCCCAACCTTAAAACTTACTTAATATTGAATTAAATGAATAATTCACATTGAGGATCTTTTCAGGTGTAGAGTATTATAGAATTAGGTCATAGCTATTACATCTCAAAAGATTACATAGTAGACACATCTACTAAGTTTTCATAAAAAAACACTTAAAAAGAAACATGTCTAGTTCCATGTTTTAGAAATCATGTCTTTCCTTGATCCCATCCATGACCCTATTCATCTTTAAGTCCTATGGAAAACATTTCAAAAACATGGGATGAGCATTAAAATCCCAGTAAAGGATACACAAAGAAGGAAAACTGTTAGTTTTTCAAAACAACAAGTAAACCATGAATACTTTACCAAAGTAATACTTTTCACCTTTATGAAGTAGTAAAAACTCTTCACTGACTAAAAAACCATTACATACCCTTTTGTAACCAAATGAGTACCATAATACCCATACAAAGAACAAATAACATATAAAGGTAACTTGGAACATAAACATACTTAAATAGAATAACCATACGGTCGACTTCCACACATACTTAATGGAATAGCCATACGGCCGACTTCCATACCCAATGCATTGGAGGTTATAACGTAACAACCCGTCCTGGTATTCACAGCACCACCCTTCATATGGTTTATCACGTAACCACCCGAAAAATGTCCAAGTACCATTACAAAACCATAATACATAAAAAAATTATAAATTAAAGAAAACATTACCATATTTCAATCACAATATATCACTTAAATATATTGACTTAACAAATCCATTATCAAAACCATTTTCAATACCAAAATATATAAAAGAGTATATGGAATTTATTTACTTTTAAAAAATATTACAGCTTGTTGAGGAAGCCAAAGATCAAATAATACTCACGGCGGAGGAAAGGTCATTGTCACCGTGTACGTTAAAAGAAACATACTTTTTGTCGTTTAGTAAAATGATTTGTATAAAAAAGATTCCTTTTGAATAAAAGTAAAAGTCAATGGGGTTTATACACTATATAAATAAAGTTGTGTATAAACAAAATATGCCTCAATGAAAAGAGATTGAGACGAAGTCCCTTACAAAGACGGTATCCTTAGATTAAGGATAAATAAATTACATAATTATGTGTGAAAAATGAATACACAAAATATAATTGGATATTAAGTGTAAAACAATCAGAGTTCATTCACACATATTCATAGAACGACATATTCAAGGAGTACAAGTTTACCCCAAAGAATCAAAATTGGGTTAAGAAGTTCCCATGCAAAAATTCGACAGCCTAACGGCGTCACTTAAAATTCAGAAAATGAGTTGTTGAGAGATAAAAATGGTATCTCATCACTTGGAAATAAAATTCACATAAATAAGGATATATAATAACATATCCCAAAATAATAGTATGTGAATTAAAAGACATAACAAAAGAAGTCTTTTAGAAAGAGGAGGGTGAAAGGTTCCTTTACCAACTTGGGTTACTTTTGAAACGTACACCCCATGAAAGAAGAACTATACAACATTGATGTAAATACTAATAAACGAAATTATATTAAAAAAAGAGTAGAATATTGTTCAGTACATATACCACTCAAAGGAAATGGTGGAAAATGTAGCATAAATCTCATGGGAATAAAAGTGAGATGAAAAATTACTTACGAAAACTCGGCAGCCTAACGACGCCACTTAATTGATGAAATAAAATAGGTTCTCTCATCATATGAACATAGAAAGTATATTAAGAGTAATATAAAATAACATCCCCCAACATAAGAAAGAGGATCTTGAAATAAATGACATAAAAGAGAGTACTTAAAAAGAAAGAGATATGTAGGATCCCTTACCTCAAGTCCGACTTGTCTTGTTTGTTTCATTATATTCCTGAATAATAAACTTTGGTAAATTTATAATTTCTTAAGGACCTATTTTAAAGATTATTATTCAGTACATATCACATATTATAATGTTATAATAATTGGTTAATAATGTGAGTTCATATCAGACGTTTTTGTCGATGTCTGGTACATGAGTCAAAAATGAACTTCTTTGAAAATGATTGTTCATGTAGTTATAAGTAAATCATCTTCAGAATAGTATTAATGATTTAAAAATAATATATATCTAGTACATATTCATTTTATACTACTCCATAACATTTGGAGATAAAAAATAAATGAAATGCACCGTTCATGGAGACGGTAGGTCGTACGTACGCATGAACGCTACTTTCATTTCTTTGTCATATTAATGGAATTAAAAATAATTGATATATATATATATATTATAATTTAAGTATAATATACATGTTATATAGGTCACATATGTTCATTAATTTCATTCTTTATACATTCCATGTATTGCATGAACGAGTCAAATCACTTGATGGGGCAGTAGTCCACACTTCCTCGTATGAAATTATCGCATTTGCACAACATGAAAAGCATAAATGAATGTTTTAAATATAAAATTAAGAAGAATATATACAAACATAAATACCATATATATCATATATAAAATATAGTGACATCATAATGGCCACCATGAAAGATGTTAAGAAAAGATTGAACAATCATCGTTTCGTGAGGCAGAAATTCGCCATCCACAGAAATAGTATGTTCTTTAACCATTAGATGAAGGTGTGTATAAGTGTAGCTCTAATCCTCCACATAAAAAAATACTAGTATATTTAAGATACTTTTTTTGTTACAAAATAAAGGAATAAAAAGATTTTAGAGGGTTGGAGAAGCAAAATAAAACAGAAGAGCACAAGGGAAGACATTACCTTTAAATCGGGTAACTCTCTTTGATTTGAGCTCAAATGCTTCCTTGGAAAGGATTAAGCCCAAAGTGAGGCTTATATGATGAAAAGAGGGATTTGGAGAGATGAAATGGGCAGGTGATGGCCGAGCCAAAGGCTTGATAGGTGTGTGTAAGGTGGTAGAGGTGGGGGCCCTTTATAAGAGGAGAGGAGGGGAACTCTTGGAAAGTTATAAAATATTACTTTATTATAAAATGATTTTCGGATTTAAAAGGTCCCAAAAGGATATATTTATAGGATAAGGTGATAAGGTTTCGAAATACACTCATCCAATAGGTTTGTGACAAGTTTAAGACTAATATTTCACCCTATATTTTCATTTTATTTAAATCGTTCATTTATGAAGTAATCACTGCATCATCACGGTGTCATAAATAAATTAATTTATTTAATATCTAAAAATTATAAAAAAATATCATGATGTAGTAAATCTTTTTAGATTTATAATGAATATTTATATTAAAAAATATGACTTTTATAACCCCATATAAAAATTGTTTTAGTAAAACAACACATGTTTGTGACATTTTAATTTTAACTTTAAATAAAAAGGTATTAATGTCATTTTCTAACCAAAGTGGCTCCATGGGGTCCCCAAGTTGACCCATGGATTGTCTTGGTCGACCATGACTCATCCAATAAGGGGAGGACATGTGGAAAGGTCATTTCATATTATTAAAACATTATTTTTACCTTAAATTACACTAATTACATCTAACCGCGATTAAAAACTTAAAAGTTACTCTTCACCAAAAAATTATTTCAATCGCATTGAACCAAATTTTACATCCTAATTAAAACCATGTATGTCGGATTTCTGAAATTCAAATAACAGAAGTGGTAAATTTTTATTTAAACGAAAAATCAGTTTTTAAACTACCACTTAGTGGTTTCACTATTCATCAAAAATTGAGGTTTTTCAGAAAAATACCAAAAATTCACCCTAAGATATATTTGATATTACGAATTAAAAAATGATGTATATTTTTCAAAATTCAAATAATATAATTTGCATTAATTAATTTAATAATTAATTCCCGCTGTCAAAACAAATAGCGTGTTTTGAAAAAAATAATATCTATTAAAAGATTGACACTAGTTTAAGTCCAATATCAAAGAGAAATTAATTCCAATGACCACTATTGGATTAAATGGTAAAAATATATTATAATTTCACTTTAAGACCAATTCAAAAGATAATCTAATCATATAAATAAATTAGATTAAAAAGAGGTTTTGAATTAAAATACAACATTTTTCACTATTCATTAAAAAATGAACTTTATCGGAAAAATACCAAAAATTTACACAAAGTAAATTTTGATGTCCCGATACTAAAGAAGAATTTTATTTTGTCAAATATAAAACATAAAATTGTCAAAAAGTGGATTTAAAAGAGGTTCGCCATCAAAAGGCAGTTAATCGACATTTTAAAGAATATTAGAATGTTTACGCTTAAATTTGGATTCATTCGCATTTTTAATCCTCTAACATTTATTGTAAAAAGTAAAAATATTTGAAAAACATATATAATCATTTTGTAGTTAGTTCCCATCATTACAACGGCTAGGTGTTAACATAAAATTATTTTATTATTGGAGTGCAACGTAAAATTTCAAAGGAACTTGTTGTTGCATATTGGGTAAGCCATCGAGCATAGCGTTCCCTTTAAATTAATATTAACATTTTATTCACAAATAGGGTTAAATATAACAATTTCATATTCTTTATTTACCTGGGGTGTTACATCCTTCCCCCCTGTTGGGAATTTCGTCCTCTCAATTTTAAAATTGGGCTCGAAAACATCATTGAAAGTCCCACATCGGAACAAGAGTTGGTAAAACAATAACTTTAAAAGAATGAAATAGAAGTACAGAGGTCACTCGAGTTAACCCATACTAGGATTCCATGTATGAAAACATTGATATGGAAGAAAAAGAAAAGGGTCATGTTCCGAGGGAGAGTGATAGTAAAGATGTCTAGGAGAAAGTTAACCATAAGAAAATTACAAACTTGTGATGGGTTAAACGGTATTTGATTCCCCAGTAGGAAAAGTTAACAGACAACATTTTTGTTTTAAGTTACATTTCATTGAGGAATTTATTTTTTATCTTAAGGAAAAATACTTACTTATCATGTTGACTTTAAACTTTTACTATATTTCTTACACAAACTCATACTTTCCCCAAATGATGAGTATTTAGGAAGACTTGTTCACATTAAGAGTAATATAATCAACTTCTAGAGAATCATTTAATCCACAAAAAAGAACTATATACTTCCCTTGTCTTTAGAATTTAACCAAAACCAAAACCAAAAAGGTTAGTACAAGATCAGAAAATCCAGAAAATGATAACCCTTTATAAAAAAAATAATCTATTCTTAATCTCCAAAATTTGTACAACAAAACCCAAAGTTAAAACAAGACCACAAGTAAACCAAACTAAGATTGAAACCCAAATATTTGAAGGATTTAATCACATAGTCTTCCAAGTTAAATCGTATCATTTATCTCCAAACAACATCAGTTGCTCTTAAAGTCTCTTATTGAAATGTAATTAACCTAATCACATATCCTCCATGAAAGGTTAATAATTTCCATAGGTAACCCAAAATCAACTTACTCTTAATTCATAAAATCATCTAACTAAAAAGAATTAGTAAAACTAACTAGGGACTTCACGTAGTCCAGTGGTAGGCGATAAATACCAGTCACACTTTGGTTGTGGGTTCGATTCCCACAACTTAGTCCGATGCGACGGGTTGTCACATAGTCTGCGTGTTGTCCTTTTTCCAGACTATATATTTCTCAAATCATTCCCCAAAAAGAGATAAAATCATCAAGAATAACCATAACATAATTTAACTTCAATTTTATCTCATTCCCTTCACTTTCCATTATAACATATAGTAACCCATAATTACCTCAAAAGTAAGGATCATATAAAACCAAATGGTTCTTTATAACTATATCCAAAAAAGAACAGATAACTATTACTTGAATAAAATTTTCATATATCAAACATTAGGGTTACACATACTATAAAATGTAAAGACCCATAAATTTCAAGGAATTTTTTTTTCTTAATTTTCTTTGGAATTTTACAAGAGCGCAGTTTCTGACGGCACCTGATTCCGAGGCCCGGTGTGCCCAGAATCATTTTCTGAAGTTTGGCTCGGGTACGTTCAGTGAACGGACGAGCGGGTTTTTCTAACTTTTGAATCGGTGCCCAGAATCGAATTCTGAGGGCACCGAAGAAATCACAGCGCCGATATTCGCTTAGAAACGCCTCTTCCTGAGTTGCGTTTGCTCGGGTGTGGTTTTTAATTTTCGGGCTTAAAGTTAAGAAATAAAATAATTTTACGACAACTTTATTTTATTTCACTTAAGCCACTTGGAAGCCACTTGAAGCCACTTAAAGAAGGCTTAAACTGAGTTGATCCGGATAGGATACTATCCAAAAATATCCTACCCCCTTGGAAGGATATTTTTGAGGTGGGGCCCGCACGAGCCCCGCCGTTTCTTTCTGCGAAGTAACGCACCCGCGAAAACCCGCCATTATGAAAGTCAACTGACGCGTTTTCTTAAATTCTTAACAGACCATTTAATTGGGCGGTTTTATTCACGAATTAAATGAGCGGTTACTTTCGTTGAATTAATAAAACAAATTGATGGATAGTTACTTACCCGTTTTCGTTTGTTGGCGTAATAATAAAATAAGACCAACAAGGTCTTTTGAAGGATTACTCGTGGAGAGGAGTTCTTGAACCTTCAACCTTCTTCGCGAAGAACGCGAAGAACGTGAAGAACGCGAAGAACGCCGAACCCGGAAATCGACGACGTGACGTCGTGATCCGCGACGCCGACGTTCCCTTCCTGCAACGTTCTTCTGCGACATCTCTTCCTCCGCGACGGATCTTCGATGGGCTACTTGAGGTAAGAGTCTCAGATTTTTCTTTTTTTTAATCTCCTTTGTGGTTTTTACCAAAACACGGATTTAATTATAATTAAATTAAATTTGTTGTTTCATGGTCCGTTGAGTTAGCCGACTCAACGCCGTGTTCCGCGACGACGCGACGCCCTTCCGCGACGATGCGACGATCCCCTTCTTCTGCGACGAGCAGTTCCGCGAAGGACGTACGTTCGATGACGACCAACGAGGTAGGGATTTTATTTTTGGAATTACCCCTTTTTATTAATCCCGTAAATGTTTCTTTAAAAAGTTAAAGAACCAGATTTGTGAACAATTTTAAATTTATTAAAATTTTTGTTTCCTGTGTGGAATAAAAATTCTCCCGTTGTTTATATCTAACGCGGAGGGTGCGGGCCAAACGAACACGGCCCGACGACCCTCCGCCGTTCTTCGTTCTTGTGCAGATTTGACGGGCGACGACGGAACGTGCCGCAATGGAAATCGGGTGGTTCTGCAGTGAAGAACAAGTCCCGGGAAAAGCAGCGGCATAGACGGGAAGAAAATCGGGCCACCGGAGCGAATCCGGCGGCCCGCGGAAGCCGGCGGCGCCTGGCGCGCCGCCGAACGAGACCGCCGCGGCACCGGCCGCGGCGGCGGCGCTCGCAGACCCGCGACCGCGCGGGTCCGGCAGGCGAGGGATGCGGCTGAAGCCATGTCCGGTCGCTAGGGAGACACCCCGCGGGTGTCGCGGGGGTGTCACATGGGGGTGGCGGCTCCCCCCCGCGTCACTCGAGACGCGGCTTCAGCCGCGTCCGGCTGTCTGGCCGACACCCCGCGGGTGCCGCGGGGGTGTCACACGGGGCGGCAGCTCCCCCCGCGTCGGCCGAGCCGGGCCGGGCCGGCCGAGCCAGACCGGTCGGAATAGGTCGGACCGGGTTCGGACGACCTAGGGGGGGTCGGGCCGGGTCGGCCCGGGCCCAGACCCCCCGTCTTCGGACAGTTTTCGTTCAAATGGCCGTATCTTGAGATACAGGCCTCCAAATGACTCGCTGTCAGCAGCAACACAATCCTTGGATCGAGACAGTCGTTTCGGTATTTCACACTCAAGGTTTCGGAATACTTCGAGTTCGGTCGGGTTGGTTCGTACACGAAACCAACCGGGCCCTTGGAGCGGAAACACTCATATATTGAGCTACGGACGTCCGATTGACATGCTGTCAGCTTTGTTGATTTCTCTAAGTGAGACGGATCTTTTGGCTTACTCCACCCGAGGTTTGGACATAGGTGGATTACGGTCGGGTTGGTTCGTACACGAAACCAACCGGGCCCTCGGAGCGGAAACGCTCATATATTGAGCTACGGACGTCCGATTGACGCGCCGTCAGCTTTGTTGATTTTCTCTAAGTGAGACGGATCTTTTGGAATACTCCACCCGAGGTTTGGGCACGGGTGGAGTACGGTCTGGTTGGTTTTTCCTTAAAAACCAACCGGGCCCCTAGGACGAAAAAACCAATAACTCTCAGACCGGGCGTCCGATTGACGCGTCGTCTGCGACGTTGAGTTCCTGTTGACGATAGAGAACTTTTGGATACATCAACTTCGGACTTTGTGACAGTTGATGTATCAACCTCTCGGCTCGTGGAGTGGACCCTCCCGAACGAGCTTGCTGTGTGCCGGAACCCTAGAGCTGGCTGCGACTGCTACTTCGACGACGACGACTGTGCAGAAATCCTCAGTGGACTGCGATGATGAAGACAACTGGTCTTGTATCCTATGTGGGTCCTAGCTATGCTGGTCTTTTATCCTATGTGGGTCCCAGCTTAGATGATTCAATACTGGTCTTGTATCCTATGTGGGTCCCAGTATAGATGAATCAATGAAGACAACTAGTCTTGTATCCTATGTGGGTCCTAGCTGTGCTGGTCTTGTATCCTATGTGGGTCCCAGCTTAGATGATTCAATACTGGTCTTGTATCCTATGTGGGTCCCAGTATAGATGAATCAATGAAGACAGCTGGTCTTGTATCCTATGTGGGTCCTAGCTGTGCTGGTCTTGTATCCTATGTGGGTCCCATCCTAGATGATTCAATACTGGTCTTGTATCCTATGTGGGTCCCAGTATAGATGAATCAATGAAGAGTGCTAGTCTTGTATCCTATGTGGGTCCCAGCTTAGATGACTCAGTGCTGGTCTTGTATCCTATGTGGGTCCCAGCCGTGCTGGTCTTGTATCCTATTTGGGTCCCAGCTTAGATGATTCAGTATCTATACCTGATCATCCCTTTCACCTTTTTGACGAATTATACCTGTGTGAGGTGAATCTTGAGTTACTCTCCTTTGTGGATTGTGTTGAGCTATCCTGTGTGGATTTACTATTTACTCTACTTTGTGGATTTTTTTGAGCTATCCTGTGTGGATTTACTATTTACTCTCCTTTGTAGATTGTGTTGATCTATCCTGAGTGGATTTACTATTTACTCTCCTTTGTGGATTGTGTTGAGCTATCCTGTGTGGATTTACTATTTACTCTCCTTTGTGGATTGTGTTGAGCTATCCTCTGTGGATTTACTGTTTACTCTCCTTTGTGGATTGTGTTGAGCTATCCTATGTGGATTTACTGTTTACTCTCCTTCGTGGATTGTGTTGAGCTATCCTGTGTGGGTATACGTTTTTCTTTCCTGTGTGGGTATATGTTTTGCTTTCCTGTGTGGACTGGGTTGTGCTTGGGCTCGGACGTTGGAGCCGAACGGGAATTGATGGCATAGGTATATGTATGGGCATATACCTAAGCCTTGTCAGATGTTACTTCGTGATTGTATCTTTCCTTTGTGGTTTATCCTTTGTGGATTTCGGGAGACGTTCGCGGGTCTCGGGGTCCCTACTGAGTAGCTTATACTCACCCCTGCTTGGAATTTTCCCGCACTTCGTTGTGTTGGTTGCAGACGACGGACAACACTGATCGTGGTGGAGGCGTGCGGAGCAGGACGGTACCTGGAGGTGGACCACTGGGCGGGACGCACTCGGAGTAGACGACTGGACCGAGGAGCTGTGGAGGCTATCTGTACCCACCCTTCAGGTGGGACTTCCAAAGGACGGCTCGACATTGTGGCTTTTACTTTTCAGTTGCTGTTTTTCTTTTCAGTTGTACTTTACAGTTGGGCTTGTATTTCCGGCCCCTTTTACTTTCAGTACAGCTTGTACCGTTTTTACTTAGTGTTTACTTTTCCGCTTGCTTACTCTGTGGTGCTTCTTTACTTTTCAAAGGCAATGCCTTCCCTTTTTGTTGGGATTTACGCCTTGGTGCTAGTCGCCAGCCCCTGGCCTATAGAAGGCGGGCTTGGGGTAGTCATGGCACGGGCCCCGAGGATGGGTCGTGACAAATTAGTATCAGAGGTGGTCGGTTCTACCGCAGACTCTGATTTTTCTTCTATGTGAAGCAATAGTGTTTAGCGTATTGGGTGTGGTTATCAGTCCAGGGAGTCTAGTGTTGGTGCGGCGGCCGACGTATCCGTACACCAGGACCCTGACTTCTGATTTCCGACTTAATGCACAAAAACATTGATTGCATGTGTGTTTCAAGTTTTCTTTGTGATTACTTGTGTCAGCTCACCAGGTATACTGTTCTGACCGTGGCACACTTGTTTCCTTTTCAGGATGGCCCCACGACGGTAGCCAGCTATGTCACGACCCGCCCTCGGGGTCCGTGCCGTGACTACCCCAAGCCCGCCTTCCATAGGCCAGGGGATGGCGACTAGCACCAAGGCGTAAATCCCGGTAAAAAGGGAAGGCATTGCCTTTGTAAAGTAAACAAACACCACAGAGTAAGCAAGCGGAAAGTAATCACTAAGTAAAAACAGAGTACAACTGAAAGTGTGGAAGAGTAAATGGGCCAGTATACAAACCCAAACTGAAAGTAAAGTACAACTCGAAAGGGAAAAACAGCAACTGAAAAGTAAAAGCCGCTACACCGAGCTGTCCACTGGAAATCCCACCTGAAGGGTGAGTACAGATAGCTCCACTGCTCCACGGGTCCCGTCGTCCGCTCCGAGCACGTCCCGCCCAGTGGTCCACCTCCGGGTACCGTCCCGCTCCGCAAGCCTCAGCTAAGGTCAACGCTGTC
The DNA here is from genome assembly GCA_963277665.1 of Viscum album. Classification (NCBI taxonomy): domain Eukaryota; kingdom Viridiplantae; phylum Streptophyta; class Magnoliopsida; order Santalales; family Viscaceae; genus Viscum; species Viscum album. The sequence goes on along the minus strand of CAUJRU010000401.1, from coordinate 422,290 downwards.
TGTCGTCTGCAACCAACACAACGGAGTGCGGGAAAAGCCCGTGCATGGGTGAGTATAATCAACTCAGTAGGGACCCCGAGACCCCTGAAGGTCTCTCAAATCCACAAAGGATAAACCACGAAGAAAGGAACAATCACGAAGTAATAACCGACACTGCTTAGGTATATGCCCATACATATACCTAAGTCATCAATTTCAAATACGCTCCAACCTCCGAGCCCAAGTACAACTCAGTCCACACAAGAAAGTAAACGTATTTCACACAGGAAAGAAAAACGTAATCCACACAGGATTGCATAACACAATCCACACAGGAAAGCAAAACGTAATCCACACAGGATTGCACAACACAATCCACACAGGAAAGCAATAGGATTCAGCTCACACAAGATTTTCATTAATAGAAACGTAACTACTGAAGAGCCCCATCTCTGAAGTCTACAGTGTCCTGTCACGACTCTGAGATACTGCTCACTAACCTAAGACTGCTGAGGTACTCCTCCTGTCGAGTATCTGCCGCCAACTACCGGGTGCTCCGTCCGCTGAGGGTCTGCTGCCAAATACCGGGCGCTCACCCAAATAGCCTACAGAGGTACTCCTCCAGTCGAGTACCGCGGGTCTGCTGCCAACTACCAGGCGCTCCGTCCGCCGTGGGTCTGCCGCCAAGTACCGGGCGCTCCGTCCACTGGGCTAGTCGACTCACTCCAAGTCGAGTCTGTCGAGCAGTCTTCAGGTCTCAGCCGGCTACACGGTCTCCGTACCCCGTACGCTCGTCTCCAGTATTGCAGGTCTGCCGCTACAACCAAGCGCACCACCTCTATCGAGTAAAACATAAGATTCAGCTCACACAGGTATACATCTTCGGATGACAATAAAGATGATCTCTGATTCATATAAGTCGTCGGACCCACGAAGGATCGATAGGAAACTAACCTTGCAGTGACCCACACAGGATCGGGCCCACATAGGACCGGGCCCACGCAGGACCTGTAGCACTGATCCATGTAGGATCTCTGAGTGCAGTAGTCGTCGGAGTCCACGGAGGATCTCTGCACAGTCGTCGCCGCAGTCCACTGAGGATCTCTGCACGGTCGTTGTCGGAGTCCACGGAGGATCTCTGCACAGTCGTCGCCGCAGTCCACTGTGGATCTCTGCACCGTCGTCGTCGGAGTCCACGGAGGATCTCTGCACAGTCGTCGCCGCAGTCCACTGAGAGTCTCGGCACGGTCGTCGCTGTCGAAGTAGCAGTCGCAGCCAGCACTAGGGTTCCCGCACACAGCAAGCTCGTTCGGGAGGGTCCGCTCCACGAGCCGAGAGGATGATACATCAACTGACACAAAGTCCGAAGTTGATGTATCCAAAAGTTCTGTATCGTCAACAGGAACTCAACGCAACAGACGACACGTCGATCGGACGCCCGGTCTGAGAGTTATTGGCATTTTCGTCTCCGGGGGCCCGGTTGGTTTTTAAGGAAAAACCAACCCGACCGTACTCCACCTGCGTCCAAACCTCGGGCGGAGTATGCCAAAAGATCCGTCTCACTATGAGGAACACAACACAGCTGACGGCACGTCAATCGGACGTCCGTAGCTCAAGATATGAGCGTTTCCGCTCCGAGGGCCCGGTTGGTCTCATGAACGAACCAACCCGGCCGAACTCAAAGTAATCCGAAACCTTGAGTGCGATATACCGAAACGACCGTCTCGATCCAAGGATCGCGTTACCGCAGACGGTTCGTCAATCGGAGGTCTGAGGCTCAAGATATGGCCAAAAGACCGAGACTGGTTCGAAACGGGGGGGGTCCGGGTCCTGACCGACCCGGCCCAACCCCCCCCCCCCTGGGTCGGCCCGGCCGGCCGGCCGGCGGTGCGGCGGCGCGGCGGCGCGGGGCCCGCGGCGGCCTGGCGCCGCACGGAGGGTGTACGCGGGGGGCAATCAAGCCCCCGCTTCTTCAATTGGCGGCGCGGCTATGCCGCGCCGTTTTTTCAATCAACGGCCCCCCTCCTGGGGGCCCGCTTCATTGAAAAACCGGGGGCCTCCTGCCCCCCCTCAAGGAAACCGCCCCCCTCATTAAGAGGGGGGTTTTGTGAGCCGGCTGGGGGATTAATTCCCCCGGTTTAATGCCATCCGGCCGGCCAGCTGGCCGGCCGGTTTTCTCCAACGGGACCGGAAATTCCGGTCCCGCCTTCGGCTTCCGACGCCGGCGGCCCGGCCGCCGGTCTTCTCTTCCACCGCGGCCCGGAACCGGCCGCGGTTTTCGTCATCCGGCGCGGTGCGACGGCCTCGCGCCCCTCCGCCGCACCTTGATTTCTTCAACGCGGCGCGACGGCGTCGCGTTCTTGATGTTTCTTCCATGGCGCGGCGCGACGGCGTCGCGCAATAAGGATTGGGCGAATATCCGCGTGGTGCGACGGCACCACGCCACCTTGATTCATCCACCCGCAATCAATTCAACAAGAACGATGGAGGGGGTTCGGCCGTGTTCGTGCGGTCCGCCCCCCTCACTTTAAAATAATAACTCAACTTAAAATATTCAAATTCCTCACGTTAGTCATGCGAACCATGAGCAAGAATAGAATAATTAAACAATAAATAACAACCCCTACTTTGGGTATACGTTTGAGGATTTGTCTATGTCCGCGGAAGTCGACGTCGCCGAGATCGGGCGTCGCGGAAGTCGTTCGTCAATTCCGTTGACGAAGAGATGCGTCCGATGCGATACGTCATTGGCGAAACTTCTTATGTCGATGAAGAGAAATCAAGGAGGAAGCGGCGTTCCCTCTTGTTGACACGGAAGACGAAGAAGAGCGGAGCGGCGTACTTCGTCGGAGCTTGAGCGTTCTTCGTCAAGATGAGAGTTCTTCGTCAAGATGAAGAAGATGGAGGAGGAGCTCTCAAAACGAAAACCACACAAGTTGGCTAACAAAATAAAATAAGGTCCCTCCTTATTTTATTTACCAAGCCAAGGAATTCAAAACTTCAAATTCAAAAACATAACACTTAATTAATTAACATGTCATGTGTAATTAATTAGATGTTATGTTTACACACATTTAAGAGTGGAGAGAGGGGAGTTTTAAGGGGGAAGTTGAGAGGTTTAGGTTCGTGTGGGTCCCACCACACTTAATCCTGTCAAGGGAGGTTAAGTGGATGTGGGTCCCACCCCTAACTCCTTTTGAGAGGAGTTAACCTACAAAAGTGAAATAAAAAGAATCCACATTTTTTATTCAACTTTTTATAAATCTCCCAAAAACTAACTTTCAACCCGCAACAAACACAACTTCCGAAAGGGTCTCCTTAAGCGAAAATCGGTGCTGCGAGTTCATCGGTGCCCTCAGATTTCAATTCCGAGCACCGGATCAAAAGTTAGGAATTCCCGCTCGTTCGTTCACTGAACGTACCCAAGCCAAACTTCGGAAAATGATTCCGGGCACTCTGGGCCTCGGAATCAGGTGCCGTCTGAAACCGCGCTCTTGTAAAATTCCAAAGAAAATTAAGAAAAAATTTCCCTTGAATTTTACGGGTCTTTACATTACTCCCACCTCAGGGCTTTACGTCCCCGTAAAGATACATCAAAAACTAGGGAAACAAATGAGGGTACTGAGCACACATCTGAGCCTCCCGCTCCCATGTGCTCTCCTGGAGATTTCCGTGCTGCCATCTGATGCGCACAAGAGGAATCGATCGCCCACGCAGGACCCACTCCTGTCGATCCTCTATCTCCACCGGGACCTCTGTAAAAGTCGCCCCATCGTCAACGTCAAGCTCCCCATGGTCAATGATGTGCGTCGGGTCGTGCACGTATCTCCTCAGCTGAGATACGTGGAAGACGTCGTGCACCCGGTGCAACTGAGGTGGTAGAGCCAGGAGATAAGCCACCTCACCAATCCTGCTGAGAACCTGGAAGGGTCCGATGAAGCGCGGAGATAACTTGCCGCCTCGGCCAAATCTCCAAATACCACGTCGAGGTGAGACCCGCAAGAAGACTTGGTCGCCATCCTCGAACTCCAGTGGCCTCCGCCTCCTGTCAGCGTATGACTTCTTCCAGCTCTGAGCTGTACTCATCCGCTCCTGGATGACCTGGACCTTCTCTGTCGTGGCCTGGACCATCTCCGGTCCCACCAGAGCTGCAAGATTTCTTCTTTGCCGATAAGAGAAATCTGGTCCCATCCCCTGGATGAACCACATTCTTTGCCTAAAACAGTCAATCCTAACATGGATGATACTAATCCATACCAAGGATGACGTCGTAAGGCCTTGACGCTACTACTAAGAGATCCAACCGTTACTCTCGCCTCCAAGGGTTGAGTCACACTGTCGGCATCAGTGTGTGGTAACTGGTCTCCTCCAGTAGATGTCTCACAAGTGAGGGTCAAGTCAACAGCCAAAACTGGAACCTCTTAGTAACATCACGAAAGGGGACAGGAACGAAAATATCACAAAGGTATGCGTCTTTTATTATTGCAGCTCATAATACAAGACGCTACACAAATGCAACAAGGAACCAGAATTACAAAGGATGTATCCACTAGTTCTGCTCCTGTCCATCGGCTCCCAGAGCTCCATGATCGAAGGCCTCGGCTGCCTGAAGTTGAGCTCTCGCATGTTCACCTACTCCCTGTGGTTGGGGTGGATCTCCTGGTGGTAGTGGTGGCAGAGCCTCAAAGCGTCGCCCACCACCGACTGCTCGTCCAGCTCCTCTGCCTCGTCCGCCTCCTCCCTGCGGACCGCCACGGTCGAACCTCTGCCTCTGCCTGGAAGGTTCTTCACTTAACTGCTGATCATCAGCATGGCGGGTCAGACAGTCACGAGCCATGTGACCAATCCCGCCACAGGAGTAACACTGCCCACTCTCTGCATGCCTGACTCTGACTCCACCCCGGCTTCCCCGTACAACTGAGCCTGATTCGTGCAGTCGGCCACCGGTAGGTCTGGTCTGCCTGGAACCCTGAGTCATCCGTCGGCTACCAGTTGCCGAAGACTCCGCTATCTGCCTCCCTGCGGTAGGTCTCGCTGTGGACTCAGCCAGGAAACTCTCGATCAGGAGGGCTCGCTCCAGTACTCCTGTCTGAGTCGGTATGCTGAGGGAGATCAGCGATGCCCTGATCTCGTGTCTCAAACCCTGCTCGAAGGTCCGGGCCCGAAAGAAGGGGTCTCGTACCATGTCTGTCGAGTACCGAGAAAGGTCGGTGAACCTCGCCGCGTACTGAGAGACCGTCAAGCTGCCCTGCCGCAGCTGAAGAAGCTCCTGGATACGCACCGCACGAAGGGTGGCTGGGACGAACTCCGAGCGGAGGATGCTCTCAAAGTCCTTCCAAAGAAGAGATGCATCATCGTGCACCTGGAGCATCAAGCTCCAGCATCGTCCTGCTGCTGCGTGTAGTAGGCTCGCAGCGAGGATCACCATGAGGTCTGCTGGTGTCCTCACTAGCCTAAACACTCGTACCACTGCCTCCAGCCAGTCCTCTGCTGCCTGGGGATCCGTCTCCCCGCGAAACCTGGGCGGTCGCTGGCGCTTAAGCTCATGCAGTGCGCTGAGGCGACGTGCATCGTCAGCGGCTGCCGCTGGAAGCATCGGGGGCTCGGCGGGTAGTGCTACCGCCGGTGCCACTGCTGACAAAGGGCCCTACACCGAGGCCTCGTCGCTCGGTGGGCTGTCGTCACACTCGACTCTCGGAACCCTTGCTGGCTGCCGTCGTGGGGCCATCCTGAATGGGAAACAGGTGCGCCACGGTCAAACAGTATACCTGGTGAGCTGACACAAAGAAATCACAAAGAAAACTTTGAAACACACACGCAATCAATGTTTTCGTGCATTAAGTCGGAAATCAGAAGTCAGGGTCCTAGTGTACGGATACGTCGGCCGCCGCACCAACACTGGACTCCCTGGACTGATAACCACACTCAATACGCTAAACATCATTGCTCCACATAGAAAAGATCAGAGTTCGCGGTAGAATCGAACTCCTTTGATACCAATTTGTCACGACCCGCCCTCAGGGTCCGTGCCGTGACTACCCCAAGCCCGCCTTCCATAGGCCAGGGGCTGGCGACTAGCACCAAGGCGTAAATCCCGGTAAAAAGGGAAGGCATTGCCTTTGTAAAGTAAACAAACACCACAGAGTAAGCAAGCGGAAAGTAATCACTAAGTAAAAACAGAGTACAACTGAAAGTGTGGAAGAGTAAATGGGCCAGTATACAAACCCAAACTGAAAGTAAAGTACAACTCGAAAGGGAAAAACAGTAACTGAAAAGTAAAAGCCGCTACACTGAGCTGTCCACTGGAAATCCCACCTGAAGGGTGAGTACAGATAGCTCCACTGCTCCACGGGTCCCGCCGTCCGCTCCGAGCACGTCCCGCCCAGTGGTCCACCTCCGGGTACCGTCCCGCTCCGCAAGCCTCAGCTAAGGTCAACGCTGTCTGTCGTCTGCAACCAACACAACGTAGTGCGGGCAAAGACCATGCAGGTGTGAGTATAATCAACTCAGTAGGGACCCCGAGACCCCTGAAGGTCTCTCAAATCCACAAAGGATAAACCACGAAGAAAGGAACAATCACGAAGTAATAACCGACACTGCTTAGGTATATGCCCATACATATACCTAAGTCATCAATTTCAAATACGCTCCAACCTCCGAGCCCAAGTACAACTCAGTCCACACAGGAAAGTAAACGTATTCCACACAGGAAAGCAAAACGTAATCCACACAGGATTGCAGAACACAATCCACACAGGAAAGCAAAACGTAATCCACACAGGATTGCACAACACAATCCACACAGGAAAGCAATAGGATTCAGCTCACACAGGATTTTCATTAATAGAAACGTAACTACTGAAGAGCCCCATCTCTGAAGTCTACAGTGTCCTGTCATGACTCTGAGATACTGCTCACTAACCTAAGACTGCTGAGGTACTCCTCCTGTCGAGTACCGCGGGTCTGCCGCCAACTACCGGGCGCTCCGTCCGCTGAGGGTCTGCTGCCAAATACCGGGCGCTCACCCAAATAGCCTACAGAGGTACTCCTCCAGTCGAGTACTGCGGGTCTGCTGCCAACTACCAGGCGCTCCGTCCGCCGTGGGTCTGCCGCCAAGTACCGGACGCTCCGTCCACTGGGCTAGTCGACTCACTCCAAGTCGAGTCTGTCGAGCAGTCTTCAGGTCTCAGCCGGCTACACAGTCTCCGTACTCCGTACGCTCATCTCCAGTATTGCAGGTCTGCCGCTACAACCAAGCGCACCACCTCTATCGAGTAAAACATAAGATTCAGCTCACACTGGTATACATCTTCGGATTACAATAAAGATGATCCCTGATTCATATAAGTCGTCGGACCCACGAAGGATCGATAGGTAACTAACCTTGCAGTGACCCACACAGGATCGGGCCCACATAGGACCGGGCCCACGCAGGACCTGTAGCACTGATCCATGTAAGATCTCTGAGTGCAGTAGTCTTCGGAGTCCACGGAGGATCTCTGCACAGTCGTCGCCGCAGTCCACTGAGGATCTCTGCACGGTCGTCGTCGGAGTCCACGGAGGATCTCTGCACAGTCGTCGCCGCAGTCCACTGAGGATCTCTGCACGGTCATCGTCGGAGTCCACAGAGGATCTCTGCACAGTCGTCGCCGCAGTCCACTGAGAGTCTCTGCACGGTCGTCGCTGTCGAAGTAGCAGTCGCAGCCAGCACTAGGGTTCCCGCACACAGCAAGCTCGTTCGGGAGGGTCCGCTCTACGAGCCGAGAGGCTGATACATCAACTGACACAAAGTCCGAAGTTTATGTATCCAAAAGTTCCGTATCGTCAACAGGAACTCAACGCAACAGACGACGCGTCGATCGGACGCCCGGTCTGAGAGTTATTGGCATTTTCATCTCCGGGGCCCGGTTGGTTTTTAAGGCAAAACCAACCCGACCGTACTCCACCTGCGTCCAAACCTCGGGCGGAGTATTCCAAAAGATCCGTCTCACTATGAGGAACACAACACAGCTGATGGCACGTCAATCGGACGTCCGTAGCTCAAGATATGAGCGTTTCCGCTCCGAGGGCCCGGTTGGTCTCATGAACGAACCAACCCGGCCGAACTCAAAGTAATCCGAAACCTTGAGTGCAATATACCGAAACGACCGTCTCGATCCAAGGATCGCGTTACCGGAGACGGTTCGTCAATCGGAGGTCCGAGGATCAAGATATGGCCAAAAGACCGAGACTGGTTCGAAACGGGGGGGTCCAGGTCCGGACCGACCCGGCCCAACCCCCCCCCCCCCCTGGGTCGGCCCGGCCGGCCGGCCGGCTGGGCGGCGGCGCGGCGGCGCGGGGGCCGCGGCGGCCCGGCGCCGCACGAAGGGTGTACGCGGGGGGCAATCAAGCCCCCGCTTCTTCAATTGGCGGCGCGGCTATGCCGCGCCGTTTTTTCAATCAACGACCCCCCTCCTGGGGGCCCGCTTCATGGAAAAACCGGGGGGCCTCCTGCCCCCCCTCAAGGAAACCGCCCCCCTCATTAAGAGGGGGGTTTTGTGAGCCGGCCGGGGGATTAATTCCCCCGGTTTAATGCCATCCGGCCGGCCAGCTGGCCGGCCGGTTTTCTCCAACGGGACCAGAAATTCCGGTCCCGCCTTCGGCTTCCGACGCCGGCGGCCCAGCCGCCGGTCTTCTCTTCCGCCGCGGCCCGGAACCGGCCGCGGTTTTCGTCATCCGGCGCGGTGCGACGGCATCGCGCCCCTCCGCCGCACCTTGATTTCTTCAACGCGGCGCGACGGCGTCGCGTTCTTGATGTTTCTTCCATGGCGCGGCGCGACGGCGTCGCGCAATAAGGATTGGGCGAATATCCGCGTGGTGCGACGGCACCACGCCACCTTGATTCATCCACCCGCAAGCAATTAAACAAGAACGATGGAGGGGGGTTCGGCCGTGTTCATGCGGTCCGCCCCCCTCACGTTAAAATAATAACTCAACTTAAAATATTCAAATTCCTCACGTTAGTCATGCGAACCATGAGCAAGAATAGAATAATTAAACAATAAATAACAACCCCTACTTTGGGTATACGTTCGAGGATTTGTCTATGTCCGCGGAAGTCGACGTCGCCGAGATCGGGCGTCGCGGAAGTCGTTCGTCAATTCCGTTGACGAAGAGATGCGTCCGATGCGATACGTCGTTGGCGAAACTTCTTATGTCGACGAAGAGAAATCAAGGAGGAAGCGGCGTTCCCTCTTGTTGACACGGAAGACGAAGAAGAGCGGAGTGGCGTACTTCGTCAGAGCTTGAGCGTTCTTCGTCAAGATGAGCGTTCTTCGTCAAGATGAAGAAGATGGAGGAGGAGCTCTCAAAACGAAAACCACACAAGTTGGCTAACAAAATAAAATAAGGTCCCTCCTTATTTTATTTACCAAGCCAAGGAATTCAAAACTTCAAATTCAAAAACATAACACTTAATTAATTAACATGTCATGTGTAATTAATTAGATGTTAAGTTTACAAACATTTAAGAGGGAGAGAGGGGAGTTTTAAGGGGGAAGTTGAGAGGTTTAGGTTCGTGTGGGTCCCACCACACTTAATCCTGTCAAGGGAGGTTAAGTGGATGTGGGTCCCACCCCTAACTCCTTTTGAGAGGAGTTAACCTACAAAAGTGAAATAAAAAGAATCCACATTTTTTATTCAACTTTTTATAAATCTCCCAAAAACTAACTTTCAACCCGCAACAAACACAACTTCCGAAAGGGTCTCCTTAAGCGAAAATCGGTGCTGCGAGTTCATCGGTGCCCTCAGATTTCAATTCCGAGCACCGGATCAAAAGTTAGGAATTCCCGCTCGTTCGTTCACTGAACGTACCCGAGCCAAACTTCGGAAAATGATTCCGGGCACTCTGGGCCTCGGAATCAGGTGCCGTCTGAAACCGCGCTCTTGTAAAATTCCAAAGAAAATTAAGAAAAAATTTCCCTTGAATTTTACGGGTCTTTACAAGCTAGGGTTCCGAGAGTGGTGCGTGATGACAGCCCACTGAGCGATGAGGCCTCGGTGCATGGCTCCTTTTAGCAGAGGCAGCAGCGCTACCTTTACCCGCCGAGCCACCGACGCTTCCCACCACGACTGCTGACGATGCACGTCGCCTTGGAGCTCTGCATGAGTTCCAGCGCCAACGACCACCCAGGTTTCGTGGGGAGACGGACCCCCAGGCAGCCGAGGACTGGCTGGAGGCGGTCGTGCGAGTTTTCAGGTTAGTGAGGACACCAGCAGACCTCATGGTGATCCTCGCAGCGAGCCTCCTGCACGCGGCAGCTGGCAGATGGTGGAGCTTGATGCTCCAGGTGCACGACGAGACATCTCTTATCTAGACGGACTTTGAGAGCATCTTCCGCTCCGAGTTCGTCCCAAACACCCTTCGTGCGGTGCACATCCAAGATATGCTACAGCTACGACAGGGCAGTATGACGGTGGCCCAATACTCGGTAAGATTTACCGATCTTTCGCGCTACTCCACAGATATGGTACGTGACTCGTTCTTCCGGGCCCGGACCTTCGAGCAGGGACTGAGGCACGAGATCAGGGCTTCGATGATCTCCCTCAACATTCTGACACAGGCAGAGGTGTTGGAGAGATCCCTTCTAGTGGAGAGTTTTCTCACCGAGCAGGCTCCAGTGACAGGGCCCTCCGCAGGACGGCCCGTAGAAGGGTCTTCTACAGCTGGCAGTAGACAGGTGACACAGATGTCCAAGCGGGCCAGACCATCAGATGGGCAGTCTCAGGATGAAGATTCGGTTGTGCAGGGCACCTGAAGGAGAGCCAGCTGCACGAGGGGCAAGCATTGCTACACATGCAGCGGGCGAGGTCACATGGCTCGAGACTGCCCGACTCGTCTTGCAGATGAGCAGCAGGTGGTAGAGGGACCTCCCAGACAGAGGTTCGGCCACAGTGGTCCGCAGGGTGCAGGCAGACGAGGCAGAGGAGCTGGACGAGTAGCCGATGGTGGGAGACACTTTGAGGTGTTGCCACCACCACCACCCGGAGGTCCACCCCGACCGTAGGGAGTTGGTGGACATGGGAGAGCTCAGCTTCAGGCAGCTGAGGCCTTCGATCATGGAGCTATGGGAGTAAATGGACAGGAGTGGAACTAGTGGATACGTCCTTTTTACTTCTAGTTCCTTGTTTCTATTGTGTAGCGTCTTTGTATTATGAGCTGAAATAATAAAAGATGCATACCTTTGTGATGTTTTCATTCCTTTCCTCTTTTGTGTTGTTACTAAGAGGTTCCAGTTTTGACTGTTGACTTGACCCTCACTTGTGAGACATCTACTGGAGGAGACCCAGTCACCACACACTGATGCCGACAGTGTGACTCAACCCTTGGAGGTGAGAGTAACTGTTGGATCTCTTGGTAGTAGCGTAGAGGCCTTACGACGTCATCCTTGGTATGGATTAGTATCATCCATGTCGGGATTGATGGTATTGGGCAAAGAATGTGGTTCATCCAGGGGATGGGACCAGATTTCCTTTATCAGCAAAGAAGAAATCTTACATCTCTTGTGGGACCTGAGATGGTCCAGGTCATCCAGGGGCGGATGAGTACAGCTCAGAGCCTGCATAAGTAATATGCTGACAGGAGGCGGAGGCCACTAGAGTTCGAGTATGGTGACCACGTCGTCTTGCGGGTCTCACCTCGACGTGGTTTGCGGAGATTTGTCCGAGGCGGCAAGTTGTCTCCATGCTTCATCGGGCCTTTCCAGGTCCTCAGCAGGATTGGCGAGGTGGCTTATCGCCTGGCTCTGCCACCTCAATTGCACCGGGTGCACGACGTCTTCCACGTATCTCAGCTGAGGAGATACGTGCATGACCCGACACACATCATTGACCATGGGGAGCTAGACGTGGATGATGGGGCGACTTTTGCGGAGGTCCCAGTGGAGATAGAGGATCGACAGGAGCGGGTCCTGCGTGGGCAATCGATTACTCTTGTGCACATCATATGGCAGCACGGGAACCTCTAGGAGAGCACATGGGAGTGGGAGGCTCAGATGCGTGCTCAGTACCCACATTTGTTTCCCTAGTTTATGATGAATCTTTACGGGGACGTAAAGCCCTGAGGTGGGAGTAATGTAAAGAACCGTAAATTTCAAGGAATTTTTTTTTTCTTAATTTTCTTTGGAATTTTACAAGAGTGCAGTTTCTGACGGCACTTGATTCCGAGGCCCGGTGTGCCCGGAATCATTTTCCGAAGTTTGGCTCGGGTACGTTTAGTGAACGGACGAGCGGGCTTTTCTAACTTTTGAACTGGTGCCTGGAATCGAATTCTGAGGGCACCGATGAAATCGCAACGCCGGTATTCGCTTAGAAACGCCTCTTCCTGAGTTGCAATTTCTCGGGTGTGGTTTTTAATTTTCGGGCTTAAAGTAAAGAAATAAAATAATTTTACGACAACTTTATTTTATTTCACTTATGCCACTTGGAAGCCACTTGAAGCCACTTAAAGACGGCTTAAACTGAGTTGATCCGGATAGGATGCTATCCAGAAATATCCTACCCCCTTGGAAGGATATTTCTGAGGTGGGGCCCGCATGAGCCCCATCGTTTCTTTCCGCTAAGTAACGCACCCGCGAAAACCCGTCATTATGAAAGTCAACTGACACATTTTCTTAAATTCTTAACAGACCATTTAATTGGGCGGTTTTCTTCAGGAATTAAATGAGTGGTTACTTTCATTGAATTAATACAACGAATTGATGGGTCATTACTTACCCATTTTTGTTTGTTGGCGTAATAATAAAATAAGACCAACAAGGTCTTTTGAAGGATTACTCGTGGAGAGGAGTTCTTGAACCTTCAACCTTCTTCGCGAAGAATGTGAAGAACGCGAAGAACGCGAAGAACGCCGAACCCGGAAATCGACGACGCGACGCTGTGATCCGCGACGCCGACGTTCCCTTCCTGCAACGTTCTTCTGCGACGTCTCTTCCTCCGCGACGGATCTTCGATCGGCTGCTTGAGGTAGGAGTCTCGGATTTTTCTTTTTTTTAATCTCCTTTGTGGTTTTTACCGAGACACGGATTTAGTTATAATTAAATTAAATCTGTTGTTTCATGGTCCGTTGAGTTCGCCTACTCAACGCCATGTTCCGCGACGACGCGACGCCCTTCCGCGATGACACGACGATCCCCTTCTTCCGTGACGAGCAGTTCCGCGAAGGACGTGCGTTCGACGATGACCAACGAGGTAGGGATTTTATTTTTGGAATTACCCCTTTTTATTAATCCCGTAAATGTTTCTTTAAAAAGTTAATGAACCGGATTTGTGAACAATTTTAAATTTATTAAAATTTTTGTTTGCTGTGTGGAATAAAAATTCTCCCGTTGTTTATATCTAACGCGGAGGGTGCAGGCCAAACGAACATGGCCCAACGACCCTCCGCCGTTCTTCGTTCTTGTGCGGATTTGACGGGCGGCGACGGAACGTGCCGCAACAGAAATCTGGTGGTTCCGCACTGAAGAACGAGTCCCGGGAGGAGCATCGGCGTAGACGGGAAGAAAATCGGGCCACCGGAGTGACTCTGGCGGCCCACGGAAGTCGGAGGCGCCCGTCGCGCCGCCGGACGAGACCGCCGCGGCACCGGCCGCGGCGGCGGCTCTCGCGAACCCGCGGCCGCACGGGTCCGGCGCGCGCGGGACGCGGCTGAAGCCGCGTCCGGTCGCCAGGGAGACACCCCACGGGTGTCGCGGGGGTGTCACGCGAGGGCGCCAGCTCCCCCCCGCGTAACTCGGGACGCGACTTCAGCCGCGTCCGGCTTTCTGGCCGACACCCCGCAGGTGCCGCGGGGGTGTCACGCGGGGCGGTGGCTCCCCCCGCGTCGGCCGCTCGGCCGCTCGGCCGAGCCGGGCCGGGCCGGCCGAGCCAGACCGGTCGGACCGGGTCGGACCGGGTCGGATCGGGTCGGACCGGGTTTGGCCGACCTAGGGGGGTCGGGCCGGGTCGGCTCGGGCCCTGACCCCCCGTCTTCGGACGATTTTCATTCAAATGGCTATATCTTGAGCTACAGGCCTCCAAACGACTCCCCGTCAGCGGAAACGCGATCCTTGGATCGAGACGGTCGTTTCGGTATATCGCACTCAGGGTTTCGAAATACTTCGAGTTCGGTCGGGTTGGTTCGTACCCGAAACCAACCGGGCCCTCGGAGCGGAAACACTCATATCTTGAGCTACAGACGTACGATTGACGCACCGTCATCTTTGTTGATTTCCTCTAAGTGAGACGGATCTTTTGGCTAACTTCGCCCGAGGTTTGGACGCTGGTGGAGTACGGTCGGGTTGGTTCGTACACGAAACCAACGGGGCCCTTGGAGCGGAAACGCTCATATCTTGAGCTACGGACGTCCGATTGACGCGCCGTCAGCTTTGTTGATTTCCTCTAAGTGAGACAGATCTTTTGGCATACTCCGCCCGAGGTTTGGATGCAGGTGGAGTTCGGTCGAGTTGGTCTTGCCTTAAAAACCAACCGGGCCCCTGGGACGAAAAAGCCAATAACTCTCAGACCCGGCGTCCGATTGACGCGCCGTCTGCGACGTTGAGTTCCTGTTGACGATATGGAACTTTTGGATACATCAACTTCGGACTTTGTGACAGTTGATGTTTCAACCTCTCGGCTCGTGGAGCGGACCCTCTCGAACGAGCTTGCTGTGTGCGAGAACCCTAGAGCTGGCTGCGACTACTACTTCGACTACGACGACTCTGCAGAAATCCTCAGTGGACTGCGACGATGAAGACAGCTGGTCTTGTATCCTATGTGGGTCCTAGCTGTGCTGGTCTTGTATCCTATTTGGGACCCAGCTTAGATGATTCAATACTGGTCTTGTATCCTATGTGGGTCCCAGTATAGATGAATCAATGAAGACAACTGGTCTTGTATCATATGTGGGTCCTAGCTGTGATGGTCTTGTATCCTATGTGGGTCCCAGCTTAGATGATTCAATACTGGTCTTGAATCCTATGTGGGTCCCAGTATAGATGAATCAATGAAGACAGCTGGTCTTGTATCTTATGTGGGTCCCAGCTGTGCTGGTCTTGTATCCTATGTGGG
Organism: Viscum album; assembly: GCA_963277665.1. Taxonomy (NCBI): domain Eukaryota; kingdom Viridiplantae; phylum Streptophyta; class Magnoliopsida; order Santalales; family Viscaceae; genus Viscum; species Viscum album. Next base: position 407,227 of record CAUJRU010000401.1, on the reverse strand, counting down.
TCCCAGACTAGCTGATTCAATACTGGTCTTGTATCCTATGTGGGTCCCAGTATAGATGAATCAATGAAGAGTGCTGGTCTTGTATCCTATGTGGGTCCCAGCTTAGATGACTCAATGTTGGTCTTGAATCCTATGTGGGTCCCAGCCGTGTTGGTCTTGTATCCTATTTGGGTCCCAGCTTAGATGATTCAGTATCTTTACCTAATCACCCATTTCACATTTTTGACGAAGTATACCTGTGTGAGATGAATCTTGAGTTACTCTCCTTTGTGGATTGTGTTGAGCTATCCTGTGTGGATTTACTGTTTACTCTCCTTTGTGGATTGTGTTGAGCTATCCTGTGTGGATTTACTATTTACTCTCCTTTGTGGATTGGGTTGAGCTATCCTGAGTGGATTTACTGTTTACTCTCCTTTGTGGATTGTGTTGAGCTATCCTGTGTGGATTTACTGTTTACTCTCCTTTGTGGATTGTGTTGAGCTATCCTCTGTGGATTTACTGTTTACTCTCGTTTTTGGATTGTGTTAGGCTATCCTGTGTGGATTTACTGTTTACTCTCCTTTGTGGATTGTGTTGAGCTATACTATGTGGGTATACGTTTTTCTTTCCTGTGTGGGTATACGTTTTTCTTTCCTGTGTGGACTGGGTTGTGCTTGGGCTCGGGCGTTAGAGCCGAACGGGAATTGATGACATAGGTATATGTATGGGCATATACCTAAGCCGTGTCAGATGTTACTTCGTGATTGTATCTTTCCTTTGTGGTTTATCCTTTGTGGATTTCGGGAGACCTTCGCGGGTCTCGGGGTCCCTACTGAGTAGCTTATACTCACCCCTGCACGGGCTTTGCCCGCACTTCGTTGTGTTGGTTGCAGACGACGGACAACACTGATTATGGTGGAGGCGTGTGGAGCAGGACGGTACCTGGAGGTGGACCACTGGGCGGGACACACTCGGAGCGGACGGCTGGACCGAGGAGCTGTGGAGGCTATACACCACCCTTCAGGTGGGACTTCTAGAGGACGGCTCGACGTTGCGGCTTTTACATTTCAGTTGCTATTTTTCTTTTCAGTTGTACTTTATAGTTGGGCTTGTATTTCCGGCCCCTTTTACTTTCAGTACAGCTTGTACCGTTTTTACTTAGTGTTTACTTTTCCGCTTGCTTACTCTGTGGTGCTTGTTTACTTTTCAAAGGCAATGCCTTCCCTTTTTGTTGGGATTTACGCCTTGGTGCTAGTCGCCAGCCCCTGGCCTATGGAAGGCGGGCTTGGGGTAGTCACGGCACAGGCCCCGAGGACGGGTCGTGACATAAAATGTCTTCTAATGTAACCCCATCATCAAAAGAGACTTAATACTCTTAAGAATTTCACCATAACTCTTGAAGCCCTTATATGTTGACTTCTCACTCATTCAAAATTCTTCATGATCCATTAAGCATCCCTTTCCAACTTATTCTTAAATACCTCTTTCCTAAAAATAAAATCATGAATCATATCCTAAGATTCCAAAATAGGAAAACAAATGTTATGAAATAATCCATACCTCTGATTGGTCATTGTCAATTTCTTCATCCTCAATCGGAATGGGATTAGGTATTGGTAAAACAATATTTGTATGATCTTGGTGATCCCATTCCCGAAACTTTTTCATAGGACGTGTGTTTTCATAATGACCATTTCACACCACATTTAAAACATTCAATTGATCTCTCAGAAAGAAATTATTTCCCTTTCCTCGAGTCAACTGGATGCTTCCTTTTTCCATGGAAGGTTCTTTCTTTATGACCTTAATTTCCACATCTATAGCATATTTCTGTCCCTTTGAAACATTTTACTAGATGTTTCTTTCCAAATCATTGATACATAGGTTTTTGAACACATTTACCTTTATGATTATTACCTGTAGTTCCGTAGGGATTTGTTTCTCGCATATATGATGCCCTATAGAAATCACCAAGGTTTAGGTGGTCAATCATGACTCCAGATATTTGGTTGAGGATAAACACTAGAGTTCTCATTGCAGCTCCCATATCATTCAGTTGCTTGCTTAGAAAACTGTCACAGTTTCGTTCACATCCACTGTTACTTTGGTGCCTGCTAGATCCAGTCATTTACTAAAACCAAAAAGGTTAGTGTGAGTATATCAACAAAACCATCATGTACTAACGAGGAAGATAAAAACTAATATATACTTACTCATTCACTTTATCTAAAACTAGGACTCTTTCTGAAATCCTAACCATTACGGTAATGTCACTTATGCTTAGAGAATACCCTAACCTCTAAAGTTATCTAAACCGACCTCTGATACCAACTATAAGGCCCTGGCCTTAAAACTTACTTAATATTGAATTAAATGAATAATCCACATTGAGGATCTTTTTAGGTTTAGAGTTTTAGAGAATTTGGTCATAACTATTACATCTCAAAAGATTACATAGTAGACACTTCTACTAAGTTTCCATAAAAAAATACTTAAAAATAAACATGTCTAGTTCCATGTTTTAGAAATCATGTCTTTCCTTGATCCCATCCTTGACCCTATTCATCTTTAAGTAATGTGGAAAACATTTCAAAAACATGGAATGAGCATAAAAAGACCAGCAAAGGATACACAAAGAAGGAAAACTGTTAGTTTTTCAAAACAACAAGTAAATCATGAATACTTTACCAAAGTAATACTTTTCACCTTTATGAAGTAGTAAAAACTCTTCACTGACTAAAAGACCATTACATACCCTTTTGTAACCAAACTATTACCATAAAACCCATATAAATAACACATAACATATAAAGGTAACTTGGGACATAAACATACTTAAATAGAATAACCATACGGTCGACTTACACACATATTTAATGGAATAGCCATACGGCCGACTTCCATACCCAATGCATTGGGGGTTATAACGTAACCACCCATCCTGGTATTCACGGCACCACCCATCATATGGTTTATCACATAACCACCCGAAAAATGTCCAAGTACCATTACAAAATCATAATACATAAAGCAATTATAAATGAAAGCAAACATTTCCATATTTCAATCACAATATATCTCTTAAATTTATTGACTTAACAAATCAATTATCAAAACCATTTTCAATACCAAAATACATAAAAGAGTATATGGTTTTTATTTACTTTTAAAAAAATATTATGGTTTGTTGTGGAAACCAAAGATCAAATAATACTCGCGGTGGCGGAAAGGTCATTGTCACCACGTACGTTAAAAGAAACATAATTTTTGTCGTTTAGTAAAATGATTCGTATAAAAAAGATTCCTTTTGAATAAAAGTAAAATTCAAAGGGGTTTATACACTGTATAAATAATTTTTTGTATAAAAAAAATATGCCTCAATGAAAAGAGATTGAGACGAAGTCCCTTACAAAGACGATATCCTTAGATTAATGATAAATAAATTACATAATTATGTGTGACAAATGAATACACCAAATATAAGTGGATATTAAGTGTAAAACAATCAGAGTTCATTCACACCTATTCATAGAACGACATATTCAAGGAGAACAAGTTTACCCCAAAGAATCAAAATTGGGTTAAGAAGTTCCCTTGCAAAAAATTCAATAGCCTAACGGCGTCACATCAAAATTCAGAAAATGAGTTGATGAGAGATAAAAATGGTATCTCATCACTTGGAAATAAAATTCACATAAATAACGATATAGAAGAACATATCCCAACGTAATAGTATGCTAATTAAAAGACATAACAAAAGTAGTCTTTTAGAAAGAGGAGGGTGAAAGGTCCCCTTACCGACTTGGGTAACTTTCGAAACGTACACCCCATGAAAGAAGGACTATAAAAATTTGATGTAAATACTCATAAACGAAATTATATTACACAAAGAGTAGAATATTTGTCAGTACATATACCACTCCAAGGAAATGGTGGCAAATGTAGCATAAATCTCATGGGAATAAAAGTGAGATGAAAAATCCCTTACGAAAACTCGGCAGCCTAACGACACCACTTAATTGATGAAATAAAATAGGGTATATCATAATATGAACATATAAAGTACAGTAAGATGAATATAAAAGAACATCCCCCAACATAAGAAAGAGGATCTTGAAATAAATGACATAAAAGAGAGTACTTAAAAAGAAAGAGATAGGTTGGATCCCTTACCTCAAGTCTTACTTGTCTTGTCTGTTTCTTTATATTCCTGAATTATAAACTTTGGTCAATTTATAATTGCTTAAGGATATATTTTAAAGATTATTATTCAGTACATATCACATATTATAATGTTATAATAATTGGTTAATAATGTGAGTTCATATCAGACGTTTTTGTCGATGTCTGGTACATGAGTCAAAAAATGAACTTGTTTGAAAATGATTGTCCATGTAGTTATCAGTAAATCATCTCCAGAATAGTATTAATGATTTAAATATCACATATATCCAGTACATATTCATTTTATACTACTCCATAACATTTGGAGATAAAAAATAAATGAAATGAACCGTTCATGGAGACGGTAGGCCGTATGTACGCATGAACGCTACTTTCATTTCTTTTTCATATTAATGGAATTAAAATAATTGAGAGAGATATATATATATTATAATTCCAGTATAATATACATGTTATATATGTCACATATGTTCATTAATTTCATTCTTTATACATTCCATGTATTGCATGAATGAGTCACATCACTTGAGGGGGCGGTAGTCCACACTTCCTCGTATGAAATTATCGCATTTGCACAACATGAAAAGAATAAAGGCATGTTTTAAATATAAAATTAAGAATCATATAGAAAACATAAATACCATATATATAATATATAAAATATAGTGACATCATAATGGCCACCATGAAAGGTGTTAAGAGAATATTGAATAATCATCGTTTCATGAGGCAGAAATTCGCCATCCACAGAAACAGTATGTTCTTTAACCATTAGACGAAGGTGTTTGTAAGTGTAGCTATAATACTTCACATAAAAACATACTAGTATATTTAAGATACTGGTGTGGTTACAAAATAAAGTAATAAAAATATTTTAGAGCGTTGGAGAAGCAAAATAAAACAAAAGAGCACAAGGGAAGACATTACCTTTAAATCGGGTAAATCTCTTTGACTTGAGCTCAAAGGCTTCCTTGGAAAGGTTTATTCACAAAGTGAGGCTTCAATGATGAGGAGAGGAATGTGGAGCGATGAAATGGGCAGGGGTTGTCCGAGACAAAGGCTTGAGAGGTGTGTGTAAGGTGTTAGAGGTGGGGGCCTTTTATAAGAGGAGAGGAGGGGCACTCTTGGAAAGTTATAAAATATTACTTTATTATAAAATGATTTTCGGATTTTAAAGGACCCAAAAGAATATATTTCTAGGATAAGGTGATAAGGTTTCTAAATACACCCATAAAATAGGTTTGTAAAAAGTTTAAGACTTAGATTTCACCATATCTTCTCATTTTATTTAAATCGTTCATTTTTGAGGTAATCACTACATCATCACGGTGTCATAAATAAATTAATGTATTTAATATCTAAAAATTATAAAAAAAATATCATGATGTAGGATATCGTTTTATCTTTATAATGAATATTTATAGTCAAAAATATTACTTTTATAACCCCATCTAAAAATTGTTTTAGTAAAACAACACATGTTTGTGACATTTTAATTTTAAGTTAAATAAAAAGGTATTAATGTCATTTTCCAACCAAAGTGGCTCCATGGGGTCCCCATGTTGACACATGTATTGTCTTGGTCGTCCATGACTCATCCAATAATGGTAGTACAGGTGGAAAGGTCATTTCATATTATTAAAACATTATTTTTACCTTAAATTACACTAATTAACTCTAATCGCGATTAAGAACTTAAAATTTACTATTCACCAAAAAAATATTTTAATCCCATTGAACCACATTTTACATCCTAATGAAAACCATGTATGTCAAATCTTTGAAATTCAAATCACAGAAGTGGTAAAGTTTTATTTAAACGAAAAATCAGTTTTTAAACTACCACTTAGTGGTTTCACTATTCATCAAAAATTGAAGTTTTTCAGAAAAATACCAAAAATTCACCCTAAGCTATATTTGATATTCCAAATTCAAAAATGATGTCTATTTTACAAAATTCAAATCATATAATTTGAATTAATTAATTTAATAATTAATTCCTGCTGTCAAAACAAATAGTGTGTTTTTAAGAAATAATATCTATTAAAAGATTGACACTAGTTTAAGTCCAATTTCAAAGAGAAATTAATTCCAATGACCACTACTGGATTAAATGGTAAAAATATATTCTAATTTCACTTTAAAACCAATTAAAAAGATAATCTAATCATATAAATAAATTAGATTAAAAAGAGGTTTTGAATTAAAATACAACATTTTTCACTATTCATGAAAAAATGAACTTTATCGGAAAAATACCAAAAATTTACACAAAGTAAATTTTGACGTCCCAATCCTAAAGAAGAATTTTATTTTGTCAAATATAACACATAAAATTGTCAAAAAGTGGATTTAAAAGAGGTTCGCCATCAAAAGGCGGTTAATCGACATTTTAAAGAATATTAGAATGTTTACGCTTAAAATTGGATTCATTCGAATTTTTAATCCTCTAACATTTATTGTAAAAAGTAAAAATATTTGACAAAAATATATAATCATTTTGTAGTTAGTTCCCGTCATTACAATGGTTAGGTGTTAACATAAAATTATTTTATTATTGGAGTGCAACGTAAGATTTCAAAGGAACTTGTTGTTGCGTATTGGGTAAGCCATCGAGCATAACATTCCCTTTAAATTAATATTAACATTTTTTTCACAAATAGGGTTAAATATAAAAATTTCATATTCTTTATTTACCTGGGGTGTTACATGAAGAGTAAGATATGAAGCATGAACTACTGAAGTGTTCAAAAGTCTGGAAGGAGATTCCAGAAGGATATTCGAAAAGGAGTTTCATGTGTTAAGAAAATATAAACAATGTGGTGGGTTTAGCATAAAGTTTAATGTCTTTTAAAGAATATTATGTAATGTCAAAAGAATTTATGATATATTTCCCTTCAAATAAATTTAATTTCTTTATAACTGGTGATAAACGTAACCTTGAGTCTAAATAAACCATTATATATTATAATGTTAAAACCTAGCTTTTAAAATTGGCGGTATAAATAGGATTAAAAACATTATAAAAAATATATATACATAGTTTTTTAATATATAACTTTTGATTAATTATTAGGAAATAAGTTCTCAATTTATAGAAAAGCTATTTAATGCTATGATAGTATGTTTTCTTTAAAAATGTTTTTATTAATTTTTGGGCATGAATATTAAAATTAATTTCTTTCAATTTTAGAAATGGAATTTTATATAATTTTTATAATATTTGAAGTTAGAAAATAAAATTTATCTTAGGGTGAATTTTTTGTATTTTTCTCAAATGATTGATTTTTTAGTAAATTTTAAAAAATATAGATTTTTCAAATACAACAATTTCTTTTCATTAAATAAATAATTAAAAATTGATTTTTTTTATTTTACCTTAAAGTTATGTATTATTCTTATTATTTATAAGTATATAATAAATTCTATTTTTAATCAAATAATATTCACGATTTTAATATTAATTAATTTTTTGTAGTTGAAAACACATTTTTCTAAAATCTGTTTTTATTATGTTTTATGAAGTTATATTAAAATTGTATTATTTTATTTATAAAAAATTTAATATTTTAAAATGGATTAAATATTTTTAATTGGGAGGCTTAAAATTTCTAAATAGGAATTTTTTGTTTGGGTAATCATGAATGGTAATCGTAGTAAATATTTGTCACCTCGGTAAGGGTGAATCAAGCAATTAAGGTTAAAAATAATGTGACAAGGTTTAAAAATCTCCAAAAAACTTTTTTTTAATTTTATTGGATAAGTTTTTTTTCATTAATTAATATAAAAGGCTCAAAAAAGTGTTAATTTACTTCCACTTTCCTTTTATAATTTCCTTAATATAATTTTAAATAATGAATAAAAAAATCACTCTCTTTGACTTAATATCTCTATTTTTTTTTCATAAGTATAAAAAGGGGATAAGTTGGGTTATAAATTTTTGTTTGAAATTTAAATTATTTTTTATAGATTTTATTTAATATTAGTGATTTAATAATTACGTTAAATGCTTATGCAACATTGACACTATATTTATTCATTTAATAGAAAAATATAATAAATGATTTAAAAATTTTTAATAGTATTTTTTTGAATTATTGTGTTGTAATAATTTTTTAGATAAAAATAACATAATAATCATGTTTTAATAGTTTATATTTGATTTCCATTTTTTTTATGTTTTTATATTCAAATTAAATGAATTGTTCCAAAATGACATCAATAATATTTTATGAAAATTAATATTTTATTAGATAATTTAAAATTCATTAAAAAAACTATAATAGTGAAAGTGAATGGGATATGGTTTAACATATAAATAATGGTCCATTTATGGGTCAATTTTTATTTTATTGTAATATTCATAACCCTTAAAGAGTTAAAATATTTGATATTGTAGTAATATTTAAAAGGGTAAATTGGGTGGGGGTGGTTGTTAAAAATAAGAGATAAGGGTTAAAATATCACTTAAATAAGGAAAAATATTATTTTATGAGATTATTTTGACTTATCCTCATAAAATATTCAAAATATATCAATTTTGTTTGAGTTTAACATGATAATTACTTTATTTTAATTTAATAATTTAAGTAATTCCAAGGTTGTTTCTCCTTACTTATAAAAGGACACACCTTATATCTTTTATTTTCACCACTTTAAGCATTATATATCAACAAAAACTTACCCAATTCTCTTTTATAATTCAATAAAAATGAATTATAGGTTTCTTTGTTCTTAAAATACCATTCCATTGGTCGTTAAGATGGGATCTAAAAGAAGTCTATCTAAGAAGAGGTAATCATCCTACCTACACTCTTTCAATTTATTTATTCTTCTAGCTTGTATAAATACATGGAATTAATTATAAAAAAATAAATTAAGTATCATAAATTTAATTATTTTTTATTACATTTATTGAACCACCTTAACCAACCACTTTTCCATCAAATGGGAAGTCAAATTATTGCTCATGCATATGTGTGGACTACTACTTCCACATAGTGATAAAATTCATTTTCCATCAACATATTTCACATATGGTATTCTAATGATTTTAATGTTTATATATCATATTTATGAAAAAATAATTATTCTATATTTATAATTTCATATCTACATTCTTTCCTTTAGATCTATCATAAAATGATAACGTCACCTGTGCATACATGGGGCTACCATCTCTAGGAAGCGACACAATTCATTTTTAATTTCAACTTTACAGGGATAATAGTAATGATATACTCAAAAAATATATATTATATATATTATATATATAATATAATAATAATTCTATAAAGGTGAATTATAATTTACATTTCTTTCATTCTATCCATTGAAAAGTGAAAACAACATTGATGCGTACGACCAATAATCTCCATGGAAAATGTAATTTAATTTTATATATCTATTTTAAATGGATGACTCTAAATATATATATATAATGAATATTTATTATATTTAGGTAATTATTAACATTATTTTGATGTGGTAATAATTATAAAAGTAAATTCATTGAAACTACTGACCAAAGTTATCATGAAAAAAAAGGAACAATCAATACTCAAAAATGATGATTTTAGTAAGAAATTATTAATAAATAAGTGATTAAAATGATATAAATGGATCATTTTTTATATTATAATTATGTTCATGAATATTTTATTGAAATATAATAAATATAAATATTTTTATTGAGAATGTGAAAGACACTTATGAGAAAAGTCTAATTCCATATAAGGGATTTCTTTTACAGTCTCATTTTATTTCAGGATCGTTTATATTGAAATTTCCATTGAAGGAAATTATAAAAATAATATATAAATAAAACCTTTAATTTTATTATACTCTTGTTATACATGAAATTTTAAAATTAATATTACCATTTTATGCTCTTGGGCAGTTAAAAATAACAAGAAACTATTTTAAATAAAAACCGACCTTATATTCTCTTTAATCAGTAATCATTTTATTCCATGTTCACATTTTCTAAACTTTTTTCAACAATGTTTTTAATATTACCCTATGTTTTTTAAAATATTTTTTACATATGATTTAATTTTTTAATTTTTTTAAAGGTAATATATTTTTCATGTTTTAAAAAATATACTTTTTACTGAAAATGTAAATGGACTCATTATTTTAATATATATGACATGAAAAAAATTATCACATCCATGAATGATCAATGATTTAAATATTATATTATATGTTTCCAAATATATTTTGAAATAAAATGGTTTCATTAATATTTTTCAAATTTTATGATTTTAATAAGTTATTTAAAAGTAAAAAGAGCAAATGAGGATTTGAGGTGTTTTGGGTACCGGCAACCCCTAAACCGGTTTCAGGGAACCGGCTACCCTCAAACCGGCCATTAGAAAATCAAAAAAAAAATGATTTGTAGCCCTAAAAGTAAAAAGTGTATTTTCCTCATGCTATTTTCCAGTGATCTTTTAAGGGTGTTTTGAAATATGAAAACAACTATTGATATTCATAGGGATATGAATAAAATATACCATATATATTATTTATTTTTACAGGTTATGATGATTATTTATTGATGTTCCATATTATTGATTTAATGTTTATAATTTTGGAATTGTAATGATCTTTGAGAATGAATAGTATTGATCATTCAAAATATAAGGAATGAATAGTATGTGTAAGTGACATATGGTTCTCAGTTATAGAAAACCCCTTTATGCATAAATAGGTATCATGATAAAAATAGATTTCATTCTATATTAGATGAGTATTTCTTTTATAATTATCCATTTACTAAGAATGATTTCTTGGTTGAGAGGCCATTATGATAAGATTCATGATATAATTTTTGGGAGGCGATGATCATGAATGTACAGTATTATGCATTTATTTTATTAAAAAATTATTTTTATTTATCCATCTATTTTCTATGTTGATATTATTCATGGATACTCATTTAACTAAATTGTTCATTGAATGGAATGTGTTTTGATTATCCACTTTTCCATGTTGATAAAGAATTATTTACTCATGATAACTTCCATTGTACATAACCCTTATCATATGAGATCACCCATTACTTATTTTTCCTTTATATAAGATTTTATGAAGGATATTATAAATGATAGTAGGGATGAAATAATTTTTCCCATTCTATGTTTTTTATATTTACAATGTATTATGGGAACCATGTATATATATAGTTTTCCAATACTTCCAAACTGTTTGATCTACAAGGTTAGATTAGTTGTATCTTACACCAATGTAATAAATTAAACACTAGATCTAGGTTATTTGAGTTGGATTTTCTATAGTTGGTATCAGAGAATGTTAAGTAGGAAACATGGGAAATGAAATTTAAATCAATATAACTAACACGTGAATTATGAGAATACCTGATAATAGTTGATATATTTTACCATTATAAGAATTTTCATTTTATGGGTCAATATTGATGATGAATATGGATTAAATTAGTCTGTCTCATTGTTTAGTGATGGTTTATAATAGATGAAAGGGAATAAACACCCATACACAATGTAGGTATTGTCCCACTGATCAATAAAATACAACTGGTGTTGGAATTGAATAAATCACGACCATATTTGGGTAGTTAACTTAGGTTATGATGAATAACTCTGTCCATATGGAACAACCTGTTCTTCCAAAATGCGATTAATCTATTATGGAATTATTCCTGAGATAAAAGCCTCAATATTTAAAATCAATCACTAATCCATTGGTAGCTGAACAATTGATTAAGTCCCTGAAAAAGTTATTCTGGATTTGGGATGTAATGAATATGAAAATGTTATTCTTCAAGTGTATTGTTTGAAAGGATATATTAATCAGTGGTGGTTATTGATCCAGAACACTAAAAAGGTTAAAAAATAGAAATCAGGGAATGTAGAATTTTTAAGTAATATTATTTAATAAATAATTCCCTCAAGAACAACAACCAGAAATAGAGAAGATGTTCCTCAATTTAAAGTAGAAGGCAGAATAAGTTTTGAAATATTATGAGGATAACTTTATAAAATTAGATAGTATTTATACAAACAATATACATACTCTAGAAAGAAATTTTGACCATTTATTTGTTTGATATTAAACCAAGTCTCTAGAGGGAATTCGTTTCTTAAATGTTTTCATCAAATAATTATATAGTTTCACATTTTATCAAATTGTTAAATAATTTTATAGGTCTTATAACATTAAGGGAAGTCAAGAAAATATGAGAACATGTGAGTACCAAGGAAAAAATGAATATATTAAAGAATAATATTGTGAGGATGAGATTTATCACATGTTATAATTATGGAAATAAAAATCCAAGTACATTATTAATGGTAACATGAGTTTGTTTTAAGTGTGGAGAAAGGGTCTACAAGGCTCTTGAATGAAAGGTAAATAAAGAAAACACTACTATCTAGTGCTTCATTTGTAATGAGAAGATGCATTATTCAAAACAATATACCAAGTGTTAATAGAAATTTCCATAGAATAATTCAAGGGGAGAAAGAAATAATTATTAAATTACTATATTCAAAGTAGGTTAACCTGACAATATGGTGAAAGGTACACTAATTATCCCCTGTAAATTTAAAAATGTATTATTTGATTTAAGCTTAACCCACTCTTTTATATTTGAATAATTTTCTATGGGTATCATATCACCACCTCACTGATTAAATGTTGAGTTAGAAATTAATAATATTAATGGTAATATGATCACATCTCAATTCTATATCTCCTCTATAATATAGGTTTTTTGGAGTGTTCTTCATGAAAATCTTGTTATTCTTCCTCTAGTTGAATTAAATGTAATTCTGGGCATCGATTAAGTCTCATAGTGTAAAAAATGTTAATTATTGATCAAGGTAAGTTTCATTAAATATTAATAATCATGATATGGTCTTCTATTAGTGTGAGGATAAACCAAAAATCCTAATGGAAACTACTTCCATAATATTTGTTTTACTACCTATTCAATAGAATTTGGATGTTTTGTTTTCAATAGAACTCATACAAACCTATCTCAAAAACTCCATATAGAATGTCCCTGATTGAGTTGGAATTGAAGAATCAACTCCAGGAGAATTTAAAAAAAGGATTCATTCATACTATTACTTCAAAATAGGTTTCACCTATTATTTTTATTAAAAATAAAGTTGGGATAATAAATATTTACATTAATTATAGATAACTTAACAAGATAAAAATCAAGAACATGTATTCTCTTCCATGTATCAATTATCACATTAATCAATTATGTGGAGTTAGATATTTTTACAAGATTGATATTTGATATGGATATCATTATCTAAGGTTCAAGAAGTAGGATATACCCAAGAAAAAATTCTATATGAGGTATATACATTATGGATTTATAGCAATGCCATTTAGACTTACAAATGCTTCTTCTATCTTTATGGATTTAATTAAAAGTGTCTTTATAGATTACCTTGATCTGTTTATGGTAGTTATTATAGATCATATTTTTATATATTTTATGATAAAGGAATATCATGATGAATAATTTTGGATTTTTCTAATGAACCTGTGGAAGGGGAATCTATATTCCAAATTTACCAAGTGTTAATTTGGCAGAAAAAAGTCTCATTCTCAGGTCATATAATTTTTAGTGAGGCTATATCGGTGGATCCTTTAAATATGGACATTATTGAGAAATATCCTAGACTAACCACTATAATTGAGATCCATAGTTTTATTGTGTTGGCTGGATACTATCAATTCCTTATAATATATTTCTCATGAATCTCTAATCCACTCATTAAGTTGACTTAGATAGGGGTTGTGTTCTTATGGATAGACAAATATGTGAATAATTTCAGAGAAGTAAAGGGAAGGTTGGTTAATGTGAATGTACTAACATTCCCCTATAACAGAAAAGGAGTTGTTATATATAGTGATGCATCAATGAAGGGATTGAGATCTTTACTCATGCAGAATAATATGGTGATACCTTATGCCTCCCATAAATTTAAATTTCATGAGAAAAATTACCTGACTCATGATTTGGATTTGGAAGCAATAATGTTTGAATTAAAGATATAGAGGAATTATCTATATGAAAAATCATGTGATATATGTACTAATAAGAAAATCTTAATGTATATATTTATATATAAATAGTTTAATATACATTAGGGAAGATGGTTAGAGTTGATCAAAGATTATGATGACCTAATACATTACCACCCTAGGAAGGTGGAAACCAAGGTGGATGATACTCTAATTCATAAAGTATATACTAGTTTCCCTTAATGAGAATTGAAATAGATATGATATTTATGGATTTGAAGAAGATGGATACTAAAATATTGAGGAAAATATAGATATATTATATTGCTCAGATGAATGTTCAACCACCAATCCATGAGAGGATTAAGAAGGAACAAAAGGAATATGTTGAATTATAGGAGAAGGTGAGAAATGTTATTGAGTTCAACCATGATCATGATGGAATGATAATTTTTAGAAACTAAGTGTGTGTTTTTTCAATACTAGGCTTGAAGAATGATTTGTTGGATGATGTCAATAGTTCATTATTCCCTATTCATTATGAAAGTATGAAGATATATAGAGACATGAAAGAGAATTTCTGGTGGGATAACATAAAAAGGGGTATTGCTAATGATGTATCTTGATGCATGGTGTTTCGGTAATTTGAATATGAGGGAAATATGTTTAAATGGATGTAACAATCATTAACTACACTAGAATGGAGATGGGAAAAATTTACCAGGGATTTCATTGTCAAACTACCCAAAAAATTTAAAGCCGATAACATAATTTTATTTGTAACTGATCTCCGAATAAAATCAGTGAATTTTATTACAATTAGAGAATATTTCACTCTTGATGAGCCTAATTGTTTATAAATTAAGTAATTTTTTATATTTCATGGAGTTCCAAACTTAATCATATTTGATCATGATCTGAGTCTTATCTCTATATTATGGACAAGTATTCAAACAGATCCAGATATTGAGTTGAGTTTCACTACTTGTTATCACCCTCATAAAGATGGTCAGTTTTAGAGGACCATTCAAACTATATAATTAATACTTAGATAATTATATATATATTTCAAATGTGTTTATGATAAAATCCTTCCAACGGGGGAATTTTCTTGTATAAATAGATTTTAATCGAGCATTCAGAAGGATCCTTATGAATCCCTTGATGGTAGGAAGTGGTGATATCCAATGTTCTAAGATTAAGTTGGAGAAATAATGATATTGGAACCTAATCTAGTAATTTAAATTAAATATAAGGTTACATCTATCCAAAAACTCATAAGGGTAACACAGATTTGAAAAAATGTTATTATTAAAATCATTGGATAAATGAAGAGTTCGATGTTGTTGATAACTTATTCCTAAAAATACCTCTTTGGAAAAAATTTATGATATTTTTAAGGAAAGGAAATATGTGTACTAGACATATCAGACTCTTTTAAATTATTGATTATATTTGGATGGTAGATTATCACTTGGTACTTCCACTAAATCTCTCTCAAGTTCACGATGTGTTTAATGTATCCCACCTGACAAAGTACATACTTGATCCTTCACATGTAATGAAATTAGTGGCCATACTACTAGAGATAGATCTATATTATGAGGAAAAATAACTGGATATTCAAAATCATTGAGAGAAATTTCTACAAAAAAGACCACTCACATGGTCAAATATTTGTAGTGATAACATAAAATTGAGGAAGCTATATGTGAAACTGTTGAAGTGATGAGTGAAACTTATCCTTATTTGTTTGAATCAGAGTGATTGAATTTCAATGGAGAAATTCATATAAGGGAATACAATGTAACACCCAAATATTTTATGATATATTTCTTTTTAAATAAATTTAATTTATTTTATAGTTTGCGATACACACAATCCTGATTATTAATGAACCATTATATAACATACTATTATAAGCTAGCTTTTAAAATTAGTGGTATGACTAGGATGAACCACACTATTGAAAATATTTATAAATACTATATTTAATACCAAATTATTAACTTCTTAGGAAATAAGTTCTCAATTTTCAAAAAATATATTTAATGCTTCAATAATATGTTTTCTTCAAAAAAAAAAATTATTACATTTTTCACAAGGATATTATAATTAATTTTCTTTCAATTTTAGAAATTAAATTTTATAAAAAGAATACAATTTTTTCAATAATAAAATCAAAATTATTTGGAGATTAATTTTTGGTACTTTTTTTGAAATTATTGATTTTTCAATGAATAGTGAAAAATACCATTTTTCAAATATTTTCAAATATTTTCATTAAATAAATTAATTTAAAACAACTATTATATTTTTAATTTTATCTTCAAGTGAAAAATGATTCATTTGATTTATAATAATCAAATTAATTCCATTTTTATCCAGCAATATTGATTATTTTGATATATGTTAATTTTTATACAAATTTTTTTTCTAAAAAATATTTTGACTGTGTATTATACATTTATATGAAATTTTATTTATGGAAATTATTTTAATTGAATCTTGAAAAACATATTTCATATTTGTAATCAAGATGTACAAATTTGTAAAATAGTTCTCTTTTATTTTTTACCGTTATGAATAGTAACTGTAGTAAATATTTGTCACCTTATTAAGGGTAAATCAGGTAATTATGGTTGAAAATAATGTGATTATGCATACAAAAATCCATAGAATGTGTATTAATTTTATTGGATATTTTTTTTGGACACTAAAATCAAAGACTTTAAGATGATGTGATTTATTGCCACTTTCCTTTCATAATGATGTTAATATAACTTTAAATAATGAATAAAAAATGCCACTCTCTTTATTTTAATATCATTAAATTTTATCCATAGGGATAAAATGAAGAAAATTTTGGTTATAAATCTTTATTTGAAAGCTTAATGTTTTTTAGTGATTTATTAATTACATTAAATTCTTACACGAAGTCGACTCGATATTTATTAAATTAACAGAGAAATTAAATAAATGATTTTTAAAAATATTGAAATTGAAAATATTTGGGTGAATTATTGAATTATATGATTTTTATAGATAAATATAACATAATAGAGATGTTTTAAAATTTTATATTAAATTACATTTTTTATTGATGTATTTGAAGTCAAATTAAATGTATAGTTTCAAAAATGAAATTAATAATATTTTATGCAAAAATTTATATTATTTTACTGTTTAAAATTCATAATTTCCTATCATTTTTTAGGTGAATGGTATATGGTTGAACATAATAATCATGGTTGATTTATAGGTCACTTTTCCTTTTATATTAACATTATTGACCCTAAAAGAGTAAAAATCTATGATATTGTGGTAATAGTCAATTGGGTTAACATGAGGTCAAAATTAATAGATAATGGTTAAGTAATTCCAAGGGTGTCCCTCCCCTCACTTATAAAAGGTCACCACCTCTCTCTTTTCTTTGTAGCGATTTGAGCCATCTGGATGGACCAAAACCTACCAAATTATCTTATAAAATTACCTAAACATCAATTATAAGTTACATTATTTTTAAAATACCATTCCAAGGGGTCCTTAAGTTTTGATTTAAAGGAGGTATACCGAAAAAGAGTTACATGTCCTACCTGACAACATTCAATATATTTATTCGTAAAAACAGTAAAAATATTTGTTATTAATCATAGAATATTAACTTTAGTATATAAAATATAATTAATTGTTTTTATTATTATGAAACCACCATTATTAACCCTCTTTTCCATTAGATAAGATGTGAAATTATTTCTTATGCACGCATATTGAGAACTGCCTCTACATAGAGATAAAATTGATTTTACATCACCATATTTAATAGATGGTTATTATGAGGATTTTAATGATTATATATGATATTTTCAAAATAATAATTGTTTTAGATTTATAATATCACATTTACCTTCTTACCTAACCATATTATGTAAAAGGATAACATTGTTTGTGTATATGTGTTGACTATCACTGCCACAAAATGATGTGATGTGTTTTTGATTTCCTCTTTAAATAGATCATAATAAGGATTTTATTTAATAAATTTATATGAAATATATGACATAATAATTATTCTATAAAGGAAAATTATTATTTTCTTTTCATTCATTCCATATGTTGGAAAGTGAAAAATATATTCATGCGTACATACGACTTACTATCTCGGTGAACAGTGTAATTTATTTTTCTCTCTCTACCTTATTTGGATGAATCTATATATATATATAATGAATATATGTGATATAATTATGATCATGGTTAAAATTATTTATATGATGGAAACATGATCAAAGTGCATGGACCAGAACTACCAAGTCAAAGTTCAGATGAAAAACGAAATGGTTAGTACCCAAAAACAATAATTTTGATAAGGAATTATTAATAAATAGGTAATTTAAATATTATAAATGGATCATATATGATATTAAATTTATGAAAATAAATCATGTATATATGTATAATTACTCTATATTTATTATACATGTGGTTAAAATAACTTAAAAACCAAGTTTAACATGATGTAATATTTTTTTATAATCTCATTTTATTTCAAAATTGTTTATGTTTAAATTTACATTAAATAAAATTATAACATAATTGTATCATAAAATAACCTAATTTTATTATAATAAATTTATTCTTAATATTATAAAGTAATAGTACCTTTTTTTCTCTTGGTTACTTAAAATGATTGATAAAATATTTTTAAGAAAAATAAGCTTTATTTTTCCTTTAGTTCTGAATATTTTTCTTCCATGTCTATGTTGTCTAAAAATATTTTCAAGAATTTTTTTGATATTAACAAGTTATTATTTGAATTTATTTTTTACCATGATTCAATTTTTACCAAAATTTTGAAAATTAATTTTCTAGACTTTTTCTAAACAAGGTAGATTTAACAGAAAATGTAAAATGAATATTTGTTTTAACACACACAACAAGAAAAAAATTTCCAGAAGATATGACCACTCAGCTATTTGAATCTATTTTTTCATATTTGGGAAATATTTCGATTTTAATAAGTGATTTCAAAGTAAAAAGGGTATTTCCTCCTGAAATTTCTAGGGATAATTTTTAGTTATTTTAAACTATGAAAACACCCATTAATGTGATCATGGATATGATCTAATGATATCATATTTATTCATTAACTAAAAGGATGATAATGATAATGTATTGATGTTACATATTATTTATTTAATATAGATGTTTTTTTACTTATAATTAATTTTTAGAATGAATTTTTTTGATCATTCAAAATATCAAGAATGCATAGGATGTGAAAGTAATGGGTGGGGTCTAGTTATAAATAGCCCTTCGATGTATTGACATGTTTCATGAGACAAAATAGATATAATTTCATATTAGATAGGTATTTATTTTACCCATAACCACTTATTCAGAATGATTTATTGGTTGAGAGGAAATTATGGTATGATTCATGATATATTTATTGAGAGACCTTGACTTTGAATGTCAAGAATTTTTCATTTATTTTATTAAAAATTCAGTTTTCTTCATCCATGTGTTTTCTATGTAGATATTAGACATATAAAATCATTGAAATAAAGTTTTTATTGTATTCCATGTGTTTTGATTATCCACTCCTCTTTGTTGATTAATCCTAATTTACTGTAGATAACTTCCACTATATATAAACCTTACTATACATCTGATCTCACCCTTTATTTGTTTTTTTATTTCTCATTGATTTGAAAAAGGATATTATGAATGATATTAGAGATGAAATAATAGTTTCTATACTATGTTTTTTTATATTTATAATGTATTATAAGAAAAATGTGTGTATCTGGGTTTACAAGACCACTAAAATAATCTATACTATGTAGTGGTAATCCTTGTATCTTATACCAATGTTATAAAGAAAACACCAGATTTGGGTTACTGGAGTTTGGGTTTCTATAGTTGGAATAATAACAAGTTTAGTAGGTTCCATGGAAACTATATTCAAAATCAACATAGAAAACATGAGACTTATCATAATCCCTTATAGTAATTGATAAATTTTACCATTTTAGATATTTTTATTTTATAGATCAATATTCGTGAGGATTATTAGCTAACTCACTATATTCCACTGACTAGTGATGAAGCCTAATACAAGAAAGCGAATAAAACCTGTATAAAATGTAGGGATTTTCTTGTTGATAAATTCAATAGCATTGGTGTGGGAACAGTGCATATCATGGCTGTATTAGGTAAAATGACTTATGTTATGAAAAATAACTTTGATAGTATGGAAATAACTTCAATGAAAAAACATGATTCACCTACGATGGATAAGTTTATGCAATAAAATACTCCATTTTTTAATTGAACCAATAATCCATTCGTATATGAGTAATATATTTTGTTCCTCAAGAAGATATTCTAAGATTTGTGATGTAATGAATTTGAAAAGGTTATTATGTAAGTATATTGTTTGAAACAAGATGATGATTAATGATGGCCATTGATCCCAGACACTAAAGAGGTAGATGAATTACAAAGCATGTAATTGAGTTCTTTTAAGTTGATATTTTTGAGAAATACTACCATCAAGAATAGATGGATGAAATGGAGAGGATTTTTATTAATTTAAATCATAAGGAACAAGATGGTGTGGAAGAGTATGAGGCTAAATTTTCAAGATTATCTAGGCATGCTATGGACTACATACAAAATCCAGAAAGAAAGATCAACTATTTATTTTGACGGGTTTAAACCAATTGTCTGAATGGAACTTGTTTTTTAAAATTTTTATCATATTATTATATAAATTTATGTTCCATAAAGACAGAGAAATAATTTTATTATTCATATATATTAAAGGGATATTAAGAAAACAAGAGAGCATATGATAACCAAGGAGAAAGGAATGTATCAAAGAATAGGAAAATGAGGATGATATTTCTAACATGTGATAATTATTGAAAGAAACACTCTGGTACATGAATTCATATCGTCATATGATAAAAACGCTTAAGAAAGAAGTTCCATTCATAGAATTGGTTTAATCCTGTCAAAGGAAATAATCAACCTTCCTTTCTGGATTTTGTAAGTAGTCCATAGCATGCCTGGATAATCTTGTAAATTTATCCTCATACTCTTCCACACCTTCATATTCCTTAGGATTTAAATTAATAAACTTCCTCTCCATTTCAACCCTCTATTTATAAGATTTATAACATGTGATAATTATTGAATCAAAAAATAAAGTACATACTTAATGAGAACATGAGTTTGTTTAAATTATGTATAAAGGGGTCATAAGGATCTTGAATTAAATGAAAATAAAGAAACCACTACCATGTAGTTCTTTAACTAAAAATATATAGGCAATTACTCAAAAAAATGTTCCATGAATCAACAGAACTTAGAATAGAAGAATAAATATGGATAAGGACAAGAATACACATTTAATAAAGAGAAAGTATGAGTTTATAATGATGTTGTGAAATGTATACTTGTTATCCACTCTGAAAGTGAAAATGTTTTATTTAATTAAGCTTATTGCCACCATTTTATATTTGAATAATTTTCTAAGGGTATCATATAACCACAAAAAAAAATTATTTTTGAGTTAATGATGTAAACTATTAATTGTATGATGATTACATATCAAGTTTATAACTCACATCTAATATAAGTTTTTGGGAATGTGCTTCCTATAAATTATTTTATTCTTCCTCTAGTTTAATTTTATGTAACTTTGGGCATGTATTGTATCTATCATTATAGAACCCAAATCAATTTTTGTGGAAGGGAAGTTATATTTTATATTCTAAATCAACATAAGATCATCTGTTAGTGTGAGGATGTACTTTAATCCCCAATGTATATTAATTATATCATATGGGTTTTACTACCTATTCAAGACAGATATTTATCTCGTATGGTTGGGAAAAAAAATGAATATTTAGGATATAATTATTGTATGAGAGGTTGTTGATGTCTTTATAGAAAAGTTTCCAAGGCTTCCCCCAAATATTAAAGTTGAGTTCTCAATACAAATAATATCAGGTGCTTCACCTAGTTTAATGGATCTATATAGAATGAACCTTATTGAGATGTAGGATTTAATAAATAACTCTTGGATAATCTATATAAGTGATTTATTCAGGCTAGTTCTTCGCCATGGGGTGCACATGTTGTTTTTGTTAAAAATAAATATGGGTCAATGAATATTTATATTAATTATTTTGAACTTAAAAAGATCACAATAATGAAAAAGTATCATATAAACCATATTGACGATCTATTTGATCAATTATGAGGAGTTACTTTTTCTTCCAAGATTGATATTCTATCTGGATATCATCAGATAAGAGTCAAGATATAGGATATACCCAAAACACCCTTTTATAAGAGGTATGGTCATTATAAATTTATTGTAATTCCATTTAGAATTACAAATTCTCCAACCATCTTTATAGATTTAAAGAATAAAATATCCAGATAATACATTAACTAGTTTTTGGTAGTATTTACAGACAATATTGTTGTATATTCAAACAGAATGGAATTTTATGAAGAAAATTTGAATAATTTATTGATAACCCTGAGGAATGAGAAGATATATGAAAAATTTCTAAAGTCTGAATTTTGGATGTAAAATGTCTCATTATCAGGACATTTAATTTTCATTAAGGGTATATCGGTTGAACCTTTAGATATATAAGTTATTGATAAATAGCGTTAACCATAAATGGTAATTGAGAACCATTGTTTTCTTAGGTTGGATGGATACTACCAATTAATTGTTAGATATTTCTCATGACTATATAATCCACTCACCATGTTGACTTGGATGGGGATTATGTTCTTGTGGACATATGAATGTGAGAATAATTTCATGTAACTAAAGATAATATGGATTATTTCACATATTTTTACAATACCCTATGGTATAGAAGGGGTTTTGATAGATAGTGATTTATTAGATATGGGATTGGGATGTATCCCCATGTATAATGATATGGTGATAAATTATGCCTCTCACTAATTAAAAAGTCATGATAATAATTACCCTACTCTTGATTTAGAGTTGGACTCAATAATTTTTATATTAAAGATATGAATTCATTATCTTTGTATTTAAAGATGAGTTATATATATATTGATCATAAAATATTTATGCTTATATTTATATATTAAGAGTTGAATATACTTAAGCTAATATAACTAGAGATAATAAAATATTATGTCTACTCAATACATTACCACCATGGGAAGATGAACAAGGTGGTTGATTCTATGAGTTAGAAAGACCATACTAGTTTTTACTTTATTAGGACTTAAATAGATCTTATATTTATGGATTTTCAAAAGTTTTATTATTAAATAATGATAAAAGGTGATATATCTTATCTTTACTAGATGAATGTTTAACTGTCCATCCAAGAGAGGATTAAGATGGCAGCAAAGGAAGATATGAAATTATAGATGAATGTGAGGAATGTTTTTGAGTTCAATAATGATCATGTTGGAGTGAGAATGTTCAAGAACAATGAATGTGTTCAGTCAATATCAAACTTAAAGGATCTATTTGATGAATCCCATAGCTCATCATTCTATATTAATCTTTGAAGTATAAAGACACATAGAGAATTTCAAGAGTATTTCTAGTGGGATGACATTAAAGGATATATTACTAAGTATGTATCCCAATGCCTAGATTGCAAGCAAGTTAAGGTAGAGATATTGAATTCTAAGGGTATGTTTCAACCATTACCAATACAAAAAATAGAAATAAGAATACATTACCATCAACTTCATCATTAGAAAACCTAAAATGTCTAAATTCTATAATTATATTTTGGTTACAGTCAATCTGCATATGAAAATAGTTTATTTTATTACTATTAGAGAATACTTATCTCTTGATTATTTTACTTGATTATAAATTAAGGATGTTTTTCAATTTAATGGAGTACCATACTCATTCATATATGATCGAGATCTGAGGTTTACCTTGATGTTCTAGAGAATTATTTAGTGGGAATTAGATAAATTTTTTTTAGTACTACTTATCACCCTCAGTTTGATAGTCAGTATGATAGGATCATTCTAACTCTAGAAGAAATTGTTAAGGATTTATTTATGGATTTGAAAGGTGATTGGTATTAATACCTTCCATTAGTGGAATAGTCATACAATAATAAATTTCAATAGAGAATTTAGATTACTCCTTAAAAAGATCAATAAGGAAGAATGTATAGAATTCCAACATGTTGGGATGATGTTGGAGAAAGAAAGATAACAAGGCTTGATATAGCTAAGGAAATGGAAGATAAGGTTCAATCCATTCATGAAAACATAAAAGAAGAATAGAGTTGGGAAAAAAGTTATGCTGATAATCACCAGTGAGAAATTGAGTTCAAAGTTTATGATAAGGTATTCAAATGAATGTCCTCAAAAGAAGTTTATAATATTTTTAAATAAAGGACAGCTTATCCCAAGATATATTGGTTCCTTCAAAATTGATGATGGTATTTGGATGCCATCTTATCATTTGTAACTTCCACTAAATATATCTAAAGTTCAAAATGTGTTCCATGTATCTCTCCTGAGGTATGATATTTCTGATCCATCACATGTACCGATATCAGTGGTTGCACCACTTGAGTAGGATCTATCTTATGAGGAACAAATAATAGAGATTCTAGATCATATAGAAAATTTTCTATGAAATAAGACTACTCACCTCGTCCATGTTTTTTGGTGAAATCATAAAATTGAGGAATATACATGGGAACTCAAGGATGTGATAAGATAGAATAATCCTCAGTTTTTGGAATAGGAGAGAATAATTTCAATGAAAAAATTCTTATAAGGAGGTAGACTGTTACACCCTATGATTTTATGATATATCTATCATCAAGTAAATTTAATTTATCCGATTGCTTATAATACACACAACATTGAGTCTAAATAAACCATTATATAGTATACCATAATAATATAACTATTAAAATTAGTGTTATGAATATGATTAATTTTTTTTGAAAAATATGTATATATATTTTCTCTAATAAATATGTATTGATTAATTATTTGGAAGCAAATACACAATTTCTAGAAAATCTATTTAATGCTTCAATAATATGTTTGTTTAAAAATGTTTTTTGTATATTTTGATCATGAATATTATAATCAATTTATTCATATTTTAGAAATTTAGTTTTATAGAAATGATATCAGTTTTAAAATAATCAAATAAAAATTAGTATATGGTGAATTTTTGGTATTTTTCTGAAATGATTTATTTTTTACTGAATATTAAAAAATAATGATTTTTTAAATATTGTTATTATTTTTCATTAAATAAAGTAATTTAATTGTCCCATTTTATTTTTTATTTTATTATAAAGTCATATATGATTAGTTTTATATATAATAATAAAATTAATTCAATTTTTAATCAGAAATATTCATGATTTTTATGAATGTTATTTTTTATTCTTAAAAAGAAATTCTAAAAACTATTTTTCATTATATTCTACACAATTATATTTAAATTTATTTCATACAATTATTGAAATCTAATCTTGAAAAATAGATTCCATATTTTTAATCATGGTTTCAAAATTTAGAAAATATGTCCCTTTTATTTTTGATCATAATGAATAGTAACTGGCTTAAATATTTATTAGCTAGGTAATGGTAAATATGGTAATTATGGTTTAAAAGAATGTTATCAGGCCTAAAAATATCCCTAAAACTTGTATTAATTTTATTGGATAAGTTTGTTTCATCCATAATATAAAAGGATCTTAAATATGGCAAATTTTTGTCACTTTTCTTTAATAACGACCTTTATATAATTATAGAGAATAAATAAAAACAAAATGCCCGTCTCTTAATTTTAATATCTCCATTTTTTAGTATAGATAAAAAGAAGATATTTTTGGTTACCAATTTTTATTTGAAATATAAATAATTTTTTTATGTCATGTTAATTTATTTTAAAATTTTAATTATTGAATAATTACATTAAATTATTCAGAAACACTAAAACAATATTTATTCAATTAATATAAAAATAAAATAAATGATTCTAAAAATATTAAAAGTAATAATATTTAATTTAATTATCATTTTAAAATTTTTTTCTATATAAATAAAACAAAATGGTGATATTTTAAAAGATTATATTTGAATTCCATCTTTTTCATGATGACTCCAAATTCAAATTAAATGAATAATATCAAAAATGAAATTAATAATATATTATGAACAATAATATTTTATTTAATTGTTTAAAATTAATAATAATAATGTATTCATCCATGGGAATTGGATATGGTTTAACATATCATTCCTTATCCATTTATGGTTACTTTTACTTTTATGGTAACATTCTTGATCCTTAAAGAGTAATATTTTTCGATATTGTGGTAACAATCAAAAGGCTTTACAGGGTTAAAACTAAAGATAAGGGTTACTATATCACATAGACTTGTATAAATATTAAATTATGAGATGATATTTAATTATCCCCATCGAATCCTCTAAATATATAAATTTCGATCCAATTTATCATGAAAATTAATTAATTTTAATTTAATTCTTTAATTAATTACATCGATGCCCCACCTATCACTTATAAAATGACACCCCTTCTCTATTTTCTTAACACCAATTTGATCCATATAGATTGACTGAAACTACCCAATTCTATTATAAAAATATCTATACATTAATTATTAGTTATTTTATTCCTAAAATTCCATTCGTTGTATCTTTAAGAAGGGATCAAAATGAGGTTTACTAAAGAAGAGGTAATCATCCTAACCGACCTCTTTAAATTTATTTCTTCTTTAGATCCTCTAATTATATAGTATTAATCATAAAATAATATATTAAATTCACTCAAAAATTTTATTATGATCATGTAATCACCATTGTTCACCCACTTTTTCATTAAGTGGGAAGTAAAAGTATTACTCGTGAGTACATGTGCACTACCGCCTTCACATATCAATATAATTCATTTTCCATCAGCATATTTCATGGATTGTTATTATTATGGGTTTAATGTCTATAAATATATATGATATTTATGACATTATAATTATTCTCTAATTATAATATCATTCTACTTTATTACCTTCACATCCGTTGGAAAATGATAACATCGCTCATGTGTATGTGTGGACTACACATCCACAAAGATATGTGGTTAATTTTTAATTTATGATTTACATGGATGATAATAAATATATATTTAATGAATATTATATATATATATATATATATGATATAATATTCAGTTTTTAATGGTGAAATATTATATACCTTTCTTTTGTTTCATCTGCTAACAATTGAAAACAACGTTCAAGAATACGTACAACCAATCATCTCCATGAATGGTGTAATTAATATATATATATATATATAACTTTTATGGATGGATATATATATAATGAATATATGTGATATTTATATCATGATATAAATTTTTTATATGATGAAACCATAATCAAATTATAAAGACCAAAACTACCAAACTGATGTTCTCATGAACAAAAAAACACATAATACCCAAAAATGATGATTTTAATAAGAAATTAGTAATAAATAGCTCATTAAAATTATATAAATGGATCATATATGATATTATTAGTATTTAAATGAATCATTTATTGAATTATAATTAATATAAATTTATTATACAGTAGGTTAAAATTACTTATGAATCAAGTCAAACTTGTGGTAAGAGATTTATTTTACAATCTCATTTTATGTCGGGATTGATTATAATTAAATTTCTATTAAAGGAAATTATATGAAAATTTTCAAATAAAAAAATTTCATTCTATTCTGCTCTAGTTATTAATTATATTTTCAGTTAATATTACCATTTCCTCTCTTGAATATTTAAAAAATTGACTAAATATTTTTAAGAGAAATAGATTTTATTTCTTCTTTATTTGGGAATATTTTTATCCCATGTACATGCCTTTTAAAAATGTTTGATGAAAGTTTTTAATACTCACAAATGAATTTTTCAAGTGATTTTTACCTATGATTTAATTTTTACCAAATTTTTTAAAAGGAATACTCTTGTGTTTTTCAGAACAATGTACTTTTTACCAAAAATGGAAATGGAATATTTTTTTAATGTACATTGCCTGAAAAAAATTTTTCACCATCATTACCACTCAATAATATAAAGATGAATTTATAATTTTATGATATAATTTTTAAAGAAAACATTTTCTATAATATTTATTGATTTTTAGATTTTAAAAAATTATTTCAAATAGAAATTGGTATTTTCTTCAAAAATAATTATAGTGATATTTTAGAGGTATTTTAAACTATGAAAAAAAATTTTGTTACTCAAGATATGATCCAATTATACTATATTTATTCTTTCTTTGGACGGTTTATGATGATCTTGTATTGATGTTTTATATTGTTGATTCATTACGAACACTTTTTTACTTATTAGTCATTTTTAGAATGAATTTTATTTATCATTTAAAATATAACGAATATATAGGACGTGAAAGTGATGGGTGTGGCCTCATTATAGGTATCTACTCAATTTATCGACATGTATCATGAGAAAAAAAAACTATCATTCCATATTATATGGGTATTTGGTTTAAAATTACCCATTTATTAATAAATATGCCTTGTTTGAGAGGCCATGATGGTAATATTCATGATGTATTGGTTGAGAGTCCTTAATCGTGAATGGTCAAAATTATGAATTTCTTTTATTAATAATTGTGTTTTCTTTATCCATATGTTTTATATATTGATATTATCCATGAATCTTAATTGAACTCAAATATTGATTTAATGGAATGTGTTTTTACTGTCCACTCTTCCAAGTTGATTATGCCTTATTTACTCATGATACCTTATACTACACATAACCCATACTAAAAATTTGAGTTCACCCTTTATTTATTTCCATTTCCACTATATTTGGAGGAGGATATTGTGAATGATATCATGAATAGAATGTTTCTTATTATATGTTTTTTATATATAAAGTCTTATAAGAACCATGTATGGGTCTATTTTTCCCAGAATGATAAATTCATTAATATTGGAAGGTGCTATTACTTGTATCTTATACTAATTAAATAAAGAAAATAGTGGCTCTGGGTTACTATAGTTGGGGTTTCTACAAAATATGATAATATCTTATCACTAATGGTATTATAAAAACCGCGTCAGATAATTATTAAACATTTTTTTTTCAGAAGTGTAACACCCTGAATTGAATCACCAGGTTTGAGAAAGTGAGTTACATGACCTCATGAACACCTCCCTATGTTCTATAGATTTATGACTAGTATTGAGGGTCCAAATAGTACAGTGGTCATAATATACCCTCAATATAAAAATACATATACCAAAACCCATATACAAAATATTAACAAGTTATGAATAATTATAAAATGGGCATAAAACAAGAAAATAATAACAATGATATAAAAAATGGAATATCCGGTATCTCAATTCATACAAGTAATAATCCAAAGACAGTCAAAGAGTAAGTTCAACTAAGTATAATCAAGGAAACATAAAGAAAAAAGAGACACTGTGACATTACTCCAATGTCCACCCTAGTACCAACTTTGAACACCAAGATCAATATCCTTAGCACCATGTCACTTAGATCTTAACCTTTATCAGATTATTGATCATTAATATTTCTAGCCTATAGAGATATCAATGTAGTGTGTTAGTATAAAACTAGTAGGATACCACTATTATGTCCTTAACATAGGTGTACATTTATAATAAGTGTATTCCCTAAAAACTATCAAATGTGATAGAAACCAGATATCAATCATATACTGAGTGTCTGTGTTCCAACTAATCCTTCATGAATCCTAGTTGTGCCTTCTTCTTCTCCATGCCAGAAGGATGGTTATAACGAAAGTCATGATCGTGGTTTATTTATAAATTGACCCTATATCATTAAGAAACCACATGGAAAATAATTCTTAGCTTATGGAATAAGGTATTTGGGACCTACCTAGGTCATGGGTTGGGTCTCAAGGCCATATTACCCCATATCGTTATTAGGTTAGGCCATAAGGCCATCGTGTCCTACCACTGTCTTGGGTCTAGCCTAAATATTTTCACACCTCTATGTTATGTCTCATTCAATTATCATCATTATCAAATATAATAAATTATCTTTATCTAAGTGTTAAACAAGAAACTACAGTCTACATATCAGTTGATACCACATGAAAAAACCATCACAATCCATACATTCACACCAAAAGGGTCTAAAACATATAAAAAAAATATATCATATCAATAATGAATCTCCTAATCAACACACACACACATTAAATCACTATCAATAATGGGTTTCATCAGATAGACACAAAAAATTTGATAAATATCAAGGAAAAAAATTAATACCAAGGTAAGTAACTTCATACATGTATTGTGTTGATGTCAACCATCATGATTTTCAAGAGATAAACCCAAAACACTCTTACACACCAACTAAATCAATCATTAAGCCAAGCATCCATAGATCCAATCCAAAATCATTACAAAAGGGATTCTAGAAAAATATTCTAGAAGGATATAGTGGTATATAATTCGATAAACAATTCATCCCAAGATAAGGGGTAAACCATATAGAATGGGAGAGTAACTCACCAAGAATTTACGGGATTTGATCCTCCAGTATCAGTGATAAATATAATTGTTTTGGGCATAAAATGTATCTTCATAAAGAACTAGAGTCACCTATGTTTTTAGAAGAATGTTTTAGAATAGGTAGGGTTTGATGGGCCATGGAAATTTATCCAAAAATTTAGAAAATAGGTGTCACAGTGAAACACATAGGGATATGTCTCAATGGTTCCCAAATGAGAATGAACTATGAAAAAAGTAAAATAGCCATTCTATAATGGTTTTGGGTTAAAAATGTTTCCAGAATGTATACTATGTTCAATAATGATATTCTATAAATTATAGAATGGAACCATGATGTAATGTGCATCACTATACTATATCTTCCAAATAGGTACACAAATTCCATGATACAACTAATGCTCCATTCCATAGTTATATAAAATTTGGTAGAACATCCCAAACCTACCTTCCATGTATTCATGCCATAGTCGATGCTCCATTCCATATCTATCCCAAAATGACCAAAAATAAAAATCTAGATGCCACACCGTAGTTCCCCAACCATGACGTAACCACTGTATCCATGACACAAAACACGAACCATTCCATAGAATATATTTCCACCTAAAAAATAGTTTAAATTCCTTATTTATCCTATGAAAATATTACTAGAAAATTTCATAAAAACTGAGGGCTTCGCGCAACTCCCCTTATAGTGACTTGTAATCCATGAGATGTACCTCTAGTGGTTCTGATTGAATAAACCATGACATTTAGTCTGAACATCTGACATCCACTCACACCTATCCTCTTGGATCCATATATACCTTCACTTGACTCTAACAAGTGGTATCATATTATACCTTAACTCCTTGTCATTTTAGTCTATAATTCACAATTGACACTCCACAAATGTGTCATCTGGTTCCAAGTCACCTTCATTGTAGTTGATCAGATGCACAAGGTTAGAATCCTACCTCTGATGTTGCGACACATGGAACATATTTTTCATACCTAAATATATTGAAGGAAGGTATGGTTAGTAGTACACTTCTATGAGAAGCTCTACGATCTTAAATATTCCCAAAAATCTTGGTTAAAAATTCCCTTACCTTAAAAAAAGATTCCCCAACCATGGTGACACCCATAAGAAAACCTCATCATCCAAAATAATCTCCAAATTACATATCCTCTGATCAACATACAATCACTATTGGATTTTAGAAGTAAAAATAAAATTTCACGATCAACTAAACCCTCCCAAATGTCTCATACACCATACTCAGCCAAACAACAGCTGCCTCACCCACCTCATTACAACACAACAACGAGTTAAACAATCAACTATAAAGATCTTCAAAAGGTTCCATCTGAACTAAAGTATAAAAACTATTATTGTACATGAAAAAAACCAATTACAAATGATCATCCCATACTCCACAAAATTCTAGGATTCTTGTTCAAAGTATTTCCCCTTGATCTAATTTTTTATCTCAAACTTTCCATTAGTATGTGGATGATACCCACTATATAGATTCAATTGAGTCTCCAAATCCTTCTACAACCTTTCCAAAAACATGATTTTAAATTATCATCCATGTTTTATATGATACTAGAAGGAACTGCACATAGTTGTATAATATTATTCATATAAATCTTTCTTAACTCATCAATAGAGTGAGTCTAATGAATTGTCAAGAAGTGTGCCACTTTTTTCAACCAATAAACTATTACCCAAACAATATCTCGACTAATCTGGGTCCTGGGGCACCCTATAATGAAATTTAACATCCCTACATACTACTTAGACAAAGGAAATTTATGTGGATGAATAAAAACACCTAATCAATTATGCTCTTCCATGATCCTCAAATAAGTCTGGAAACATGACACAAATCCCAAAATAACTCTCTTTATTCAGAGACACTAGAAGTTTCACATGATATCATGATATATCTTCATCTAACATGTGTTTAATTTTGAATACTAGGAATTAATGTACTTTATTAATTATCCTATAATTGAATTAGGGACCAAAAAGCTCCCATAAACATATAAAAATTCATTAATTTTCATTCACTAGCCTAGATTTGGGTCACTTCC
This sequence comes from Viscum album, assembly GCA_963277665.1. Classification (NCBI taxonomy): domain Eukaryota; kingdom Viridiplantae; phylum Streptophyta; class Magnoliopsida; order Santalales; family Viscaceae; genus Viscum; species Viscum album. Next base: position 374,302 of record CAUJRU010000401.1, on the reverse strand, counting down.
TACCAATCATTACTGAATTATTAAGAATTTGAAATCCAATTCCTTGATAGTCTTTACCTAGTCCAATAACATCGATGTAATAGTTAAGGGATCAAAAGTCATCATACCTCAACCCTTAAAATCATACACAAACCATTTATCCAACAAGATCATTTACCAATTGTTTTTTGAAAATCTCCCTCTAAGCCCTTATGTTTTCCTGATGAGAGAATCTATAATGGAATTACCTTTCCCTAGATTATAATACATATAAGAATAAAAGTTATGTAGATAATCCACAAAATTATTCTATGAATGAATCAAATATCACTAGAAAAAGATGTATTGTAGGCTATTTTGGTCCATATATATGAAAAATCTATCACCAAAGAGATAATGGAGCCAACACTTCAAATAATGAAAAAAATACAAACTTAATGTTATTATTAGGTTAGTTCCTATAAATTCATGACATAGAGTCCACTAAACTGGTGATCCTTACTAGTTACCCAAAAGGCCTCTAGTGCGCCTCCCTATATGTTAAAGGCTACTGACTAGTAGTGAGGTCCTAGGATGTGACTGTGGGGAGACTATTACCTTATATAGGAGTAAGAAAACAACCAAAAATAACCAAAAATAGTCCATAACAATAAATAATTTTAGTATAAAAGTAATAAATAGAAATAATAATATTGTAAAATTGAATGAAATGAAGTAAAAACCTATATAAACATGTCATATAAACTACACTGTTCACCCATTTGGATGATCACATATACATGAGTAAATAAATGTAATAGAAATAAATGTTCAAGGATCTACTTATAACATGAGATGAACCACATTCTCAGTCTCCACATAAAAATATAATCAATCTTACTCAATTAGTCTCAGGACTCCACCCATCCTGTTCATGAAACAAAGTGAACTTCGGCTCAAGTAACCTAGTGTAATTACTTCCTGAGAAAGGTGTGATTACAAAACACAATAGTGAACCCCAAGAATGGTCTAATAAATAGCTAGTAAATACATTGTATGTATTTGTGAGATACTCAAAAATAAGAAAATAACAATAATAAATGATCACTAAAGATAAACAAAAGTACAAGTTTGTATAAGGAATTATCATGAAAATGTTACTAGCCTAGCTTATACATGAATGTAAATAAATAATAGGGAAATTATGTATTAGATACTTGTGTTTGTGATCCTAATATATTTTATATTGAATGAATAAGGAATTAATCTAGACGACGTACCACTCAAGTCATGTGTAATCAATTTGATCATTGGGTCTGTAATCCTGATTGAAAACATCTTCTTCAGCCAATGCCAGAAATGCATCTAAGCAAGATAAATCGCATTAAGGGGATACATTACCAAACCTTAGGTTCATTCATACTCAACTCCAATCACTATATTGAAGGATTCCAAGTTAAATCAAGGCATCTTGTAAATATGGTACTAATATGGATGTTATACTACTCATTCCATGTAAATCCAGTCCAATGTCTGAGTCTAAGGTCTCGGTCTATAGGAAATCAGGACATTTCTACTTAGATAATCCCTAAGGTAATGAAACTTAAATAATATGTAAATAATTCTCCATAAATCCAATTATTATATTGACATCAATTCAATAAATGTCCCAAGAAATAACTTCTATGGAAGTCTAGCGAGTTCAATAAAGGTGCTTCAACATAACCATAAGGAGAAAACATGGTGTGTCTAAAAGAGAGAATAATTATCCTTGAGAGTATAAAAATATAAAGAGCTCATAGGATGTGAAACCACTTAGAAATATCATCAGTGGAACACCATGTCCACTAATGTTAGTAAATAATTAGGATATCCATGTCTAACATCCGATCAAGTAAGTCTCATAAGCTAGATAATAAAGTACATATAAGAATACCAATAAAGTGATAGTTAATAAAAAGTCTCAAAAACCAAATCTGAGGAAGTATGTCTTGGAATACCAAATGCATGTCACATCACATCAGGCCCATTAACGATGAACTGGGAAGCACATCTAGAAATCATAATTATATAAATAGTAATAATGTGATGCCATAAAATAGAAGATAGAGGCTATATGAATGCCTAAGCCCATAACCTTGGTAACATCCCCTTGGAATCAAAAGTTCTTTATAGGTTTTAAGGTGAAAATTTCTACCATATATACTGAATCCCATGACACATTGGCTTAGGGCCAGTCTACAATTGGGGAACCCACTAGGGTCCCCTAGGTCAATTCACTGGGAGGAATCCTTAATTGGATCATCAAGGTTAAGATTGAAGAAGGAAGATCCCAATTAGCATAATAAAAAATAGTATATAAGTATATAATTCCATATTTGGATCCTTTCAGAGAGATTCATAGTCTCAAACATCATGAAATGGTAGAAAACTAGTGCACCTGAGTTGTTATTGACCCTTGGCATCATCAATTTTAAATTAACCAAATTAGTTAATTAAAAAATTAATTAGAATGAATTTAAATACGAGTAATACCCCTCATGGATAATCCTAAGAATATAAATACTACCATAAAAATTCATAGATGAAATAAGGTAGGTACAAAATACCACCTACCTTCAATATCCTTTCTATTTAATTTACTAGGGCCTGCAGTAGATTACAAGGGCCATCCAAGATCATATGAGATATGTAAGGTCCTTTCTCATAGAAAACCATTATAATTAATTAATAATAAATATATTATAATTAATTTATGAAACAAAATAATTTATAATTAAAAAACACCATATTATTTTAAAATAGAAATAATTACCAAAACTACAACTATTGATCTTGTTGAACAAGAACAATAAACTAATTCTCACCAACAACTTGTGAAAAATCAACACCTTAAATCTGGCATAATACCTAAGATATGATTTCAATAAAAACACCCAAACCATTCACCTTAATCTCTAAAGCTTTGTAAAATTACTACGACGACATACCTTGATGAAACAACACACAATGAAGTACGATAACCTCTTAGGTTACACTTTTCCAAGAATGAGTGAATGTTTTAACATTTTCATCAAATTAAAATATGTATCAGTGAAATTAGTAATTAAAACCCTAAATGGAGGTAGATAAATTTATATAATGAATGAAAAAATATATTGGAGGATAACAGATATGAAGGCTTACATAAAGGCTTCCAACACACTCGATGATGTTTTTTTCTGAATAAGAAAGAGGGAGAAAAATTCCATGGAAGGGGATATGAAGGAGGAAAAGTTTGAGGGATCTCTTAGATAAATGGAGGAAGAAATAGGGTAAAATACATTTTATGGTTGGATGGGAAAAATGGTATCCCCCCCTTTTAAGTGGTGTATAGTCAGGCTACACTCTTAGGGAAACCATGTGCCAACCATGTGGTTCCACTATCCAAAGCCCCTCCAAGCATCATGATTTTCTCAAATGGTTTACAAATTTTACTCTAAACATGTGGAGACACTACCCCTAAGCACTCCTACCTTACATGTTTGTAGAAAATTTTTAGACAAATGGTGCGCAAACTTTGTGATTCTCTTAAACCTCTGAACTATTTTTAATGGTTTACTAGGCCACCGCACATGGTTTACTAAACTATGTTTACATAATAAATAGACCACATGGCTATGATATAAGGTTATTAGTAACTGTGTTCTAACTTTTTTCCTAGTGATGTAACTCTTGGAAATGTGTCTTTGAAGGCCTTTTCTTTCTATACTCGTCCTGACTCTCATGAAACCTTCTGGTCCTTATACCACATCATTTTTTTATGTTTTCCCACTCACAAAATTACATTCAGAAGCTTAGTCTAACATTTGGACCATCAATAAAATAAAAATAAAAAATTCATCTGAAAACATCATCTGGTCCAAAACACAGGACGTTACAACCTCCCCAACGTATAATTTCTCATCCTTTAAAATCATTTGGGAACAAAGAAGCATCACTCAACCTACTATGGTCATTAAATTTTTGTTCAAAAGCCTACTTTGTGTTTCCAAATAAGAAACACACCTCTAAACTCCAATTAATCAAGTGTAATTTCACTTTCCAAAGCTAGATCCAATTATTACAAACAAAGTCAAAACATCACGATGACACTTACTCGACACCATCTTACTCAAGACACGATCATGCCATTATATCTTTCATCAACATCCTATGGTGATTCACCCATATGTTCTAGCCTTAAATGGGAAATTACAAACCATGATGACCATTAAACTAACCCCCCCCCCCCCCACATTACAATAGAATTCTAGGTGGAATTTATCCAAGGTAGCTTATATTCTGGAGTTCTGAGTGAAATGGAGGACACAACCAAGATTTCCACACATCAGAACCATTAACTATGACCAAAGGTGGTATCTCACGTAGCGATCAAGTTAAAGAATTGAAGGCTTATGTGAGCCCATTAAAGCCATTCCTACTTCATAATCCTAATTTCACATAGGTAAACCATTAATATATTGATATCCAAGTACATGACCTTTTTCAAACATAAAAAAACATGTAGATTACCTAGAATTGTCCTAGAAATCCAACCACACCTTGACTCATGTATCCAAGAGAATATAAGATCCAAAAAAACCTTTCAGAGATTGGTATGAAACATGAATTTCATACCACTCCCCAACTTAGGAGCTTCCTATCAACCTGAAAGTGATATCCAAGATCAAATTCCCACCCTACATACATCACCGAACAAAATGACTAGAGTGGTTAGAAACCACTCATCCTGAGTGTTAACTATAAACATCCAAACATTTCATATTCCCACTTTCCAACAACAGTTTCCAGGGAAAAAGTATAATTTTAACTCATAATGAGGGTGACCAACATCCAACATGCAATGTAGAACTACCCACCATATAGAATACTTTATAAAACTTTTTAAGAATAACTCCCAAAGTGTTCCTTTTTTCAAAATAGGGAAGATAATTAAAAATAAAATATTATCAGTGTAGAGCCAATGATCTCTTAGAGTACGCAATATGATTTCAAAATATTTGGAATGATCATCACAATGATAAGATTACATTATGATTCCATCAATAGGAGCTTATTTATCTCCACATCCACACTCACATCATCTAGGATATTCTCACCCTTAACAAAATATAGACACCATGTCTCTAGAAAATGCATGTCTAGGTCTATCCATGGGTCAACCTCCTCACAAAACATGATTAATTCATGATGTCTCCTATACAACATAGGTAAATTAATCATTTTATGACAACTCATAAGAAATATTCCCACAACATTCACTTGAAACCATCATCCCTTGGTTCAATCATGAATGCTCATTGATTTATTATTTAAATTATATCACATGTAACTGACGTATACTTAAATATCCTATGCAGATAGTGTAAAATATTTTACCACTCAATCATTATCACTTGTATCATACTATTGTGAGTTTTTTATCAACAATTCCTAGCTAATCATGCTACATGACATGGAAATTTCATTAATCCAGATGCTCCAATAGATCTTCTTTTAAAAATCACATACCTCACCCATTCCATATTTTATTCCATTACTATCTAACACACTACACTAATCCATTCATGAGAGTCTACCCACGCGCTAATTTTTTTATAAAAATCATTCATTGGTCAATTGGGGAAGGCCTCCAAATAGTCCTCACCATAGAGCATAGTCTCAAAACACAACCAACCCAGGTGATTTCTTATAAATAGAAAGAATCAACCTTCCTATATCACCAAACCTAAGAATCTCCCATGTATTGGTCTCTAAAAGAGCATACAACCAAGATAATTTCCTAAAAAGTAATATGTAAGAACCAATTACAAATATTTTTGAAGGTTTACCTCAATCAGACCAAACATTGACTTATAAAGGTTCATGTCAGAACTAAGAGCCTCAAGATCTCCCACCTATCCCTCTTGATCAAGGTTCATAATAGGGTCGCTAGGTCCTACCAAATATCCCAAAATTCATAACATTATATGGTATCATCTCATGGGGAATCACCTCACACCCATATCAATGTAAGGAATATAATGTTCATATCAACCAAGGTTTAAATAATATAGGTTTTCAGCTACCAAGTTAGATATTAAAACACCTGATAAGTTGTAATTGAAAACCCCTTTAATTTTAACCCATTTATAACTATAACTAAGGAAAAACTCTAACAACATCACCAATAAGGAATCAGCCTTATAGGGCCCTAATACTCTATGAGAATCCTCATAATAGACTTATAATTATAGTTTCATGATGTAAACATAGGAAACAATGATTAACTTACACTCACCAGGAATCCGTATAGGGTAATACCCCCTTGAGGTTCTAGTCCACTATGAATGTTTAGGTGTCTATCAATATCACACAAAGAGATCCAACTAGATGTGATAAAACAAAGGGTTTAAATTCTAATGTTGATATATAAGGGTCAATAGTATGCACAAAACATCATCATAACATTTTTTTTCATATCATAAGCACACAATTTGGTTAAGTATAATTTCATTCCATACCATGTGAGAAACCACTTTATAGGTTGTTACTAACACTTTAAATACTTAAACCATGGAAATAACAAACTATGAGTGGTCCAACAATCAATAATCATGTGTCATATCAACCTAATAGGGTATCTACACATACCTTGCATGAGGACCTTGGCATCGACTTTATTGAAGAAAGCCTCATTGTTGATCCAAATGACCAGCCATAGAAGGAAATATATGCCCAAGTCTTACGAATTGAGTATAATGACACTATGAACCTATATTTAGAAAGACCATTTAAGATGTTTTTTATACATAAAACAATTTAATACTATCATTTGTTCTAAAATAGAACACTATAAAGCCTATGAAACATGAACCATACCTTACAAATATGATGCATGAACACCTCTTGCCTCTACCAACCATGAGTCCAAATCAATAATTAGTGTATCTCTAATAGGAAGAGTGATATAAATATAAATAAATAATAAAATACATACAACATGTTCATCACTCAAGAAAAAAATCATATATAACTATAACATAAAATATCAAGAACAATGATCCCATAACCCCAACAACCTAGTCCTCTCATTAAAAAAAGTGTTATAAAAATAAAAGTCTAATATCCATCATATGATCCATCAAATTTATAATACTCTTGTAAATCAATGATGGCCATTAAATTTGAATGGTTATGTTAGTTCATTCATGAAAATCCATGATGACCATTAAACTAAACCCCTCACATTCCAACAGAATGCTTGGTGGATTTTATCCAAGGTAGTTTATATTCTGGAGTTCTAATTGAAATGGAGGCACACAACCAAGATGTATATGCATTAGAACTACTAACTGTGACCAAAAGTGGTATCTAACATATTGATCTAGTTGAGAAATTGAATGGTTTATGTGATCCCATTAAAAACATTCCTACTCAATAATCCTAATTTCACATAATTAAACCATTCCAATATCGAGATCCATGTCCATGACCTTGAAAAAACATAAAACAACAAGTAGATTTCCTTGAGTTTTCCTAGAAATCCAACCACACCTTGACTCATGCATCCAATAGAATATAAGATCCAAAATTACCATTCAAAGATAAGTATGAAACTTGAATTACATCCCGCTCCCCAAATTAAGAGAATACTATCAACCTAAAAGTGAGCTCCAAGATCAAAGTCCCACCCTGTATCCATCACCGAACAGAATGACTTGAGTGGTTAGAAACCGTTCATCCTGAGAGTCAACTATAAACATCCAAACGTTTCCTATTCCCACTTTCCATGAATGGATCCATGGAAAAAGTAAAATTTTAACTCATAAATTCCTGTAACATCCAATGTTGAACTACCCAAAATATTGAATACATTATAATACCTCTTAAGAATAACTCCCAAAGAGTTAATTTTATCAAAAGAGGGAATACATTTAAAAATAAAAGATTCTTAGTGTAAAGCTAATGGTCTCTTAGAGCACTCAATATGATTTCAAAATATTGGGAATGATCATCACAATGATATGAATACATTATGATTCCATCAATAGAAGCTTATTTATCTCCCCGAGCCACACTCACATCGACCAGGATATGCTCACCCTTAACAAAATATAGACACTATGTCTCTTGAAAATGCGTGTCTAGGTCTATCCATGGGTCAATCGCCTCAAATAACATGATTAATTCAAGATATCTCTTATATAACATAGGTAAATTAATCATTTTATGAAAACCTATAAGAACAAATTCCCGCGACATTCATTTTTAACCATCAGCCCCTGGTTCGCTCATGAATGTTCACCAATTTATTATTTATGTGACATCACATTTAACTAACGTGTACGAAAACATCCTATGTATATTGTGTAAAATATTTTACCAATAAATCATTATAACTTGAATCACACTCTTTTTTGTTTTTTTATCAACAAGTCTAAGCTATCCATGTTACATGACATGTCAATTTCATTAATCCAAATGCTCAAATGGATCTTCTTTTCAAAATCACGCACCTCACCCATGTCATATTTTATTCCATGACTATCTGATACACAACATCATTCCAGTCATGAGCATCTACCCACTCTCTAATTTTTTTTCTAAAAACCATTCATTGGTAAATAGGGGAAGGCATCTTAATAGTCCTAACCATAGAGCATAGTCTCAAAACACAACAAACATAGGTGATTTATTATAAATAGAAGGCATCAACCTTCCTATATCACCAAACCGAAGAATCTCCCATGAATTTGTCTCTACAATATCATACAACCAAGATCAATTCCTAAAAGGAATATTTATGAACCTAGTCCAAATCCTTATGAATGTTTACCTTGATCAGACCAAAAATTGACCTACAAGGGTTCATGTCACAACTAAGATCCTCAAGATATACCACCTAGACCTCTTGATCAAGGTTCATAATAGGGTCACTAGGTCCTACCACCTATCCCAAAAGTCAAAACTTTCCAAGGTAGAATCTCACGGGGAATCACCTCACACCTGTATCAATGTAAGGAATTTAATGTGCCTATCAACCTAGGTTGAAATAATATAAGTTTTAAAATCCCATGTTAGAGAGGAAGACGCCATATAAGTTGTAATTGACAACCCCTTTAATTTCATCCCATTTATAACTATAACTAAGGAAAAACTCTAACAACATAATCCATTAAGAATCGGTCTACTAGGGTCCTAATAATATCTAATAATCCCTATAATAGAATTCTAATTGGAGGTTCATGATGTAAACATAGGATGTGATGATTAACTTACAGTCACTAGGAATCTGTATTGGGTAATACCCCCTTGAGGTTCCAGTCCACTATTAATGTTTAGGTGACTATTGATATCGTACAAATAGATCCAACTAGATCACCTAAAACAAAGGTGTTAAATGATAATGTTGGCATATGAGGGTAAATAGTATGCACACAACATCATGTTAACAATTTGTTTCATATCATAATCACCCAGTTTGGTTAAGTAGAATTTCATTCCAAGCCATGTGAGAAAAAAACTTTATTAGTTGTTACTGACACATTAAATACTTAAACCATGGAAATAACACACTATGAGGGGTCCAACACTCACGAATCATGTGTCTTATCAACCTAATTGGGTATCTCAACATACCTTGCATGAGGACTATATAATCAACCTCATTGATGAACGCCTCACTATTGATCCACATGACCTAACATCAGAAGGAAATATATATACAAGTATTCACAATTGAGTAGAATGACACTGTAAACCTATATTGAAAAGCACCATTTAGGATGTTTTATACACATTAAACAATTATACACTATCATCTGTTGTAAAATCCAACACTAGAAGGCCTATGAAACATGAACCCTACCTTACAAATATGATGCACGAAGACCTCTCACCTCTACCAACCAAGAGTCCAAATCAATAATTAGTGTCTCTCTAATAGGAAGAGTGATATAAATTTAAATAAATCATAAAATCAATACAAAATGTTCATCACTAAAGGAAACAATCATATATAACTATAACATAAAATATCAAGAACAATGATCCCATAACCCTGAAAACCAGGACTTCTCAAAAAAAAATGTGTTCTCAAAATAGAATTCTAATATCCATCATAGGCTTCAACACATTTCTAATACTATTTTATACCATATCTTAAATAGTAAAATAATAGTAAAATAAAATATTTGATACCACTTTGTAATATCCTGACCTAGATTCCACTAAATCAGTTCACTGAGACAATTCAACACAAGGCCTCAAGTGTGCCTCCCCTTATGATAGAGGCTTTTTACTAGTAGTGAGTTCCTAGGGTGTGTTTTGAGGGAGACTATGGAATCATATCAGAGTAATAAAATTGAATAAAATAACTAAACATAATCCATTTTAGTAAATAATAGGAGAGAATAAGAAATAAATAGAAAAAATATTTTAATAAAATGAAATGAAATATAGTAACAGATCTAATGAACATGTCATAGACAAAACACTGATTTCCCATTAGGACGATCAAATATACACGAGTAAATATAAGGAAAAAACAATATTAAAAATATCTACTACTAACCCGATCCAAATCACATGCCCGATCTCCATGTACATATCTAATCCATCCTGCTTAATCAATCATGGGCCTTCTCACATCCTCTTCCAACAACCAAGTTAATGTTTTCTTGGGAACCCAAGTGTAATGTAAACCTGAGTACGATTTGAGTACAAAACACAATAGGTCCCCACCAATGCGGTCTATTACATAGCCAGTAAATGTAGTTTTTGAATATGTGATCTACTCAATAGTATAATAATACTAATAATAATAAATTATTTATAAATATAAACTAAATTAAAAGGTCATACAAGGCTTGATCATGGAAATTTTATTATCCTAGACGAGACACGAATGGAAATAAAGAATATAAAAAGTCCATAATTGATCCTTGGGTTCATGATCCCGATCAACTATAAATCCTATGAATAAGTCATTAAGAAGGATGTAATACCACTCAATCCTTGTGTAATCAAGTCAATCCCTGGGTCCATATTCCCAACTGACAATACCTATTTTAGCTAGTGCTGGAAATGTATCTGAGCAAGCTATGCCACCATTGGGGGATACTTGTCCTAACCCTGAGATCATCTGTACTCACCTACAGTCACTATAATTCAGTTTTATAGGTTAAATATGGATATCCTTTAAATATTGTACTCATCAAGATATCATAAAAATCACGCCATGTAAATAATGTATGATGTCTGAATCCTAGGTCCTAGTCCATAAGAAATCATGATATTGAGTCTTGGATAATCCTTCAAGGGGATGAAACTTAGTTGATTTGTAAGGAATTATCTTTAGATCTAAGTAAAATCTTGACATCTATTCAAAAAATTTATCAATATCCCACTCCCAGATAATACTGGTGAGTTTAGTAATGGTATGTCCGAAAAAACCTAGGGAGCATCCTAGGTATCACTCAAAGAGAGAGTAATCATCTTCGAGAGTATCCCAATAGCAAGATATCTAGGGAAGTGTTCCCACCTAGAAATATCATCTTTGTACCACCATGCACCCTAATATCAATAAACAATGAGAAGCACCATGCCCTATATTCGATCAAGTAATGCTCATAATCTTGTTCCCAGGAAGTATGTATGGGGATCCCAAATGCATGTAGTGTCACATTAGTCCCATCATCCAAGTGCTAGGTAGCATCTATAGTAATCATAGCTACATAAAACATAACCATGTGAAGGAATAAAATAGAAGAAATAGGGTTGATGAATACCTAAACCCATCACCTCTGTAACAACCCCTTGGTCTCAAAATCTCAATACGAGTTCTAAGGTGACACCTATCATAATCTCTACAAAAATTCATGACTCACTTGTTTATATTTGGTCAAAAACCGGGGGGACCCACTGGGGTACCCAAGGTCAATGCACAAAGAGGTATCCCTAGAAAGATACTCAAGGTTAATATAGAAGAGGCATAATTTCTCTTGGGACATTCAGAAACATTATAAGATTAGAGGCATCGCTCTTTGGATCCTATAGGATAGAGTCCCAATCTCCACCATTGAGAAAAGGCGGGAAGCTAACGAACATGGGTTGTCAGTGACCCCAAGAATAATCCTTTTTAAATTAACCAAAATAATTAATTAGAAATTAATTAGAATGAATTTAAATAGTATAAATCACCATCATGGAAAATCCCAAGCATATACATAATACCATGAAGAATACAAAGATACCACATGTTTGGTACAACAGACCACCTACCTTTAGGAATTATTCTATTTAATTTATAATGGATGAAATAAGATTCCAATACTAATCCATACTCATCTAAAATATGTAAGGTCTTATATCACACAAAACCATGAGAATTAATTAATTTTAACAACATTATAATTAATTTATGAAACCCAGTTATTTATAATTTGAAAAAACCATATTATTTTAAAATAAGATTAATGACCAAAACCTCGATGATTGATCTTTTCAAACTATAAACATTACCTAATGATTTAAAAAAACTCACAACACATAAAAAAACTGAATAAAACATAATCAATATTAAATAATGTCAATTAAAATACACAAAAAATTTAACTTAATATTTAAATCTTTGTAAGATCATCATGATGACATACCTAGAAGAAATGACATGCGTTGATGTGTGGATGACCATTCCACCCTCTTCCTAAAAAGAGTGAAAATCCTATCATTGGTATCCGATTCTACTATGATTTGGAGGAATCAAGAATTAAAACCCAAATCTAGGTAATTAAAAGTTAGAGAAAGTTGGAGAAAAAAACAATGATGGCTAACATAGTTGAAGACTTAATTTAAGGCTTTTAATGCACCAAAAGATGTTATCTTTTGAATATGAAAAAGGGAGAAAAATACCATTGAAGAGGAGAGGAGGGAGGTATGCACATAGGGAGCTCCCAGCCGAATGGTAAAAGAATTAGGGTTAAACCCTTTTAAGGCTAGATGGGATAAATGGTAATTTACCCCTTTTTAAGATTTTCACAGTTAGGATACATAGTTATAGAAAAAGTTCATCAACCATGTGGTTCTACTCTCCAACTAACCTATAACCAATATGGTTTCCTCACATATTTTAAAAACTTATCTCCAATTATGTAGATCCACTACCCCCAAGCACTTCTATCCAACATAGTTGCAGTGCACAGTTAAGAACATCATACATCAACTGTGGAATTCTCTCAGAACATATTCACTATTTTCAAAGGTTTACTAGGAAACATTTCATGGTTAAACAAATCATGTGACCATTCAAAATGGACTACACAATTGTGCATCAAAGTTAGTACTAATCATGTACCTAAGACTGTCTCTCTCGTATTTTTGTATTCTAAGCCCGATACTCCAAAAACTCATAGGAACTCAGGAGTCACATTATAGTCCTTAAAACCCGTAAACTTTTTTAGGTTTTCAAACTCTCCAAATTACATTCTGAATATCATATTAACATTGGGACCATCCACCAATGTGAAATCTCAAATTATTTTGAAAACTTCAATAGGTACAAAACATGGGGAGTTATAGTTTATATCATGGGGTCATAGTTCGAAATAACGATAGATAATACATGATCCCTCTATGTTAGTACACCTCAAAAAATAATACATTAGGAATTGAAGTAAACCTAATATCCAATCCCATGCTTTTAAAATGCTAGGATCAAAGCTGTATTATATCTCATATTTATTTCCAAGAAGCCCACTTCACACTGAATTTTCCCCTCAAAATTATTCTCCTTCTTATTAAACCACATCATAGGTACATAAAAATGGGATAATTATTATATAAAAAATCGATAATATCCCTTTATCCCAAGTGAAATCCTGATATCAAACACATTCTTAGTTCATTCCAAGACATAAAATTCTCTACATTCTAAGGGTCCTCATAAATTACTACATTTGAGGTCACATCCCTGAGAAAACATACCTCCAAGATCCATAAGTGACACTTAAAAATATTTTAATAGTGAAAATTTTTAGAATGTGTAGTCAACAAACTCTTCATATTTCTTGTTCACATATCCACATTCCATGATTATATGAGGATGTCATAAAAAACATCACAATGAATGAGTCAAGATATGGATGTAAAATATTTTTCAAGAGAGCTATGAACACAAATGGTGAATTTGCAAGCTTAAAGGGTATGATATGTTACTCATACAGTTTGAATATACCCCCAAATTTTATCTTAAGAATATCCTCCTCTCTGACATAAAGCTAGTAGTATCCAAATCAATGGTCAATCTTGGAGAACCACCAGTCTCCCTATAACATGTCAAAAAAAATGATCCTTGTAAATTTGTATAAATTATCTATGGTCACATGGTTCTAATTTATGTAGTCTACACATAATCAAGGCTACAATTTACCTTACTTTTGAAAAATATTGGAGAACCCTAAGGAGATGTGCTCGTTTAGATAAAACCCCTCTCCTAAAAATACTCAAGATACACTTAAAGTTCGTTTAATTCAAAAAGAATTATATGATATAGATGAATATATATAGGATTCACTATTAGAATGAGTTTGATCTTAAATTCAACTTCTCTATTAGGGATAATTCTAGATAAGTTACTCAGTAAGGCATCCTAATAATGGTAAACTACATGAGGAAAAGAGGATGGAGAAACTGATGGCTCCACTGGAAGATCCAAGCCTAATACTTGTTCAATAATAGCTCAAATATGGCTCCGTTTTAGTCCAATACTACCTAATCCAACATACAATTCACTTACCATCATAAAATTCCCCCTCATTTACATGGTAGAGGATACTTATCTTTGATAGTAGTCAAGGTGAACCTGATAACTAGTCATCCATTTATGATGAAGATCACATCGAATCTAGTCATTCCAAGAATCATGAATTACCATTTATTTATATAGCCTTAGATACTATAGGATATTCTATACATCCTTGAATATAATCCTATTTCTTCCCCAAGGTAGCATCAAGATATAGAAACTAAGAGGTTAACCCAACTGAAAAGTCAAGTCCAATGATAACTTGACTAGGTAAAAAAATGGGTAGATCTTGTATTAAATGTGGAATAACATAATCTTGGTGTGATGAATAATGTTCCTTGAATAGTCAATAATACATCTCCACTATTTTCTAGGTCCAAGTTCACTATAGATAATTTTATTGTCTCAGGTCCATGGGCCTGGCCCCAAGGCACATAACTTGCTTGTGTTTCCAAAGTCTATGTAGTATGATTTTTCTACTAAGGTCCCTTACTAGATCTCTAGGTCATATGTTGTGTCTAACATGAACTCCTATAAAGACCTATCCACAAAAACCTTTAATAGAACTATCTAAGATGACCAATATTCATGCACCATCAACACTTGATATAATTTAATTGTATTTTTTTTGATAATTTCCTCTATATCCATAGTTGAAACATTAGGGACCTCCTTCTCCCATATAGGGGGATGAAAACACACTAATAAACTATGATTTAAAACCACCACCATGTTGTAACTCCTCTAACTTCTTCTTATTATAACCACAAGAGATACCTAATGCAACACTACAAATTTTTCTAGTTGATCCACTAAGAGATAAAAGAAGAACAACAACTCTGTACTCCTCTAGAACTTTATCAATCACAAAGTCCTTGAAAAGATACTCTATATATTGTTTCATGTAATAGTTTTTAACTTGATAGATTGGTTTTGAATGAAGGGAAATATATATATTTATATCCCTTTGCACCTCATTCCTAGATAAAAGGGGAGAGATGAAAAGAAACCTAGTGGAATTCTGTGTAAGTGGACATTGATTTTAGTTCCTTAGGAAACTCTATAAACTATTGATCATGATTTTTCTTTGACATATCCAAGAAGAACAACTCGAAGAATACATTCTTAAATGACACACAATTATGACCCTCACATCTACCCGACTATCTCATAACACCCCACCACCTCCGGAAGGGCCCTAAAATCATGAGAGCAGCCTACTATACCTATTGATCCTCTAGGGTCTACACTAGATAAAAGACCCCCTTGATGAAATCAATATATTCCTTAGTAACCCATGGGCCTCTATTTCTATATAATTATGGGGGATTATAAATCTAGAAGTATCGATATTTATCAACCATTTTCATGGGAAGAATTATATATTGAAATATTATTAAAAAAAATACTTATAGTTATATTGGTTCCGCCACATGAATCACTAGAGCAGTTAAAAGAGAATGATCAATTACATCCTCCTACACATCTGGTGTTGTAATAGGGTCATTCTTCCTTACAAGAGCATTCTGACCTACTTCTGGTGGTGGTTCCATCATATATTTGATAAGATACATTGTCTGTAACACCAAAAGAAATCTTAGAATTCCCATTTTATTTACTTAATATAATAACCTAAGTAGTTTATAATAACACACATGGGATTCCTTCAAGAGAACCTATCATATAATGCTACCCACAATGATAAGTAATAACCCACCTAGTACTACCGAGGCCTCAAGCCTAGTTCTTTATACCTATATATTATCCATTTCCACATGTATATTAAAACAAGATAACTTAATTTCAAATACTAAAAATTTGAGAAAAGTATAACATAGCAGCATAAAATGAAGATTATAGAATTTAATTAAATTTATTTCCATGAATATATAACAACATGCATATTTATGACATTTGATCCTATGTGCCTAGTCATAGTGCATGAGTACACCCAGATCCCATAAATTGTACAAAAAAACATACTTAGAATCATGATGAAACTGTTAAAATACAACTATAAAATTAGTTCGATTACCATTAACTTTGATTTATATCACATAATAGTTAGCTAGGCACTTAAATGACTCCCATACCTAAGTTTCACATTGAATAACTCCTTTATTACCTTTCCACAAACATAGTGAAGAATAAAAGGATGGAATCATCTTTAATACCACTTTTCAATGCCTGGAACTAAATCAATCAGTCTAGGCCGATGTGCTACATGTCCTCATACGTGCCTCCACATATGAAAGAGGTTACTGAATTATAGTAAGGATGTAAATGGTGAAGTGTAGAGACTATACCCTTATAATCATAAACCATAAGACAATGTCATAACAAGATAATAATAATAACAAAAATTTCGCATTGGAAGTAAATAATAAAATTGTTCAAATAGATGCCATTTTAGGTATCTCATGTTTTATATGTAACAAACCAAGGACCCCAAAAGTGGTATGCCAACTAGATTATAAGAAAATTAACATAAAGAAAATGAAAAAACCATAAAATATCTCTATATTCCATTTTGATACCACTTTATAATTTAAAACTCTATTTTTTAATATCCCTATCACTGGACCCTTTCCCTTTCCAAGATCCCTAATAATAAAGTCTACATGCGTATCAAGATTACCATGTAGAATGTGAGGACAAACGAAGTAGGAAAGCATCAAATAATCATTAATATAAATTAACATTCAAAATAAATATATTCTTTGACTACAAGTAAATACACTATCAACCAACATTAAATTTTGTGATAAGCAGTCATGGTCTAAATAAGACACCAAGAACCTAAATCCTACCTAATTTAGCTCCACACTAGAAAGATGTTTTTAACAGAAGTTAGGATCATTTGTTTTAAAAAAGTCTACCCTATATCTCTAAGAAAACACATGTCCAATAAGCCTTAGTTCAAGAAAAAAGTTCTTTGAGCCTAGTCTCTATCATAGGCTAGGAATCAAGGGTATCAAACCTTGTATCTACCTTGGGCATGGACATAAGTTCATCATATCCAACTACATTCTCAAGTTAGGCCTCAAGGTCATAAAACCCTATCCTATTCCTCAGTTCATCACCATCATCATTTCATGAAACACATGTTCCCCCACTATGGGCTAACCAATCCATGACTATCCACTTGTCACTTTCCACTATAATAAAAAACTCTAAATTACATAAATTCACACATAATAAGGGAAAACATGTATATGAAGAAGAATAACGTATCAATCATGAGTCTTAGTATCCACACACACACACATTAAATCACTATGAATAATGAGTCTCACATGATATATATGCACGCACATGTGATCAATATCAAGGCACAAACATAATATAAGGGTTCTATATTGTAATAAACTCCCTACCTTAAGTATATCGATGTGAACTACCAATAATATCAAGAGATAAACCCAAAACACACCCACACACAAACTAGATCAATACCGCACACCAATAGATCCTTATAACCATTACCATGTTATCATAAAAGAGATACTAGGACAATATTCAAGAAAGAAAAGGTGACATAGCCTTTTAGAGTTTATGCATCCCAATATAAGGGTGAAAAAAAGAATAATAATATAAGAACTCACATATATAAAAAATATTTGATCCTCTAACATTAGGGATGGAGCTATGAGTTTGGTAGATGAAAGATATCTTGAAGAATTCCTAACGTCACCAATGTTTCAGGATGTTTTTTGGGAATATGATGGGTTTTATGGGCCTTTAAAGTTTATAAGAAAGCTAGAAAAATATGAATTATAAAGCATCACATATTTCTACACTAAAATGGGTCCCAAATCCGTATGAACTATGGTGCAAGAAAAATGACCATGCTAGAATAGTACTTAGTCAAAAGCATGTCTAGAATCCATGTCGTGGTAAAAAAACAAGATCTTATAAACCAGATAAAGGGACCATGGTAAACTTTTCATCACTAGGCTGCATAAATTTAAGCCCTAACAAGGAAACCATGCCACAACCAATGCTCTGTGATGTATCTATATCAAATTTGGAAGAACTACATGAACTCATCTTTTAATTCTTCACGCTACAGACTAAACTCCACATCTTACCTATGGTAAAATAATTATAACTATCAAAACTGAATTACAGTACCCATTTACTCAACTACACAACAACCACTACCTCCATTGTAAAAAATATGAATCCTTCTATAGAATCCAATTAAACTAGAAAAAAGAGTTCAACTTTCTTCTTTCTCATATGAAACTACCCCAAGGCTATTCCATAAATTCTGAGAGTGTCACAAGACGAAAACCACTTTGGTCAAAGACCACTAATGATACAAGTTATGTTGAATATATAAAATCATGCAAATCAAAAGTTGAATATGAAAATAAATCATCATAGGGTAATGAATTTATTAAAAGTTAAATCAGTGGTTGAAGAGATTATAAAGCACCATAAGAATTAGGAGTTTCTTAAGAATATTACTAAGTTATAGTTATTTAGAAGATGAAAGATAAAATATAAGTGGGACCAAATATAAAAGCATAAGAAGTCCATAAATTCAGTTATGATGAAAATAATTGGATAATTTAAATACAAAATATCAAAGTTAATTCAAGTACAGGTGACTAATCCAATGTAAGGATCTAAGAAAACCATTATATAAAGAATCTAATAAGTATTGGGTACTGTAGGGTGATAAAATTATAAGTACATAGAGTATATTTAATCATAACAATAAGAATATACAATTTGATTTTGAACTAACTGGAAGTTCATTGAAAGAAGACAACATAAAGAACATGAATCATACTGTAGAATGTTTAATGTACTAAAGGATAGAGAATATTGAGTTGAGGAAAAGGTATAATCTGTAGGTTTTGAATTTTATTTAAGACCATTTTCTAGAATATGAAAGAAGGAAATTTCATTATTGTAAAGTCAAATATTATGATTAAGTTGATCTAGATGTTAAAATTATGATATTCATGGAAGGTAACTTCACTATTAAAGAAGAGTTTTGGGGAAAAGTTTAATATTATAAATTAAAAGTTTTTTGGTATCAATGATAAAGTCAAATAAAAATAATTTTAGAAGATATCAAAGTCAGTTGATTCATAGAGTTGAGGAGGAAATAATTTCAAATTAAATCCCATATGTTACCCACATTTATTTGAAGACGATTCGATATATAATGGGGGGGGGGGGACTTGAGAAACATTAAGGGAATTAATTAAGAGGGATCATAATTATCAAAGATAATAAGCAACAAACAAAGAACTTCTATAGGAATATTAGAAGGTTTGAAGGTTTAGAACACTAGAACTTGAGGTTACAATGTACTTAAATGAGTTATCTAAATTAATAATAGTGTAAGGAGAAGATCCATACAAATGTCAAGAACAAACTTTTAGAAGTTAAAATAATTAAATTTTAGTGTATTGAGAGCGCCATAAGTTTATTCTACAAGTAGAAGGATAGGAAAACATTCTTGTTATGTACAATATAAGATATAGGGAGGTTTAAGATCTTTCTAAGAGGAAATTATAGGATAATCCTTTAAAGAATAGTGGTTACTGCATAAAAAATACCACATAACTATCAGGAGATAAGATGAGAGTTTTGAGAGATAACCAAGCTAGAGGTATACTAGAATAAATATAATTAAATTTTGTTTATAGTGATTATTTTATGTTATGCTTGATTACTTATAAAATAACTTGTATTGTTGATGTATGTTTGATTATACAATCTGTGTCATGAGTGATTCTAAGAATGGAAAGTAGTGGGTAATAAAATTGGTGAAAAAACTTTTGAAAATCATTGTATTCTATTTAAATTACATTATCTGCATAGTATAATGGAAAATTGGTGTGGGTAAATTATTGAAGATCCATACATCTTAACAAATGATAGAGTTTCATTTACTATAAATAATGAAAATTTTAAATTTAATTTAATAGATAAAATTTCATCACCTCAGATTCAACCCCCTCTTAGGGAGACTATATGATCCCCTAGGAATCTCAGTTTCTATAAATAATATCTCTTACTTATAATCATAGGCTACAACGATATGAAATTGATCAAACTTTCATCCCATAGATATAATAATAGTGTATTTCATTGAACATGGTCCTTGATGATAATAATTAACAATCATTATACTATTAGTACTCGGTGATGATAAAAATACCTCAATCGAAACCTTGGCCTCATATGATGAATAAAAAAGGATAAACTGAAATATATATCTTTTTTAATGGTAGTAAATAAAATAAAATGATTATTTTCATTTTTTCTAATAAAATTCAACGATGCATAACCCATGTATGACAAAGGGATCTTATATCTTATAAGAACATAATTCACATTTTCTCATGATACTAAAACCCCATACCCCTTGGTCTTGTAAATTATATTGAATTATTAAATTATAAATAGTAATTAAAATTTGTTAAAATAATCAAAAATATGGTCAAATTATTATTTAATTTTCCCAAGGAATGATTACCATATATATAAATCAGGCTTAAAAACTACTTAACAAGAAATAAATGGCGGTTAATGAATACAATGATATTAAAAAAAATGAAAAAATATATATCATAATATAATTAAGATATAGATAGTGAAACATAATAAAAACACAAACCATTTTATAATTTAATCAAGTTAAATAGAGTATAAATCCTACCCTTACAATATGACATAATACTATCACATAACATAGTACAATATCAAATGATTTGTAAGAAAATATAACATTTATTATTTAGAATCAATATAATATATAAATATATTATAAACCCAAGAATCAATTATGAACCTTTACAGGACTAATATGTAACAACACATGAAATTTATAGTTTGGTGTTTTTGAAATTATAATGGAATTTCTGTTATTTTAAACCTAGAGGGGAAAAATGAATTTTGATATATAAAATAAATTAATATTTTAAAACACAACTTCTGAATTATTATAAAAAGATACACATAATAAAATCAAAAAAGATCAAGAGGACATGTGTATTTAGAAAATTAGATACATATCACAATTACGTTCAATAGGGATACAATGACATTAATTTAAACTCTATAACATGCCCTTATAATTCTATTGTTATTCGAACACGATAACCTGAAGATGTACATAATAAAGGGGTGATATATAAAGTCCATGAAGGGAAAAATTAATGCATAACATGATGAAAGTAAAACATGTGATGTAAGAGGAATATCAAGGAGACATAAAATGGTAACACTCATAAATTTGAATATCAAAGAACAAAATTAGATGATGATATCAAATAAATACAAGAATGTGGGAAAAAAAACATGACATTGTTATAACATGTCAATGATTAATGTATAGAAATCATAAAATATTGTTATTAGTCAAACTACACATGAAATGTACATGGTATATCATGATACAAAAGCATCACCGAATGCAATAGAGTGCTATATAATTTTGGGCATACCCATCACATTCTTATTATGTACATGTGTTTGCGTTCCACATAGA
The DNA here is from genome assembly GCA_963277665.1 of Viscum album. Taxonomy (NCBI): domain Eukaryota; kingdom Viridiplantae; phylum Streptophyta; class Magnoliopsida; order Santalales; family Viscaceae; genus Viscum; species Viscum album. Next base: position 352,001 of record CAUJRU010000401.1, on the reverse strand, counting down.
TCATACAACATACGAATGTATTTCATCACTTTTAATACCAAAATTAAGAATTATAGGTCACATACATATAATTAAAGAATAAATTAAGGATTGGTACATCTAGGTGAATACCCTTTGGTAAAAATGGAGATGGGTATTTTTAATAAAAAAATTTCATGGATAATCACGAGATAATTTTCCCAGCATATCGAGTGTACATGAAACTTCAAGGAAAAGTTTAATGAGAGTTAAAGGTGGTCTATAATTAATTTTGAATCATTAGGATAGTAAATTTATGTGTAAAAAAATATTACAACAAGATAAATTGGAAGAAAAAATTCATAATATGAAGAAACTACTTGAATAAAAAGGAAAGAGGAGAGAATCAATGACCTTGAGAGGGTGCTTCTTAAATATTGGAAGGATCTTATTAAGATATTGGGAAAAAATTGGGAGGGATATAAAGATATAACATTGGATATTAATTTAATTAAAAATGGGGTTTTAGTGAATAGAAAATGGAGGTTAGGTGGGTATTTATAGAAAAATTGAGGAAAATTCTTTATTAGTTTCTAATCTTTGGTTTTGAACTTTAAATTATAAAATAACCCAAAACAGAAACCTTATTTAGGTTTTCCCATGGTTTTTACCAAATATGAGTGTTTTCAAAATTTTATCAGGATAATAAATGAAAAAATTAAAATAATAGCATTCATGATGTGGATGTTGGTCATGTTCATACATAATTGATTTTAAAACCTTAAAATAAAATATAGGTTTTGGTGGATTCATTAATGTTTTGAAAAACTAAAAAAATAACATAAAAAAATTATTTTAAAGGGGAAATATATTTTATTTCCTTTATTACCTTTATATTATTTATTACAACACTTTTGGGCTATTATGATGCAATGATACATAACCTATATTTATACCATATTTAATTTTCACCCAAAAATTGACTATTTTTGAAAAATATGGAAAGTTCACCATCGGATAATTTTGGTTTGGTGATTTGAAAAATAATATTTATTTCACCAAAACAAATTTCAAAATATGATAATTTACAATTTTTGATAAAAATCCTCATTTGTTGGAAAATACTAGTTTTTACGACACCAACCACTTTCCAACCCTTATAAAAATTAAAATAGAAATAATTAAATTAAATTAAAATTAATATTTAAATAAATATTATTTAATAATAATATTTAATTAAAATTAAATTTATTTAAAAAATTAACGAATTTATGAAAAAGAGTGTTTTATTTGAAACTATATATTTCCCAGAAATATAATTTTTAGGTTCTTTATATAAAAATATAATTTTTGTCAAACTCATTATTTGATCATACATATAATAAATTAATAATGATGAAGGGATAAATAAAATCATTATTTTATTAAAAAATATAAATTCATACACCTCGATTCTAGAAACATAAGCCCTTTTTACTCTAGCGTACACCCTAAGGGAAAGGTGTCTGATGGTGGTACATTATTTGTGTGGTTTGGTGAACATGGTTTGGGATGTGATGTTGATAATCTGGAAATTATCCCAAAATGGTTCTTCTTGAGTTTTTGTTCTAGAATATTGGCTTAGTATTTAATTGAGGGAAAATCAAAGTGCTCCCATCTCCCTCATAAGCTCCGATAAATGGTGTTTATAGGGTATGATCCTACTTTTGAGGCCATAACATTTTTTTGTTTATGTGAACGAGACTTCATCAAATCCATTCATATATACAATTCATAATGATCTCTATATAATTAATATTTTTCCTATTATTTTTATGAATAACTATTTTTTAATTATGATAGGATACATTTTAAAATATTTCAAAATAACCAATGTTATAAATGTGTTTTATATAACTATATTTCTTAATAATAAATTTATTCATTAAAAAAATAATTTCCTTAATAAAAGTTTGGGCTGCTGCATTCTTCCCCCATCAAAAATTTACCCATCAAAATTTCATATTTTATACTGAAATAAAGGAGGGTACTTCTTTTTGATTTCCTCTTTTTGTTCCCATGTTGGCTCCTCAAACATTGGGTTTTACTATAGTACTTTTACCAGGTCAGTTTTCTTGTTTCATAGAACTTTGTTTCTATGATATATTATCTTCACTGACTACATCTCATATGAATGATTATTATCCATGGGTACCACGTATATATACATTACATATGAAGGGTCTCATATGTGCTTCTTTAATATGGATATATAGAACAAATCATGAACATGTATTGGTTAGGTGGGAGTGCTAGTCTATAGTCCACAACGTTGATGTGATAAAGGATCTCAAAGGGGATGATATATTTTTGAATAATACTTCCCTTATTCCAAAACATTATGATTTTATTCCATGGTGAAATAAGAAGGAACACATTAGCTCCAACCTCACACCCTAGGTCTCATCGATTATTATCTTTGTAGATTTTATTTTTACTTTGAGTAGTTTTCATCCGATACTGAATATTTTGAACATTATCTACCATATCATGGATAATATCAAGTCCCATTAGCTTCCACTCTCTAAATATTTCCCAAAATGTATGAGTCTGAAACTTCTTCCCATACATAGGCCCATAAGGTGCTATTTAAATACTAGAATATTTTTTTTACATGGGAACTCCACTAGGGAACGGTGATGATACTAAAATATTATGAAATCCATTGAGAAAGATCTAAAAGTATCCAATATAGTATAGATGAGTCTCTAAGAGTGATAATATTTTATAGTGGGATAAGTAGTACTAAAAATGATCTCTATATCGAATTCTTGCTAAAGGCTTCTTCGTAACATTAAGGTAAACCTCAGATATCTATCAAATATAATAGGTAGTAGTACTCCATTTAGTTTTACTACATATCTTATGTATATATTAGTGAGTTGTTCAAGATAGAAATAGTCCATGATAACAATTAAATGAACTAACTTTATAAGGTGATCAATTATCATCTGGATGGTGTTATTACCTTTAAATTTCATGGGAGAGTCTTACAAAAAAATTCTTAGTTATGTTTTCCAATTTTCCTAATGGTATGGGAAATGGTTGGGTCATAACCTTATAATTTTTTCACCTAGACTTGACTTTTTTTCATACGAATAATTGAGATAAAAATTGTATAATCTCTCTCTTAATGTTATCCCACTATAATCATTAATTTAGATCTCAATACATTTTAGTGATCATTGGATGAAATAGAGAATGATGAGCTACGTGAATTATCACGTAGTTTCCTATTTATTTTTGTTTTTTATAAGACACATATATGGGTTCGAAACGTTATAAATTCATGTTTATAAAAGGTGAACTTTAGAATATTTGTCACCTTTCTATATAGCACCTCATTTTCTTCTTGGGCCTCCTTTATCCTCTAAAGAATAGATAGTTGAGAAGTTATACTAAAAAAGAAGGATGATGTTACTTTTAGGATTTCCATATAAATCATTTTCATATCCAAGAATATTGGATCCCTTTTAATCATCATTATTTATAGGGTTACATGATCCTTTCTAATTATAGTATCTTCTGATTTGTTTTCCTTTCTTATATGGTAAGGGATTGAATGTTCAAAATCTTTGATCAATTATAGCCACCTTCATTGGTGAATATTGAGATCCTTTTGTGTGAATATATACTTGAGTTTTGTTTTATGATCCTTATATATTTAATACATATCCTCATAGAGAAATTGTTAAAAATATAAAATGAAAATATCACTACGGCCAATTCCAAATCATGGGTTGGGAAGTTCTACTCATGGATCATTAATTAGTGGGAGGAATAGGATGTCACATTTTCATCTTTCATGAGTACACAAACAATTTATTTTGGACTTATAACCATATATCACAAATACTTTCCCCTGGTTTGAACTATGAGTGACAGTACAATGATTAGCCTCCCATTTAACTCTTCAAATATTTCCCCACATTCAAAATTCGATAAAAACATCACTCCATTACTATTTATATTCGATAGTGAGCTTGAAAATCATGAGAAGTTTCTAAAAAATCAATAATATTACCCAACTAATCCAAGAAAACTATGGATCTCTATCACATATATTGGGTTGAGCCATCCTTCAATTACCTCTATTTTTAAGGGATCCAAAAATATCCTTTTTTTAGTTATAACTTTCCCCAATAATTTTACTTGCACAATACAAAACTTTCATTTACTATACATCACATATAACTTTACCTTCAATAATGTCTTACATGTAACATTAAAATTATTCTCATGTTACTCCTTTATTTTAGTGTAGATAAGAATATAATCTATAAATACTATAAAAATTTTAATGAGGTAATCTCTAAAGACTACATTAATTATGTTCAAAAAGATAGATAGTGAATTAGTGAGTGAAAATTTCATCACTATGAACTTGCAGTACCCATAGCATATTTGAAACGAAGACTTGAGGATATCTTACATATTTACAATTACATGGTAATATCCTGAAAATAGACCCACCTTAGAGAAGTACTGAGCTCCACATAGAGAATAAAACAAGTCATCAATACATGGGAGATGATACTTGTTCTTTATTGAGATCCCATTGATCTCATGATAATTAATGAAAATGTGCATTGACCTATCCTTATTCTTGATGAAAAATACCAGTGCACCCCACAGTGAAGCACTTGGGAATTTAATCCATTTATCTATATTCTATTATAGTTTCTTCTTTAGCTTTTGAAGATCAATAGTGGAAATTCTATATAGAGTCATCTATATTAGAAAATAACCAGGTATTTGTTTAGTTTAGAACATAACATATCAGCTAAGAGGAAGAATAGAAAAATATTTGGGGAACACATCAATATATTTCATTACAATGGGTATGCTATTAATGCTGCTTTTTTCCATAGTCTCAATCATTTGAGCTAGATACACTTTCCCATAAGAAAATATTATCCAGGTATGAGATGTTTATTCCAATAGAGATTCATCCCCCCCCATAAAATTTTATATAATCATAGGGTGATTCATGATATAGACGGTATCTACCTTCTCCTAAAAATTTATGTTGGCTGTATACATAGAAATCCAATCCATTTCCAGAATAGAATAAAAAAACTCTAAAGGGAGTATTTCAATGTGTTCTAGGAAATTCACCCTATAAATATTGATATGAGAGAAGTTATATACTTAATATGCAATAATTTTCCCATTTTTCATTTTCACCGATAACACAAATTTTATGTTTTGAGGTGGATCATGAATAGTACTATTAAACTTGAGCGATATGAAAGAATGCATAGAGCCATAATAAAATATCATGTTCACTATTCATGATTTATTAAATAGTTTATATATTAGAAATACATTATCGAGAACCACCTTATAAGTTTTAAGGCCATATATGCGGCCATTTCCTCTAGGACTTAAAGGTTGTTGAAACTAGTTATCATTGATAACCCTTGGATTAGTACATTAGTTCACATATTGTTCTTTATCAATGTAGTTATAGTATTGTAAAATAGTATGAGGGTTGAATAAATTATTTTTTCTTCCATCACATTGTTGGGAATCTCCCATTGGTATTTTCTAGATAGGTACCCCACCTTCCTATACCAAAACCATTTTCTTATCCCCGTTAGGAAAATTTCATGATACTTCATCCAATACTCAGGATAAGGGGTTTCTTATAATATATTACCACCATGATATTTATCCATCAATCTTCTAGTATTAAAATTTATTCTCCACTTATTATCTCTAGAACCTTGAGAGCCTTGATATCCACCAATCTCTATTTTGAATTTGAGGGCACATCATACAATTTCAACATAGTCGTAATAGTTTCTAATAGACAATGTTATTTTTGTATATTTAGATTTATCCCACTAAATAGGATGTTAACATTAATTTTAGGGTCAATGAAAAATCTGGATACACATTATGTATGTCTTATAAAGATTTCTTCATATTCCCTAACAAATTCATCCTACTTTTTCTTGAGGCTGTGGAAAACCCTCTATATTTAATGTTGGAGTGTGTGAGGAGAATATTTATCAGAAAAAATTTCCTGGAATTATTTCCACTCCATCATTTTGATCTCTTCCTCAAGATTTTTATTCTTGATCAATGTCTACCATTGATCAGTTTATACATCCATTCAATAAAAAAATTTGTATAAAATTCCATTTCTTAGGGAATTGAAGGATAAATAAGATATTTTAAATGAATATGATATATTAATCCATGATTAAGGGATAATAAAATCCATTTAATTTTGGAGGAATTTTTCTTATAAAGGTATCAATTACAATGTGATATTTCTTAGGGGGAAGAAACATGAATTATTTGAGTAATTATTGTTTGGAAGTTCTTAACTCCTACTCTTATCGGGTTTAGTATCTCATTTGGGTAGTCATAAAATTTCTTATCAAACTATTTTTTGACTAATTTCCTTATATTTCAATCAATTTAATAAAATAAAAGTTAAATTATGGATTAAAATTTTCAGACAATTAATCACATAAAAGGGAAACCATGAGAATTAAAGTGATAAATCATAAATGAAATATATTCCTAACCTATGAATTCATGGGTTTTAATATAAGTTACCCATTATCTATTTCATAACATTAAATTCTATAAGCACCTTTTCCCTTTATAATTATTCCTAAAGATATTTTCAATTTACCAAAGAATATCCCCTTTGAGTATAAAACTAGTTGTGTTGTAAGATGTAAAAGAGTTGTGTTTGGAAGGAGCTCAATGACTCTCAGCGATGGAACCATAGGATGATTGATGATGGTTTCCCCCCTCTTCTTAGAGATGGTAGGGGGGAGGAGTTGGTCCTGCCACCTCCGAGCTCACATAAGCCTTTTGTCCCCCTTTATAACCCTAGTTTCCTCCCGGGTTTCCCAATGATTTCATTAAGCCTAAAGATTTATGATTTGCATCTTGCTTGTCCTTAGCTACCGATTACGATTTCAGAGTTCTGTGAAACTTTGAGCTATCTAGATCTAACACTGGTAGAACATTTCAACCTTTAAAGGTCTTCAGTTGATGATTTTTATTGATTCGTCTTCATTAAATGGGACTTGCAAGACTGTGCACCAGTTAGTCTTTTTGATAAGTGACACTTCATGATTCAGTTTTCTTCAGAAGATGATATGATTCTGGCCTCGTCCAGCAGCCCCAGCGATGCAATGGTTTCATTTTCTTCCTTCTCCGATGGTTGTTTGATCTCTGAATGAATCATGATCCACCCTGTAGCGCGATATGGGTAAGCCTCCCTAAACTCCCTATACCTTTTCAGAATCCAACAATTCTTCATATGATTGGAAATATAGTGTGTAGTTTTATTTTTTCTGACATTCGCACATCCACTGTGAGTCACCCAATCAACCGACGTATCTGTGTTGAGGTGGATGTGTCGAAGCCTCCTATGGAGGGGATTTGGATCACAGTCAGTGCAAAGTTTAGATGAAAATAAGCATTTGTATTTGAATCATGGGTCAATTATTGTTTGAAATGCTGTCTAATGGGGAATTTTCCATCTAATTGTCATAGTGAAGGTGTCAAAAGAAGGACCTACGATCCGAAGGTGAGGCCATATAAGGGAAAGAGGCAGATGTGTACAGTTTCTCCTGGAAAGGCTTCTGGTTTGGTGAATCAGGGTGCATCGATAGTGGGAAAGGATGTAGAGGCCCCTTTCAATCTGATGGCCTCTACAGTGTTTAATCGGCTAATGAATGATCTATAGGTGGGGGATGGTGTGAAGAAGGTTGATGCTAAGTGTGTATATAGTGATGAAGGCAAGCTGATTAATAGCATCATGGATAATGCTTTTATTGAGGGAACACAACCTGTGGTAGTGGAGAATTTGGACACTGTAGTGCATGATGATGGTCTTGTTGTGGGGGCTTTGGAAGTCTATGTTGATGGGATAATTGTCTGGGATGATGATGATGGAGGTGTGCTAATTAATGTTTCTTTAGGTAACCGTTTTTAATATTTAGAGCAAGAGGATGTGGAGGAGATTTCCCCAGTAAATAACAGTGTCAAAGTGAATATTGGGCTCCCTTCTCAGGAGGATGCTACTGGAAATGGAGGAATGAAGAAGGGGGTATGTGAAGGCCCTGAATTGGTGGAGCATCCACATTGTTTAGCAACGATCTATGCTAACATTCAGTTCCAGCAGAATCAGCCAGTGAGTTATCAATATGTGACTATTCCTGGAAGATGGGGGGATATTTCTGAGAGTGATAAAGAGAATAATGGTGGCATGGCCAGGCCCTTATATAGTGACATTGTCCAGGGAGGGAAGTTGAAGATATCTGGGAACCCGGAGGCGATGATTGTCTCACTACGAAGAAGGCCGAGGAAAGATTACTCTTTTTTCCAAAGATAGTGTCCACTAGGTCATCTAATAGAAAAGAAGGAGGGACAGTCTCAAGACTGAATAAGGGTATGAAACCTCCTAATGAGTTTATTTATTTGGAGCGGTTGAATCTTATGGGGAAGTATGCAAAAGTACTGAAGCATTATGAATGATGAGAATGAGAATAAACTACTATAAAGGAAACATTATACCATGTATGTGGCGACAAGTATGATTTTGATGATTTTTAATTTTTGTTTTTGGGTTGTGGTTCCTTTTTACTGAACTTTTTTTATTTTAATAAATGGTCAGATGTTTACCTCTGACTGACTTTCTATGTAGGTTTGTAGTAATGTTGCTTTGTTGTGCACTGGGTAACGATCAAGTTAATACCCAATTCTCCCCTTTTTGATGGTTATTACCCATAGGTAATTATATTCCAGATCCACATACACTTGTAGTATCTAGACATGGATTTTATTTCTTGAAAACCATTCTCTATGCACTTTACCAAAATTTAGGGATGTTTTCCAATGTTTAGTCTTATTATTAACTCTTCATTTATAGTTTTTTAATCCCAATCCCCTAAAATAACTTAACCTTTCTCTAATACCATCTATGAAAATCCATATCTTCTACAAACTATAACACATGATTTATTATAAAAATGTGCACATATTATAATCTCAAAAGATCAATTTTCCTAGTGTATTTGGGAAATTTTATACAAATCAAAATAACTTTCAATAGGGATACAATGACATTAATTAAAACTCCATAACATTCCCTTAGAGTTCCATTGACCTTCTAAAATTTCATAGGATAACCTGGGGTCATACATAAGAAAGGGGTGACATACTAATCCCAGTTAGGTAATAATCAATGAATAAAATGATGAAAGTAAAACATGTTATCCAAGAGGCATATCAAGGTGACATAAAAAGTTAAGAATAAAAAACATGGTCATCAAAGAAAGATATAATAAGAGGAAATCAAGGTAATATAAGATCATAAAAAAATCTTAAAACATGGAATAATAAGAATAAGTTAGGGATAAATGAAAAGGAATCATAATATAGTGTTGTTATGATAACCTCTTATGAACCATATATGGTATCCCATGATATAAAAACATTACCCAATGATTTGGAGGGATATATAATTCAAGGCCCACCCATCACATTCAAATTACAAACATGAATTCATGTTCCACATAGACCATAAAAAATGAAAATGTATTTCATTACTTTGAATCCCATGATTTTGTATTTGGGGTTACATAAATGGTAGTTCCCAATTAATGAAGGATATATACCTCTAGGTGAATACTCATGAGTGTAAATGGGGAAGTGTGTTCATGAAAATGGAAAATCAAAGGATAATTTTGTAATCATAACAGATGGAGATAAAGGTTCAAGGAAAAATTTAATGAGAGTGAAGATGGTCTCAATATACTTGGGAATCAATAGGAAAATAAATAGTAAAAACATATTACAACCTGATAAATTAGAAATAAAAAAGCTCAACACAAAGAACTTGAATAAAAGGGGAAGATGAGAGAATCCATTACCCTGAGAGGGTGATTTTAAACTCTTGGGAGGATATTTATAATAACTCTGGAACCCGTTAAGATGGATTTATAGATGGATAGTTAAAGGAAATTCATGTTAGATGGGATTTTAGTGAGGAGAAATGGGAGTTTGGGTGGATATGTATAGTAAAAGAGAGGGGAATTATTTATTAATGTCTAAACTTATGTTTTGGACTCTAAGTGAAAAAATAATGTGGATTTAAAATTTTTATTTGGATAAGAACCAAAATCATAAAAATAATACCATCCATGATGTGTAAGTGAGTCATGTTCATGATTAATTTATTTTAAAACCTTGAAATATAGTATATGTCTTGGAATATTTGTTAAAGGTTTCTAAAAATAATCAAATAAGTTCAAAAACATTATTTTCAAGGGGAAATATATTTTTCAGTTATGGATTCTTTAATATAATCTATTAAATCACTTCTGATCCATTATTATGTCATAATAAATACAATATATTAATTTTATATTTAATTTTTACTTAATAATTTGACTAATTCAAAAAATTATGAAATTTTCACCATTGGATAATTTTAACATGATGATTTTAAAAATAATATTTATTTTACCAAAATAATTTTATAAATATATGAATTTATGCTATGAAGTAATATTAATTATTTATTTGAAAATTCTAGTTTTTACAACACTAACCACTTTTTGACACTTATAAAATTATATTTAACTTCATTAAATGATTTTATCATTTTTATTTAAATAAATAATATTTAGAACGAACAATTCATTAAAATGAATTTTTTTAAAAAATTCTTGAATTTATCAAAAATTGTGTTCTAATTGAAACTATATATTTCCCAAAAATTCAATTTTTAGTTTCTTCATAACAAAATATAATTTTTTTCAAACTCATTACATAATCATATATATATATATGAAGTAATAATGAAAAATTGATAAATATAAAATTAATTCTAGAATAAAAAATATAAAAAAATGTGATATTAGTGTCATAATGCATAACCCTTTATTAAACCATCATACGTCCTATGGGTAAGCTATGCGATGATGGTAATTTCTTGGGATGATTCAAAAAATATGGGTTGAGATGTGATCTCTATAAACTTGAGCATCTCTTATTAACAGTTTCTATTGAATTTTATTTATTGAATAATCTTGGTCTGGGATTTGTCATGGGAAAAGCCTTGTGATACAATCTCCCTCAGAAGCTTCAATAAATGGGCTTCGTAGTATATGATCATGTAGGTCAAGGAAATTACTTTTTACATCTTTATTAATTATACTTTATCACAATCATATATATATATATATGAATATTAGTTTTCATTATTGAATGACTATTTTAATAATAGTTATGATTCTTAATTGTATTTTAAGACTTACTTGCTATATTTTATAATAGTCTGAAATAAAAAATTTTGTGCATGAATTTTCTATAACTAAATTACTTAAAAAGGCATTTATTCATTAAAAATATAATTTATTTATAAATTATTTAGTTGTTACATTAAATATGCATGTTCTTGTTATATAATGGTGATTTTTCATCATATTATATTTTAGTAATAATGAAAATAAGTTCATTGTAAGGAAAATAAACATTATTAATCCCCATTAAACGAATATGAAGTTCATAGAATAAAACAACGTGGCAGGAAATCTCATTCATCCAAATATAAATTTTTATTAATCCACTTTAAGGGAAAGTGGGAAACCATAGTCTTCAAAACAAGGGTCATTGCATTCTAAAAGAGCTAAAAAATTATTAAATACTAGACTAAGATTATTTAAATCAGACAATGTATATAATTCTTAGTGCAGAGTACTAACCTGGGTGTCTCCATTCTCCTTGATGAGTTCTTCGAGGTGAGAAACCATTCTGTCCATTGTCTGGATGAATTCATCCAGGGTGATTTTGCCTTGGTTGAAGCCCTAGGTGATGATTCGGTCTTATTTGTCCATCCATGACTCTATCTCCATAGTGGCCTCAACCTACAACCTTCTTTCATAAATTCCTAGAATATCCTCATCTGAAGAATTGGGCCGAAGGAATTTTTCAGTCATTTCTTCCTTGGAGTGGAATATGAGCCTCAAACATTCCCTTAATTCTTCTTCCATCACTCTTATTTCTCTGCTTTGATCACCACTTTCCCCTCCTTATGGATATTTCCATTCCTTACTTTCACTTTTCTTAGCCGACCTAGTTTCCATCAGTTTAGTTAAGTGAGAACAGTCTTTGATTCCCTTGTGTTTTCCCCTGGAACACAATGCATTTCCCTGAGTCACGCTTTCCTTTTTTCCCCTTCTTCCTTCTTGGGCTGTGGGGACCTTTCCCTCGGAAATGGTCCAAACTGTCCACTAAAATTTGGCTAAAACTATCTTCACCTGAATCATCTTCCTCATACGTCAATGTTTGTTCTTGAATCACCAGACCTTCAAAAAGGGTTTTCAACTCAACCCTCAGGCCTTCTTTGAGTGGCCACGACCTGCACGGAGAGTCCACCTTTCCTACTTTAACCTCCATGCTATTAATATTCTTCTTCTCACTCCCAATCTTTGAAAGGACGTGGACTTAGAAATGGGAATGTTTTGGTCCAAGGGCCCCAATACACTGGCCCCATCCTGCCTTCCTTGGCCCTTATAAGGTTCTGTACTAGCAAGAAAGAAGGACTTCCCCTGCCCTATTATAGGTGGCTCAGCCTCCTTGCTCGAATCCTCAACAGGAACACCCTTGTCATCTCTATATTCCTCCACTGCCGCCAAGGACATAACCCCTTTATCAATGGCTACCTCTGGATGAGGTGAAAGTAGCATGAAATCTAAGGATTCATCAACGCGAGCCTCCTCATCCTTCTCTGAATCCAGTGGGTCATACTCAGTCTTCTTTCAATCACATAGACCATTCTTCAGGCGGGAAAAAAGATCCACAACCTTGATTATATGCCTTTCTACTTCCACCACAGAATTACCTCCCGCCTGAGCCGTTTCCTCAACTCTTTTCATCATCAGATCAACACCACCACACCTAACTCCTCTTCGGAAACAGGAATTGAGATGCCCTAGCCGCCTAGACATCTTACAATAATCCATCTAGGATTTAAAAAATAATGATTGCTTTCACCTGAATTCTTCACCAACAAAAACCCATACCCACTCAATCGGTGCCTTGGAGACATCAACCTATACACATATCCACAGGTTTATCATATGGATGAATGAAATAGTTTTGTTTTAGGAGCACAGAAAACATCTAACCATGTTCCCTAGCATCAGGAGGATTGCAGGGTTTTGGAATGGCAACAGAAGTTCAGGGAAAGACACACAGATTGCGACTGAAGAGGAGTCCTGATTCATATGAAATTCATAAGACCAGAAAAACAAGAATAATATGAGATTGATGCACTTATGAGGAGCACTAGACCACACACGAATCATATCTTCCTCTGAGAAAAAATGAACCATTAGGAGGCGTTGGTTAAGAATACCAGCAATTGTGTGCCCTTATAACCCCTAATATTTGAAGATGAAGTGGTCAAATTCCTCTATTAAAGGATTTTGATGAAAGAAATGAGCCACTAGTGTCATATCCAAGTGGATTGAAGCTTTCATAAACCCCAAGAGCGATAATGGAAGTTGACTTGTGCCTTCAAATAGCTCAAGGACCTTCAGTCTAAGTGAAATGGCAGGGAAAATACGGCGAGCATCAAGATTAGAGAAAGGGGGAAGGGGAAGCTTTGAATCCCAATAGGAGAGATCCTCCCCTCCTAATGACAGGAAGAGGGGAGGTCGAGGCCATCTCTATTGCCACTAGGGCATCACCGCCGAGAGCCAAGAGCTGAGAGCACTCAATTCACAGGAAATCTAAAATCCCATTGATTTATCTTATCTCAAAGAAAGAACAAAAACATAGGAAATTTAGACCAACATACACAAAAATTAATGATAAAACTATCTATCATAATAATATATATTAAAGAGTTAATTTTAGAGTTATAGTCCTTAAGAATGACCGATTAAAGATTAGTTATAATCAAAGAATTATTTTACTAACCTTCATCTATGTTTATTCATCCCAAATATATACCATATTCAAATACGGAAACTTTAACACAATTTCAAGAGGATTGGTATATATTTAAAGGGAATTTAATGTTTCATTTACATTGAATCGTTTTAATATCCTTATGAGAAATATGAGGCATATAAAATTAACCATTATCAATCATGACTATACAATTTTTTATTAGTGGAAACTGATCCTTCACTATTGGTCTCTTGGACATATTTCTTTTAGATCTTGAGTAATACTTCCCTTGGGTAGATTTCTTCTATAGGAATAGTGTGAAACCCTCATAATATAGAATAGTTTTTTACCATTTAATTAAATTGAATTTTTCAAAGTGGATGAATCTAGATCTATTTTTGGGATTTATGTATAAGAACATACTCAAAAGTTTTATAGACAATATATTTATCTTTTACACCATTCAATAACAAATAGGCGCGTGGTGTAACTTTTATAACCCCTACAAGTGGTCCAATTGATGCATAAATATCTCCATCCTGGGTCACTAATTAAATTTCAAATTAATCTTCTATGTAGAATCTATCCCATGTATACAAGTTTGAGTTTTCATGTTTTTTAATCCTACTCAAAATTTGTAGTATCCTACTAATCATCCAGTTCCACTACATTCATCTTTATAGAATAAGAAGATACACCAAAAACTATATTCATATATTTATTATCAAAGGTCACATATTACACTATGACTAGATGATTAGGATATCAAATGACATGGATGTGTTATTCATTATTTAAAATAGGTCTACCAAGACCTTAGGTAATCTATCCTTATATGTCTCAACATGAGTGTTGGTGGGAAATCCACTCAACTCTAGGACACCAAGATGGCCTTCTTATTGTTGAAATTATTAGTACAAAATATAATTTATTATGTAATGAAAATATATTTGGATAAAACAACATGGATAAATTGAGACATAGTATTTCCCAACTATAATAATAATCTAAACTGGTACCCAATTTCCCTTAGTTCCATTATAAACTGGAGGTGCTGGATCAAGTTCAACAATAGTAACAATGGTCTCCCCTATAAATCTTCTTTTATATTTCTATCATTTAATAATAATAAAAGATTTACATGTACCTATAGAGTTAATAATCTCCTTAAACTTTTAAAAAAATCATAACTTTCATAACACAACTTTTGGAAAACATCTAATTGCTTATTTAGAATCTACATTTGTTTCAATAGCGGAAGGGATACGTAATGTTCTATGTAAACCGATTCAATAGAAGGTCAAGTGAGATTCCTTGTTGTAGTATAAATATTAAAAATAGAACGAATATTTCTTAAAATCTCAAATAGGATGTCTATATAAAATATATAGATGAATAATACAATAAAGATAATTGAGACAAAGGTAATTAGAGAAACAAACTCACTAAATGTGAAATGGAATTATTTATGATTTATAATTTTTAAGTTTAATAGATCCTAATTTAATCTTAGAAAATAATTTTTATTCATATTTATCTTAAAATTTCAAAAAAATATAATATTCATCAAGTAATCTGATCATTAACATATGGAATTCAATGAAATCCATTGATTTCTTGATTGAAATGGTGCAAGATCCCCCATTATGATTTTATTTCTAGGGTAAAATTTATATTACTCATTAGATATTAAATATATTCATATGATAAGGCCACTATTGAGTAGCTATTATACATATATATAGGAAAGGAAGAAGGGTTTTTTTATTATCATATTTCTTAAGAAAATTGACATTGAGAAAGTAATATTACTGGTGGGTATAATTCTATCTAGTTGAGTTAACTAATCTCTAAGGAGGTGGTGATCACGGGGACATTTATTTTTCTAAAAGTAATATATATAATGTTTATTAGATATTTCTAATGATTGTATATGATTTTTCTAATCGAATTAATTGATTTTTAAATAAAAATCATTTTCTTGAAATTTTGAATTGATCCACTATATTGAAGATTTCATATTATTTATATTATAAATATTAGTGGAAAATGGGGGAAAAAGAATCTTGGATTCAGGTAAAAAATTTAAATATTCCTTAAAACATCAAAAAGATAAAATCAATGAACAATCAACAATTCTAAATTTTTTTTTCATCATTACATGATATTACATAGTGTTATTTGTTAGGTATGATTTTCTTAGTATTTATTTTCTATAAAACATATTAAAACATGATTAGTTGTGATTTTTATTGGTATATATGAATATTATATTACTTTATTAATATTCGGTGATGATATTTTTTTGGATGATTTAGAAATATTTTTTTTATTAAATAGTTTTTTCCACAAATTATAGATTTTTAAAATGAGAATTATGGTTTTATTAGAGAAATACTCAGTTACAAAGGATATGATTTATAAAAATATCCATCATAATCCCTAAATCTGTTATATTATATAGGTAATTCTTTTTGATAAATTAATTCATGGATGATTTGTTGGAATTATTTTAATCTGAAAATATTCTTGAATGTAATTCATTATTTTGAGTAGAAAATATGTGCATTAGGATTTAATTAAAGACTAATATCATTTATGATTAATTTTACAATTATTAATTAAATAATTTATGATTTAAATTTATTTTATTAATAAATATGTTTGGGGTAGTTTAAGGATTTGTTGGAAAATTCATATAATTTTGAGAACAAAAGTCATGTTTTTAACATTGTCTAGAATTTATTTTTTGGATGAAAATTATATTTATATATATCCATAGTCTATAAAAAAATTATGAGAAAAATGTATTTTAATTTCTATAAATCAGTATACTAATTCATTGAAATATTTTAGAAATCATATTAAATACAGATCTCTGGTCTTTATTTCTATTCATGATATCCCCGGTTATTCTTCATCTGGATCTTGAACGTTTGGATTTATTAATTAAATTTAATGTTTATTACACCAATTATTGAAGTTAATATTTTTTTAAAAATTACTATAAGGATACCTTTAGATGTATTTGGATGTTTAATGGTTTTATGTTTTTCATGAAATTATTTTTTATGATGATATTTTAAAATAATTGAGTTGTTTTCTACCTACCAATCAAATTATTATGGACTCTAACTACATGTATAATGGAAGTCTTACATAAAATGAAATTTTATCATAAAAATGGCTGAATTATAAAACCAATAAACATAAAAAATTAATTTTATAAAGTTATATTTCCAATTAACTTAGAATTAGGTTTTTATAGTTTCATTGAGAAGGTTGTGGAAAATATTATATTAAGGTCAAATAAGATATTTTGGAAAAAAACCTCTATTTTATTAAATTTTTATTTTTATGAATGATTTAAGTCACGATTTTATCATGAAAAAAATAAAAAAATATATAATTGATATTTAAATATTATAATTTTTTATTGTAACTATTGAATGTATTTTCATTTTTCAAGGGCCATGGAAGTAAATTATGAAATTTTGGTTCTTTTTTATTTTACATCCCAAGGGTTAGTGTAACACCCCAAGAATTCATAGTGTGTTATTTCTTCAAAATAATTCAATAACTATCAATACACGCAACACCGAGTTCAATTACACCATGACTTACCAAACAAGCCGTTCAAAAGAGGTTATGAATAGTATTAACTAAATTTCAAACTTTATATAATCCTTATAATTTTAGAATCCATATTATGAGTTTCTTAGACATAATGTAAGAACAAATTCATTTTCAGTATTGCACTTTTACCAACTTTTAATGGTGAACCCTTTTTAAATAAAATATTTTAAACTTTTTGACTAAATGGGGACATAAAAAAAAATTTAAAATGAAACATCCCAGGCTTCCACAGTACGCTTTCCTTTGAATAATACAGTAGCGTGTGTTGTACGCAACTTCGAGTTCTAACACACACCACAACCAATCAAACTAGCCGTTATGAATAGTAATACCTACTTTTTGAAATTATATATATTTTATATTTCAAAATGGACTTAATTTTTGGATTCGGATTATCGAATTTAGCCTAAAGTAAAATTTTGGTACTTTTCAGATAACTTTAATATTTTGATGAATAGTGAAAATTACTAAATTTTAATTAAAAACAACTTTTTTAATCAAAATAATTAATATTGATAAATTATGAATTTGAGTGGTTTTAAAGTATATTTAGAATATATTTTTATCATTTAATATAATGTTGGTCATTGGACATAATTTTACAATTAAACCGAACATAAACAAGTGTCAATCTTTTGATAGTTATTATCTCTTAAAAACACGCTTTTTGTTTTGACAGCGGGAATTAATTTTAAATTAATTTCTGCCACTTCTGTGTTTTGAATTTAGAAAAATGGATTCCATATTTGGAATCAGGATAGCCAAATTTTGTAAATAGGTAACTTTTATTTTTAGACATTTTGAATAATTACTGCGGTAAATATTTTATTTACCATGGTTAAGGATAAATCCGGTAAATAAGGGTTAAAATATAATATTATAATAATACTAAATTACCCTAAAACGTGTCCTAGACTTATTGGTTGATATATGTTCGGACATAGGCATATTTGGGTCGATTTTGGGACCCCATGGTGCCACTTGTAGGTGATAGGGACACTTTATTTTAATTAAGTTAAAATGAATACAAAAATGACACAAGCATATATATTTTAGAAAAATATTTTTTACATAGGGTTATATATGTTGGATTTTATATTATAATTATTAATTAGAAAGATAAAAATATTTCCTACATAATGATATTTTATTTATAATTTTTAGACATTAAATAAGTTAATTTATTTATGACACAATGATGATGAAGTAATTACTATAATAGTGAAAAATTAAAATAATTGATATTATAAATACCCAAATAAATATAATATGAAACTTTTAATGAATTAAACTAATTTTATTGGATAATATGATATATTAGTAGTGATTTAATTGACTTTTTTTGAAGTAATAAATCTGTTATGAGTTTCACAAAAATCAACTATTGAATAGTGTCAAAATTGACATAAAAGAGTTCTTAAAAAAACTATTATATTATTAATTGATATTAAATTCCTAAAAATCTAAGGTTCGTCCAAGAGACATATATCTTGATAGTTGAATCATTAATGGACCACTTGAGGGTCGCTTGGATATATATGGTAAGTTTATTAACCATATAATATAAAAATACAAAGAGACATTGTAAAAGTGAAACTAATTAACTTAGAGTTAATACTTAAAGATAAGGTTAATATAAGTACCCAAACCTGTCTAAATTCTATTTATTGAGTTTTTTTCGACCCATCCCCACATTAAAATTTAAATAATCAACTTTGGAGCCATTATAAACTTAATATGAATTTAATATAAACTAATATTTCTAGCTTTTCCAAAGGTGCCCCTCACCCCTCTTATAAAAGGGGACTCTTCCTTCCCATTTCTTCACACCTTCAAAGCCTTTTGGTTCGGCCAAACTCTGCCCAAATACTCTCCCAAAATCCCTCAATACAACCTAGAGGCCTTAGTTCGATCATAAATCCAACCTAAGGAGCCCTTTTGATCAAATCAAAAGGAAGAACCTGAAGAAGAGGTAATGTTTTCACCACCCCTTTTCAAGTTCCTTTCTTCTTCCACTTCTTCTTTCTTTGTTATTACCATTATAAAATAATAAATCTAGTATCTTATATATATTGTGATGTTATTATAAATATGGTACAACCATATTCATTATTCTATCCACCCTTTTAATAACATGTCACCATACGTGCGTACGTACGGCTTACCGTCTCCACGTCGTGGTGTAATTGTTATTCAATATATTATTATTTATATGGGTATAATAATGATGTGTAACTCATGTAAATAATAAATATAACATGTTAATGATTCTGTATATATGATATACCATCCATTTATATATTATTTTAATATCAAAATAATGATATTGTCGCTCGTGCGTACGTACGGACTACCGTCTCCACGAACGCGATGAGATTCATTCTCCATCGTATCCATTAAAGTATAATTATCATTTGATGATTTAAAAATGATGTTTAAGTACTTGATATCATTCTGGATATTAATAATATAAAACCTATCAATAACAAACACGGCTTATGTAACAAAACATATAAAAGAAAATGAGTAAGTTAACACCCGAAACGACGATAATTAAAAGACATTTTTAACAAATCAATGTCAAAAGATCATATATGATATCATATTAATATATATGATTTTTGAATAATTTAATAAAAATTATTTCACTATTATACAGGAGGTTAACCTACCCCAACCAAGGAAAAGTACAAGGTAAGGGGTTTTCATCTCACTCCTTATTCCCGTGAGATTCATGCCATATTGCCACCATTACCTTTTGTGTGGTGTATGTACTGCCCATAATTATATTCTTTTTGTAATACACTCTAATTTATGTGTATTTACATATTCATTGTATGATACCTCTTTCATGGGTTGTATGTTTCATAAGTTACCAAATTGGTAAGGGTTATTTCACAATCTCTTCATTATCCGAGGTTGTTTATACGTAATAATCTACTAGGATCTCTTTATCATCCACATCCATGTTTCTTACTAATGTATTTCAAATTTTTTTTACTATTTACAAGAATATGGGTTAAAGTCATTTATACCCTTATGTGTTTCGAAAGGAATCTTTCTGTCATTTTCCAAACAAGGCACTTTTAACCTTTTCGACAAATTTAAGGTAAGAATGTTTTTTTAACTTATACGGCGGGTGCGGCTATTTATCGCCGTTATAAAATCGTCAAAACTTCCCTTACAAGCTTATAAGAACATTTTCAAATTGAATGTATTATTTTATAATTATGTTTCTTTTAAAATGATTTAAAAAAAAGAGATATTTCTCTAAAATAGTTTTGATTTCATCTATGTCAACATTCTTTGATGGCTTTTAAGCTTATTTGAAGTTGATTTATTATGATACAAAACATCCATATTTTATTGAAGGTTTTGTGCTATTTTTGACTGTGGATAAGTTATTCTTATGTCACTCATGGTTTTTGTTTAGAGTATTGACATTTCATAAGTTATTTTTAATCGGAATGTTTATGTTATATTTCAACCTTTCATTCTGATGAATGTGTTAGACAAGTATGTTCCGTGTTGGGGACCGATAAAAGTAAGCCCTCCGGTTTGGTCTCCGGTTATTAGAGGAACTCCGGTTTGGTCTCTGGTTATTAGAGGAAATCTGGGTTGGTGTCCGGTTATTAGAGGCACTCCGGGTTGGTGTTCGGTTATTAGAGGCACTCTGGGTTGGGTTCCGGTTACAGTTAGCCCCTAGGTCTTGGGACGAGGCCTTGACAAAGAAATTAATGTTCAGCATTATGCATTCCATTATTATGAAAGTGTTTATTGATTTTTCATGTGATTATTCGATTAGTATAATATCCATGTGAATAAGTAAATGGAATTATTTCATTTTATTTATGCCATACTATGTTGAAAGTTCAAGATTTAAAGGCTTTTGTTTTAGTTATACATTGCCTTAAATGTTTATTCTTATTTAAGAAAGTTTCTGCTATATTGTTATCCTTATTGGGAATTTGAGCTCACCCCTTTTCTATGTTATATTTTTTCCCCGGATGTGAAGAAGTAAGTTATGAATGAATTGAAGGGATATTATGAGGGGATAATAGTTTGGACTGTGGATACATTATGTTTTTGTAGTAGTTTTTCATTTTATGGTGTAATGTAAAACTTATGAATATATCTAGTGTTTCCAAGGCTACTAAACCAATCGGTCTTTCGAGATTTGATATTTCTTCTGATCATGCCAATGTTATGTAATAATACACCGACTCTGGGTAACTAGGGTCGGGGCATTAAAGTTAGTATTGTTCTTCATTAATTTTATAAAGAGGTTATTTTATTAGGTGAACCATTTAATCCTGATTACATATTAGGTAAGATAAAAATATTCATTGTTTTTATGGGATTCATAACCATGATTTGTTTGTGGATGATTGATTGGTGATGGTTATTAAAGGATATATGACCTAAACCAAATATATAATGTTATACAATATATATAAGTTATATTATATTTATTATAGTTGGTTATGTGATATGTGATTTCATATTTTCTTGGAAATCTTATATTCATTTATAGATATCATTATATTTATATGTCATATCACTAAATGAAATTAAGAAAGAGTTTAAATGACAATGCATTAATCATTGAAATGATAAATAATTATTATAAGTTTGTATTATTTCAGAAAATAAATTATAATATGTTGTAAAATAAAACCTAAAGTGAGTATTTGTCACCTTTTTTTTGTGAAACACATGGACAAATGAATCCACCTTTATTTATTAAAAGAGCTTTATAAAAGAAGGGATAAGCCTCATTACAATAATCTAGTTGGAACTAAAATATTTTTTGGTTGATATATTCATTTTATGTTATTCTATTATAGTATGGTGGAAATAAAATGACTTGGGTTAAAGTGAGTTCCTAGGATAGGGTATCAATGTTCCATTTCTAGTGGAGAACTTGAGGATACATGAAGACTTCAGTTATTTCTAAGGTATATTCCTCAATATTAAATCAATTAGGTTTGGTAGTGATCTCTATTCTTTATTTATATTTACTATATTTTTATATTTATATTATTTCACCTGAAAAATTTCTTGGGTTTTTTTATACTACCTTAGAGGCATATTAGATATTCAATAAAACTGATCAGTCATATCATAATTACTATAGTAAATATATTGAGTAATATATATTTTATAGGGAAATTTTGGAAAAATATAAATAACATAAATGCTGTATTATAATATATAAGATGTCTTATTACATGAAATTTTGTTTCCAACTATGAAATAATGATGTTTCAGGATATAATATGTAATTTATTAAATTTAATTGTTTAATAAATAAATTTAATTGTTTAATTGGATATATATAGGGAACAACATGAATTATATGATATAATATTTCATATCATAGTCTATACTATGTAAAATTCAATGGTTTGAGTGAAATAAAGATTCATACAACTTTTATGATATATAGTATATTATATGGTATAATATAATTCAAAACCTTAATTTATGGGATATAAAAAAAGGTTAGACTATTTATATTTCAATGTACCATATGAAACTATGTTATATAATATTAAAGTTTTTAGTGGCCTATGAAATGGTAATTCTATATATCATATTATACTATATTGGTCTATCAAATAATAATATATAGATGTAAATAAATATTATCCTTTTCATTGGAAAAATGAATAATATTTTATAAAATGTTCCTAAATTATACAATATTGGTAATATATAATGATTTTATTTATGTTATGATAATATCATAAATATATTTTAAATTATGATAATCTTATAGGTAATATTATTCAATATATATAAAATATTTTATAAATAAATATTAAATGTACATATTAATTAAATATATTTTAAAAATATAATAGTCTATTACCTTAGGGTAATTTTTTTGTGGATGATATTATTGAGAATTTTGAATAATTATCTAGCTTATCTTTTTTGATACAAATTTTGTTTTTCTAATATGATTTTTTTAATATTTTTTCCCAAGGAGATTTTGATGAAGCTAAAATGTGAAATTTGATCCAATAAGAATGTTGTTATAGGGATAAGGTGTAATTTTACAATAAAACCTATAACACCTAATGATTTTATGGTATGTATCTTATTTAATAAATTCAATTTCATTGATAGGTTATGTTATAAATAACACCAAGATTAAAAAAATGACTAAATATTATTACTTAATTGTGATAGTTGTCACCTAGT
The DNA here is from genome assembly GCA_963277665.1 of Viscum album. Classification (NCBI taxonomy): domain Eukaryota; kingdom Viridiplantae; phylum Streptophyta; class Magnoliopsida; order Santalales; family Viscaceae; genus Viscum; species Viscum album. Next base: position 328,220 of record CAUJRU010000401.1, on the reverse strand, counting down.
CATTAGAATGGTGTGAATGAATGAGATTAACTAAATTATAGAAGCACATTTTAATCATGTTTATAAAATTAATTCACTGGTTACCAATTAATTACAAATGAAAATAAAATCAAATACAACATAATAGAAGTGTGTTTTATAAAAAAAATATTTTTATTCCCATAATGGAATTTTATATTAAAAAAAATCAATCACTATTAGTGAGATATATTAATAAAATTTATATGTTATATATTCCAGAAAATTATTTAAATTCATTCAGTATGTTTTATTGGCTTAAGATAAGAATAAATAAAATTATATGCATAAAAAGCTATATTTTTAATAAAGATAATTTTACCACCTTTTAATGGTGCACTATTTTTAAAACAAATTTTTTACACTTTTATAAGTTGTATTTTAAAAAATAAACTTCATTTTTTTAAATATGGATCTCAAAATTATCTTAGGTTGCATTTTATGTATTTTTTTGATAATTTTCATTCTTTGATGAATAGTGAAAAATATTATGATTTAATTTAAATATGAATTTTCATATAATTTATTTATATAGTATAATTATATTTTAAATTGGTTTTAAAGTATAATTAGTTCAATTTTACATAAATAAACACAATTTAGTTCATTTAAATCAATTTCACATTGAAATTGGATATAAAAATATTTCAATCCTTTGAACTTTTCACTTTAAAACCCACTTTCCCGCTGCGTAAGTGTAACAAATTTCAAATATGATTTTCCAATCTTGTGAACTAAATATGGTAAAATAGATAAAATATTTGGAATAATAAAGTACACATTATTTTTTAACATCAATTTAATGTTTATTCATAAAAGCTGTTACCATGGTAAAAAATTATTTTCCATGATATAGGTAAAAAATAAAACATGATAAATTTAAAAAGATAATGTATTAAAATTCTAAAAAAATACAACATTTAATGGTTGGTTAAGGTATTTATAGACACTAAATATCCTAAAAAATATTAATTTATAGAAAAATTCATGGAAATTATTTCCACTTAAATGTGGTTTTCTTTAAATATAAAATAATCATTATTTTAATAACTTAAACTCACATATAATCATGTATAAATACCATCCCTCACCACCCCATTTAGAATCACATTCCTTTAATATCCAAAAATATATTCCCCAACTAGTCCTACTAACTCTTCCCACATCCAATTTCCCCTGGTCTCACCAAAATACCAAATCCAAGGTCCTCAAGGGGTCCTCCAATGAGGTGATATTAAAGTGGAAGTTAAAAAATGTTGTATTTAAGGGAAGAATGAAGTAAGGAATTTCTCATACCGCTTTTACTTCTATCAGAAATATTCCTTATTCATCACTTATTCATTATATGTGGTTTATGTACTGCCCTTTTATATATAATATCATGAATTTTATTATCTTCATGGTATTACAATTTTCATTTGATAATTGTTAATTTTTTAGAATTAAATATGACTAACTACAAAGTGGTAAGGGAATTACTAACCCAATTTCCATTCATTGGGGAAAACTTATACATCATTGATTATGTCATGCTAAACTTATCTATGAAAAGAATTTTGAATATATTATTTTGTATTTTCACCTTTTTTGTGTTTTTATAGTAAATACACATATTATATTCATTTTATTAAGAAACCATTCAATGATATGATATTTATAAATGGATTTATTTTAATAAACTACCTTTTTAAAAATTTACCTTAAAAATCTCTTTTTCTTCCATTTCTATGTTTTCTAAAATTTGTTCAAAAAATGTTGTTACTATCCTCTTATGATTGTTTAAAGTTATTTATAATCATTTTTTAATTCATTAAAAAAGTTTTAAAATGTATATTTTTTCATTTTCTAAACAAGGTTCTTTGAGAAATTTTTGAAAAAAATACGAATGGAATGTTTTTTAACTTATACAGCATGAGAAAATTTCCCCACCATTGTAGAACCATAATTATTTAAATATTTCTTTAAATTTTTACATGGTCATTTTCAAAAAAAAACATTGTTATTTTATAATTGGACAAAATTTTAAAAATAAATTGTTTTCAAAGTGAAAAGGGTATTTTCGATAAGAATTTTTCAATGATCTCATTTAAAGTATTTTACTCTACGTGAAAATACTTGGTTGAATCTTATTCTTTATTGAGTTTGAACTCTTATAATACCATATAACAGATTTTTTTATACTTTTATTGATTAGTTTGACCAGGGATATACTATTTGATACCATTCACCATATTACTCTGGATAGTTTGCGATTATATTTACCAAATGGGGAAAGTTATTTACATTTTTTTATTCTTGTTTCAAATAAAAATTTCTATGTTGATTATGTTTCACCAATTTTATATGATGAATTTATTGGACTTAGTAATTGATAGGTGGGGCCCTCTATATACCCTCGATACATCGATAGGTCAAATGAGAAAAACCAAATTAGGTTTGGTCGTAGTATTAACTATTTATTTTCAGATGTCTTGGATGAGTCCTGGATAGTATGTTTTTGATGTCTTTCATTATGAATTCTATCATTATGAGATTAGTCATTGATTTACATGTGATTATTTTACTAGTATAATATCCATGGTTATGTTTTGTAGCACACGATAATTATTTAGATGGACTATTTGATCATCTTTTATTCTGCTATATTACGATCAAGTAATCTATAAAATGACATCTGTTTTAGTTATTTAACTTTCCATGATATTTTATTATTGTTTATGATAGATTAAAATGTATGTAAAAACTTACTGATAATCTAATATCATCCTATTCCTATGTTTTATTTTTCATTAGGATACCAGGAATTATTTTAGGACTTACTATAAGTGATTGTGCTGAAGGGATAATAGTTTCATCTAATAAAATACTTTGTGTATTTTATGTCTGAAATGTAACTTTAACTCAAATATGTATTTATTTTACCAATAATAATAAACTATTTAGTCCTTTGGGATACGATTCTTTGTATATTATGCCAATGTAATGAATTAAGGCACCGACACTGGGCTATTGGGTTCAGGCTTGTTACAGTTAGTTTCATAGGCAGTTTAGTAAAACCTTGAGAACTAGATTTAGGGAATCATAAATTAGGAATCATAACCCTAAGATAGAATTTGAGGTTATATATATAATAACATCCAAAAGAAACTATTTTTATGATTATGAGGTTAGCTATGCATGATATTTTCATTTTGTGGTAGGTATTTCACTAGTTTTGAGATTATACATTGTGTTCCATAATGTTATGATCTAATCTACAGTATTCCACAGTTAGAAATGGATTCTAGATGAAGGAATGGGAACAATATAATTTCATGTAGATATTTCCCTCATAGGAAAGATAGTGGTGTTGAAGTTGGAGTTGGAGATGCACTTGGAGATAAAAAAATTATAACTATATTGAGAAAAATCACTATGGTATGAGCAATAACGTTTACCATATGAAGCTTCTTGATCTACAACATGGTGTAACAACTTTTCATTTCTTCATGTGACAAAAACGCCCGCCACTCAATGGGACTACAAATTTACTTTTACCTGAGCAATAGATATGTTCTTTAGAGTTGATATTTTTATCTTTAGGAAGTAATGAAAGGATGAAGGTGTTCATCAAATTTTATTGGATCTTGAGAGATGCAGATCAATGGTTTTCATTGATTCAAAACACTATGAAAGATGATGAAATAAAAAATATGAAATGGTAGTATTTTAAGGATATTTTCTGTAAAAAATACTCTCATCACAAACTATGCGTAGATATAGAGAAACAATTATTGAGTCTGAGACAAAAGGTGGAAAATAATATTGTGTAGTGTGAAAACTAATTTACAATATTAGAAAGGCATGCTTCAGACTAAATACACAACCCAAAACATAATATCGATAATTTTTTTGGGGTTAAAGGCATTACTCTGAAGGGAATTAGTCTCTCAAACTCTTTCATCATATAAAGACAAAGTCTAATATGTTATCAAGATAGAGAAATAATTATCTAAGTCTTATAACATTGAGAGAAATAAAGAGAAGAAGAGAATGATGGAGAAATATATGTATAAATGGACAGGGGGAAATAATAATTTTCCACATGTGATAATTGTGGAAAGAAACACCCGGGTAGATTCTATAAGGGAATGATATTTGGTTTCTTGTGTGGAGAAAAAGGTCCCCATGATCATGATTGAAAGGGAAATAAAGAATCTGTAAATGTGAAATGTTTCAACTATAAAAATATGGGTCACTATGAATACAAACTTCCCAAGAATCAAAGGAATATACCTTAGAAGAAGAAAATGATTCATGGTTTAGCTTATACTGTTACTATAGTAAACATGGAATAATTAAAGTATTTGGGTTTTTGGATTCAGGACTTATGTTGTAAAATTAGTTTAGAATTGATATTATGGATATATAAATCATGAGATATATACGGACTGTAATAAAACAATTTATCTTTAATAATTTTAAAATTGGCATATTTACATTAAGGTTTTATGCTGATTATGGTATTCATATATTTGATATATGAAATTAATAGTTACATTACATTGTTTACTGAATCCATTATTAATTTGATTTTGGAAACGTAGTGAACTTTTTTAACTTTGAATTTGGATAGATGTATTTTGGATGATTATTAAGATTAACTACTTATAGAATGGATTAAGTTGAAATTTGGATATAATTGTTTTTTGATAACATGTGAAGACCATTTTCGTTTCAACAAATATTCAAAGACTAAAAGAATGACTTATGGATATCATTATTCATAATTGTACTTCATGAAAAAAATTCATCTTTAATGTCTATTACAAGGAATAAAAGATGAAGCAAAAATGGAACGAAGCACAACCAAAGGATAATAATATGCTTGTGACATGGAAATGTATAAGGTAGGTTTATTTTCTCTAGTAAATTTATAATATTTTAAGAGGATTAATCAACTCTAGAAATGATTTTTTTAAATAAAAAGTTTCTCATTTAAATTTTCATACTTAGAAATCAATGGCCTATTTCAACCATCACAAATTTATTGTATTGTGACAATATACATTCTAATGACCATGTTTTATATAACTTGACCTAAAAACCAGATAATTATATTTCTCTTCTAGGTCATAGTTCTCACTTCCCAATAATGTTACAATATTTTAAAGCCGATTTTTTGTTTACCTTTTCATTTCCCATTCCATCTTTTAAGGGGATGTTTTATTAACCCTATTTACTATGTGGGTTTCCCATAAATAAATTTTCAAGTACAAAACTATAATTTTCAAAGTGAAATTTAAATTTGACAGGGAAAAATTTATTTACTGAGGGGAGAATGTAAAACACCAAGATTTTACATTATTATATTCTTATATAAATTCAATTTCTTTGATAGTTTATGTTGTATAGAACACTGAGCTTAAATAGAAGATTATGTATTTTTATTTAATTGTGATATTTATGACCTAGTCATAGGAATGGAGGAAATAAATGAGAATAATTAAATTATAGAAATAATATATATATATATATATATATAATGAATTCATTGATTACCAATTAATTAGAAATGAAAATAAAATCCAATTAAACATAAATGAAGTGTGTTTATAAAAAAATATTTTTATACCCATAATGGAATTTTATATTAATAATTTAAATTGATTAATAACATTGAGATATATTAATGGAATTTATATGTTATATATGTAAGATATTTTTTTTAAATTTATTCAATATTTTTATAGGCTTAATATAAGAATAAAATTAATTTTAAGCATAAAAACCTATATTTTTCTAAAAGGTAATTTGGCATCCTTTTAGTGGTACACCAATTTTCAAACTAAATTTTCAAACTTTTATATATATTATTTTAAAAAAAAACATGTTTTTTTAAATTGGTATATCCAAATTATCTTTGGGTGGTTTTTTATTTTTATGATAAGTTTCATTTTTGATGAATAGTAAAAAATACTCCATTTTGATTGAAAATTGTATTTTAGTATAATTTATTTATATTGTTAAATTATATTTTAAATTGGTTTTTAACTATAACATGATCAATTATACATCAAAAAAATCCAATTCAGGTCATTTTATTCAATTTCACATTGAAATTGGATATAAAAACATTTCAAACTTTTGTAATTTTCACTTTAAAACCCACTTTCCCATTTCATTTTCTAGACTAATATAAAATCCAAATTTTCCAATTTTGTGAATTTAATACGGTTAAATGGATTAAATATTTGGAATCATAATTCCAAAATTATTTTCTAATGCCAATTTTATTTTTGTGCATAAAAATAGTACCATGGTAAAAAAATTATTTACCATACTATAGGAAAAAAATGAAACATGATCAAGTTAAAAAGGAAAAGGCTTAAATACCAAAAAACCACGATATTTAATGATTTTTAAGCTATTTATCAAACCTAATTGGCCTCTAAAATATTTATTTCCTTCCAAAGTCATGGAAGTTAATTCCACCTCAATGAATTTGGCTTTAAATTTAAAGTAATCATTATTTTAATAACTTAAAACCACATCTCTTCAAGTATAAATTCCACCCTCACCACCCCATTTTGAATAAAAAGCCTTGAAGATCCTCAGATATCTACCCAAACATTTCCTACTCACTATCCCCACATCCAAGTGCTACTATTCTCACCAAAATACCAAATCCAAGGTCCTCCAAGGGTCCTCAAAGGAGGTGATATTCAAGAGGAAGTTAAATATCACTACACTAAAAGGAAGTGTGGGGTAATGGGTTTCTCATCTCACTTATACTTATGTGAGATATATTCCTTATTAACCACTTATTCCATGTGTGTAGTGTATGTACTACCCTTTTATATGTAATATCATTAATTTTACTATATTCATGGTATTAAATGTTTTATTTGGTAATTATTAATTTTACGGGCATGTGATTCAACTGATTACAAAACGGGTAAGGTAATTCCTATCCTAATTCCCATTATTTTTATTAAAGTTATACTTACTTGATTATTTCATACTAAGATTATCTATGAAATGAATTTTGAATATCTTAAATTTTATTTCCTCTTTTTTTGGGTCTTTACAGTGAATAAAAATATTCTATTCATTTGAATAATCCACTCTCAATGATATGATATTTACAAGGGACATTATTTTAAATAATCATCTTTTAAAAATTTCCCTTAAAACTCTATTTTTCTTCCATGTTAATATTTTCTAAATTTGATTCAAATTTTTTTTTCAATCCTCATATTATTGTTGAATGTTTTTACACTCTTTTTTTACTTTCTAAAAAATGGTTATAGAGGTATTTTTTTTTCATTTTCTAAGCAATGTTATCTGAGACTTTTTCTAAAACAATTCAAAAGGAATGTTTTTTTTCACTTATATGACATGAGTAAATTTTCCCTCCATTATACCATCCTAATGATTTAAATCTCCCTTTAAAATTATACACGGTTATTTTCAAAAAAAGTTGATTTCTTTTATAATTGATAATCATTTTAAAAATAAATACTTCTTTAAGTGAAATGGGAATTTTCCTCAAGAATTTTTCAGTGATCTATTTTAAAGTATTCTCATATATGTCAACAAACCATTTTAAATATTTTTATTCATTTATGTTGATCTCTTATGATAACACATACAATATATTATTGAATGGTTACTTATTAGTTTGACTGGGGATGTACTATTTTGATACAATTCACAACATTACTCTGGATGGTTTGTGATTATATTTACTTAGTGGGAAAAGTAATTTACATTTTTTATGATAGTTTTAAATAAAAATGTATATATTAATTATGTTTCACCAATTACATAAGAGGAATGTAATGGAATTAGTAAATGATAGGTGGATCCCACTATATCCCCTCGATTTATTGATATGCCTCATGAGACAAAGTATATTAGGTTTTGGCCAAGGCCTTACCCATTTATTTTCAAATGTATTGGATGAGGCCTTGATGATAAGTTTCAGAAACCCGACATTATACATTCTATCATTATAAGATTAGTCATTTATTTCCAGGTGATTATTCAACTTGTAGAATATCCATGGTTAATTTTTCTATCCCATGTGAATTATTTCTATGGACTATTTTATCATATTTTATTCTTCTATATTACGATAAAGTTTTTTATTAAATGGAATGATTTTTAGATATTTTCCATTCCATAATAATTATTCCTGTTTATGATATGTCCTTCTATATGTATATTTTTATTGAACATTTATGCCCACCCCTTTTTAATGTTTTATTTTTCCCCAAGATAATAGGAAGAGTTTTATGAATAACTATGCAAGATTGTTCTGAGGGGATAATTATTTTCTAAAAGAAAATACATTATATATTTTATGTTTGAAATGTAATTTTAATTTCAAATATGTATCTAGTTTACCAAAAATAATAACTATTTGGCACTTTGGGATGTGGTTCCTTGTATATTGTGATAATGTAATAAAGTAATGAAATGACTCTAGGATACTATGATCTGGGTAAGTACACAATACCAAAAAAGGAGTTGGTTTATAGAAAATTATAGATAGTTTCATAGAGGTTATTCCATTTCACATGAGTCTGTTCCATTTTAACTGGATATCTATTGATCAAAGATCAATGAGAAGACCATTTTTACTAAGTATTATTGAATTTGAAATGGGATCCTACCACTTTGACACACCCTTTTTCTAAAATAACTAATACATAATTAAAATGATCACCATAGAAACAAAATTATAAAGGAAGGGGTGTGCCACTATCACAACCCATCCTAACACGACCCATGCCATGACTACCCAAGCCTAACTCTAATAGGCCAGGTGTTGGTGACCAACACTGAGTAGGTATATCCTACACATGGTCGGTATAGTCTAGTGTACCTGTACACAGGAACACTTCTCGAAGACCATAAAATTTTGAAATGTAAATAAACTGATAACTATGCATGCATACATCTAAAATCCCACCATTAGAGTATGAAAAAAGTATATAAAAGAAAAAGGGCCAAATAAAATCCCACAAAAAAGAAACCAATGAAAGTAAAAATTGTAACGTGGGTGAGGACTCCTATCAATGTAACCATTGTAACACACCACAGTCTATCCAAATCACTATGATCCACCTAGTTCTGTTCTCTCTAGTATTTCATCAAGAGGTTGATTATCTTTATAAGTCATAATAAATGCAGGAAAATCTCATACATGGCTGAGTATGACAATACACTGTAGGACACCTTGAAATCACTAAGAATATAACATTAAGAATAATTATAAGCTAATCATAGGTATATGTCAGTGAACTACATTAAAAACATCTAAATATACTTATATTAGAGACCCAGTCTCAAGGTAAGATCATATACATATTTCCATCCTATGATTCCTGCTCAAAGGTTCCACATATCACTCATTTGGGAGAAAATAATACATGAGTCAGATAGAAATGATGGAATCTATATGGGATGTCATTTACATTAGGTCTTGACATATGTAAAATATGGTGGAAGTCTGGAGATAATGATAAATAGATGAGGATCACAGCCAAGGAAATGGGGTATACCAACAACCCAATCAATATTAAATCACTATGTAGGGGAGGAATTACTATGTAGTGTTGGTCATGATGATACCAAGAACCCCAACTTGGGAAATGATGATGGCATAGGATCTTACTCCAAGCCTCACAAAAAGATTCTAACAACTCTATCAGAGACTAAAGTTCCTCAGAGGGGATCAACGTCTTATTCATAGGACATTGCTCCATGCTAAAACATCTAGGAAATGGATCAAGCGAACATACCCTAACGAATGAAGTTCAATATAAATAAGAAAAGGGCTCAAATCCTTCTTTTAAGGAGTAAACAGAGTTTACTAGTAGTACCCAATGTGTCCCTTCAGCACCAAGTCCAACCCATGTATCACGACCCACACCCATGTCTATGTTCGATTACACAACTCTTCCTATGTACACATGAAATGAAGATATCCATGTCTGATTAAATGGCATGTTAGATCATGTTTACTCCTATCCCTATCCGTCTACCCACCAAGGCATACACTAAGAATCTAGGTAAGGGTCACGTGCCCGGTTATATTTATCTTCTCATAGAAACCCTAACACCACATAGGGGATCCCATATAGTGTGTAACTATCGAATAAACAATTTTCAATCAAGGAATTCATAGAAATCACATGTTTTTCTTCTATGTATATCAACCACTTTCACATTTGTTTCTACCACCGAGCTCACTCATAGATCATGGATTTAGTCTGACCGAGCCTCACTGTCTTAATTCAAGTCCCCACTTGAACATAGTATCTCAAATCCATTCCAAATACATCATCACCACTTTCACAACTCGATCTCATCATTGATATGAAGATTGATCTTCAATATCAATCTGTTGTTCCATGAAATGGGTGTGAAAATGACTGATTATCTTGTATTTTTCTAACCACTACTAAAATGAAACACTAGTGATAAACCCAAATGGAACGGTTGGAAAAAACCCAGAAATACTAAAAGAAGAATGAACTTTGGCCATGTTTAGGTTTTACTCAATATATTTCCTTTATAATGATGGATAGATAGATAATAAAATAATCACTAATAAATCCCCAATCTAGAATAATATTGGTCACATAACCACAATAAAAATGTTACACGAAATGATTATTTAGTTGACTGATACATGTTAGTCATAGGAATAAATAAAAAGGAATAAATCTAAATAAAATGAAATCCAACCTCATCAGGGATCGATCAATGAAAACCAATGAATCCACATTATTTTCATTGGAGAGGTTCTCAAATTTCCTCAACGTAGATAATCCTTGATCCATCTTCTTAGCGTTCTAAGGCAATCTTTAATGATCTCTCTCTTAATTATTAAAGATTTTTGGACAACCCTATGAATTATTCATAAGAATGTTTGAATAGGGAGGCATTAGTTTTATGTGTCACAATAAATAAAATATATAATTTAATTAATTTATTTTATTTATTCACTCGTGATGACAATTTATTTAAACTCTCGATGCTAAAAATGTTTAGTTCATGCCTATGGTAAAAAACATGAATTGAACTCAATAAAGTTCTTAGATTTCCAATATGATCCCTCATTTAGAAGTTATTAACTTTTTAGGTAAACTGTGCATGTGTGATATTTAATATATTTAATATATTTCAAAAATAAATTTTGGGCTCACTGAGCCTTAGAATATAATTCCATCTTAGCATCTTGTTTCTTAAATAATAATTTAATACTACAAACTAATAAATAAAAAATTAGAGTCATTACACAGTCTACACCTTAGGGATTTATTTCATGGAAAGATGAAACAAATAAAAATACACTAAGAGATATTGGTACTGAGCATGAATCTGGGTCTCTCCCTTTTAGGTACTCTTATGATGATTCCCATTCTGTCACCAGAAACACACTAATGAAATAATTTTTCCATATAGGATCATCTCTTATCTATCCTAAATTTCTACCGTGTAATTAGAAAATATAGTTCTATCATCGATGTCCAGCTCTACACAGTTGATAACATGTGATGGGTCATGCATATACATCCTCAAATAAAACATGTGGAAGACATCGTGTACCTGATTTAACTACAATGTTTGAGCTAATAGGTAAAGAACATTTCCATATCTACATAGTATCTATAATGGTCCAATTAATCTTTGAAAAAACATGATGCCTCATCCAAATCTCTATAATCCATGTTAATGTGAGACCCTCAGGAACACATGGTCTCCCTACTCAAATTACATAGGTCTCTATATTCTATCAGCATAAGACTTCTGATAGCAATGTGAAGTCCTCATCCACTCTCGGATGATCTGCACCTTTTTTATCGTGGATTATATAATCTTTGGTCCCATAACTGATGACTCTTCTGTGTTAGTCCAACATAGTGGTCATCTACATTGTCACCTGTACATGGCCTCAAATGGTGTCATACTAATTGAGGAATGGTATATTTTTTTTACAAAAACACCACCAAAGGTAGGTGATCCTGCCAAATATGGAAAAAATACAACATGAAATTTCAAAACATTTCCTCTAGGAACCAAATGGTCCATTCACTATAGCCACAAATATAGGCTGAGACACCCTGATAAAATGAAACCAATTCCTAAAGGATTCCTACAATCTCTTCCATAACCATGATTTGAAGTGAGAATCATAGTCCAAAATGAACGTTGAGGGAACTACATGGAATCAGACTATCTTTTGGATATATAAGTGTCCCAATATCTCAACTGAAATCCACTATCAAATATCTAGGATAACGTAAGACTTAGTGAGTCGATCTATGATCACAAAAATATAATTATGCCCTTTATGTATCTGTGGTAACCATGTCACGAAGTCCATAGATATCCCATCCCACTTCCACTCTGAAAACTCAAGGGGTTGAGCTAAACCTGATGAAACCTATTTCTCAACCTCCACTTCCTGAAAAGTAAGGCATCAAGGCACAAACTTTACAACTCCCTTTTTCATCCCTAGAACCCAAATCTGATGTCATAGGTCCATGTATATATTCGTAAAACCTATATGTACCACAATAAGATATGTATAAAAATATATCATAGCCTCCTCCTACAACATCATTAGTACCATCATGCATCCTCTAAAAGAATGACAAGCTCTCCACCTTTAGAAAATCCATTAGGAGCATGTTTGGTGGATATATGAGCAAATAGGGTCTCTCAGTCGGTATTCCCAAGACGTTCATCCATAACTCATTTTAAAATCAAAGGAGTAACAACAATTGACATGAGGAATGTTGTTCTATCCCCATCCACAAAGGATAACTAAAAATAGGCCAACTACTCTGAATCCTCAGTCTGTAACTGCAAGAAAGGTCTTCTGCTAAGATCATCTACTACGATATCCCCCTTCCCTAGACTATAGATAATATTGAATTCATAATCCTAGAGGATATTTATATATAAATTCTATATCACATTATGATCCTTTTTAGAGAAGATATACATGTGACTCTTATGGTCAGAATAGATGATAAATCGATCACCAATCAAGAAGGGTCGCCAAATCTTTAGCGTAAAGACTATCACTACTAAGTCAACATTTTGGGTTACATAGTTATACTATTGTGGTATCAATAGATTAAAACCATGGGAAATAACCCTCTTTATTAGAACACAACCCATCTTGATATATAATTCATCATAGAAGACTATATATTCGACACCCTCTTCTAACAATCTCAATATGGGAGTGCTCATTAATCTCAGACTCATCTCATAAAAATACAAATGTGACCTCTATATCCTCACAAAAGGATACCAATTTTGGGTCAAATATATCAAGGGATATGATAACCTATATAAATTGGGTAAAAATATTAGATAATAGTTTTCCATCCTAAGGAAGTTGCATACCACCATCAAGATATGGGGTGGATCCCAAGCTAACACTATCTCAACCTTTGTATGGTCCACTACTACACCATATAATAAGATAACATGTCATAGAAGGTGGAACTCATGAATCCAGAACATAAACTTTGATATCTTCTCGTAAAGATGGTGATCTCATAGTATGTATAGAACCATCCTCATGTATCTTTCATGCTACTCATTGGGCATCGAGTAATATAGGATATCATCAATAAGGACTACCAAAAAACAATCAAAGAGGAGATAAAAGATATGGTTCATGAGTCTTATGAACACTTATAAATAATTAATCACTTGGAATGACATCACTAAGTAATCATTGTGACCATAATGAAATCTGAATGGCATATTTATTATATCCTCATCCCATACTCACAATTGGTAATAACATATTCACAGGTTAATCTTTGAGAACCATCATGACACTCTCAACTAATTAAAGTGGTCATTTCTCCTTGGTAGTGGATATTTGTTCTTTAGAATCACCTATTTTAGTTTAATTTAATCTACACACATCCTCAATTACCCTTATAACTTATTGAAATAAACTGGGGCTACCTAGGGTTAAACATTGGGTCTAACACAACCCTTCCTCTATAAGTCCTCCAATTATAGCCTCAGATCGTGAAGATTTTTGGGGGATATACAACATGAGGTGATGATATCAGGCCTATCTTAGGTTTATAGATCAATGAAAAATTCTATCTCTTAGATGGGTGGTAATCCTAACACATCCTCAGAAAATAAATCCTCATACTTCACCACCACTACAAGAAATTTAAAAATCAAATCATTTACTATACCATGGGTCCTGATATCCAACTGGCATGAAGTAGGATGAAACATACTAAAAATGAGTCCATCCTACTCCACATAGGTTTTCGTTTCACCAAGAAAGGGATAAATCATCCCATTACTATAGAAACACTACATCCTCTAACACAAATAGTCTATATGGGAATGGACTGTAGATAACAAGTTTATACCTAATATGAAATCATAACTTATCATCACTACTATAAATAGATCCCAAAATAAACCCTCTACTCCTAGAGTCATGTCACACCATCAATAGAAGTGTGTGATCACTGATTCAAATCCATTTGGAGTCTTCAAGCACAAGGGTCGAGCCAAAGGCTCAACCAAATTCTCTACGTCTCGAACGAAATAAGTGGAAATAAAGGAATGAATCACACAATCATCTGTAAATTCTAAAAATAAAGAAGAAAAGACATAGATCATACCTTGTATCATCCATCGAGCCTCTAGGTCATAAGCCTTGACTTCCTACACGTTCCCTCACCCCTATCCCCTAGCTCACTAAACTTGGAGTGGAACACTTGGGTGGTGGTGGTGGTACAATGTCAAAACATCAAACACCTCAATATGATCTTCTAGATCCTATGGCACATCAGATTCCCTATGGAAATTGATATTCAGGTTGTTGGCTCTGCCTTGGTTTCCCATGAACTAGCTCTCTATCATCCATATGACGGGTTACACATTCTCATGCTAGATGTCCCCAATTATCACAGAAGTAGAACTAACTCTATCTAGGGTGAATAGATCTATCCTATGACCCCTGAACTAGAAAACCTATATCTTAGTATTTCATGGTTAAATGAATCACATGTCTAGGTCCTTGTCTTTGATGTTGTCTACCGATCACTAAAGTCTCATATCTCTTATGCCTACTATTGTCACTAACTGTCTATTTTTATTCATCTAGTAAACTCTCGATCACTAAAGCAATCTCTATCACCCTAACATAGGTAGGGATTCATAGAGGTATCATGCTAGATTTAATATCTCTAAGTAGTCCTTTCATGAAGGTCTGAGTCCAAAGGAACTAATCACATACCACATCAATCGATTACTAAGAAAGGTTAGCGAACCTTGATAAAAACTCATACATAGTTGTACTGCCCTACTAAAGACATTTAATCCCATGGATTCACACACCCCTCAACATTGCAGGAGAAAATTCCTCTCTAAAAAGAATCTCAAACTCTAAACATTAGAGAGTCCACTCACCATAAGCCCAGGTCACTAATCCCCACCATTTTCTTGCAGATCCATGAATAAGGATTTCTTCCAATACCACCATCTAGTCTACAGGTGTCATGAAAGGACATAATACAAATTTAACTTACTAAATCCACTACTAAACCACATGTGGGTTGGTCTCTCCTTAGAAACTGAGGGGACCCTATCACCGAAACTCATGAAGAGTGCTCAACTTGTTTACCACATCCACTGAACCTACCAGTATTATATTCCTCTTGAAAGGTGATTGTAAGAATGGAGCACCACCTGAAGGTAATACCACATGAATAGGTCACTGCATCAATACCTCAACACTGAGGGGATCATCATTTTGATTTTGATGCTGAATCCTAGATGGAAAATGTCACAGAGGAATCCTAAAATAGACAAGATGTACCACAATTAATGTATATATCTAGATAGTTGACTCAAGAAGAATATTGAAACCAAACCCCATTTATATATGATTAATATAATAATTTTTTACTTACAACTAATGTCTACATGCACCAAGTCAAAAAGTAGTTTATCAGAGCCCTAGTGTATGGATATTTGGGCCACCACACCCACACTTGAGTCCCTAGCCAGAAATCCAAAATCAAAACACCTAAAACTATTATCCCTAAACAATCAAACAAAATTTAGTTATAAGGCATAATCAAATCTTTTGATACCACTATGTCATGATCCATCCGAAAGTGTCCTATACCATGACTACCTCAATCCTTCCTCTAATAGGATGGGGGATGATGACGAGCACCGAGTAGGCATGTCACACACATGAGAGTCTTTAACCCAATGTACCTATATACAGTCACCCATCTCCAAGCCCATAAAATTATGGCATGTAAAAAAATACACAACCATGCATGTATACATATAAAATACCACCGTCAATGTACAACAAAAAGTACATGAAAGAAAAAGGAAAAATAGAAAACCACCACAATGAAACTAAAGCAAGTATAACCGATAAAGTGGATGAGGACTGCTGTCAATGTAACTATAAGAACACACCTCAGTCTGTCTAGCATACTATAATTCACCTAGTCCATGTTCCTCTAAGACTCTATCAAAAGATCAATTATATAAATAAGATGTGTCATGAACAGGATAAGCCCATTCAGGGTTGAGTAAAACAATACCGAGTAGAAAACTGTGAAATCACTAAGAATATAACATTAAGAATAATAACCATCTCATCACAGGTATACACCAATAACATATATCAAGAACATCAATATACAATTTTAATAGACACATAGTCTGGAGGTAAGATCACATCCGTATTAGCATCCTAGTATTACTTCTCAAAGGTTCTATATATCACTCGTCTGGGAGAACATATTCCACATGTTGGATAGAACTTATGGAATCCATCCAAGATGTCATGATTTTTGATTCTCTCTATAATAAGAACACACTAGAAGTCTGAAGAAAATGATACACAAATTGGGATCACACTTAAGGCCATGGGGCATACAGAAAACCCAATACGGATAACCCTAAAATTTTGGGGATAGAAACATTCATATAGTTGGTCAAAAAGATATTCATGGATGATGATATCACTATGGTCATCATGGAAGGATTCCAACAACTCTATCCAAGGATGACGTTCCTCGAAGGGGATCACACTCCTATGAATAGGTTGAGACTCCATGATAAACCCTAAGGGAAATAGATCGATGGAAAGTAAACTAATTAATCTTCTCGAAGATAAAGAAGAAAATGGATCCAATACTTTTTGAAGGAGTATACAAAGTGTTATTGTAGTCCAAGGCATGAACCTTCGGCATCGGGTCCTACCCATGTATCATAGCCCCTGACAATGCTTGTTTCTGTATACATGGCCCTGCCCATTTACAAATGGCCTACCCATATTTGTTTTTGAGTACAAAACATGTCTAATCCTATGTATTCTTGGCCATGTCCATGTAACATCTGAATTACTTACTGAGCCACCAGGTAAAGTTCACATACTATGTGACAACTTTCACATGTCGTGTGATATTTATCTTCTCTCAGAAACTCTACCACTACATAGGGGGTCCCACACAACACGTAACTCTGGAATAAATGTTGTGTAATGTAGGAATTTATAGAACCCATGGGTTCCTCCTCTATATATACTGCACCAACTTCACCTATAATTTCTCCAATGATACCTCATAGAGATCATTGATCTGGTCTGATTGAGGCTCATTATCCTAGATTGTTGGAATCTAGACCCCAAAACACACAGAAAAATTCATGGGAAATAGTCATCAGTTGTCATTATCTTCATCAGATGACCAGATCAAACCATGAGACTCAAATCCATCCCCAATCCATCATCACCATCATCACAACTTGATTTATTTTTCAATATTAACCCATATATATGATATCAATCTGTTGTTCCATGAAAAAAGTTTATAAACCAATGAATATCTGGTATTTTTGAAACCACTAGTCAAACAAAATACTGGTGTAGAATGCATGTGAAATACTGGGAGAAAACGAAGAAAAAATAATCAAGGAATAATCCTTGGTTGTTTTTTTGGTGGACTCAATCTGTTGATGTTATAATGATGAATAAATAGATATGAAAATAATCAAAAAATATATACCCAATCCTAAATAATATATATCACATACCTCCAGTACGCACAATCCACAAATCATTTCATTAGTTGATTGAATCGAGTTCATTATAGGAATAAATAAAGGAGGATAAATCCAAATAAATTAACGTTCTAAATCAAGGCGTATCGATCATTGATGAATAATGAATCTGTTTCATTATCATTAGTGAAAACCTTGAGTTTCATTAGCATAGATGATCCTCGGTCTGTCATCATTAATCGCAAAGGATCTCTCCAACTCTTTCTCCCAATTCTCAAGGTTATGCAGCCAAACTTGGGAATTAGTCATTATCATGTTTAAATAGAGAGGGATTAGGTCACTACATCATGTTAAATAAAATAAATAAAATAAATAATTTAATTTATTTATTCACCAACAACTCCACTTTATAGAAACACCCGATGCTGATAATGGTTATGTCACACATAGGGTAAAACCCATGCTCTAAACTGAACAGTGGACTTAGATTTCAAATCCGAGCCTCCATTTAGTAGTTATTCTACTATTATATGAAATATCTATAGGTGTAATATTTAACATATTTATTATATTTAAAGAATTAATTACAGGCTCACTAGATAAATATCCCTCATTCGAACTAATTAATGGATCACGCATATACCCCTTTCAAAAAGAATATTCCTTTGAAAATATCTTGAGTCCCTAACCATTTTAATTCATCAAAACCCTTCTATGACTTGTATAACTTTTTTTCCAAGAATTAATCACCAATCCTTTATTCCAATGGAACCCATGTCTAGAATGGGGGAATACATCAAGTAAGTCTCTATGTTATTATCTTATGTTTTTCATTACATTCTCATATACACTCTTTATAAAACTCATAATACATTGTAATGATGATATATTTACTTTATTATGATTCTATGAAAATTGAACTTCTATTATATAACTCTAAAATCTAACTCATTCACTAGAATATTGTGTTCTTGTTTGGATCAACTCAATCACCTACATGAATGATGCAATACCAAAATCTCCATTTTCCCATTAATAAGTATCAATAATTTTTTTTAATATTTGATTTTTAATAGAAATATATTTCATAAATATAGTTCTATATGTATTAAAAAATGAATGACCATTTTAAATTAACTTGTTGTTATCGATAATTCATCTAAAACATGATCGTCATGAATTCCATTCTCACAAAGTATACCCATAATTTTAATCAAATAAACATGGGTATTCATAAATAATTGAAAAATATTATTCTAAAATCATTCATAATATAGTAATGATGAACTTGGTATCGAATAATGGGGACCAAAAGTTCCATTATAAAACTTGTACTAAATAATCAAAATTGATAACCTACGATAATGAAAATAAACCTCAAATAAATAATTTATGTGTAATGAATTATTATAATTGAAGGAAAAAAATAAAATAGATATGAATAAGATTATAAAATAATTTATTATTAAAATTTTATTTATTATAAAAATGTTAAAACATTTTCACAGAAGTTTAGAGTAAAGGTAAGGTTAACACCATCAATCTCATTTTGAAATTGCGATTATTTATGTTTGAATTTTTAATTGGGTAAATTTTATATAAATTATATCTAAATCCTCATATATTTTATCCTCATATGGTTTTTTCAAATATTTAACTCATCCTCTTACCATTTTACTTCCCCATTGGTTCATAATTTACCTGAAGTGATTCTTATAAGAGAAACTGACTATACCTCTTATTTTTGATCAATAATATTTTTCCTCCATGTCAATATTAATTATTTTTTATGGATATTCATAAATATAGATAGATGATTTATTAAGGTAATTTTAATTATATTTTACTTTCTATAAAAAATTATTATTCTTTTAACATTTTTGATATGGTTATTTTCCCATAATCTTTGAAATTCTTTACAAACTATGAAAGTAATCCCATTTTTAAAGTTTTTTCATAAAAATGAATTCTCAAAATATCTTAATTAGTTTTCTTTAAGAAAATTTCTCTATAAGTTTTTGAGGTTTTACATCGAAATATCTCTTCTCTTTATTATATATTTTCTTTAAAATTAAGGGTATTAAAAAAGTAAAGTGTATTTTTTATTCTTAATCAAAGTAAATTTTAATGCTCTTATAATGTGTTTTCCATCTATGTAAATATACTTTAATGTTTCTTATTGTTCATTGGGATATGATCCAATGATACTATCCACCTTCTTTCCTTGTATTTCTTATGATAATGTCATATATAAGTTCTCAAAGAACATATTTCCTTCCCATAAGTTAATTATGATATAATGGAATTATAATGCGTTTCATGTTAATGTGGCATGCATATGTGTGGTTTTCAATACGTGATGGGTAGAACTAGAATTATATATCCCTCCATTGTATTGGGTAATGAATTATATCACATGAGACGACATTTTAGGGATTTGGGTGAAAGCTAAATCCACTCCATGACTTTATAAACTATGTGATAATGTTCATGGAAGTGATTACCCAAAAAAGTAATGACATTATATGCTTACATATATTCCACATTATTGTGCCTATGTTTGTTTTAATAGACAATTATTTTATTCACATGTTCCTATATTCTTATTAATCACATCATATTTTATTCCTAAATCCTTATTCCATGAACCATGAACCATGATTCATGATCTATTATTTATTAGGCAGGATTCTCTTTTGTTTTGTTTATGTAACTTGATTATGTTCTCATACACATATTATTATTATTATTCCCACTTGTGATAATATAATATCACCTCCTATGTCTAAACTTAATGATAATCTGACATCACCTTTCTTATATTTCCATTCCCTAAGTTAGGAAGACTAATGTTAAGAATAATATGTCAAAAAATGGAATCATGTAATAATATTATTTGTGGGATATGTTAAAGATGTTATAAAATAAGTTGAATATGTATATAGTCTCTAAATACACTAAAACAATAAGTTCTGGGGTGTTATTATTTCTGATATGTAATGATTATTCATATAAAATTATTTAATATGTATATATGTTGTTCTCAAGTCAGTTTAGTTGGTATTCGAGTATGATTTAGGTTTTTTGTGGATTAGGTTATGAAGAATAATAAAATGACACCTAAAACCACATATGATGGATCAAAAGTGATGTAGGGTGAACCTAAAAGGACTTATTATGAAATGAAGAATCATAATTTATGAGATCTTAGGATTGATTTTCCTTATAATATGATATTTTACTCTGATTATTATTGGTTAATACTCATAATAATATTTTTTATTTTAGTTAATATATTGAACGAAGATAAATCAAGATATAAAAGGCTATTCTGTACAATAAATTGATTTCCCCAAGGAGAAACCAAATGGGATGGGAGATAGAGTTAAAACTGTCATGGACTTGATCAATTTTTTTTTTCAATCTATAAAAAAATTAATTTTGAAATCCCTACCATGATAAATATGAAAAAATTTGTATTGAGTAATTCATTTGATAATATATAGCCTCATTTATTGGGTTTCACAACCAAATTATTACTGACCAAAGAATCGATACAATAAAAATAATATTTTACACTCTCGAGTGCGCAAGGGATGAAAATTTTATCTTAACTATTTATCATTTAAAAATTGATATGGTCCAATGAAAGACCCTCATCAAGAATATGAGGAAATATGAATAAATAAACTCCATTTAATGAGATAATTTTAAGAGGGCATTCTTTAATAAATACTTTCCCAAATGTATTCACACTAAAATGGAGATGTAATTATGGAATCTATAAACTAAGGAGTATGAATCCACTAGTACATATGAGGAAAACTTCACAAGTCTTATAAGTTATGATTTAAATTTTATGATTGACCCTAAAAGAAAAATTTAGAATTTATTTACAATCTTAAAAAAAAAAATTAAAGGAATTTTCTATAAGTAAATTTTGTTTTTATGATGACATTTTTTGAGGTGGCCTCAAAATGGAAGTAGAGACTGAAGAATCCCATTATTCTAATAGTTTGGGGGATAAGAAGACAAAAATGGTGTTTAAAGAAAACTACAATGATAAATCACATGATAGAAAGAAAATTATTCTTTATATATATAGAAAACATGGTATGAAGTATGGGAGAATTTTCATAAAGGAATGGGGAAATTATTTAATTATGGAATAGAAATCCATAAATAAAATGATTACTGAAGATATATAAAGGGGCCAACTAATGAAATGGATTAAAAAATAGTTTCCAAATTCACAAAAAATACTCAAATGTTTCCATTATAATGATAATGGAAAATATTCCATGATGTTCACCAATACAGTGGTTAATGATGACAATAAACATATGAAACATCTAAATCCAAGATAGAAAGGGAAGGAATATGCAATCATAACTACTGAAGTGGATCCTAAAAATAAATTAGTAAAAGATACATCATCATCCAATATAGAATTTAAGATTTCTTATTTGATTATGGATCATCCAACTAATTCATATATGAGAATATTTATAAAGTAATCAAATAAAAATAATAATGGAAAGATATTTAAATATTGGTAAAAACTCCAAATGGTACAATGAATGCATCCCATGTCTATAACTCACCTTTGAAATCATTTTTTTGGAATGTGTTTCATAAAAGTATTATTATTCTCCATTTAATGGAATTTTAGGTGATATTGGGCATGGATTGAATCTCTCTATATAGAGATCATATTAATTATTAATATAATCAAGTCACATTTCTTATTTCAAATAAATATATGATCATCTATTGATGAAAGAATTACCATGAAATATCTCTGAAAATTACTCCCATTATATGGATCTTAATAACCAATGATGTGGGTAATTCAACCTTAATGGTTGGGGAGATACTCAATATATATTGTATTCCAATTTTTAATGAATATATTGTTGTTTTTCCAAAATATTTTCTTAGTATTCACACAAATTTTTAATTTGAGTTTCCTATATAACACATACTTGGTACTATTCCAATATCAGAAAACCTTATAGAATATCCCTAATATTGTTAGAGTAATTGATGGAAAAACATCAAGATAATCTAGATAATGGTTTCACACACCCGGTTTCTTCACCATGGTGTGACTCAATCAGTTTTATTAAGAATAAATACATATCATTGGGGTTTTTATTGGTTACCTTGAACATAACAAAATCATGATTACGAACAAGCATCCTCTACCCCCATATGGGTGAATTTTTGAATCAGATGATATGGCCCCAATAGTTATAAAATAATGACTTTTTATTTGAATATTGTTAATTAAGGATGGAAAGAGAGGTTTCACCAAAGATAACTTCTTGTATAAGATATGGGAATTATGATATTCTCATAAATTACCAATGAAATGAAGAGCATGAAGTTCAATTGTGGATTGAGATGAAAACCTATATAATGGAAAACATTATATTCCAAATTTAGAATCTATGTATTCTAGTTATATAAATTATCATTCTCAACTCTTGTAAACTCAAGTGATGGTATATATGTGGATCCTACAAAGAGATAGGTGGTTTAATAATGGTCTAGACCAACCACTATAATGGAGAACAATAAATTTCTAGGATTGGTTGGATATTACTAATTATTTGTGAGACTTTTCTTATGACTACGAAATCCACTATCCAAGTTATCTTAAAAGGAATTAAAGATCCTCTAGATATATGAATGCAAATAAAATTTCATGGATATCAAGTGAAGGTATTTCAATACACCGATACTCACACTACCCTATAATCAAGAAGGTATTATGATATGTAGTGATTAATTAATGAATGTATTGTGATGTTTCATCATTTATAATGACATAGTGGTATCTTACATATCATATAAATTAATTATTCCTGAGAAAAAATAACTGATGCATGATTTAGAGATAGCACCGAGAATATTTTCATTGTCAATATGGAAAAAATATCTCTATAATGAAAAGTGTGAAATATATACTGATCACAAGAGCTTAAAGTATATATTCACATAAAAGGATTTGGACCTGCAACCAAATTGTTGGTTGGAGTTGATAAAAAATTATGAACACTCGATATATTACTACTATAAAAACGAAGACATGGTGGATGATTCTTTTAGCATGAAGGATCATGCTACCTTATCCATGATGAGGATTTAAAGATAACCAATACTCATTGATTTAAATAGGATGTACCTTGAAATCAAAATGTATGGGGATAAATTCTATAATTACAAAAATAATTCTCATCCATCCATTAATACAATGATTAAAGAGCCATAGAAGGTGAGTATATAACTATAGAAGAAGTTAAAGAATATTCCCAAGTAAAACATTAATAGTGATGGAATTATACGATTCATGAAATGATTATGTGTTTCTTAAATATTAGAATTGAATAAATAACTATTTAATTATGCACATAGAATTCCATTATCTATACATCATGGAATCACAAAAATGGATAGAGATCTCAAGAATCATTTATGGTGTTAAAACACGAAGAGGGAGATTGTAGAGTATGTATCTTAATTCTTGGTATGACAATATATTAATGTAAAATTAAATAATTATAAGGAAATGATGAAAACATTGTACATACCTATATGCAAATGGGAAATCATTATTTTCTATTTCTTGATAGTTATTATTAAAATATATATAGGTCATAACTACATTTAGTTCAAAGTTAATCCCCTCATAGATTTAAGAAATTTCATTTTTATTTGAGATGATATCTCACTTGATCAACTTTCACAGATATACATAAAGGAAGTGGTAAGGCTTCATTGAGTACCAATATCAATCTTATTTGATTGAAGTAAAAGTTTTACCTTAATATTATTTAGAAGCCTTAATAATTATTTAGATACTATGATAAGCTTCAACATTTCTTATCATCCATCGACTGATGATTAATCTGAAAGGGATATTCTACATTTAAAGGATATAATGATATCCTATTCAATGTATTTCAAAGGATATTGGGATTAACACCTTACCATGGTAGTGTTATCGTATAAAAATTGTTTCAATTTTTATATTCAAATGGAACCATAATTGGATCTATATGGTAATAGGTGTAGAGAACCAATATGTTGAGATAATATTAGAGAGGGTAAATAGATGGGACATACTCATTCTCAGGAAAGGGAATATAAAATTCAAAAGATTCAGTGTCACATTATATATAAAAAAATTAGACTAATGTCATACACTAATAATCATTGACGAGATCTATATTTTGAGGTTGAAGATAAGTTATTCCTTTTAATATCACTATGTAAGTGGGTTATATGATTTTGGGAGAAGGGAAAGTTAAGACCTAGATACAATAGACCCATTGAAATATTCAATCATATAGGTATGTTAGATTACATAATCTCATATCATTTGAACCTCTCCCTGGTCCATGATGTGTTCCATATATCACTTTTGAGGAATTAAATACTAGGACCTTTACATGTACTAAACTATGATGTTATAAAACAGGAACATAATCACTTTTTCAAGGAACAACTGGTAGAAATATTAGATCATATAGATAAAGTAATAAGAAAAAATACTACTCAAATTATTATATTTTTATGAATGGATCATAATTTTGATGAATTAACATAAAAACCCAAATATATAATGAAGTTGATGCTCCCTAATTGTTTTCTTAATTTGAGTAATGAATCACTGAGAAAAGAATTATTGGGGGGAGCAATATAATTTAACACCATATGACTTTAACATATATTTCATTTAAAATATATACTATTTTGAATAGGTTGTTTCATATAAAACACTAAACTAAAGGGAATGTAATTTTTTGGTTGATATAAAATATTAATATGAATGATAAACATTAATAAATTATGAGAATTCAATACGAAACATTATTAAGTGAATTAAAAGATGATTAAATCCAAAAGTAAAAAAAGAGCACCAACATAAAATCTTTATCCTCATAGGTTTCCCTGATGATAAACACCCCAACTATAACCATAGAAGTAAGTTTGAGAATTAGAAATATAATAGTTATGTTGAGAGAGAAGTAAATAGGTTTAATGATTCTAAGAATGTATATAAGACTATAAATAGAATTTGAGAGTTATATACATGATCAATGGAAATATGGTCATTATATATATGACCATTAGAAATATGGTCATTGGATATTTGGTTTTTTGGTATATATATTTATAATATTTTGTAATGGAGAATAATTCCCAAATAATAAATAATGAAATAAAAATATTAAATTCAATTGGAATATTTTATTATAAAAATATTATTTTTATATATTACTTAGTAATATTATTATTAATGATTGATTTGGATAAAATGTATTTTCATAAATGAATAATTTTAAAATAAAATAATTATTATCCATGATGTAGTTAAGGAACTATAAAGAATAATAATTTAATTAATCATGGCCAATTATATATGATTTATTTAAAAACATTATTTTATTATATATTATAAGTTTTTATTTCAAAGTTATATTTCACTTATTTTAATAAATTTAACAAAATTAATTAATTAATTATATATTTAATTGAATTTAAAATAATGGAATAATTATCAATTATTTGTAAATAATAATAAAAACTTTAAATGTTAAAAATTGATTTTTTTCAAAAACTATTTTTCTTAAGTATTATGTATCTTTAACATTATAAATCAAAATTGATCAATTTTTAATAAATAATCGAAGGTAATATTACCATTAATAAAAAAATATATTAGCACTCATTTATATTTGTAATTTTCTTTTGTTTTAGAATAATAACACTTAAAGTTTAAATAATCTATTTTTTACACAAGTAGTTGTTTCTATATATTTAATATTTTTATATAAAATTTATATTTCACATATTTATAAATTGAATTAGATTTTATAGAGTTTAAATTTGGAAAAAAAACCTCAAAAGTTTGTAATAGGGTTCATATTATATTTTTAGTAAAACAAATTTACCATAGTAAATAATTAAATAATGGAAAAAGGGGTAAAAAGAGGTGAATTAAAGTTACTCTTATTTTTGATAATTAAAAAAATATTAACAAATTATATAAGTAATTTTATAGATATGAGAGTCGAAAATAAATTTATTATCAACATTTCCTCACGTATCTTTCCCCCCTCCCATGTGATTCCATCTTTACGATTCACCAAATAGAATTTTCCATAGTAATGGCCCACATTTTTACCCATAAAAGGAAATCCCATATACCCCTTAAAAACCACTCCGTTAATTAAAAAATATCAGTAATACCTTTCTATTTTCCTTCAATAAATTATTCTAATACTTTGTGTCGATTCAACTTCTATGAAGGAAGGATAAATCCTTCATCCAAAATGAACTCATTTCAAGAAGGAACGAATTAATCAAGTAAATATCTTATTTCTTAACTTACATTTTCTATTAAATTATCATCTAAAATATTTATGAACATTATCCTATGATTTTATTAGGTTATATTTTAATATCTATTATTATGAAAAAATGAAACTAATTATAATTGCCTTGGCCCTATTCTACTTCATGTGTCTAATACAGGTCACTACATGGCCTCATTCACATTTTCACGTATTCCAGAGGCTTCCAACTACCATAAAGGGTCAAAGGATCATAGTGTAAAGACTATAAAATATAGAATATATTATCAATGAAAAGGTATATATATTAAACCAATCAAAACATACACAACAAATAAAAGACAAGAAAACAAAACCAAATCAATCCAAATATAATGAAACAAGTCATGTCATATTGAATGTCAACTAAATTTCATAAAATAATCCTATTGATAGAAGATATAGAAAATAAAGACTCCCAAAAATAATCCTGAATTGTATACCTAATCCAAACTCCATGCTCCAATCCTAACCAACAAAGCTATTAAACAAGAATAGTGCCCCTTTTCCTTATCCAGACCTACATCAAATAAATATTCCTAGGTACCAAACATCGGCCCGAATAAGGTGTGATTAAAACTTAATGGGAAGAGACCCAAAATGTTTAATATATCTATCATGAAATAATAGTGCAAGAAAAAATATGAAAACATGGGAATTAATTCATAAATTAGTGGATAACCTCCAACGCATGAGCTTTAGGTTAAAATATGGGTTCAACCAACACCTAAGTCAGCATAATTGAAGATATATATGCCTATAACATCACTAAATCCATTAGGATTTTCATGAAATTTTCTAATAATAGTTTCATGTTTTATTGAGTTCTTTGTGATTTCCTATGTTAGAGCTGCTTATGTATTCACCTGGAACATTAATATTCCAAGGGTGGGAGCTATATGAATTCCCATGCACGAGCTATATACATGTTCACATGGAACATGAAGAGACTGAGGGAAGAAGTATTACTGAACCTAATGCGAATTACCATGTTGTGGCCACATACGTGATAAGAGGACATCATGCCTTATACAAATCCAATTATAAGTTTGAATTTACAATTCATACATGATTGAAAATAGTGTCCAAGATTACCAAAAAAATAAATATTCCAAATATTGTAATATATTCCAAATTAGTTAATTCATGTCAATTAACATTTATCTTTCTAATTTTAATTACATTCCATTATCTCATTTGATACAATTTCATGTTTATTCCATGTTAGAAATTTCCATAATAATTTAAAAAATTATATTACTCACTCTAGATCGGGACAAATACCATTTCACATATGATTTACAGCTTTTAACCATCATTCCATTATGCCAATTCCAATTTCATTCCATTTAACCACTTACATGATAATTGGTTCTATGAAAAGACTATTAAACATTCTAATCTAATTAAATTTTTAATCTAATTCAAAAAAATCTATAATACATCATAGGGACCTAGGATTATATGTTTGTAGTTCCAACCATGGGTAAAGGGCTGGCATAACTCTTGGGTGGACATAAGTCATGGTCTCAATGCCAACAGATCCAACGAGATCTCTGGGAGATCAAGGAACAATGATTAAAATAATTCCAAAAATGAAAGTTCACACAGATGGTGTGACTATGTGATTTCACATGTAACACCTGAAGATTTTATGACATATTCTTTAAAATAAATTTAATTTCATTAATATCTTATGAGATATGTAACCCCGAGTCTAAATTAATCACAATTTAGTATACCGTTATAACATATATATTGAATTTTTGGTATGAATTATAATAACCACATTTTAAAAATATATATAAAGGGTTATATAAGACAAATAAATAAATACTAAATCTTTAATAAAGTCATTTTATTTTTTAAAAATACATTTCTCTTCAAAGGTGAAAATACTATATTAATTGTTTCTCACTTTAATAAAATTTATTTCAAAAATAAATAGAATTAATTTTTGAAATTAAGATTTAAAAATTATTCTAGAGTGAGTTTTTGATTATTTTCAGATTTTTTTCTATGGATAGTGAATAATTATAATTTTTATTGAAACATCCCTTTCATTTAAAGTATATAAAAACTAATATTTTGTTTTAAAATTATTTTAAATTTATAATTAATTCATTTGTATTATAAGGAAATATGATTATGGTAATTGGAATTAATTTAATGTTAATATTTGTATGAAAACCTTCTCTACTTATGAAATCATGTTTTATCAAAACTATTTTTCATTTCATTTTGTGAGTTTATTTTAAAAGTAATTTTTTTTCACTTTTAGATATTTAATATGGAAAAATAGATTCCCTATTTTTAATCACCATTTCCAAATTTGGTAATGATTTCATATTCATTTGTGGTCATAATGAATTACCGGGAGGGGGGGGGGGGTTAAACAAACAAATATAGATGTGTTTCCTTATTAGAAAGTTCTAAATCTGACTTTATAGAATTATTTATACCAAATAATATAATCCTTATAATATATATCAATTTTTAATAATTTTTATTTAGAATGAATTTATTATATTTTTATCTCTTAAGAAATTCCAAGTGTGTCCTCTCCCCAACTTATAAAAGGACACCCCTACATTCTCTTTGTTACACTACAATGAGCCTTCTATATCAACCAAAAAATACCCAAATATCATATAAAATTCCATATCCATGAATTTTAAGTTATAGTCTTCTTAAAATAAAACTCCAAGGGTCCTTAATAAATGATCTAAGGGAGGCCATCCCAAAGAGAGCTAGTCACCTTACCAGACCTCTTTCAATTTATTTATTCTTATACATCCTATATATCTTTGGTATTTATTATAAAATAATATATTTAGTATCCTAAATATAATTAAATTTCATTGTTATTCTGGATTCAGTAATATTAACTCTTATTCCATCAAATGAGAAGTGAATGTATCGCTTGTGCGTATGCATACACTACCTCTTCCACACAACAACACAATTCATTTTATACTTCCATATTTCATGGTTGGTTATTATGAGAGGCTTAATTTCTATAAAACATACTTACTGCATAATTTTTATTATTGAATTAAAATATAATATATAACTTATTAAATTCCAATCTATTAGAAATCTATAATGTTACTTGCGAGTATGTGCGGACTACCACCTCCATGAAGCAATATGATTTTTTTAGATTAAACTTTAAGTAGATAATAAAAGGTATAGATATAATCAAAATGTATGATATATATGATATAACAATTATTTAGGAAAATTGAATTAATATTTAGCATTATTTTGTTTCTTCTGTATAAAAGTGAAAACATCATTCATACAGACATACAGATTACCATCTCCATCAACGGTGAAATTCATTTTTCGAACTATACCATTTATATATGAATATAAATATGTATAAAATGAAAATATATGATAATTAAATCATTAATAAATTTCTAGAGGTTATGGAACCATGATCAATGTACAAGGATCAGAACTACAAAATTGAAATTATCAAGAAAAACAAAATATTTAATACCCAAAAATGACAAATTCAAAAAATAATTATTAATAAATAGAAGTTAAAATGTTATAAGGGGATCGTATATGTTATTATAAGTATTTAAATTAACATTTTAATGAGTTATAATAAATTTTTATTTATTATATATATTTTTTAAGGAATTTTAGAGAAAGTGGAACTTGAGGTAATAGATTTATGTTACAATCTCATTATTTATTAGGATTGTTTTTTTATTATGAGTATAATGATGGAATTTAATGATAATTTCTCAATAATCTCATGAATTTTATTTTCCTATGGTTTTTTGAAGAGAATAAATTTTTTCCTTTCTTTTAGATATCATTATGTATTCATGTGACCAGAAGAATGTTTTTAAGGAAAAAATGACTTGATTTCTCTCTTCAGTTGAAAATCCTTTTTCTTCAATGTCGTGTTTTCTATGAAAAATTTCAAGACATTTTTCACTATTACCATATTTTTTTTAAAATATATTTATCCAAGTTTTATTTTTTTTTGACAATTTTAAAAAAGAATCTTCTTGTTTTTTGGAATGAGGTACTTTTAAATTTTTACTGAAAATTTGAAAAAATTATTTGTTTCAACATAAACAACATGAATAGAATATCTCACCTCCAAGATTACTCCAGGATTTAATGTCTCTTTTATAGGTTTCTAAGTTTCTTCTCAAATAAAATTTGTTTCATAATATTTTGGAAATTTTTATATTTTAAATAAGTTCTTCCAAATTGAAAAGGGAATTTTACAAATGAAATTTTTCATGTGATATTTAAAATGAGTATTAATCTAGGATGTTATAATTTGAGGTTAACTATTATTTTATGGGGATATGCTCAAATGATACCATCCACTTTCAATTTATGGATAGATTATTATGATGATAATTTAAGGATGACTATATGAAACCTATTTATGTCCCATGTGTTAATTATTTTATGAAGAACATTTTATGAAACATGTTTCTTTTCAATGGGTTATATAGTGATGCGGTGATGAAATGTTTATGAAACTCATTTCTTATCCATGAGTTATGTAATGATGAATGTTTTATGATATTATGTAATAGATGTGTATTATTTTCATTATGTAAAGTTTTGTTCTAAAAATATATATCCGTCCAATTAATTTGGTAAAAATTGATATATGATGAGATAATAAGGACTGAAATGGGGAGTAAACCTAATTCAGTATGAGACTCTATCTACTATGATATTATTTTTAGTGAACATTGACTAATATAATGACTAGGTGAGGTAAAAAAATACCATATGATAGTCTTGGTTGTGATACTTAACTACTAAGTAAATTATTTTCAATTATTATATGTATTAAAAAAAACCTATGTATTATTCCAATGTTATGCTATAATGGCTAATATTATTTAATTCATTTACGATTCATATCTTATGAATTACCAAAAAATATTCCATGACTCTATATTATGATATATGATGTATAGGTTATGATTTTAAATTGTTATTTTCATGTTGCCATACCCTTATGTTCATGTTTTATTTATGTAGTCATTGATTTCTCTCTTGGTTACTCTTTTTGGGAATCAGAGATCACCATTTCATATGTTTCCTTTCCCCAGGTTATGAAGAAAGGTTTTATGTATGATATGTCTAAGATGGGTACTACTTATAAATAATTGAGCGAGAGATGATGTAGTTTTCTTATGAAATAGTTTTTTATGTATCCATGTTTCTAAATATACTAGACCTATACGGTTTTGGTGTGCATTGTAATGTTATGTATTGAATATCCATCAAATACAATGAAATATTTATATAAGAAAAGAATGGGTCTCTATAGTTTGTATCTATGAAATTTTTAGAAATATATGGAAATAAGGATGAGAAAAATTTATTAAGAACCATTTGGATAATATGATTTATATGATAAAATACTATGTTATGGTAAAGAAGGAACTGTTGTTTTCCTATAAAAATATCTATTTATAGATACTAAAAGTGTATGTGGTTTTGGAACAAATTTATATAGTCGTAATAATGCCAAATTGAGTTGGTTGAGAATATATTGGTCATCATTATTTTGTATGGTTATTTTTCCCTCACTTCACACCTAGTTTGATGCTCTTGGGGGATATGGTAGAGATAATTCACATTTTATTTGCAAACCATCATGAAGGATTTGAATAGATAATGATCATGAATGAACTTGGTTAAACATATGTTTTTATAGATTGAAAATAATGTGTTTTGATATAGACATCCTATAAATTAATTTTCAATATTATGTGGTTTCCCACTCTGATTATTGTTACTCACACTATGATTTGAAGTTTTGATAAATATTTGGAACTAAATGAATCATGCTAATAATGAATATTATGGACAATAAAATGGTTTTACTCATGTGAAACCAAATTTTTCGGGAGCTATAATGGAAAATGTCATTGATATTACTTTAAAAATTTCCTATGCTATGATATTTCTCTCCCAAACAAGTGAAGGATGAAAAAAATGTTATGTTGAGACCTTCATGAGAAAAAATGTAACTTTTTTTAGTTGTTATATATTTTCCATTATCTAGTGCTTATCACATGAAAAATTTATTTTGAATACTGATCTTCTGTAAGGAGAAATTGATCAATGGTGGAATCTTATCTAGATTGTGAGTAAATGGATTGAAATTGACCCTTGGAGTGGGATGATTTTAAGATATTAGTTATTGATAATTACATTCCTAGTATTCTTCTTATGAAAATGGATAAGGATATCATGGAGCTAAAGTATTATGATGCTGAATGAGTTAGTAGATATGAATAAAATTTTACAAGACTTGCAGGATAATCCTCTAGTATTATTATCCAAAATAAAAATAAGGTTGATTTATTATTTAGTGTATTCAATAAAAGTCTCTAAATGGTATTATATATAAGTTACTTTGTTAACTATGAAATAATTGTTTGATGTTATATCAATGTGGAAATAGAGATAGGAGTTATCATTCAATCTCATAGTTTTGATAGGAAAATAAAGATATAATTTTAATGAAATTTTAAAAACCATGTTGAGAATAAGACGATACTTCCTTTATGATAGATGTGTGTAAGGAATCATAGGGGAAATTTTATTAAAGGGACTGGAAATTATTTTATGTGTGGAAACAAAGTTTATCAGATTGTCAAATTCTAAAGGGATGAGAAGAAGTATCTAATGATGCAAATAAAGAAAAATCTACAAATAATGTACCACCCAAAATTTGTAATTTAAAATGTAAGGGGTAAGGTAATTATAGTAAATAGTTCTCAAATATGATGGTTAATGATGATTATTGATGTTATAAACATATTAAGACCAGTGAAAATGGTAAATCTCATGAGATCACTATTTTTAGTAGGGATATGTTAATGAAGTGGTGAAAGGTATACACACAATCTACCCTAGAACATCTAATTTCTTATTTGATTCTTGATCAACCCACTCTTTAATATCTGACTAATTTAATAAGGGTATCATAATTTCACCTCAATGATTAGATATTTAATTATTAGTGAAAACCCATAATGTTATGTTGATCACATATCAATTCTATGATTCATCTCCAATTGAAGTTTGTCGGAATTTTCTTCCTAAAAATATTTTTATTCACCATATGGTTGAATTTGACGTTATCTTAGGCATGGATTGGATTTCTCTACGTAAATTACACATAAATTTAAGGTGAGGGGAAGTCACATTTTATATTATAAAACAAACTATGATCAACTATCAGTGTGATGATAAATATGAAATTATGATGGAAATCACATCCAATATATGGATCTTCATTCCTCTTAAAAAGGAGTGTTTATCTCAGATAGTTAGGGAGAAGCTCCACATTAAATATCTGAGTATTGTGTGGGAGTTTTTTGATATATTTATAGAAGAGTTTCATAGCCTTCTCCAAAATTTGATGTTGAGTTTTTAATATAATTCATACCTTGTAGAAAAATTACATCAAAGAATACATATAGAATGGATCTAATAAAGTTATAGGAATTGATTATGAAACTCCAAGAGAATATTGAAAATAGATTCATTTATACAAGTGTGTTACCTTGAGGTGCATTGATTTTTTAAGAAGAAATATGGATCAATGCCACTCTACATTGATTATCAAGAACATAAAAGGATCATTATCAAGAAATATTTTCCTACACCCCATATTGATGACTTGTTTGATAAAATATATGTATATCATTACTTTTCTAAGATTGAAATTCATTATGGATATCATCAATTGAGGGTCAAGAGGGAAGATATACCAATGAAAAATTTCCATACCATGTAAGGAAACTATGCTTTTTTTTGTGAAACCATTTTTTCATACTAATTTCCTTAATATCATCATAGATTTAATGAATAGAGAATTTTTAGATTACCTTGATCAATATGTGGTAGTATTTATATATAGTATTATTATATATTCAAATAGAATGGGAGACTATGAATATCACTTGGGGATTGTACTGAAGACCATAATAAAAGAGAATTTGTGTGAAAAATATAACAAGTGTGAATTTTGGATATAAAAAGTTTCATTTTTTGTTCATATAATCTCAAGAGAGGGTATATTTGTGGATCCAAAAAATAAATGTTATTGAACATTGGACTAGACCAACCACTGTGATAGTGATCCTTAGTTTAATTAGATTAGATGGATATTATCAATTATTTTTATATAATTTAGCATGGCTATCTAATCAACTCACCAAGATAACTTATAAGAGAGAAGTATTCCTTTAGATATATGAATGCGAATAAAATTTAATGGAAAAAAGAGAAGGTTATTCAAAGCACATGTTCATACATTACCCTGTATTAGAGAAGGTTCTGTGATCTTTTAAAATGCATAAAACAGGGGACTAGGATGTGTATTCTTGCTGAATGATATGGTTATCACTTATGACTCATCCCAATTGAAGGTTCATAAGGAAAATTACCCAAATCATGATTTGGAGTAAGATGAGGTAATTTTTTCATTAGTGATATATAGTAATTATATTTATAAATAATGGTGTGATATGTATACTGAGTTTAACATTATAAAATATATATTCATTGAGATATAGATGAATTTGTTCTATAGAATATGGTTTAATTTGATTAAACATTATAATTTTTTAATACATTACATCTGTAGAAACGTGAATAAAGTAGTTGATTCCTTGAGTCAAAATAATCAATCTAGAATATGTATGTTTAGGATCAAAAAAGATATAATATTTTTGGATTTTCAAAGAATGGATCTAGACATTATAATCTAAGGGGCAAAATATTATTTGGATTGAATGAGTATTCAACTTTATATCCTATTACATATTAAAGATTCACAAAAGGAAGAGGTAGATATGTAAAATAATGTGAAAAATGTTGCTGAGTTCAACCTTGATTATAATTTAATGATAAGGATCATGAATTATGTTTGTGTCATATGCATAATGACTTGAGAAGTTTTTATTAGATGAAACTCAAAATTAATCATTCTTTTTTCATCATAGAAGTATGAAGATCA
This sequence comes from Viscum album, assembly GCA_963277665.1. NCBI lineage: Eukaryota > Viridiplantae > Streptophyta > Magnoliopsida > Santalales > Viscaceae > Viscum > Viscum album. The sequence goes on along the minus strand of CAUJRU010000401.1, from coordinate 291,677 downwards.
ATAGAAATCAAAGAGTATTTTTATGTGGGATAACATTAGGTGAGATAATGTAAATTATCTATCTCAATGCATTGTATGTCAGGAAGTTAAGTTTAGGAGACATATTTCTATGGTTGTGTTACAACCATTACTCATACTAGATCTGGTTTGACAAAACATCACATTACGGGAAAATGGGTTTATACCCATGGTGTTATGCAAAACCATGGGTATAGGTCCCCCCTATACCCACGGTTTCCAAAAAATAGTGGGTATAAGGATAGTATGGGGACCTATACCTATGGGTTTCCAAAAACCATGGGTATAGGTCTCCTATACTGATGGTTCTGGGAAAAAATGTTGGCATAGGTTTTTTTGAAGACCTATACCCACAGTTTTGGAAAAACCTTGGGTATATGTGTTTTTTCTACACCTATACCCACGGTTTTTGAAAACCCTGGGTATAGGCGGCCTTTTTTTCAAAGACCAATACCCACCATTTTTAAAATCCGTGGGTATAGCTTTCCCGCATTATTGTGGAAATAAAAAACCCCGCGAGACATAAATTTTTTTGGGTGGGAAGATGATCTTGAATAATATAATTATATGGATAGAAATATTAAATCATATAAAATCATTAGGTTGGTTGGTTTAGATCTTCGGTTTGAATGAGGAAGTGCAGTGATCGAATCCTGCTGCTTCATTATATTCAAATATATGAGGAATATTAATATAATTAAAGAGACCTATATATATAAACCCACAATATTCTTTGGTTAGTTGGTCAGTCCATATACGCAGTCCCCATAGGTCGCGGGTTCGAAACCCCTTGAATAAACTTTTTTAGATTATTGGAGTTATATGAATATATTAAAATAAAATTATCTATATATACCAATAGCGGCATTAGCTCAGTTGGTCATCTGTGTGTGCATGATGCGGGAGGTGCGAGTTCAAATCCACCCAAGGTCAATTTTTCATCATCTTTTACCTACGATTTGAAAACTATAAAAATAGCTTTGTGCCACATTGTTTAGTTACTATTACCACAGTTTAGTAAACCATGGGTATAGGTGAGGACCTCTATTGTGATGTCTTTCCATCCCACAGTTCCCAAAACCGTGGGTATAGGCCATACCCACGGTTTTGAACCGTGGGTATGGGCCGTTTTTCTAGTAGTGTCAGCTTGTATTTTTTTTTCATTGGACTCCCAATAAAATTTTAATGAACATAATTTTATTTGGGTTGTAGTCAATTGACTAATGATGTTTTTAAAATTCATTGATATTAGATAATATTTATCTATTTTAAAACTTTCTAGAATATACATTAAGTATGTATAAGGTTTTAGAGAGTACCACATTCCACTATATCTGATTGGGATCCAATGATTACAATAATGTGTCGATAAGGTCTTCAGAAAACTCTGGATATTGAGTTGAGTGTCAGAAAAATTATCATCTTTGGATGGTTATTCAAAGAGAACCATTCAAACACTAGAGGATTTTCTGAGATCTTATTCTATGGACTCCAAAGGACATTGGGATCAACACCTTCTTCTACTTGATTTTACATACAATTGTAGCATTCACTCAAGAATTTGGGTGGATCCTTTTGAATCAATATAAATAAAGTAGTGGAGAACTCCAATGTATTGAGATAAATTTAGAGAAATAAATCTATTAGTACCTGAGATATATGGGGAAAAGGTCGAGAATGTTATATCCATTCACCAACACATAGAGGCAGTTTAGAGTCGAAATAAATGTTATGCTGACAATCATTGGTGAAACATCAATTTCAAAGATAGTGGAAAGGTGTGCCAATGAATTCATCCAAAGATAAAGGTTATGATACTTATAAATAATGGAATGTTGAGACCCAAGTATATTATCCCATTCGATATTATCGATCAAGTAGGGATGGTAGCTTATCGTTTGGCACTTCCACCAATCCTTTCTCATGTTAATGATGTATTCCATGTACCTCTCCTGAGGAAGTATATACATCATCCTTCACATGAACTAAACCATGTGGTCATAATGCTACAGAATGTTATTTTATATGAATAATTTTTTTATAAATCTTGTATCATAGAGATAAAGTGATATAGAACATGTCTACTAACCTAAATAAAATTCTCTCAAGGAAGAAAAAATTATAAGAAGATACATGGTAACCTAATGATGTGATGAAATAGTGATATCATCATTTATTATATCAATGTTACTTAAGTTATAAGAAAAATTAACTTTTATGGGGATATATTGTAACACCCCAAGATTTTATGTTATATTTTTTAAATAAATTTAACTTATTCGATAGTTTACGATGCACAAAATCTTGAGTCTAAATGAAACATAATATAGTATATTATAAATTTATTTTTGATTAAATTTGATATAAAAATTGGAATAAAAATATATTAAATTTTTTTATAAAAGTTTTATATAAACATAATACATAAGTACTCAGTTTTTAATATAGAAAATGTATGTTTTAAAAATATATTTTTTCCTCAAAATTGCGTTTTGTTGTTTTTTTGGGAGAAAATAATATATTTTTTTCAATTTTATAAAATTTTAATTGAAAAATTTAACTTCATTTCTGAAACTAAAATTTCAAAATTATCTTAAAATGATTTTTTGATAATTTTCTAAAAATAATTTTTTTATTAAATAGTGAAAAAATTAGATTTTTATTGAAGAACGTTTTTTTTGTATATAAAAATATTTTTTTATAAAATGGTTTATAATTAAAATCATTACATTTATATAAATAATAATAAAATTATGGTAATTTGAATTAATTTTATTTGAATTTTGGTATAAAAAATTTCTATACTTAAGAAATTTTTTTTCATGAATACCATTTTCATCATGTTTTACGAGTTCATTTTAAAAGTTATATTTGATTTTTTTTTGAGATTTAATATGATATAATAGATTATATATTTATCAACATGATTAAATTTTTTAATCATTACAACATCATTTTGGTTCATAATTAATAGTAAAAATAATAAAAAATTTCACAGCGGTGAAGCTTTAAATTGGTTTACTGGGGGGGGGTTAAACCAAACAAAACAATTTCGAGTTAAAATTTTATAAGTACTATTTTATGGAAATATTTATACCTAATACTATCCAAAATTTTAATCTATGGAAATTTTTAAGTACATGGATTGTGAATGAAATTATTATATTTTTTATTTTATGAAATTCCGAGTGTGTCTGGTCCCCCACTAATAAAAGGATACGCCTACATTCTATTATTTAAACCACATTGATATCTATAACATGAACCAAAACTAAAAAATCTGTTATATATTTCCATATAAATTAATTTGAGGTTATTTTATTCTTAGAATAAAATTAAAATGGTCCTTAAGATAGGATATAAGGGAGGCTAAATGAAGGAGAGGAAAGCATCTTACCCAACCTCTTTAAACTTCTTTATTCTTAAAACTACACTAAATATATGGTATTAATAATAAAATAACAAATTAAGTATACAAAATATAGTTAAATTTTATTATGACAATGTAAACTTCAATATCCATCCTAATTCCATCCAAAGGATATTGAAAGTATCACTTGTGTATACGTGTGGATTACCCCCTCCACACAACAATACTATTCTTTTTTCCATCACTATATTTCATGGAAGGTTATTATGGAAGGATTAATGTTTATAAATGATATTTATTACATAATTATGTTTCTATAATTATAAAATCATATTTTCTTTATCACCATCCAATCTTCTAGAAAATGATAATGTCGCTCGTGCTTACGTGTAAACTACCACCTCCATGAAGCGATGCGATTTGTTTTTAAATTTAGATTTACATGGATGGAAATAAGAATAGATAAAATTAATATATATTATATATTTTATATAATAAATATTATATAAATGTGAATTAATATTTTCCTTTCTTTTTTTCCCTCTTTCATAAAGTGAAAACATTATTTATGCATTCATATGGCTTACTATCACTATGAATGATGCAATTCATTGTTTTAAACACTAGAATTTATATATTATAATGAATATGTATATAATGAATTTATATTATATTTAAATCATGAATAAAATTATGTATTTTAATGGAGCCATGATCAATTTACATAGACCAGAACTACCAAACCAAAATTCTCATGAAAAACAAAATAGTTAACACATGAAAACATTGATTTCAATAAATAATTATTAATAAAAGTGGGTTGAAATGTTATAAGAGGATAATATATGATATTATAAATATTAAAATTATTTATTTATAGATTTATAATAATCTTAGGTTTATTATACATGAGGTTTTAGCACTTTATAAGTAAGTGGAACTTGAGGTAATGAATTTATTTTATAATCTCATTGTTTACTAGGATTGTTTTTTATCTTGATTTTAATGATGAAATTTCATAACTTACCTATCATTAATATCATGAATTTTAATATTCTATAATTATTATAGGATAATACATATTATCATTTCATTTTCATATATTTAAGTACTCATGATAATGAAATAATTATTTTATGAAAAAACTACTTTGTTTATCTATTTGGTCAAAAATCATTTTTCCTCAAAATCCATGTTTTATAAAAATGTTTTTAAGAATGATTTTAATTTTATAATATTATTTTTAAAGTCCTTTTTCCTTTTTTTACTTTTTATGAATTTTTTTAAAAAAGAATCATCTTGTCATATTCTGAACATGGTACATTTGACTTTTTATCAAAAATGAAAAAGGAATCTTTGTTTGATCAATATAGGGCATGAACTTAAATTCCCATAATCATGAATGAAAATTATTTTAAGCTTAATTAATATGCTATAATTTTTATTAAAAAAAAATGTTTTCAATTTTTTTTTAATTTTTTGGATTTTAAAGAAGTGATTTTATAGTGAAAAGTGTATTTTCCATAAGAAATGTTCCAAGTGATCTTTTAAAGGCATTTTTTATATGATGAAATTATTTTATGTTACTTATGATTTAATGGGGATATGATACAATTATGACACACACTTTAATTATTTGGATGGATTATGATGATGATTAACTAATGTTGATTCTATGAAACCCTTTTATTTCCCATGATTATATTATGTTATGATGAAACCTTTATGAAACTCATTTTTTCTATGGGTTATGTTATGATGCCATGATGAACGGTTTATGAAACCCATTTCATTTCAATGGGTAATACTATGATGAATATTTTATGGTCTTGTGGAACACATATATATTATTTTCATTATGTGATAGGTGATATCACAATTATATAGCCCTCTAATTCATTGGGAAGCAATTGATATCTCATGAGATTATAAGGGATGAAATGGGGAGTGACCCCATTTCAAAAAGAGGCTTTGTCTACTACTATAGTGTTTCGAGTGGAAACTTACTAATACAATGGCTTGGGGAGTAAAACCAATACACTATGATAGTATTGGTAGCATGTCTTGACCACTATATAAATGATATTCTATGCTTAGGTGTATTCCAAAAACACATGTCAAATTCCAATTTTATGCTCTCATGGCTCATGATCTTTGAATACTTTATTATTCATGTCTTATGAAATGAATTTTTTTCCCTGACTCAATATTATGATATATTTTATGGAGGGTGTTGTTTTAAAATGTTAAAATAATCTTCTCCTACCCTTATTTTCATGTTATTTTAAGCAACAATGATATCTCCCTTATTTTACGTTACAAATCATTATAGCTCACCCATTCTTATGTTTCATTTTATGATTTTATAAATAAATGTATTATTTATGATACATTTCATGTGTGTTCCAATTATCAATAACTTAGTTGGAGATGATATCGTTTACTTTTGAACTAGTGGTTTATCTATCCATGATACCAAACATACTAGAGAAATAATATTCTGGTGTGGATAATAATGATTTGTATTGAATACTTATATAAATGGATTTTATATTAATTTATGAAAGGTATTGGTGACTATAGTATAAATTATACATACTAGAGAAATAAAATAGTCCTTAGGGAGTTATTTTAGACTACCCACCTCGAAAAACAAGAAGAAACTCCATGGATCAACCATCCATATCAAACAATACCAATATAATCTCCTATAGATAATGATTGACACATTCAATCAAGGATGAAATAAGAGGATTAAATTATAAAACATGGGGAGATTTCCAAATCTAGCTAGGATTTCCTACTCAAGGTTCTCAAATTGAAAAATAGATAAAAGAACTAAGTAATTGTTTGGAGAATCATTAGGAGCCTTGGTGAATGATTCAATGTCAATAATCCTGATTTAGGATTGAACATGGGTTAATTAAATGTTAAAAATTGGTTATAGGGGTAGAAAATACAATTTTCACCCTTACCCTAGAACATATCGACACCATCAGTTGGCTAAGAGGTGTTACCGCCGAGCTGTTGTTGTCCACTAGTAAAACTTCATGTTTGGAGACCCAACCAAGTATTGGTTGGATCTTTTGTAGGAGACAAATCATATATAGGATCCATCATATGGCTGGTGAGTCTCACCAGAGAGTCTAAAAGCCTTCTCTAGCCTTATTGAGCTCATGGGAAGCCCACTATATAGTCGGTGGACTTTACTAGATAACTTATTGTTCTACAACATCTCCAATGCTACATCAAACCTCTATTTTTCAGCTATCTTAGCTCTTTTGAGATTCTAGAAACCTCTACAACATCACATTAACCAAGAAATAAGGCTTGTTTTTTATCTTAAAGAGGATGAAAAAATAGAGAGTAACATACCTAGAAAATAAATATAGGATCTTACACCAATATTATATAACTCTAAACTCTGAATCATTCCCTAGTATGACATGTTCTTGTTTGGGCTGGTTTAACAACATACATGAATGATGCTATAATCGCATCACCAATTTTCACCATGAGTAAATCAAGACATTAATATAGGTTATATATGTTGTTATAAACTAATATATTTCATAAATACAGTTTTGGGATTATGAAAAAGAAAATTAATGTTCATTATAAAGGAACTTGTTATTATCGATAAATTTCCAGAAACATTCCCATCATGAGATCCAATCTAGTAAATAATAACCAAAATATAAATTTTAAGAACATGAGAACTCCTAAATAACTCTAAAAAAATTCCAATACTTTTATTAGTCTATGAGTAATGAATTTGGTATTAAATAATTGGGACCAAAATTTATATTATAAAAATTATATAAAATAATCAAAATTAATAACATCAAATGATGAAAATAAACCACAACTAAAAAATATCGAAGGAATGAATGATCATAGTATAACATTAAAAATAGTAATATATGTGAATAAAGTTCATAAATAAGTGATTATAATTCATATTATTAATATATAGGAGGTTAATGTGCTTTCATGGAATTTATAAATAAAGGTAAGTGTTTCTTCATCAATCTCATTTTGAAATTGATATTGTTTTTATTTTATTTTTATTATGATAAAATTGTATATAAAATCCATATAAATCCCTATATGTATTATTATCCTACAATTATTGATGGATTTTTTATATCCTCGTACCATTTTACTTCCTATTTGGTTCATAATTTACCATATGTGATGATTTTAAGTGAAAACAACCTTACCCCTTCTTTTCAGTCAGGAATGTTTTTACTATATGAATATATTCATTATTTTATTCTATAGACATCCATATATATAATTCTATGATTTAATAAGTTATTTTTCAATGGAATTGAATTTATTTATAAAAGGAATATTCTCTTAACATTTTTGTTGTGGTTATTTCACCAAACATTGACCTTACTTATAGAGTGGGAAAGGAATGTCCTTATTATACATTTCACATAAACATTCATTTTCACACCATCTTAATTAGTGTTATTCAAGAAACATCCTCTCTATGTTTTTATTTTTTTAAAAATAAAATTATATTCCATTTTTTTATAAAATATTTATGTTTTAAAATAAAATGTATAAAAAATTTAATGGGTATTTATTCTTCTTTATAATGTAAATTTCAATGATCTTATAATTTTTTTCATCTATGTCAATATAATTTAATGTTTTCTATTCTTAAATAAGAATATGATTCAATATTAACAACCACATTCTTTATTTGTAAATGTCATTTTGAGCTTATAATAACTACTCACAATTTTTAAAATTTTTACAACTATATTTATCGAATAATAGAAATATACTTGAGAATATGGATCAATTTTTGAATATTATAAAATACTTTTACCGTCATTTTTTTGTCTTTTCTTATGAATTTGTTGTAATTTTTCCATTATTATCTTAATATTCACTTCTACACTTTTTTTTAAATTTTTTTTATAAAAAATATGATGTAATAATGTTTTTTAGAATTTTGTAAAATTATTCCATGAACTGGACGAAAGTGGAATTAAAATATTTTCCTTATTTGTAATATAATAAATATGGGGACTATAAGAAAAATTAAATTCGATAATAACCATCACTATATGAATCAATAATGGAAGATACGATAAAACAAGATTCTATATTTAAGGAAAATATAGAAAAAATTCTATGATAATAATGACACAATAATTAATCAAATAAAAAATGATTTAGTTTGTTGAAAATGTTGAAATATATTTTTATACGATGGCTTTTTATCATGAAAAATAAATTTATTTATGAGATAAAATTATGTTATTAATGAGAATAATAATTATTAAAGATATTAATGAATTTATTGGTAGCGATGAAATTATAGAAAAGGATCAAAATAAAATTAAAAAATAATATGAATATAATTTAATTCAAGAGGATAAAATAAAATAAATTTTATATTCTCTGATTTTTGATAATTAAGATAATTTTTTAATTAATCCATTAATTTTGGTTATTAATTATATTATAAATAAAGCATCTAAAGAAATATAAAAATTCACTTATCATTTAGTTTTTATAATTTTTATTTGAATTATTTTATTTAAGTGCATAATACAATTATAATAGTTAGAGTAGTGAAATGATAAACAATGCATTCTCAATATTAATTATTTTTATAATTTTGAAAGCAAGATAAAAATGAATTTTTTGTTGTTTATGTTATGAAAACAACAACCACCATCATATTATGTTTAACTAGGTAAGAAATTTATTTAAATGAATTAAACTAAGCACTTCCCAAGATATAACCTGATATGTAATGTAGTTTTTTCATCTTTATTAGTTTGGTAAAAATAAATTATTATTTATCACAGTGAACGGAATAAGAGGCATTCTATTTTAGTATATAGCTACTTCATACTCTGTAAAGTTTTAAATTTAAATCATAATTTCCAATATATTTAGTATGGTGATGAAGAATTATGTACAAAAAAAAATCCTATTACATTTCTATAGAAAATTTTGTTAAATATAAAGACTTGAATGGGGCCCTTCATATTTTTAATGGGTGAATATAAATTTCATAAAGTTTTTTTTGTCATGCAGTTTAGTTCCCTGGGATCCCAACTAATTCATATGAAATGTATAGCTATAAAAGAAGGTCATAGTCCCTTATTTTTCACACTTTTCACTCATTTTTTATGTAATCTCTATTTTCTAACTCAAACTACTGTTTAAATTTCATGTTCAAGGTAAGAGATAATTCATTTTAATTTTTCATTTCTTTTGATTTCATTATTTCCTTTTTATTTTACTTTCCTTTTTTATTTATTTCCTTATTTCATTTCTGTTTTTATTTTACTTTTTTAACCTACTTTTTATGTTAGCTTGTCTATACAATTTTACTTTCATTTTTTTATTTTTACTTCACTATTTATTTTCAAATATTTTTTCGTTTTCTTTTCCCATTTTATTCAATTTAAGATAACATTAATTTATTTTTTTGTTTTTAATTTTAAAAATAACATAATTCATTTTTAATGTTTAATTTTTTTTTAATTTTAATTTTATATCATTTTAATAAATTTATATGGTCCTAGAATGTGTGAAAACCATATATTAGAGTTATAGTTCAAAGATGATTGATAACGAATAATGAGACTAATATTTTATTTTTGAGTCTTTTCTTGATATTATTTACTTAATTCACTGGCTTTGTGATCATTACTATCTTTGAGTTTCATGTGATGATGATTCCTCTCATCACCATTATTGGATGGAATCATTTAAAGTATTTTATGGAACTTGTATATGTTATACCAATGCTAGATTTCTTTAGTTCTTCCGGTATTTTCATTTTTGAATATGATGGCGATGATGAGGTTAATAGGAAATATGTTAAGTACTCAACCATCTCATTCACACTCTTTAAAAATAATCAACCCATCAATATAAATTAATTAACGAACATGATTCATTTACCACATCGAGAGATGATAAAGTTAAAAGTTAAGCCCATTCAACAATCCACTTGGTTGAGGCTAAATAATCTTATAGTTGTTGATTTGAAAAAAAATAAAAGTATTAGATAATACACATTGAAACCTATAGATACCTCTATTAGATCATGTCTATGATGATGTTCTTAAAAAGAAATGACATAATATTTTTGGAATTCTTAGAGAATGCTTTAATATAAAACCCGGGGAAAGGTATAAGGGTATAAATTTCTTATTTTATCTTATAATGTGTGACTCGTAATGAAGAATAAGATCACATGTATATTTTTTGAGGGATTGTTAAATTCATAGTTATGAAATTAGGCTATGTGGTCACATTAGAGATACTTAATACCATAGGTATAATATATTCTAGGATTGGATGTGTAACCTCGAGATTTAGCTATCTGTAGATCCCAAGATTTTGGATGAGGAGAAGGAAGAGAAGTATTAGTTATAATAAATTACATAGTATAAAGATCAACCTCAATAGTAGGAGGCACCAGAATAGCCTTGGTTTGTTTCATGATGATTTGATAACTCCCTTGGTCTATTTGGGATGGAGAGTAATCTTCAATTGCTGGTAAATCCACCCTAGCATGAATTGATTAATGATTCAACATAGTCAATGAAAGATTATATTCTCTAAAAAATATAATGATTGAGGGGATAATCCATTCTAATAAACCATAGGCTATAATGGATCATGGAAAAACATATAGATATATCTTTATATTTTAACTTGTTGTGAATGTGTATACCAGATTTCATAGAAATATTTCCTCAACCATCTCCCACACCTCTGTTGATATATTGGGAACCCCATGATCTCAAAGGAAAATTAGGTAATGTATTTATATATTTTTTAAAATAAACTAGGGTCATCAATTATATTTTACTTTTATTAAATAATGAATAAAACTGCTAAAAATCTATGAAAGGAAACAAGTATATTAACTAGAATTTGAGATGTTGTGAAATGTTCTAAACATAAACTCCCATATTTGTTATGATCTATAACTTGATTATATTGATAGTTTTTATTCATTATTCAATTTTGAGATTATTTCTTATACATTTCCTTGAATATAATATTTTTCACATAAAATTATTTATTTGTAAAATTTATTTTAACATCCATGATCATTAGTTATCTAACTTTTCAACAGAGTCTCGAGACATTGTATGCTTTCAAAATATTATTTATCATTTTAGAAAAAATGTTTTAATTTTATGAAATGCATTAAAATTATTTATGAATTTATTATAATATCCATTGAACCCTTATTTTACAATTACAAAATTTATAATAGGTATTTTCTATTCCACCCATATATACAATTTTATGTTTTTGGGAGTGATTATTTCATGAAGAAGATTATTTAAGAAATATTGAGTTAATAATTCCCATGATTTATTTTTTACCATAGTTAAATTAAAATTATGATATTTATTTGAGGAGTATATAATCATTTTGGTTAAAAAATAAGTACTTTATGTGTTTATTTATGAGATTATATTTACCTCTAGGGATACCAATAAATGTAAGAACCCATTAAATAAGGGATTTAGAATATTTTTATGATTTTTTCATAAGGAATTTGTGTTAAACACATATTATATTAATATATTGATCATCCCATGATGATTTTAATTTTTTCTTTTAGAAATAAAAATATTAAACTATAGGGGAATAAAATTTGAGTTAATCATTGATTTTTCATTACTATATTTTAAAATTTCACCCAATTTTTATCTTCAAAATTTAATGTTTTACTCACTATCCCTCAACCTCATTTTTAAGGATATTGACTATAACTTATGATTAATATTGTATTTTAATTTTTTATTATTTGAAATTTAAAATTCAATAAAAAAATGATAAAAATCCATAATTTTTATAATTAAGCACAAGTTTTATTTATTTTTCAATAAATAAGAGTGATGGGGAAGTAAGTAACAATAGTTTATGGATAAAGATAGTTGTTTTTTAAACAATTTAAAATATAAGATATTTTATTTTTTAAGATTTTATTTTGAACGAGTCATGATTTTATTTAGGTAAAAGGATCAATTATTTTTAGACTAATAGTTTTTTTAGTTTATGTATGAGCGTTTTTTTGTATTTGATTGCATTTTATTTAATATAAAAAGTTTTAAGTGTTGGGGAATTTTATAAAAATGATCTTTTATTTAATTTTTCAATTTGGTTTTTTAAATTTTACTCTTTTAAAATTAAGATATATAATTTTATCATTTTTTGATTTTGAATTCAGAAACATTTAAAATATCTAAAATGAAAAAACTTATTAAATAGGTAGTAAGTTACTCGACCATTATATCAATTTACAACACATAATAGAAAAGGAAGAGTTTTATAGATAATGATAAAGTGTTTTATTAGATTTAGTACATTTCACATGGGTTGGGTCATTTTTACCACAGAGACATTGGTAAGGATTAGTGAGAATATGTATTTAGCTAAATGTTATGAAAATTTTCATGGGTCTATTCTAAATTGGCATGATTACATAATAAAGTAATTAAAAAGTAATTATATGATCATTATATATGAATAATGATAATTTAGGAAGGGTTCCACTCTATTATAATATATTATGTAATGTAATAAAGTTATATGTAAGGATAAAGTAGTATTTTGATGTTGGAGGAGGATCATAAAAAGATTAATGCTATGCTTCTCCATTCTTGTTATACTAATTCTATCACAGACGAATCAATGAAAAACTAATACATTAGATATAAAGACTAAGATAAAACCATTTTTTAATGATTATATATGGTTGATGAGTAATATATTTTTAATATTGAATTTATTTTCCCAATTTTAGATAAATGGATTTATTTAGAATATTTTTATAAAAAGGATTATTAAATGAGTTCATTATTCTACTATTATTAAATAATACCAATAAATAGAGGAAATTTAGAGGAAATTTTTTTCTCCAACCAAGTTCTATACACAATAATTATAAATGTTATAGAATTAGAATTTTTCCCTAACCAAGTTCTATAATCAATAATTCAAAATAATAATACCTAATAAGTAAAAATAAACTATGTTTAGGTGGTTATTAATCTCTAATAAAGTGTAGATCAACCCCTTAATCTCTATACATACATATAATTGGTAATTTATTTATACTTCAACCTTAAACTCTCATGATACTACCTAATAATAAATATATATGTTTTATAAACAACTAAAATCTATTGTGAAATTTTGACATCCATACTATTCGTATCAAATTCACATGACTTTAGAATGTAGTAAAATTATTATAAAAGGTGAACCCTTGTTTAAGGATTATATATATCATTATAAAATAATGAAAGTTATATATATATATATATATATATATATTTCAATAACTTAAATATCCATGATGTATTTTTTTGAATATTTTATACTTAATTTCACTTGTTAAAAATTAATCTATAATTTACATACCATGTGTTTTAATGGTTCCATATTAGGTATCTCATAAGATTTAATTTATTTTTTTAATGTATAATATTTATTTCACTATAGTTAAAATCTAGATTTTTTTAGATTTTTTACATATTTGAAATTAACAGAATGTTGAAACATTAGACTAAAATGACTTAGAGATTTGTTGGTAGGAATTTTGTTTAATTTTAGCTCTTAAAAGTGCATTTATAAATGTATTGAATATGTATATGGTTTTTAAAAGGATGGGGTGATAAAATAATAAAATTATTTGACAACTGGAGTTGGTGGGATTCAACCAAATCCTATAATAACTTTTTTTAGAACCCACCAAGTGTCTGTTGGGTGAAGCAAGGAGGGTGTGAACCCACTACATCTACCAAAACACAAAAAAGTTACCAATATCCAAGTATCCCACTAGATGGTTGGGGGGGGGGCACTTGGATTTAAGTAAAACCCTTAACACCTATTTTAATTGGAGGGGGATTTTTTGTATTTTTTGTACGAATATATTAAAATTTTCTCCTCACTCCTATTTCATCAGCATGACTCAACAACCTCCTTTAATTTCCATATCTATGATTTGACCTATAGACTTATTATTTTCATCAAATCAAAGTACCATATAGTTTTTTTGGAATTATAGAAGCATATATAGGCTCAAACACTCTTCAATAATTGTTTTTATTTATTTATTGATAAAATTTCAATCTAAATCCCTAAATTGTGGGATTCTATTAGATTATTGATTTTTATATGATCATAGTAAAATTGAACCTTAAGATTTGATTAGATATCTCTTATTGGATAAAGGTAGGTGGTAATTAGTATCCACCCTAATTTTATATGTGATGATCATATCATATAATTTTTAGTCATGGATATGTAGGTATGTGATACCTTAATGAAATCTCATGTGGTTTGGTTCAGTTTGGAAAAATGAGTGAGTCCTATTAGAGTTATAACAGAAGGTTTACACTCCATCCTTTGTAATTTTATGTAATTAGGAATTAGTGTTATGATTTATCCTTGGGATATATGAGAGCGATGACTAATTTTACGGTACCTGGGAAAGGATATTGTGATGAGGGACTTGAAGGGGTCTAATGAGACTATATATAACACATAATAATGATTAGTGGGATGAAAAAATGATTTTTTGATAAATTCAATGCATGTTTGATAGTATTTAATGAGAAGTTGGGTAGTGGAACAATTATCACTATGTTATCTCAAATGTGATCTATGATGTATCGATGGTAGGGATGGATAATATAATTTGGGTGGCAATTTTTCACTGAAGCATCTCATGGTTTGTATTGATACCCAGGAAAGGGGGAATTATAAGAGAAAGTATTCCCCAATGGTGTTATTTATGTTATTAATTGAGGTTTTGATAACAAATAATATACCTCATAGTTTGATTTATATATAGGGGAAAATGTTGTGCTATAGTACTCCAGGCTGTGGAGGTGATAATGTTGGATTTGGTTCATTGACACGGTCCAAAAAAGGTAGATTTTAGATTCATGGAATTGTTTAGTGAAAGATGACTTTATTTCACTTTTATGTGTGTATTTTTACTACTTTTTATATATTTATATATATTCAAAGACGTATACTCAAGATTATATTAGAGGACCCATTAGTTATGGACTACATATATTTGTACTCATACCCTAAATGATCAACTTAGTTGATGTAAATACTTTATTTTACAAGATATAAGAAATGGTAAGGGATAGATGAATGAATACTGAGTTGGTTTAGCTCAAAACTGAGGTAGATATGTTTGTTGTAATACCCTGAGATTTTGGAAAATATATCACTTTAAATAAATTATACGTTTTCGATATCTTTCTGTATAGTTAACATCAAGCTTAAAACAATCCATGATATTTTATAACCTAGATGTTAAATAAGAGGTATGAATAGCAGTAAACATGTTAATAAAATTTTTAAAATGGATTTATATAATGTAAATTTCATGAGTAATTAAGAATAAAAAAGTACCCAATTTTTAGTAAAGGGATTTTTTTTCCAAAATATTTTTTCATCAAAAAATATTTAATTCATTTTGTGAATTGAAATTATAATTAATGTATATTCTTTTTTTAAATTTTATTTTATAAAATTAATATCATTTTTGAAATCATCATGTAAATATTATCATGGGGTTAATTTTTTGGATTTTTCTAAAAAGGCTTATTTTTAAGGGAATAATGATAAATAATGATTTTTTAACACTTCCATGTAATTTAATTAAACAATGTAAATTATAATTATAATTATCATTTAATTTTATCTTAATGTAACATAATAAATATTCTAATTAATTACATAGGAATTATTATTATACTTGATTTTGGTATAAGATCAATTTTGTTCTTAAAAGCACATTTTTTCAAAAAATAGTTTTCTATTGGGTTTGAAACATTTATTTTAAAAATTATTACTACCAATTCTAAAAATTGAATATGAAAAAATGGATTCTTTATTTGTAATGATGAAGATCAATTTTTCTATACTGATCAATTTTAATTTTTGATATTATGAATAGTAACAATGAGAAATATTTGTCTCCTCATTAAGGGGAAAATAGGGCTAAAACTATGTGATAAGTTATAAAAAAAATCCCTATAACATTCTATGATCATATTGGATAAGTGTTGATAGACCAGATCTATCCTATATATAAAAACATGGAAATTTCATACCACTTTAATTTAATTATAACATTTATATTTTAAGGAAATGATAAATAAAAAACGTCAATTTCTTCAATTTAATACCTCCATTATGTTTTCATAATGATAAAAAGAAGTTATTAATAAATATAAATGGTTATTTTGAATATAATTAATTTATTTTTTGATATTAATTTTTTTTGGTTTTTTTGATGATAACACTAACTTAAATTCTTACAAAACGCCGATACAATGCTTGTGAAAAATTAGAAAAATCAAGGTAAATGATTTTAAAAATAATTAAAAAATAATTTTAATATGAATTGTGGTATTTGAAAAATTTAATAGTAAAATTATAAAATATAATTTATGGTAAATTTTTTTATATTATTATTTAAATGATATATTTATGTTTTTAAATTCAAATTAAATTAATAGTCCCAAAAAAGGGATTTAATGATATTTTATGTTATGTAATATTTTATTAAATAATTTAAAATTAAATAAAAAAAATCTCTAGATAGGACAAGTGTTTCCATAAATGTTCTAACATTCCATCCATGGACCATTTTGGAGCCAATGGTATCCTTAGTAAAAATTTAATGACCCTTAAATTATAAAATATGTGTTACCCTAGTTAAAGTTAATAAGATTTGATAAAGGGGTTAAACTCAAATAAAATGTTTAAAATGAAAAAAAAATATATTAATTAAATTTTCTAATTGTGTTTTAAAATTATTGATTTTTGTGAATAAATGTCCATTTGGAAGCATTATACTTGAGAATGGAATTATTTTTTTAAATCGGTTAAGTAATTCTCTGAGTGTCCCTCTCCTCACTTATAAAAGTAAAGCACTTCTCCTCAATTATTCTGAATTATTGACTAAAATAGATTTATATATATATATAAACCTTTCTATATTCCATTAATTATTTATTTAGCTCCATGTCTCACTTTAAGAGTATCATATGAAGGATTAAGGTGTAATACAAAGATGTCTCTCAATGAAATGGTAATCATCTTACCATACTCTTTCAATGTTTATCTCCTCCTGTACTTCCTATAAATTTGCCCCATATAAAATAATATTATGAATTTAGTATCATAAATACAATGAGATTTTATTATTATTATCGTAAAATAATTTTCCACCTCATTTCTATCAAATAATAAATGAGAGCATCGCTCATGCATATGAGTAGACTACCGCCTCAATGTAGAAATATGAATCATTTTCCAAAACCAGATTTTATGAATGATTATTTTGATAGATTTAATGTTATATATGATATTTTTGAAATAAATATTCTTCTATAATTATAATATCTTATCTAAATTCTTACCTTTCATGTTGGCAAATAATAACATCAAACATGCGTATGTGTGAACTACCACTTCCATGAAGCGATGCGATTAATTGTTAACTTTTACTTTTTATGGATCGTAATAAATATAAATTTAATGAATATAAAAGAAATTTATTTTAAAATAATTATTTTTAAATGGTGAATGGTTATTTATCTTTCTTTCTTTCCATCCATTGAAAAGTGGAAACATCATTCGTGTGTATGTACAGACTACCAACTATAGGAAGTGATATAATTCATTTTTCCTCAACTCTTGCATAAATGGTTATAAAACATCATATAATTATTAAATATGAAACTTATGAAATATTTAAAATTTTGTTTATTATTTATCCATAATAAATGTACAAGTAACTGAATCGTTGAATCGAAACATGACTAAGAAACAAAACAGTTATCACCTAAAATAATGATTTTAATAAAGAATTTTTAATAAATGGGATATACGATATTATAATTAAACCATATATGGTATTATATGTATAAATATGATTTAAAAATATAGTAATATATATATATATATATGTATATCATACATGATATTTTAATGCGTATCACAAATAATCTTTTATTGGAAAAATATTATGTTATGAACCTATATTCCTTTATCAGGTGTATATACTTACCCATTGAAATTTTATATCAAGAATAATTCTTATATAATTATATATAATGTTTTATTTCATTTTTTTTAATATAAGGTTTTATGATTCAAATGTTACCATTACAATAATGTATTTATTTTACAATATCATTTCTTTTTAGTATTGTCTATGATAAATTTAAATTAAGGAAAATTATATATATTTTATAATTTACCCCCCATATATTTTCTTATCCTATAATTAGTAATATAATTTTGATATATTAGTACCATTACCCCACTCTTTGGTACTTAAAATGATTGAGAACATATTTTTTGAGAAAATCCAACCTTATTTCCACTTTGGTGAATAAAAGTGTTCTTCCATGTCTGTGATCTTGAAAATTATTTTATAGAAGACTTTTACCAATACATAAAGTTTTTTATGAAGGCTAGTTTCATTATATTTTAATTTATTTATGAATATTTAGAAGGAATATTTTTAAATAATCATTATCAGAACACATCATTTTTTTTTCAATAGTGTGAAAATAATGATATCTTTTAGCATATTTGGTATGAATATATTTTACCTCCACAAAGATTATTAATTTATTTGGATAATACATTAAGGTTTTAATTTTAATTTTTAAACAAAATAATTTTCTTAATATTTTATCATTTTTAGTTAAAATGTTATCAAAAGAAAAATATATTATTATTATTTTTAAAAGAAAGGTTTGAATATTAATTTAAAGTTATTTTTCATCTATGTAAAAAACCTTTAAGGATTATTATGTTTCATTGGGGATGCGATCTGATGATTCCATAATTTTCTAAAAAAAATATGATTATTATGATCCTAGGATGATTATATGATTCCCATTTGTTTTAAATAGGTTTATGAAGCCTTGATGATATAATGAATTCTATTATGACACCATCCAATTTATTTCTATATATGAATTATGGTTATGTGATGAATAGATGATTATGAAACCCACTTAATTTATTAGGTTATTACATGATGATATGATGAACTTTTTATAGATTTTAGTAATAATATTTATCATTTTCATTATGTGATAAGTGGGACTAAGATTATATATCCATTTGATTAATTTGAAAAAGAATAAAAACTCATAAGATAATAAAGACTATAATGGGGAGATAAATTAATTTAGTAAGGAACTATTTCCACTAAGATATTCTTGGGATTGATGATTTTATATTCAAATGATGTAATGGGGAGTGAACCTAATCGATTATAATTGTCTATTCAATGATACATGACTAGGGAAATGATTTTATATGATTATTTTTATTCCATAAACTTATGTATCATGCTTATAATATG
Source organism: Viscum album (assembly GCA_963277665.1). Classification (NCBI taxonomy): domain Eukaryota; kingdom Viridiplantae; phylum Streptophyta; class Magnoliopsida; order Santalales; family Viscaceae; genus Viscum; species Viscum album. The sequence continues at coordinate 271,860 of CAUJRU010000401.1, read as the reverse complement.
TTATCACAACTCGTGATTGATTATTTTTGATTACACACTCTTATGGATAATGTATTTTGATTGAAAATTCCTTATTTCATTATTCATGATTAAAAATATTTGAATGATTGGGTATGAATTCGTTAATTTATGATCATATATTTATACCCTTATGCTTATGATCACTTATACTCATTGAATGATATATCCTATGTTTACCATTATTGATCATCTAATCTCAACCTTTATTATATTTCATTATATCCCAATTAATGAAAAAAGTTATTATGTAATTAATGTCTATGAATGGAATTATGAGAGAGTAACCTTGTGAGATATATATTTAAGATATTTTATAAAATAAGTGGATTATATATTTAGTATCTGATCATACTAAATCTTTACTATTCTCAAGATTCTATTAATTTGATATGTATTGGATTTATATCTAAAATTATTTAATATTTTTTTTTCTATTCTCAGGTAACCTCAATTAGTATTAGAGTAGGGTTAAGTTAGTTATAGTGGTTATATTTAGAGAACTATATTGAAAACCATAGGGACAGGTCAATGTATAAGATAACATCCCGAAGATTTAGTAAAGTAGATATTTCATGGATAATAATAATTGGATGTTGTTGTGAAACACATGAACCTATGGGTAGTAACTCTAAATGGTTTGGATTGGGTAATAACTCGATCATCATCCATGTATGATAAGTTGGATGAACACTACATACTTGGAAGGACACATTAGGGGGATATGTTAGGGTTTGTTCGTATTTTATTTATAAACCATGATGAATAATTTTAATTGATAATTACAATGGTTAACATAGGTTAGAACAGTGGTATCATATATTTAAAATGACTTTTTATTGTTTATATATCCTAAGAATTATTTTTCCTGGCAACTTTATTAATCAATATGATTGTTCTTTCTCATATTATGTTTTTTTTGTCTGAGTCAATGGATGGAAAAAGAAGGAATTGTGTTAATACTGAATGTAATGGAACATTTCATGATGAATATAATGAGAAACCAAATGAATTAGGAGATTTTATGTGAAATACTGGGATTATCCACTACACGATATCTCGATATATGATTATAAAACTGAATATATGTTAGTTTTTGAATGAATCAAATAATATAAAAATGGAGTTTTATGCACACCATTGTGGAAAGAATATTCAAATTTCTAAATGGTTAGAATATAGGAATAAGAACCAAGGGAAATGTATCAATGGAATGGAAATATGTTTTATGTGTGTAAAATAAGGTCATAAAGAATCTAATTGAAAATAATAAATTAATAGTTCAATGGAAGGAGATAAATTACATCATAAGGTACCATTTATAGTTTGATATCTGATGTGTAGAGAAATTGGTCCTTATTTGAGTCAATTCACAAATCTAAGGGACAACTCGTTGATCATTTAAGGGCTTATTCTATGAAAATCATTGAGGTAAAATTATTGAAATACTTATTTATGGGGTTTTGGGAATTATATTTTTTAAGTGTTTTATCAATTATATCCTGTTTATAAAAATGAAGAACATTTGGGTATTTTTGTACAATAATTCCGGTTTAAGGAATTGTAAGAAAATGTTTAATGAAAATGATAACCTACAAAAGTTATTTAGTGATAATATGATATTTTTGGGTAAAATATGATTAATGGATAGATAACCCTTAATATTTTCTTAATATAGAGATAATAATGTTTATTTACGATAAATAGTAGGTTGTTATTGATAATGTTAGTTTAATAGTATTGGTCACCTTGAAATTGATTAGAGATTTGGTGAAAAAAAGAATTATGTTAAATTTTACTTTTTTTTGATTTATGGAATATAGTGGATAGTTTGTGTAGAGTTAATTTTTAAAGCCTTTATGATTTTATTTTTAATTTTTAGTGATTTAGGATATTTATAGGAATGAGTAGTATATTTTTCATAGTATATGATTAGGGGGTGTAAATTTTTTAATATATGACCCTATGAATGAAGGATATTATTTATATGTAATTTTTTGGTTGATCATGGAAGAATATGTAATCTAATCATTCAAATCTCTTTGTTTAATTTTTTGGATGGCTAAATTTTAAGTGTTTTATGTTTTTTTATTTATTGAATGATTTTAGTTGAAATTTTTCTGTTATTATGGAGATTTGGTAAATTGAGGTTTTTTAAGAAACCACATTGTGGATGAATTATATATATTTTTCAACGGTTGTTATTGGTTTTAATGGTGGTTAATGAAATAGTAAGATTTCACTGATGTAAATATGTTGAAGATGTAAGAAAGAAAGAAGTTAATAGAGTGTTTGATAATGTATCAAAGGTACCCCATATTGATAAAAAAGTGAATATATATTGAAAGAATAGATCAATAAGAAAGTATTTAAATCTTATTACCTTAAGGATGTTATTTTAAAGACTTATAGTTTATAATATTATTGATTATATAACTGATATTAGGTTCAATGTATATGTTTCAATTGGGATTGAGGATGATACATTGTTGTCCGCAAGGAAGAATAAGCAATGACCATGTAAATATTATTTGTTTTTAATAGGAATTGATCTTTAATAGAGGTATCATAGAAGACCATTAAAAATATTATTTATTTTTCATGAGGATGATTTAAGAAGAATTATTTTATGAATAATATTTGAGGTTGTACAAAAATAATTTTCTACATTTATAATTATCCTATATTATTGTTTTCCTTATACAAAAAATAGGGATATCATGAAAGTTATGAAGGGACAAAATAATCAACATTTTATATAAAAGAAAGCTCAACCACATGGGAGAGCCAGTTCAAACAGCCTACATAGTGGCATTAGGTGTGCACATATGGGAATGAATGTGTGTATATCAGGCACAAAACACCCATTAGGAGTGTGAAGTGGTGTACATAGTGGGCATATGGGTCAAACCTCCCCATGTGGCGAGTGAAAAGTTTGTCAAGGTGGAGACCCTAAAACCAGATCAGATTTGTTGAGACAAGGTGAGTAATATAATGAAGTGACTGACTAAATAAAAACATTATATTCTATTGAATGACAATAGTTAATAAAACTACAATAAAAAAAATACACATATAATATATTCCATATAATCTAGTTTTCCTTGAACATTCAATAATTCTTGAAAAAAATATTTTACATCTAAATAAAGGGTTTCTATGTCATTTATAAGAAACATTCAATGATGACATACCTATGCTCAATGATATTTTTTTATAGCCATATCTTGTGATCAAACCAAAGATGTAAGAAAATATTAATCATTTTGAAACATTAATGCAATAATTGTATTGCATGCATGAGAATTTTCAGTTATCTAGTTATTCATAGAATCCAAGGGAGTTATTATATTCCCGTAATACATTCAAATATTCAAGCCTTTAAAATATGAAAAATAAGGTGATTATTACTGTGTGCATGAGAAATATATCTCATAAGAAGAGAAAACTAACATCTCCATGTCAAGTGGTGACAAAAAATAAAGGTAACCTGCATTTGGATAATGTGAATTCCAAGATCTTCATGAACTCAAAATTAATTTACATTGTATTATTCTTATGTTTCAAAAAAGAATAAAAATTATATTGAACTTAGTGGAACTTTCCTATTAAAGGAGATGAACCAATCTAAGAGTCAACAACTACTATTCGAGTAGCTATCATTTTCTCGTGAAACAGAAAACAGATTAACACCTTTTAGGAAGAATTTTCATGATAGATGGTTGTGCATAATAGTTGAGTTACCAAATTTCTTTTTCTTATCTCAACCACACTCAAAGTGACTGATGAATAATCCATGATCACGTGTAAACATTTTTTTACATGAATAAGGGGAGATCCATGGACCTATCTACATGAAAAAGATGAATCACTCACTGATTTCCCGAAAAACAACTCAAGAGTCCCATGTTGTCATTATGTGTTTCCACATTCATTAATGTATGATGGTTGATATGTTTCAAAAATAAATGTTAGTATAATTCAATCTCATTGAGTAATGTGAAGATACTGAACCCACGTATAAAATCTTATGTGAATGAAGAAGACAATGAATATATGTATATAAACTTTTTGTGGAATAATGTAGTGGCCACATATACATTAACTTATGGGAAGTGAACTCTATAACAAATAGAGAATTTATGCAAAATATAATCCACTAAATTTACATGTATTCATTAAGATCATGAATTAATAAGGAAGTTTGATGTTTTGTCCATATTAATATTTATATAATTGATAATATAGAATAGAAAAAGTTCAATTGAAAATTAATCATTCCAAATCAATAAGAATATATGTTTGAAAAAATACAGGGTAAATCTTCTATTATCATTTGGTATCAAGCATTAGGGAGGAGGATAAGAAGGATATTATGTATAATCTCTAGACGAAATAAGAAAGTACTATGCATTTATTTTTTCATAGGAAGAAGAAAAAATAGAATTAGAGGAAGAATAATTGAAACATTCATTTTTCTACTAGGAAGAAGAAGGAATGTTTATTGTATTTTGTAGTGAAAGTGACACGTGAATAAAAAGAAATAGAAGAAAAACATATTACTGTAGAATCCATCAGATGTCTCAATTGGCGGAATAATTTCTTGGTGTTAAAATTTTTCTCTTAAAGAAGGTAAATACTATCATCATAGGTAGTACAAAGATCTAGTATGGAGGTGAATGTTAGAAAAGGTTATTACTTTTCTAGGGAAAATTATTTTTTATAGACCCCTTCTAATGTGTCGGTAATCACACATGAATAAATATTATATTCTATCCAAACCACTATAATAGTCATCTCGTTATATTATATAATTTATTCAGTGGAAATTAACATTCCTGAAATGTACTAATTACTATTATTGTGTGGTGAAACATGTCAAAATAATTTGTTCTATTAATTAACATTTATTATATACTTTCATATGATAAAGAAAATGGAATATGAGAATCAGTATCCTAACAAGGATAAGAGGTAAAGTTATAAAAAGTTAAAATTGGTCAAAATATTTCTAATATCGATCCACCCCCTCTCAGCGTTGAGTAAATCCTACATTGGCCCACTTAATTAGTATTGAAGGGAAGGTTTACCTACATTAGGTTCTATATGTTCCAGTTATTCTCTTTTAAATATTTGTGTTTCTTTTATATGTTAATAATAAAGTACCAATTTTTTTAATATTAAGTTATTTATGAGAATAATTCTATTTTAGTGAAGTCTATTATGAAATGGGGAATTAAATAGAAATGAAATATAAAGGAGAAAACATTCTTATTGAAATAAGTGGAGGTTTTAGTATATATATGACTTGAAAACAATGAACACATATGATTCTTGGAATGTAAATAATAGGTGGATCAAGTTTCCACCAAGGAGAAAGTCAACAGTCTTACCAAAAGTAAATCTATAATGGTAAGTGATCATGAGGTTTATAAGAATTCTTTTGAAAACTATCCTCAAGATGAAAATTACAGTATAAGGGTTAATAATGATTAATATATATATTTTTAGGATATATCAATTAATAGATTAAGAGATATTATACATTGAGATCCCATAGAAACAATCTATCTTATATGTGGAGTCATTCAATGTTTGCAAGGAAATATCACCCAGTTGGAATAAGAAATTGATAATACAGAGAAAGTATTATAAGAAGATGTTCTTACATGAATAATTCTCTTTATATAGGTTGGAGACATTGAATAAAAATTCTATAATGAAGTAGGAAAGAAAGAGAGTGTCAAGGAGACTCTAGAAGAAAATATCTATTCACATGAATAAAATTTTAAAAATAACATTGATTCCAATGATTTTCAATTAGAAGAATTGTTCATGAAGGTCAAAGAACATGAATCTTTTTTAAAAAATAAATTCATGTTTCATGAAGAGTAAGTTGAAATAATAAATAAGGTTTATAGAGAGAAGGTTATTATGATCTAATATCAGAAAAACACCCTCAATATGAAATGTATATAATTTTATGTTTCTTTTTCCAATATAGGGAAGAAACATATTGTGTGTTCACAAAAGAATGAGTAATTTTCTATTGTTAGTTAGTTCTCACTGGTGGATTCTAAGGTTTAAATACCTATAATAAGTGATAATAAAATTGTGGCCTCATTCAATGATTTATGTTAAGTAGATCTGATGAAATTGTTACCATCAGTAACATCTTTAAAAAATGATTTTAAATATGTTATCACGAACAATATAATTTAGAAAATAAAATTTATAGAAGTATGGATGGATAAAGGATTTGAAAATCCTACAACCATGAATAGGGTAGATAGGAAAACACTTATGGATGTTGGTTCCCCATGAAGATCTCAATTAAGTATGAAGAAAAACCAACAAATCATAATGAAGAAATTATAAGATCAATGATTGTGAATAAATATATGTTATAAAATAGAATCATGAATTTTTCATTAGATATTTAGTAAAATCCTTCAAATGAAAATAAAAAAAAAAGATAACGCCAAGGGGGATCATGAAAATGAATAAGAACCAACATGAACAAGTTAAGATATATCCTTATACTTGAAATATATTTGGAAAACATAATCATATCTATGAAACATGCAATGATAATGGTCACAATAATGATTCATGATTATATTGACATGAATCCAACATTGATGAGAGAAAAAGACAAAAAAAATTTCTAATAAAGAAGAAGTGACCTTGGGAAGAAAGCATACGAACATTGTAAAACAAATATCCCAGGAAGAAAAGTGAGAAGATGTTGGATTCTTAATCTATGAGGATGAAGAAAAGAGATGAATCCAAAAGAAAAAATAAGAAATATGAAACATATAATGGTCCATGTGGAAAATTGAAACTTAATTACAATGTACCTAATGCTATATTTGTGATCTGGAAATAAGATTTGGGGAGAAAGTGGAAGATAGAAAATCACAAGAAAATTATAATGAAAAAGGAAAAGAAAATATTACAAATGATATTTAAAAATTATATGAGGTGATGTTAACAAAAGTCAACTCCAGTGTTAAAGATGTACTGTGGGAGTGATTTTAGAAAGATAATCCTATTATAAATGGGTTTTAACCATTCTACGAGAACAAAAAACTGTCATTAAGAGAGTTAAGAATGTACCATCCAAGAATGAAATCAACAATAAAATTTCACCACATATAGTAGAATATAATTTTAAGATATCCATATTACCCCAATATAAATTAGAACATAAGATCATATTTGAAAGAAATAATAATTCAGTAAATAGGGAAACTTGGTTGAGAATACTACCTCAAAATTTATATTTATATTTATAACCATAGAAGGATATACATTGTTATATTAATATATTTGTATGTTTTTGTGCTTATAATTGAAGTAATTAAAGGTAAATAATTTTCATATGGGGAAAACCTAAGAAGAATTTAATGTAGTCCATTCTTCATAGCAATTCTAAAGAATTCACAATACATGAATTATTCATCAATTAGAATTTGGAAACGAATATATTTGAGGATCATTTTAAATGAATTTTATAATGTCATGTCATATCATAGAAAAATAGATAAAGAAGATAAAATTTTGGTTCGATCTTATATTTGGTATCTTGAAGAACAAGTATTGAATAAGATCATTGTTAGTGAAGTTGTGGATGTAGTCAAATAAGGACAATCACAAGTTGAAGATCCATATTGGTTTACTCTCTATATTTTAAAATATTGAAATTCATTATTACAGAGATTCTCCATTATAAAGATGATGGGGATTATTTCACTTGAAGGGGAGGAAAAAAAATAATGTTGATGAAGCTACCAGAAAATATTATTTCAAAAAAATATAATTACTATGGAAGTATTTTGAAGATCATGTCATTGATAAAGGTATATTTTTTTAATATCTCATCCTTGGATAAAAAATAATAAACTTTATACAAAGAGGGTGTAATTGAATTAATCAATGACATACAAAAAGTGGAAGTATGAATGTGATCCAAGGCTTCTTACCCAAAATGTTGTACATGTTTGTTTTTAATTTGTTTTTTAAAGTGAGTATTTGTGTTTTAGATTTATTTTTCATATAAAAGATTCATATCACATTTAAGTATCTTCAAATAAGAATAAAAGTTGATAGATCATGAAGAAAATTACATGAGTTCTCATTTCATGTTGTATCATGATGAATTGTTAAAGGATAGATTTTTTTCTAAATCAAATCCAATTTTTTTCTAAACTGAGGAGGGATCAGGTAGAATTAGCATGAAATTATAGATGAAACATTTCTTTAGTATGGAATTATACATTTTTTCAACGAACATTGTATTTTTTTCCAATAAGGGTGTGATAAAGTGAAGAATGTTTGGAAAATTAAAAGTGAGAGAGTCACATATTGACATATCCATATTGAAAGAAATTTGATGGTATTTCCAATAAATAAAAATTTGGAGATTGAAGATAACACTTTGTGTATGAGTTGTATTTGTTATCAATTGTTGTTATTGGTTTCAAATGGTGGTCAAAGAAATAGATAGATTTCATTGATGTCAATATGTTGAAGAATATATAAATAAAGAATTTGTTGGAAGGTCTGCTAAAGCATCCAAGATATCCCAGCTTGATAACAAAGTGAATAATGCATAGATGAATGGATTAAAAATAATGTAATCAAGTCTTATTATCATAAATAATTTCTTTTGAATAATTTGAGTTTATATCTTTAATTATATTGGAACTAATATTTTGTTCAAAATGAATGTATTTATCTTAGTTGAGGATGAAAAAGAGGTTTTAACAATGAAAAATAAGTGAAAACCATTCCAATAATATTTATTTATATGAGAAATTGATGTTGAATAAGAGTTAGTAATAAATTCCATGAAAAATAGTATTTATTTTTCATGATGATGATTTAATAACAAGCATTACATGACAAATATTTAAGAGTGTATTAACATCGTATTCTATATTTAAAATTAATCTAATTATTTTATAGTGGATTTTATATAAAAAATGGAGAAACTATACAATCCATAAGGGGCCAACTCGATTAAACTTTTATAAGGGAAAAATATCAACCACAAGGGAGAGATAACCCTAGGAGCCTACATGGGGGCATGAGGTGAGTACTTGAAGGAATTTGTGTGTGTAGATAGGGAACATAACACCCACACGATGTTCAGAATGAAACTCATGGGGAGAGAGCGTGTCATTCTGCTCTATGTGGTGTATCAAAAGTGTGTCCAGGTGGTGAACATGATGCCTGGTCGAATGTGGTGAGACATATTGAGTAATGTAATAAAGTGGCCGACTAAACACAAATTCGACGAGGGATGTAAGCATATAAGACACTATTCACACCATTAAAAATTTACACATATAATGTTTTTTTTCAATCCATTTTACCTCAGTCGTCCAATCATCCCAGCATGTCATCTCCTACCAATCAATAAATGGTTCCTCCGTTGTTCTCATTTAGTGTTCAAAAACATCATACTAGTGCTTGACATTCGATATTCCACACATCTCCCATGATTAAATAGATGATGTGATACTAGATTGATCATTCCAAAACCATATATGAAATCATCATCTTGGTTACATGGGAATCATTTTATTATCATTTTCTTGTGAGAATATGAGGGAGTTATTTCATGCCAATCATATTATCTTGAGTTTGAGCATTTAAAATATTACTAGGCATGTGATTGTTCTTGAATTCATTCACACTATGTTTCATAATAAGAGATTCCTTAAATATAGACATCAAAGGGTAAATAAAAATAATGACAACCCACGTATGGAGAATGTAAATGTTGATATCTTGAAGAATTAAAAATTCATTTACATGAAACTATTTTTAGGGTTTTGAATGTAAAATCAAAAAACTAATTAAAGGTAGTGTAACTTTCCTATAAGAGGAGATGCACCAGTCCAAGAGACCACTTTATCTATTTTATAGGGTCTTATTTTCTAGAGAAATAGAGAACCATGAAATAACTTTCACAAAGAAGTTACACACAAAATGTTTGAATAATGAAATTGAGATATTGAGGAAGTTCAAATTGTATTAAACACACTCAAAGAGGCTTTCAAAGGGGAGTTACAAACATTGATTTTTATGTTGAAGAAGAACCACACACTATTTATACAAAAAAACACAAGATTATCATTTTGGCATGTTGTGTTTCTTCCTTCAAATTTTTTTATGGCTGATATGTTCCCGGAACATGTGTTAGTACATGATTATATCGCCGAGTTATGCAAGTATAGTGGATTTGTGTATAAAAAATTACATGAAGGAAGAAGATAGTAAACATGTATATAAAACATTATATGAAATGAAGAAAGTGGACTCAAATATATGAACTTATTTGTAGTGGTTATAAAAAAACAGTGTTTATGAAAAGGAGAATCCATTTCATGAATATAATTAATTAATAATATTTTAAATTTAATATTTCATGTAAAAGGTTTCATTAAATGTGCATTAAAAATTTAATAGGAAAAGAAAACATGCACTCAAATATATTTTCACTTACAAAAAGAATAAGTTTTACCTGATTGACAATATGATACTAAAATTTAATATGTCACATTTTTAACCAAATATCTAACTAAGAATAAGATATGGTATAGTTGATATATTCTAATTATCATTTGAGTAAAAGAATAATATAGGATAACTGATATAATAATTTTTTTTGATATTATGTATAGCGGAAGTATGAAATTTCAATACATAGAAATATTCATTTCATTATGACTGAAGAAGATAAATATTTCAACTTATTATTATCTAGGAGTGATCAAGATGAATATAGGTTCATCCATATACTATAAATATATTTTACTATCATTTGGCATCAATCAAACTGGGTGAAAAAGAAGACGGATCGGATGAAAAATATTTGGATGAAATACAATTTATCCTGAATATATATTTTCATAGTAAGATGAAGAAATATAAGATTAGGAATAAGAAGTATATATTTTAGTTTTATGCTAAATATAAGAAGGAATGTTTATTGTTTGATACTATACAAGTAACAATATAATAAGAATATAGAGATGAAAAAACAACTCTGTGACATATATCAGAAGTCTCAATAGGTGGAATAATATATTGATCTTAAAAATTATTTCTTGAATATGGTAAAAAATAACTTTATAGTTATTGTTAATAACAAGAGAGAAGATGCAAGTTGGGTGAGTTTTTCAGCAGTCCAGGGAAGAGGATTTTTTGCATCGCCCTCCTAAGGTGTAGTCTAAAGACCCATGCTTGAAATATATGGACATTACATTTCCATTGCAGAATACATAATACAATACAAAAATAGACACCCAAGGACCATATTAGTTTACTATCTTTGGAAACTCGAAACACATTCTTTTATCTTGGTGAAAGATCATCATTATCTCTCATAAATATCTTCCCCATTAGTTTTCCTACCTAAAACCATTATTTATATCACAGGGAAAAGAAAACATAAAAAAGAGTGAGATCAAATTCTCAATAAGGGTCATCATGAAGAACATAAATCAAATCATAAACATAAAAATTTAAAAACATGAATATGAAGTTTAAATATCAAAATCTTGAGTCATGAAATAAATCTTGGCAGTACGTAATACGTAGATCATAAAGGAACATTAAACATTATAAAATAGAATTTTAATAAAACATGGAATTGTGGAAAATGAATAAGCACATAATATGAATTCCATGGTAGCCAAGGAATTTTCTATAAGACCATCATAGTTGAAAAAGTTAATTAATGAACCTAGTTTACTTTCCGTTCCATCCATGTTTTACTAAACTATATTTAATTTCCAATAGAGCCATATATTACTAAATTAGATTTACTTGACATTCCATTCATGACCATCTCAGGAGATATAAATCTTTACCCAATTTATTGGAGGGATATTATATCCCACCCATCTCATAATGAAATTATTCTTACATGTTCCACAAAAACATAAATCTTTCATAATAGTACCCATGAAATAAAATGGTTTTCTTAAACATCATTCCATACTAAAATTATCTATATAAAATAAATAGATTTTATTAAAATAATTACATCATAAACAACATAAAATATAATTAATAATATGGATATAAATTTAACCTTTTTTTGTCTTATATAGAAAATAATTTTGATAAAACACTGGATCTTAATTCTTAAAGAGAATATCATTTCTTCTTCAAAAAAACGTTTGTTCTTCTCAAAATGTTGTAAAATGATAAAAGAAAAAAATTTAGTTGAAAATAAATGTGAAATAATTTAGAATATTCTTAATGGAAATTAGGAATTATGAAGATGGAAAAATCCATTCATATCGTATAAGTTAATAAAATACATTCTTATCGTACTCTTGTTGAAAAAGTCAAAAAGTACCTCATATGGAATATGAAAGAAAGATTCCTTCAACACTATTTAATAAAAATTAAACAATTGGTAAAATTGACTTTAAAAAATATTGTAATAATATAAATAACATTATATATTAGGGAAACATGGATTCAGATGATAAATATACCCCAGTAAATATTTACGTATAAACAATCTTAGAAAATAATGAGATTGAAAAATTATCCCCTACCTTATAATCTATATTAGATGAGGTTGAGTTAAAATCCCTTATAATTTGTTTAAACATATTATTAACTTGTAATAGAACCATAATAATACTTTTTATATCATATATGATTCACTTATGACTTTATTTTACCCGTTTATTTATCAGTTCCATGATAAAGCAACGTTTTGTTTAATAATCATTTTATTTATCGTACGTGTTTTGACTTGTAATTATTTATATTTTAACATAGATCATGATTTACTTACCTCCATAATGTAAACAATGATATATATATCATAAATATTCAGTATATAAATATATATAATATATAGATAAATGAAATGGAATACACCGTTCATGGAGACGGTAGGCCGTACATACACATGAACAATATTTTCGTTTCCCTATTGAATTTAATGGAAGTAATTAAATGAAATAGATATGTAAAAATAAATCAAGAAGAATTATTATGTCATAAATTTCATTATTATTTATTTTATATACATAATAATCATTCATGAATGGTTAATGTGGAAAATGAATCTCATCACATCGTGGAGACTGTAAGCCGTATGCGCACACACATTGTGATATTGTTATTCTTAGGAAGGATAAAAGGAGGAATAAGGTTATAAAATAATTATTATAACATATAATAATGTATAATATATTTTATTTATTACTTTATTATGGAAACAACCTAATAAGAATAATTAGAAGAAGAGAATAATTTTGAAAGAGGTGATAAAACATGAAGTGCAATGTGTTGCATTTGTTGTCAATGAGGCATGAAGTTGTCAATGAGGCATGAAGTTGTCTTGGAATGAATGGAAGTCAAGGAATGTCAAGATGTGAATGACAAAGGTTGTGATGGTGTTGGTGGTGAATGGGGAATGGACATGGAACTTAGAGGAATGTCACTTAGGAGATTCACTAAGTGGCATCGGAAATTGTGGTTAACACATTCTCCATGAAAATCTGACGATTGTTGATCTGTTCTTAAAGTTCCAAGAACTTGTATCAACTGGATACAATGTTACAACAATTCTAGAAGACCATGCATTGTCTTCACAATGCAGGAAGAGATGAAGAGAGCCATCCACAACTTCTAAGTGGATGAAGTGAGCTGAAGAAGAACATGTACTGATCCTTAGTGAATGACAATGTGAATGTGATCCAACTTGACCTCTAATTGGATCATTGAAGAACATTGAAGAATTATTTGATTCAGGAGCTTCGGTTGATGGAGAACCTTCAAAGAATTCACTCCTAAGTAATGAATATATGTTGAGGAGATTGGAAGAATTCTTATGAAGAAGAAATGAAGAAATGGAATAAATGGAGAAGAGGAAGAAGGCTTGGAATGGCTTGGCATTTGGCTTATACTCATGGAGGACTTTGTTTTTGACAAAGTCTTACAGCCAAAAAATATGGCCAGCCCGTGAGCACCTTGTGGGTTCAACCCCAAGGCTCATGTGGGCCTAAGGCGCCACGCCCAAGGGGGGACCCGTGGGGCGAGCTCAGGGCGGCAGGGGCGCACCCGCAGACACCACAGAGGCGCTGGGGCATGCCCGGAGGAGTGCTGTGTGCATAGTGGGCGCTAGGAGCGCGCCCGCAGGAGCAGAGAGTGGGCGCAGAGCGCGCCCGCAGGGAGAACACGGTGCGGGGCGGCACCGTGGAGGGAGAAGTACAACTGAGAGTTGAGCGGCAGCGGCATATTGATAAACCGCGGCAAAATCCCGCAGCGTTTCGATGTGGGACGTGCATTTTTCAACGGGAACGAATCCTGGCCGTCCGACCCATCGCGCGCCTTATCCACGCCGCACGATTCATCTCCGCGGCGATGATCTAATCCTGGCCGTCGCGCATCACGATCCGACGGCCGTGGCTCGTCTTCCACCTCGAGCTCGAGCCGAAGCCACCCGCGAGCCCCGCTGAACCAGGCGCCTTCCCGACGACAGTTTTGAAGATCCCGGCCATCATTGTTCGATCCAAAGACTCCATTGAGATCGTCTAAGCACACTGAATACATCCATGCAATAAAATGGGCCTGCATGCACGAAATGGAGAACCTGATGTTCGGCCGAGGCAAACCGAAGGTGCCGAGGCTATGTTAGTTCGTGTCTTGCATGGGATAGAAGAGACGAAGGCCGTGCATGCGTTCTAAGTCGCATGCACGTGGAGGAAACCGAAAAATAAGGGAAGCCGCGTGAAACAGAGGAGAAACAAGATTTTGGAAATCTTGAAGATCCGAAGATCTCGGGTGTTTGAAGCTATTTCACGCGGATAGAACCGCCTCTCCTCTGCCTATATAAATGAGGCCGAGCCCTCGAGAATTTTTGATGATGTTTTCATTGAAGATCTGTTGATCCGCGTGTGCCTCTGCCTCGCGAAGAAGAAGCCACCGCGCAAAACATTGGGCGGCTGTTGTCCCGAAGCCACCCGAGGCTTTGAAGTGTTCCCTGCGCGCCTACTCCCTTGCGCGACAGGAAGAACCCGAGGCCGCTTCCTTGCGTGCCCGAGGTTGTCACCCTCTCTGCCCGCACCCTTGCGCGGCAAGAGGAAGACCTCGCGGGTGTTGCACTTGCGCGCCCCGCGGGTAGGAGGTCTTGCGCGCCCTTGTGTCGTGCACCTTGCGCGCCCTAGAGGCCTTGAGCACTTGCATGCTGCCTTGTGCACCAAGTGTGCCTTGCGCTTTGAAGAAGTGGAAGTGGCCGCACATCTTGCGCGCCCTCCCTTGAGTTTGAGTTCGGGTGTGTGCAAGTAAAGGCCGTAGCCTTGGGTGTGTGTGAAACAAGAAGACCACACTATTTGTGTGTGTGCAAAGTGGACAAGATCACCTACGGGCCAAGTGTGTGCCAAGTGGAGAAGAAGGCCCTACGGCCATGTATGCTTAACAAAACAAGAAAAGGCATTAGCCTTGTGTGTGTGCAAGAAGGGAAGGAAAGGCCTTTGTGCCTTTGTGTGCAAAAAGAACAACAAGTGGCCGTAGCCCTTGAGTGTGTGCCAAATTGAGGAACACATCTTGTGTGTGCTAAGTACCCTAAGGGCAGTGGGTGTGAGCAAGACAAGGCCATACTTTGTGTGTGCATTTGAAGAAGAAGGCCGTAGCCCTTGTGTGTGAAAAATGAAGAACCAAGTGTGTGCATAAGTGAAGTGCACACTTTGAAGAAGATTAATAGAACAAGGAAGTGAGTGTGCTAAACAAGTGAAGGCCAAGTCTAAAGTGTGTGCAAAGTGAAACAAGTGTGTGCAAAAAGACAACAAGGCCGAACCTTAGTGTGTGTGCAAAAGAAAGTGTGTACACACTAAGAAGAAGAGAAGACATCCACACTAAAATAGAACAAACTCTAAGTGTGTAAGCAAATTGAATTAAGTGTGTGAAGATTGTGAAGAAGGTGTGTGCTATAGTTGACTACACCCTTTGTGGGTTTATTGCACCAAGAGGAGAAGAAGGGAAGTGCATGCTTGCATGCATGCACATGCACACGTGAACAAGTCTGAATCAGCTTGTGTGTAATTTGAGTTGTCCAAGACTAGGAGGTTCTTGAAGAATTGAGAAGGCCATGCAATCATTGCATGAAGAGACAGAGATGCCATGCACTCAGTGCATGAAGTTGTTTTGAACTGAGACTAGACCAGACCGAAGATAAAGATATTATTTGTCTGAGCATTCAGTAATTGGAGAGAAGCCGGGGCATCCTTAGAAGAAGGTGATAAAGCCCGAGCAAGATGAGAGGACCTGTTCACCACAAGTGTTCAGAAGAAGAGCAAGGCCAGCAGCCTTTATCCCAGGCTGCTGAGGATACTTGAAGAACTTAAAGTGAAGAAGAGCTACTCGTGTGACTCGAGGAGCCAGGAGAAGACCCTGTGGGACTCAGGGAGAAGAAGTCTTCAGTGGGATTCTGGAGCAGGCCAGTGGGACTCTGGTAACACTGTGGGACGCAGTATAAAGACCCTCCTGTGGGACTCAGGAGAGATACAGTGGGACTCTGTATCGACCATTGTAATACTAACCGATTATAATGGGAGAATCCATGCTGAGAGAGCATGGCAAGGATGTAGGCCTTTGGTGCCGAACCTTGTAAATCCTTGTGTCCTGTGCCTTTTCATTACTGCATTATCCGGGAAAGGTTGAGAGATACAAGAAGAGTGGATCGAGGCTTTAACCAGACATAGAGGTTTAATTGATTAAGAATCAATTAGTAAAAAAGTTTTAAAGGATCACTGATTCACCCCCTCCCCCTCTCAGTGATTCACACTGATCTGGGCACTTCAATTGGTATCAGAGGGAGGTTGCCTCTAAAAGATCCAAGGGAGTCTTTACTAAGTGCATATTTGAGGAAATGATCAACCAGCCTCAAATGGAGATATCTGCCAAGACTCAGAAAAATAGAAAGAAGAAACAGGCCAAGAGGATGAAGAAGAAGGTTGATGCAATCAGAGAAACTCCTTCTATGGAAAGAAATGTGAAAGTCACATCAGATGACAATTCCTTTTATCACTCTTCTGATGAAGCATGCTCTAGCTGTGATGAAGATCGAAGAAACAATGATCTTCTAAATGCAATCAAATATCTTCAGAAGAGAGTCCCCAAGGATGTTGCAATGTGTATAGCTACAGGCCTCCTTGATCTTCAAGAAGAAAAATTACAGCTAGAAGATGAAGCCAATTCTCTAGAAGTCCAATTGGCAAAAAGGGTTGGCATAACCAACACTCTCAGAAAGCTGGTGAATGCCAAGGATGAAACTGTTTCTCTTTGCAATGAAAGATATGAAGACACTGCTGAAGAATTGCAAAGAAGCCTTTCTGAGAAAGATTTCTTTAAAATAATGGTCAGAGATGTTTTCCATGCACTGGAAAAGAGGCACAAAGTGTCAATGGTTGTCAAAGATGCTCAACTAAGAGACAAAGTCAAAAGGGTGAAGGAGCTGGACAATTCATTGCAAGAATTAAAGAAGGTGCATGAAGACCAGATGATATAGCTGAAACAGAATTGGGAAGGAAAGCTAAGAATGGTTGAGGATGAGAAGAACTCCCTCAACATGAAGTGTTTAGAACTAGAGGTGATATTGAAAAATCTGCAATCACCCAAAGCTGAAGCCTCCCAGTCAGCTGAAAGGAAAAATGTTGCTACTCAAGTATGCATTGAGCAGGATGATTCTAAAAGAAAGACATCCTCTGATAAAAAGGCAACAACTTCTAAAAAGAAGGTACCATCCATACCATCTTGTACTCATGCTTCTAAAAGTGTTTCTACTAAAAGTGCAGGATGGAATAATAATTCCAAACAAGTATGGATGAAGACAATGAAGAAAGAGAGCTCTCCTAAAACAACACAGCAAGTCAAGAAAAGTACCCAACAATTAGAAGGACTGAAGAGATCAAGATTTGTGGGGCAGTGTTGGTGTTGTAATAAGTATGGGCACTGTGCAAAGGGTTGTTGGTACAATCCACTGAATGTCAAATCACAAAGGAAGCCCATGCCAAGGGGGAGCAAGCCAGAAGAAAAGAAGCAGCATCCACAGGTCCAGAGACATCTGTTTACTGCTAACAGATTTGGATTACTTGACAACATCTGGGATGTTTGCAAAAGTGGTCAAAAAGATACATGTCAATCTCCGAATGTATCCGAAGCTGGAATGAAGAGAAGATCACTGAACCTGGCTAAAAAGGAATCCTTGAGAAGCAAGCAGAAGAAAGTGGAAGATGCTCCCAAGAAGAGTTTGAAAAAGGAAGAGAAGTCCTTGGATTCTAAAACCAAGAAGGGTGAGTCATCCAGAAGGACCACCAAGAAGAAGTGCTTTTACTGTGGAAGGAATGGTCATACCATGGATCTTTGTAAAGAAGCCATGAAATTCAATAGAAGCCAACTGGACTCAAACAGAAAATCAATCCAGAAGAAGCAGAAGGGATTGATTGAAAACAAGTTGCCTAAGAGAGGTAGCTTGATAGCATCAAAGGAACCATGTGGAACTTCCAGAACTGGGGCCACTCTTCCAAATGATTTACTTGTCATATGGCCACATCAGTTGCAACTGGCCAAAGAACTACAAAGAGTTGAAGATGAAGCTCTGGCAATTGCTAAAGCAAAAGGGAAGAAGAAGGTTTCACATGAAGATGTTTTGAGAACCACACCAGCACAAGCATCATTGAAGATCAAATGTGCAAGTGTGAAGAATGGTGAAAATGGGACATCTCGGTTGAGAGAATCTTCTCAACCTTGTTGTTCACATTGATGAACCAAGGAGGTTCCATCTTATTCCCTTATACTTCTGGTATTTACATGTGCTAACATTGCAGGGAATTGAAGATGATGATCATTCTCATCTGGAGAGTGGTTTGGACAGAATGGAGAGCACCCCTTGAGGGGGAGCCAATCTGAAGAAGATGGGATTCTTAGATTAATACCATCTTGAGAAAAGTGAAGGTATTCCAATCATAATTTCATCCCTTGTTTCTTAATTGAGGCTATCTTGTCAATTAAGGGGGAGTATGGATTGAAGACAAATGGATGAAAGGGGGAGCTTTATCATTGCACTGAACTTTCTAATGAGTTTTGTGAAGTGTGTGCAGGATTTAGCAATTCATTGAATATCTGAAAAATTTCAAGCCTCTTGAAGCATGATCTCACATGTTATAGTGAATGTGGACAGCATTGAGTTCCTTGGTCACATCACTCTTGTTTTCTACACCGGGTTAGCCCAAGTAGACCTAGAGCTGATTTACTAAAGGTTCATTGCTCAAGTGAACATGTGACATCATCCCTCTCTTAGTGCTTTTCAAGAAGATGCTATTCGAAGGGAGGAAGAGATTTTTGAAAGTGAGCCACACCACACCTTTGCATTTGATTGCCAATAAGGGGGAGAAAATATTGGCACACATATTGACCCATTCATATGTGCTGAAGTGGTGTATTGACAACAAATACAAAGGGGGAGATTGAAGTGCAATGTGTTTCATTTGTTGTCAATGAGGCATGAAGTTGTCAATGAGGCATGAAGTTGTCTTGGAATGAATGGAAGTCAAGGAATGTCAAGATGTGAATGAAAAAGGTTGTGATGGTGTTGGTGGTGAATGGGGAATGGCCATGGAACTTAGTGGAATGTCACTTAGGAGATTCACTAAGTGGCATCGGAAATTGTGGTTAACACATTCTCCATGAAAATCTGACGATTGTTGAGCTGTTCTTAAAGTTCCAAGAACTTGTATCAACTGGATACAATGTTACAACAATTCTAGAAAACCATGCATTGTCTTCACAATGCATGAAGAGATGAAGAGAGCCATCCACAACTTCTAAGTGGATGAAGTGAGCTGAAGAAGAACATGTACTGATCCTTAGTGCATGACAATGTGAATGTGATCCAACTTGACCTCTAATTGGATCATTGAAGAACATTGAAGAATTATTTGATTCAGGAGCTTCGGTTGATGGAGAACCTTCAAACAATTCACTCCTAAGTAATGAATATATGTTGAGGAGATTGGAAGAATTCTTATGAAGAAGAAATGAAGAAATGGAAGAAATGGAGAAGAGGAAGAAGTCTTGGAATGGCTTGGCATTTGGCTTATACTCATGGAGGACTTTGTTTTTGACAAAGTCTTACAGCCAAAAAATATGGCCAGCCCGTGAGCACCTTGTGGGTTCAACCCCAAGGCTCATGTGGGACTAAGGCGCCACGCCCAAGGGGGAACCCGTGGGGCGAGCTCAGGGCGGCAGGGGCGCACCCGCAGACACCACAGAGGCGCTGGGGCACGCCCGGAGGAGTGCTGTGTGCATAGTGGGCGCTAGGAGCGTGCCCGCAGAAGCAGAGAGTGGGCGCAGAGCGCGCCCGCAGGGAGAACACGGTGCGGGGCGGCACCGTGGAGGGAGAAGTACAACTGGGAGTTGAGCGGCAACGGCATATTGATAAACCGCGGCAAAATCCCGCGGCGTTTCGATGTGGGACGTGCATTTTTCACCGGGAACGAATCCTGGCCGTCCGAGCCATCGCGCGCCTTATCCACGCCGCACGATTCATCTCCGCGGCGATGATCTAATCCTGGCCGTCGCGCATCACGATCCGACGGCCGTGGCACGTCTTCCACCTCGAGCTCGAGCCGAAGCCACCCGCGAGCCCCGCTGAACCAGGCGCCTTCCCGACGACAGTTTTGAAGATCCCGGCCATCATTGTTCGATCCAAAGACTCCATTGAGATCGTCTAAGCACACTGAATACATCCATGCAATAAAATGGGCCTGCATGCACGAAATGGAGAACCTGATGTTCGGCCGAGGCAAACCGAAGGTGCCGAGGCTATGTTAGTTCGTGTCTTGCATGGGATAGAAGAGACGAAGGCCGTGCATGCGTTCTAAGTCGCATGCACGTGGAGGAAACCGAAAAATAAGGGAAGCCGCGTGAAACAGAGGAGAAACAAGATTTTGGAAATCTTGAAGATCCGAAGATCTCGGGTGTTTGAATCTATTTCACGCGGATAGAACCGCCTCTCCTCTGCCTATATAAATGAGGCCGAGCCCTCGAGAATTTTTGCTGATGTTTTCATTGAAGATCTGTTGATCCGCGTGTGCCTCTGCCTCGCGAAGAAGAAGCCACCGCGCAAAACATTGCACGGCTGTTGTCCCGAAGCCACCCGAGGCTTTGAAGTGTTCCCTGCGCGCCTACTCCCTTGCGCGACAGGAAGAACCCGAGGCCGCTTCCTTGCGCGCCCGAGGTTGTCACCCTCTCTGCCCGTACCCTTGCGCGGCAAGAGGAAGACCTCGCGGGTGTTGCACTTGCGCGCCCCGCGGGTAGGGGATCTTGCGCGCCCCTGTGTCGTGCACCTTGCGCGCCCTAGAGGCCTTGAGCACTTGCATGCTGCCTTGTGCACCAAGTGTGCCTTGCGCTTTGAAGAAGTGGAAGTGGCCGCACATCTTGCGCGCCCTCCCTTGAGTTTGAGTTCGGGTGTGTGCAAGTAAAGGCCGTAGCCTTGGGTGTGTGTGAAACAAGAAGACCACACTATTTGTGTGTGTGCAAAGTGGACAAGATCACCTACGGGCCAAGTGTGTGCCAAGTGGAGAAGAAGGCCCTACGGCCGTGTATGCTTAACAAAACAAGAAAAGGCAGTAGCCTTGTGTGTGTGCAAGAAGGGAAGGAAAGGCCTTTGTGCCTTTGTGTGCAAAAAGAACAACAAGTGGCCGTAGCCCTTGAGTGTGTGCCAAATTGAGGAACACATCTTGTGTGTGCTAAGTACCCTAAGGGCAGTGGGTGTGAGCAAGACAAGGCCATACTTTGTGTGTGCATTTGAATAAGAAGGCCGTAGCCCTTGTGTGTGAAAAATGAAGAACCAAGTGTGTGCATAAGTGAAGTGCACACTTTGAAGAAGATTAAAAGAACAAGGAAGTGAGTGTGCTAAACAAGTGAAGGCCAAGTATAAAGTGTGTGCAAAGTGAAACAAGTGTGTGCAAAAAGACAACAAGGCCGAACCTTAGTGTGTGTGCAAAAGAAAGTGTGTACACACTAAGAAGAAGAGAAGACATCCACACTAAAATAGAACACACTCTAAGTGTGTAAGCAAATTGAATTAAGTGTGTGAAGATTGTGAAGAAGGTGTGTGCTATAGTTGACTACACCCTTTGTGGGTTTATTGCACCAAGAGGAGAAGAAGGGAAGTGCATGCTTGCATGCATGCACATGCACACGTGAACAAGTCTGAATCAGCTTGTGTGCAATTTGAGTTGTCCAAGACTAGGAGGTTCTTGAAGAATTGAGAAGGCCATGCAATCATTGCATGAAGAGACAGAGATTCCATGCACTCAGTGCATGAAGTTGTTTTGAACTGAGACTGGACCAGACCGAAGATAAAGATATTATTTGTCTGAGCATTCAGTAATTGGAGAGAATCCGGGGCATCCTTAGAAGAAGGTGATAAAGCCCGAGCAAGATGAGAGGACCTGTTCACCACAAGTGTTCAGAAGAAGAGCAAGGCCAGCAGCCTTTATCCCAGGCTGCTGAGGATACTTGAAGAACTTAAAGTGAAGAAGAGCTACTCGTGTGACTCGAGGAGCCAGGAGAAGACCCTGTGGGACTCAGGGAGAAGAAGTCTTCAGTGGGATTCTGGAGCAGGCCAGTGGGACTCTGGTAACACTGTGGGACGCAGTATAAAGACCCTCCTGTGGGACTCAGGAGAGATACAGTGGGACTCTGTATCGACCATTGTAATACTAACCGATTATAATGGGAGAATCCATGCTGAGAGAGCATGGCAAGGATGTAGGCCTTTGGTGCCGAACCTTGTAAATCCTTGTGTCCTGTGCCTTTTCATTACTGCATTATCCGGGAAAGGTTGAGAGATACAATAAGAGTGGATCGAGGCTTTAACCAGCCATAGAGGTTTAATTGATTAAGAATCAATTAGTAAAAAAGTTTTAAAGGATCACTAATTCACCCCCTCCCCCTCTCAGTGATTCACACTGATCTGGGCACTTCAAAACAATTACCTCTTTTTTGAGTATCTTCTTTTGATTGGCACAAAAGGTATCCTTTGTATAGATTTATGCCCAAATTTTATCCTCTAGGATTAAGTGAGGGAATTTGGGAGAAGAAATTTTCTGGTATTGGATGAGATAAAGTTTTTTATCGGTGTGATTAAAAGATAATGATAAGTTCCCTTTTATAAGAGAGTTGAGGGGAACTTTAGGAAAGTATTTAAATATTAATTTATTATAAATTTATTTTCTATTTATAATCTCCCCAATATAATTTATTTCAAATATAATATAATGATGGGTCAAAATAAACCCAACCAATAGGTTTTAGACAATTTCAATTTACAAAATTAACCTTATCTTTTAGCTTTAACCATTAGTTAAAAACATTAACTCTTACCATGTCTTCTTGTATTCTCATAATATATTGTTCCTATATTTACTATAAAATGAAAAGAGAACATAAAGTGGATAATTAATGAAAATTTAAACATTATCTAAGTCATTTGGTCAAATATTAGATATTTGGACTATTATATCATTTAATAAAATATATTTTTAAAAAACTCATTTATTTCCATTTTGACACTATTTTGTAATTGATTTCTATTAATAACATCTATATTTATTAAAAACTGACACATTAAATCATCCCTAAAATTTCAATTTCATCAAAAAATTATTTTATGGAATCAAAATGTTGAAATTACCATTATTTTAATATTTATAATATCATTTATTTGAATATTTCACCAATAAGGTAATCACTACATCATAATTGTAGCATAAATAAATTTATTTATTTAATGGATAAATTTTATAATTAAATTACCATGATATAATAAATTTTTTTGGATTTATATTTACTATTTATATTCAAATATACCAATTATATAACCCAATTGTAAATTGTTTTAGTAAAATAATACATGTTTAGGTTATATTTCCCTTTACTTTAAATTATTTATTATAACTTGTCATTTTCACACATAAGTGGTTATAAAAAAGAATAATTTTGGCCTAAGGATTTTTTTGGACTCTCATGACTCATACAATAGGATTATGACATGTGTTAGGTTAGTTTTATATTATTATAATATTATTTTTACCCTTATTTACTTGATTTTCCCTTTAACCATGGTAAATAAAAACAATTAATGAAATTACTATTCAAAATGTCCAAAAATAAAAGGGAAATATTTGAATAATATGGAAATTATGATTTCTAATATGGAATCTATTTTTATAAATTCAAAACACAGAATTGGAATAAATTAATTTAAAATTAACTCTTATTGTCAAAACCCCAAAGTGGGCTTTTAAGAAGTAAAAACTATCAAAAGATTGAAATGTTTTTATGTCCAATTTAAATGTAAAATTACTTCCAATGACTAAAATTGGATTAAATGATAATAAAAATATAACTAAAATTTAAAACAAACTAAAAAGATAATACATCTATATAAATAAATTATTCAGAAAGGTAGTTTTGAATTAAAATGCAGTATTTTTCATTGGGGTTATAAAAGGTCTACTACTAGAATGTTTTTTTCATAGGAATCCACATCATAAAAAGGAATACTAAAACTTCATTTAAAAAAAGAATGTTTGAAAAATAATGGTTACCCAAAGTAACTCATCATTGGGTTTCCATGTAGGAGAACATAGTTGGGTAGTGAAATCATGGATACAGAAAAATATATCTAACAATCATGTTATGGTGGATAGTGATAGAGAACAAGGGTTGGAGAAAGTTATTAACTAGAAATCAACAAATCTGTGATGATTTAAGGGACCTTCTGATTCATCCGATAAGAAGGTACTAGGATAAAATTTTTGGTTCTAAAGATCATTTTCCTAAATTTTAAGAACATGATAAGAAATACTTACTTAATTTTATTACAATATCAAGCTTGGCCCTTCCTTGATGAATTTACACTTCATCTCTTATTCAAAGAAATGAAGTTAAATTTGTCATTGTTGAAGTGTTAGAAGATCATGCGATAGAATGATATGTCATTTAATCTAACTGAACAAAAAGGTTAGCACAGGTAATTGAATATGCATAAGTCCACCTATAGTGAGATAATACATTAATTTAAAAAATTAATCTAGAATATAACTTATACTATCCATAAATGGATAACATTACAATACTTGAGAAAACTGAAAATATAAAACATTAGAATGAGGTGAACTAAATGGGATTAACATCTATCTCCCATATATCATAAGGTAGTTCTAGGTTGTCACATTCCCAATATGTGAATACCTTAATCATATATTCTTTTTAAACATGATAACAATAAGAATAATCATATAACCTTATTGAAAACATAAATTCTGTCAAAATTAACTATTTCCACACACAAAATATACCATAAATTATATATAATCAAACCATGATATCACTTTGTCCTTATATCAGTCATGAGTACAATAATACTATTAAACATCTTATTATATCCTTATCACATCATTATAAACATATCATGCATTTTCCAAAAATAACTGAATAGCTATTAATGGTTACCGGTATCATTCAACATATAGATTCAAAAACTTAAGGGAAAACAATAGTGTAATAATCCATATATGTTTCTTTATTTCATAATACCATAAATTACTTATATAAAATTATTCTTGATAATCATGTAATTAGTCCACTATCTTCTTAAACCATTGATCGAGCTTCAACATTTTATTCCTTAACACTTCTTTCATCTCATATTTCATTTATAGTATCTTCATCATCATCAACATAAATACTACACATACGACCATAATAATTCTCTTGATGAGATTTTCCCTTAGGGAATCAATTTACATAATGCCCATACAATCCATGTTTAAAAAATTTATCCGTCGTTGATGTCTTAGCAATAAAATTATCCTTGTCCATTGTGTTAATTGAACCCTTTCCATTTAAATTACTTGATTTATGTCCTTCTTTTCCACACCCAATGGATCTTCTAGTTCCATTGAATCATTCTCCTTGATTAATATTCCTACATGATTTACATGAGGAAAATTGAACTTTTTTTCCTCTATTATCACTATGAAACTCTATCTTTCTCTTATTTGTTGGGTCAGGAAACTCATCAAAGTTGAGATTATTGATCATATTATGAGATTTTTGATTAGGAATAGAAAAGAAGTTTCTCCATCCCACACCCATTTAATTTGGTTTCTCATGAAGAATATCATTACTTTTTTCTTTCATATTCTCCATTAACACGAATCCTCATGATTTTAGATATTTTCTAAAACCCAAAAAGAATAATGTGGGAGGAAAACATCATACTAGGAAAACAACATAATAAAGGGGGATTAATTTCAATCTCTAAAATCATAAGTTTAATCGAAGGTTATTCATGATCATTACAATAATTATTGGACTGTATCTTATAGTTAGACTTACCCTTAGGGACATCCTTGGACATACCTTATAAATATATTTTGGGATCTCACTAAATTTTTCACATCTTAGTTTCCAAAGGTTAACTAAATCATCGCTCTGATACCAAATATAAGAACCCAAGATTTACATACATGGACATTACATTTATTTTGAACAATACATAATTCATTACACAAATAGACTACCAAAGACTGTATTAGTTTTGGGTATTTGGGAAATTGTAACACATTCTACTAGCCTGGTGAAAGATCTTCAACATCTCCCATAAAGATATTACCTATTAGTTTTCCTATCTAAAACCATTATTTATATCCTAGGGAAAAGAAAATATAAAAAAGGGTGAGATAAAATTGTTATTAAAGGTAGAAATGGAGAACATAAAACAAAACATAAACATAAGAATGTAAAAACATGAACAAAAAGTTTAAATATCAAAATCTTGAGTCATGAAAGAAATCTTGGCAGTACATAAGGCGTAGATCATAAAGGAACAATAACCATGATTAAATAGTATTAGAGTAAAACATGATTTTTTTTTAAAATAAATAATAATATAATATGATTTAAATAGTATCCAATTTATTGCTTCCATGATCACTATAGTGTACAAGTATATTAATGAATTAGGTTTACTGGCCATTCCAACCATGTTTTACTGAACTAGATTTATTTTCCATTCGAACCCTGTATTACTGAACCATATTTAATTTCCATTATAGTCATGTGTATCTCATGATATATAAATAAATTTTTAATTCACTAGATGGGGACCTAGGTCCAACCCATCTCATAATGAAATAATTCTTACATGTTCTATAAAAACATAAATAATTCATCATAGCATAACCCATGAAATAAAATGGGTTTCTTAAACATCATTCCATTAAAACATAATCCATATAAAATAATTGTATTTCATAAAAACAATTCCATCATAAAAAAATTAAAATAAATGTACTAATAGGTATAGAAACATAAACCTCTGTCAAATTATATGGAAAATAATTTCATAAAACACTTGAGCTTAATTCTTGAGGAAAATATCATTTTTTCTTCAAAAAAACATTTTATTTTTTCAAAATGTTGTGGAATGTTAAAAGAAAAGACTTTAGTTGAAAATAAGCATGAAATTGTACAGAGGAATCTTAATAGAAGTAAGGTGTTATGAATACATAAAAATATATTCATACATTATATGTTAAAAAGGCATTTTTCTCTTACTATTGCAAGAAAAGTAAAAGTGTTCCTCGTTTGTAAAACGAATGAATGATTCCTTCCATACCATTTAATAAAAATTAACCAAGGGGTAAAATTAAGTTTAAAAAATATTATAATAATAGAAATAATATTATATATTTAGGAATCATGTATGTGGATCATAAATATACCCCAGTAAATACTTACGTATAAACAATCTTTGAAAATAATGAGGTTGCGAAATTATCTCTTACCTTATACATTCCGTTAGTCGGGGGTGTGTTAAACTCTTATATAATGGATTTAAAAATATTATTAACTTGTAATATAAACATAATAATATTTATTATATCATATATGATTCACTTATGGCTTTATATACCCCATTTATTTGTCATGTCCATGTTAAAGCAATGTTTTGGGTAATAATCATTTTATTTATCAAACATGTTCTGAATTTTTTCTTGATCTTATTAATTTTAAATTGATCTAATTACATAAATAATTTAAAACATGGTTAATATATCACAAATATTCTTTATATAAATATATACAATAGATAGACAAATGAAATAGAATATATACTGTTCACGGAGACGGTATGTCGTATGTATGCATGAACGTTGTTTCTGTTTCCTTATTGAATTGAATGGAAGAAATTAAATGATATATATATATATATACAGTAGAATTATTATGAAATATATTTAATTATTATTTATTATATATACTTTATAATCATTCTTTAATGGTTAACTTGGAGAATGAATCTAATCTCGTCGTGGAGATGGTACGTCATACGTATGTATAAATGGATATTTTATTATTTATAGGACGGATAAAATGAGGTATAAGGTTGTATCATAATTATAGTAACATCTCATCATTTATAATATAATTTATTTATTACTTTATTATGGAAACAACAAAATAAGAGGAATTAGAAGAAGAAAAGAATTTTGAAAGAGGTGATAAAACAATTACCTCATTTTTGAGTATTTCCTATTGATTTGCAGAAAAGGTATCATTAGGATAACTTTTTTTCAAAAGTGGGGCCTCTAGGATGAATTTAGGGAAGTTAAGAGAAGAAATTGTTAGGGTTTGGCCAAGAAAAAGGGCTTTATAGGTGTGATTAAGAGAGAAGGATAAGTTCCCTTTTATAAGAGAGGTGAGGGGCACTATAGGAAAGTCTTTAAATATTAATTTATTATAAAATCATTTTCGGTTTTTAATTGTCAAAAACTAATTTATTTCTAATATAAGATGATTATTGGACTAAAACCTCTAAAAAATAGGCTTTATACAGCTTTAGGTCACACAATTAACCTTATATTTTAGATTTAATCCTTAGTTAAAAATATTAACTCTTACCTTGTCTTCTTGTATTTTCAAAATATATTGTTATTATAGTTACTATAAAATGCCATGAGAAAATCAAGTGGGTCATTAAAGACATTATTAGAATTATATAATTCATTTTACAAATATTATATTTTTAGGACTATTATAGAATTTAAAAAAATAGTATGTATTTTAAAAACACATTTATGTCAATTTTGACACTATTTAGTAATTGGTTTTTGTTAGTCCTAAAAACATGATTCTATCAAACCAAAGGCACTAACTAATGACTAAAATTTTAGTTTAATACAAAAAATTAGAGTATGGCATCAAAATTTTTAAATTAAATTTATATTAATATTTATAATATCACTTATTTGAACATTTCATTAATAAGGTAATCACTACATCATCACTCTGTCCCAAATAAATTTATTTATTTCAGGTCTAAAAATTATAAATAAAATAACATGATGTAGGAAATATTTTATGATTTATAATTATTATTTATAGTTAAAGATACCAATATATATCCCCACCTTAAAACTGGGTTTGTAAAATGATACATGTTTAGGTTATATTTCCCTTTAATTTAATGTAATCATTATAATAAGTCATTTTCACACCCAAGTGGTTATCAAATACCAAAATTTAGGCATAAGTATTTTTTTTTGTCTCCAATGACTCATAAAATAATATTAGGGAATTTTTTAGGGTATTTTGATATTATTATAATATTATTTTTTTACACATATTTACCTGACTTACCCTTTAACCATTGTAAATAAAAATAATTTCTAAAGTTACTATTCATAGTGTCAAAAAAATGGGACCTATTTACATAATTTGTAAATTATGATTCCAAATATGGAATCCAGTTTTCTAAATTTAAAATAAAATAATTGGAAGAAATTAATTTAAAATTAATTCTTATTGTCAAAACCAGAAAGTGTATTTTTGAGAAGTAAAAACTATCAAAAGAGTGACATGTGTTTATGTCCAATTTATATTTTAAATTACATAAAATGACCAACATTGGATTATATGATAAAAAATAATACAAATAAACTTTAAAACTCACTTAAAAGAGAATCTAACTATATAAATAAATTATATGGAAATCCATTTTTGAATTAAAACGCAGTATTTTTCACTATTCATTAAAATTAGAATTTCATCAGAAAAATACCAAAATGTAAACCAAGGTAAATTTTGATGTCCCTATTCCAAATTATAAGTTTATTATGTCAAATGAAATTTATAAAATTTTCAAATACTATATTTAAAAAGGGTTCTCCATCAAAAGGCGGTAAAACAATTGTTTTTAAAAAATACTTCTTTTACATAAAAAATCGAATTTGTTATTATATCATATCTAAAACATATAAGAAGAATTTGAAACATTAAAT
Organism: Viscum album; assembly: GCA_963277665.1. Classification (NCBI taxonomy): domain Eukaryota; kingdom Viridiplantae; phylum Streptophyta; class Magnoliopsida; order Santalales; family Viscaceae; genus Viscum; species Viscum album. The sequence continues at coordinate 241,444 of CAUJRU010000401.1, read as the reverse complement.
TGAATATATTACGTATATATTTCACTAATAAAATCTATAAATAGTGATTTTATTATTTTATTGACTGACTTATTTTCATTTAAATATTTTTTTAGAAGGATGTTTATACTATTCATACCTTCCATTATAATGACTAGGTTATAATAGTTTATTATCACTTATAATTGGTCATGAATAAAATTAATTCTATGAAAAGAAATTTAAATTGTATGTATCACTAGCTAAGAATAATACTACGTATACTAAAATCTAATATGGTGTTGCGTATAGTGAATGCTAATCTTGGCGTAGCGTACAACATAAGACATAAAGGAAATTAAAAGAATATATCTCATAAAATCTTAGGGTATTAAATGAAGGGACTCACACTTGTCTAAAAATTTTCTTCTAGAAAAACCATTGTAACTAGTGTATCATTATCATAATGTATCCATATAGTGGTTATTACCAAACATAAGAAGGTATAGAAATTCATATTGAGTAGTGATCCTTATAAAAACATCATGTTCCATATTTTAAAAACTTTTATATTCTTATATATGATAAACAAAAGAGAACATGAGAATCAAGATATAAATATATCTATGAGGTAAATGAATAAAAATTTATATTTTTTTGAAAATTTTGTCAATAAATATTCAACGCCTCTATGTGTTAAGTATATCACAAAGCGGTGATATCAAGTTGAATATTTGTTCATATGGATAACTGATGCTAACTATTTTGATTTTGGTAAATATTTAGAGAGAAGAGGAATTGATTTTCATTATTTTATTGATCTTATGACCTATTTAATGTTAATTTCAGGTCTTTATGAATGAAAAAAATTATCTTGTTTATCTATCATATGGAATATGAGAATAATTAAATATGGAAAATTGTTCAAAGAAAAATCAAAGGATGAGATTATTCTTATTCTCTGGAATGAAATCAAGTAAGTTTGTTATATTTTATTATCTACCTAGATTGTAAAATATTAACTGATCTGAAGTAAGAGGAAGGTAAATCAATAAATTATTACATGAAAATTATCACTCAACTATCAATGTATGTTTGTGGAATAAAATGAATCTTATAATGATATATAATTGGTTTTAGAAATAAATAACTTGGAAATAGTATGTTTCCCTGTAGTGACATAGAAATTAGTTATCATGATGAAATCTATATCATATTTAATTACTATTACATGTAATAAAATTTTAGGAACAGATAATCAAAATTTCAGGGGTTCATTTTATTTGAGGGGGTAGAATGTAACACCGTGATATTTTAGAATATATGTGTATTTAAATAATTTTTAAGTGTTCAATAGTTTACTTGACATACAACATTGAGCTTAAAATAAACTATGGTATATTATAACCCAGAAATTAATTTATTAGTATGAATAAAAATAATAACATTATAAAAAATATCTATAATGTTTTTATATTATGAAAATTTACTAATTAATTCAAAATAAATAATTACTAAATTTTATGTTAAGTCATTTTATGTTCTAAGAATATGTTTTCTTAAAAAATGAAATGATTTTAAAATCATTTTGCGTGAAAAAATTTTAATTAATTTACTCTATTTTTATATTTTTTTGGGAAATTTAGATAACTTTTGAAATAATATATTAAATATTATCTAAGGTTGAATTTTTGTGATTTCTCTAAAATTAATTATATTTATATTAATAGTATAAAATAAAAACATTTATAACATTATATTTTCATTCCATTAAATCAAATAATTTTAATGTATCATTATGTTTTGAATTTTTTCTTTGAGTAGAATAATTAAGAATATAATTAATTAAACAATAATAAACAAACTTTATTATTGTATAATTACATTTTAAGATTAAAAATACATTTTTTATGAAGGCAATTTTTCCTTCGGTTTTACACATTTATATTAAAATTTAATACCACCACATCTAGAAATTCAATCCTGAAAAATAGATTCTATATTTGGAAATATGAGGTTTAAATTTTATAAATAGTTCCCTTTTACTTTTGGCCATTATAAATTGTAATAATGTTAAATATTTTTCACCTCGGTAAGGGTAAAACTATTAAAATGAGGTTAAAACTACGATATAAAGCCTAAAAATCACCCATTTAGCTTAATTTATCTTATTTGTTGAGTTGTTTTAGACTAAATAAATCATTCATACTAAAATATTGTAATTATTTTCATCATTAATTTGATTATAACATTTATATTATTTTAACAAATGGATAAATACTAAATATATCTTCCTTTATTTTAACATCACTTAAAAGTTTTCGTGGGTATAAAATAAGTTATGAATGAATATAAAATGTTATTTTTAACTTAAATAATTTTTTTTGATATTATTTTGTTTTTAAATTTTAGGGTGGATATAGTTAACTAAAATTCTTATGAAGCACCGATACTGTGCATGTATAAGAGAAAGAAAAATTGAGGTAAATGATTTTAATAACAATAAAATAAACATTTTTTTTGAATAATTATGTTTTTAAATAATTTAATATGTTATTATAAAGTATAAATGATACTAAATGAGTTTATATTCAAATTAGTTTTCTGAATTGATGTCTCTAATGTCCAATTAAATGAATAGTTACAAAAAATGAAATTAATGATATTTTAGGTTACTAATATTTTATTGAATTGTTTAAAAACAAAAAAATATTTAAATAGGACATGTGTGATTTTAAAAGGTCCTTAATTTAATACATGAACCATTTTTTTCAACATTTGTCTTTATAAGTAAATTTATGATCCATAAATAATAAAATGTGTTTCCACGGTTACGGTTAAACATCGTTAATACAGGGGTTAAACTAGTAGATAAGTTTTAAAATGACAACAAAACCAGTCTAAAATATATTTTATGTTTATATTTATATAATAAAACCTTTTTCTATGAATCCATGCCCATTTTAGGTATTATAATTGAGAAATAAAATAATTTGTTTTAAATATTTTTTGTTTTTCAAAGTGTGTCCCATCCCTCACTTATAAAATGGACCTTCTTCTCCTAAAATATTAAAAATATTATCTCTATAGATCCAAAATAACCTAACCTAAAACCATCCTAGATTCCTAACATTTAATAATATGCTTCAGGACTTACATCAATACCATCTTATGAGGGATTAATGGGAAATCCAAAGGAGTCTCTCAAAGAAGAGGTAAATCGTCTTACCCAACTCTTTCAATGTTTATCTCTTTTCCTAATTCCTATAAATCTATTGCATCTATAATGAAATGATAAAGATATTATAATAAATATAATGAGTTGTTATTATGAATATGGGACGACAAATATTCACCACCTTTTCATCAGATGGTATATTAATGTATCACTCACATGCATGAGTGGACTAACACCTTCCTGTAGAGATATGATTAATTTCCCTCACCATATTTCATGGTTGGTTATTATGATGGATTAAATTTTTATATATTATATTTATGACATAATTATATTTTTTTAATTATAATATCTTATTTATCTTCTTACTTTACATCTATTTGAAAATGATTATGTCACTCACACATACATGTGGATTACCACCACCATGAAGCGATGTGATTCATTTTACGTGTGCAATATACATAGATTGTAATAGGTATATATTTAATGATTAAATATTATATTTAGGATATTATAATGATTATAAAAATGTTAATTAGTATTTACCTTTCTTTCTTTCATTCATTCAAATATGGAAACATCAATCGTTATTACGTACATACTATCGTCACCATGAAGTGATGAAATTTGTTTTTAGAACCATATTATATAAATGTTTATAAAAGTGAATATAATGATTAAATATAATACATATGAAATGATTAAAATTCTGGAGATAATATAACCTTGATCAATGATCAAGTACCAGAACTACCAAAATAAAAAAAGTGTAAAAATCAAAATTGTTATCACCTGAAAAACTAATTTTATTAAAGAATCATTAATAAAAGATTGATAAGATGTTATAATTAAACCATATATGATATGATATGTTTTAATATTAATTTTAAATAGATTTATAATAAATATATATTTAATATACATAAGGTTTCGATGCATACAAAGTACGACATGACGCTTAATAAAAGTTTATTGTCTAAAATTATATTATTTGGGGCATATGCTTTGTTATAAACCTATTTTATTTTATGATATGTATATAAATAAAATATTAAATTTTTTATCATGAATCATTAATACATAATTAAATTTAAATTTATAATTAATGTTATTTCTTCTATGGTGTTGTGATCCCAAAGTTATCAAAGTAGTAAGGGATTTCTGTTTCAATATTATTTTTTTCATAATTGTATATAATAATTTTTCATTGAAGAATATTATATGTATTTTATCCAAAAACCCCATATAATTCTTTATATACTGTTTACTCCTAGAAATAAATGTATTATTACCATTTTTCTCTCTTTGGTACTAAAAATGACCAAGAAAATATTTCTAATGAAGACTCGGCCTTATTTCCTCTATCCTTAACTTTTTTTCATCCATGTACATACTGTTAAAAATTGTTTTATGGATGTTTTTTTACCTATAAATGAAATGTTTTAAAATTTTTGTTTTCATTACCTTGAATTTATTAATTAAGTTTTAAAATAATTTTTTTAAGAAATTTTTTCTGAATAAGAAAATTTTGACTTTTTACAAGTGTGAAATGAATGTTATCTTCCAACATATATGGTTTTAATGGATTTTACCACCATCATGACTAATTTTTTCTTTGAATATCACAGTAAAAGTTTCAATGATTATTTTTAATGTAAATATTTTTTACAATTTGCTTGTAATTTTTAGTTAAAATTATATACAATAAAAATTATATTTTTATCATGTTTTAAAAAAATGATCAAATTATTTTTTAAAGGTAATTTTATTTTATGTTAAAACTAGTTAAGGATTGTTATGTTTCCTTGGGTATATTAAATTATGATACCATCCATTTTTCTGGATTAATTATAATAATGATAATCTTATTATTACTCCATAAAACTCATTTCTTTACCATGAGTTAATTAAGCATTGATGAGAAATAAATTATATTGTGACACCATAAAATTTCATTCAATGTATGGATTATGATTATGTGATAATGATATGTTTACAAAACCTATTTATTTTCCATAGGTTATCTAAATGAAATGATGATTTTTTTTGTGATCTTGGGTCACACATATGTATATATTTCATTATGTGATAAGTGGGCCTATAATTATATATTCTGCTAATGAATTGGGTTAATAATGACATTCCCAGAGATAATAAGTACTAGAATGGGGAGTGAAATCAGTTTAGTAAGGATATATATCTACTATAATTGTCTTGGGAGTGAATATTGTCTAAGGAAATGATGTAATACTTAGTGAACCCATTCAACTATGATAGTGTTGGTAGTGATCATTAGCCAAAGAAATTATTTTCTATAATTTTATGTATGTCAAAGACTTATGTATCATTCTTATGACATGTTCTTATTAGTCAAGATTGATTATTTATGATTCTTAGCACTTATTCCTTAAGAATCTTGATCACCGAAACTGTATAACATGATTCATTATTAGATATTTTTTATAGATTGGGTATTACTTTATTTAATTTATGACCATGTTCTCATACCCTTATGATTATGATCACTAATGATCATTGATTGATATCTATAATGTTTACCCTTATTGAGAATATGAGAGCACCATTTCTTATTTTTCCTTCTTCTCTAGGATATGAAGAAATGCATTATATAATAAATGTTTAAGAAGGGTATTATAAGAGAATAATGTTTTGGGAGATGTTGAAATATTTTATTAAATAAGATGATTATTTATCTAGTCTCTAAATAAATTAAACCTTTATATTCCTCATGTCCGTATTGTTGTGAATTATATTGAATATTCCTCTAAAATGATGTTATATTTATGTTTTTGTATTCCTATGTCACCTTAGTTCAAAGGTTAGGCCTTTGAATTATATAGAAAAGTATCCTTTACTATTATTGATTTCATATATTTTCATGTATATAGTTGACACCAATTGAGGTTAGTCCCTTGACTATAGATGCATGACATTAACAAGTTATCATTTCATTATTTATTAGGATGTGACTCTTTCATGATTGGCTTACTATTTTCATTCCATATTTTATTATGATGTATATTTTATGGGTTATCAATCTTTTGATATTGGATTGTTATCATACCTAGGGAATAATATCCCCATTGTATATATTATAGTATCTCTAGAAATTATTCACTTTTGATTTATAAGGGGGTATAATTGAGGTCACATTGAATTCCTTATCTCAAGACCTTGATGGAATGTTGTTAAGGGAATGTCATAAAATGGCATGAAAGCCTCGTTTTTTAACTTATTATCTTGGGGTCTTGTTTGTTAGAGATAATTCAATATAAACGTCATATGGAATCTATGTTTTTTAATTTTAAAAAGTTTTATAGTGAAAATCCAGGTCACCAGTAGGTGGGTGTAAAAACCTAAAAATTAGTTTTTTTAAAATTTTGTTAAATTTTACATATTTTCATCTAATGTGGAAAAAATTATATTTTTTGTTCTCAAAAAGAAATTCTAATAATTATATTACCTTTTTTATATATGGTTTATCCTCAAGTGGTGATGTTTTAATTTTCTATATTGGTTGATTTATCCTATAATGTTTTAGTGGTGGTTGGATTCATTATTTATTCATTTATTTTAGTAATTAACACTCACATATTATTTTTATAATGTAAATATTATGGTTTTTGTGATATTTTTATATGAAGTGGTGGTGAAATGGAGGGATAAAGGATATATAGGTCAGATATTTTATGTGTTGGCATTCCATTTCTATGTAATGAATGTGGGGCGATGAGAAATAAATTAGATAAATAAAATCAAGTGAGGGAGAAAATTAACAAGTGGAATTATTGGTGGAAATATTATAATTGAATTAGGGGAATTCATTTTACACTTGAAGTATTTAATGGTGAATTTTATCTATATTATCAAAAATAAAAATAAACTATAGTGAATGTGTGGTGGAAAATTAGATAATGAATAACGAATAATGGGATTATGGATGAATGATTGGTTGTGATCAGTAGAGTGATGAGAGATACTAATCATCTGGTAATTTAAGCAAGTGACCGAATTTATCATATTTTAAAACACTTAAAAATATATCATTATATTCATTTCTAATATGGGTACAAAATCCACAAAAATTAATTAAAATGACTTAATGATGAGTTAATCAAGAATAAAAATAAGAAAAATAAAAAAAATATGTTTATTTTCCATTACCATGAACAAATGAAAAGTTGATTTTGAGTAAAAAATTATTTGGATTATTATCCTAGTTATATAATGGAAAATGAATGAGTTAGGATTTTAATAATTAATATATAAATTGATAATAATAGAATTTAAATTATAAAATATTGAAATATAATTATAAGTTAAATGCATTTGAGTTGATAATATAAGAAATAAATGAATGTTGGAAATATAAAGAACGATTCATATGAGTATGAAATTGATGATTAAATATTAAATATTATATATAATTCATTTATAAATTATTTTATATATTTTTTATGATAAATTATAATTTATGTAGAATATTTGTGAGATATTGGTTATTGTATTCAAATTGTATATAGATCCTAAAATAGTGAAATTCTAAAAGAGATAACCAGAGGGTGAGATAGGTGAAATTTTACATGTTGGGCCCCTGAACACCTTGAGAGGGGAGGGGTGAATCATGGTGTTATATTTATCATAAAAAGTGAAAAATATTGTTCCCATTTTGGTAGGAACCTATTAAACCTATCTGATGGAAGCGTACAATAATTTAAACATTCACATGTAGAGTACAACACAACAGTTTTACATGGTTAAGCTCAAATGGATACTCCAAGGAGCATACACCGAAAGCGTTTCAGTCATACCTAAATCCACTAATCATCAATAGTTGTGGAATAAAAAAGTGAAGACATAGTAATTATGTTCCAGACATACTAACTTTACAAGATTTTAGGGATAGTACAGTATGTCCATCTGAATACTTTTGTCTACTCCCCTAGCTCACTGCCTTGGGTGAAGTCTTAATAAGTTTAATAATATAAAGGTTACTTCGGTATATTGAAATTTAATTATTTTTACATGACTATAAAGAGAATATTATTACAACATAGACATGATTTGATGCACTTTTAAAGCACTATTATCTTAAACTAGATGTTCAGAACTACTATTCTTGGAGTTCCTTTGTGAAGCTCAATACCTTCACGAACCAGAATTCATTAATAGAAAAAAAATGCCTTCAAAAAGCTCACTAAATCATTGCATAATACCCAATCATAATTAGTCACTCATTATGAATAATAATTGGAATAATTTAAGACATAAATAGTATATTAACGATGCTCAAGGTCACATAGAAAGTCATATTTTCAATTCCCCCATCCTTTATAAAATAATAGTGATTCATTATTTTCTCTGATTATGTTAATGTAAAATAAAGTGATGGTAGCCTCCTATTTATAGAAATATCCCTTCGTGAAGCTCCCTTACCTCCACCACATTTTTCATGATCCTTAAAATACATATTTCTGAGGCTCCTCTATTCTCAATGCTCTGGTGAGATTTTTCACAGCCATGTGTTTTTGCGATGGTCCACTTCTCATGATCATGGAGAATAACATCAAACCATCATTCACTCCTGAATCACAACCTTTTTGAAACCTAGTATTCACGAAACCCATGTATTTATCATATTAATGAATATTTTATTTTAGAAAAAAACCTTTCATGATGCTAGCCTCTTCCTCCAGATTATTAGACAAAAAATTTGAAAAACACTAGAAAACAATGCCACCTACAATACTGTAGTCAACTTATACTGTAAGATCACTTTCCTTGAAACCACATATCATCCAAGTGTGGATTGAAAATAAAAACAAACTATAATTTATTTTCAGTAACTAACATTCTCAGTTAAAATAATCTCCCCTTTAGGTTTTTTGGAAATCTGTAGAAAAATTAAATAAAATACTACATGCTATTAAGACTTGAAACACGAGAAAGAAATCATCCAAAACTCTAAGACTACATGAGAAAGTCGCAGTGTATAAAATAAAAGGGAAAAATGAATTAGGTTTTTGTGTTTTGGAATTATTAAATATGTACAATCTATACTCTGATCATTTCATAGAAGCATTTCATGCTTAGAACTATTTCCTCACAACACATGATTATCATCGTGTCACAGAAGCATTGCATTGTTTGTCAAAAAATTACAACCCCTACACATTTAATTCATTTAATTTAATCCATAATTTCTCCATTATCCACTTTAAACAATAAACCCAGAGGAAATTCATTTGTACCTGAAGATATAAAAACACACCCCTGGATCATAACTCTTCCATAAAAATGCATTGAATCCAAAAATAAATTAAAATATTTTACCCCAATAGGGAGAGGGAACCACTCATAACCTTCTATTGTTCTGGGAGGTGGATGAACAAAAAGGTTCAAATTATGTTTCTCAAACACATTCTCTTCTAATGAATTAGTCATAATTTCATCCACTTGGTCATCCATTCTGATATGATCTGTTTTAATAATTCCTTGTTTAGATTTTTCCATGATAAATTGATATCTGAACTCAATATGATTGGTATGATATTGCTGAACAATATTCTTTGTAAGATTAATTTCACACTTTTTTTCACAGGGAATCACTATTAGCTATTTCACCTCATCACCAATATCATTCATTTGTTTTTTATCTATAAAATTTTGGTACATGCCTTCATAGATGATATATTTTTTACCTTTTATATACTGAGGGAGTGATTTATTGCTTCTTTCTCAACTTTTCAACACATTTTTTACTAATAAAGAATGCTCCACAACTTGTGGACTTTCTATCCACCTAATATCCAACCCATTTAGTATTAGAAAATGCTGATAATTCAATATATATTCCTATAGAAATTTACAAACCAAAATTCATTATACATTAAATTTACCTCATGATTAATTTAACTACTTTCAAATGTTCTTCATTCAGATTGCTTTGAAATCAGGCTATTAAGAATGTTGGAAAAACAATTTATGGCCTTATTGTAGTCAATTATTACAATCTTCCATTGATTCTCCTATAAATGGTGGGATCCACAAAAGTCACATCTTCATTATTTCCATGTTTTATCTCAACCATAATCGAAGTCAGCATTATCTTGGAGTGATTCATGTTGAATTTATTCAACAACCCTCTTTCATATTATTTCTAATAAATTATGGTTTAATCCTTCTTTTGAATCACCTAAATCCATAAGAATTGTGTGAGTTCACCAATCATGGACATTTAAAATTATGATTTAATGTGACGAGAAAATTATTCAACTAATCATTTCTTGCTTCTTCCATATAAAATATCATCAATGTACACAAGTATCAAAAACTACTTTTCTTGTGAATTAATCACATTGATATAATGATAAAAAACTTATCTTTTTTAGTTGAAGCTTCTTTATATAAGCATCTAGTTGATAATATCATGGATGTAGTTCCTATTTTAGACCTTAGAGAGACTTATTTAATCTAAAATCATTTTCTTCATCATTTCCAATCATAAATTCCACTATTGTTTCAATGTAGGATTACTCTTAAAGAAATAAATTTATGCAATATGTTTTAACATCTATCTAATAAACTTTTCAACCCCTTTAGTTTTCCATAATAATGAAAATTCTGATCAACTCTAGTCTCACTACTATAGAAAATGTTTCTTCAACATAAATTCCTTCAATCTGTGCATAGCCTATAAAAACTAAAAATTTCATGTTTGTTATAACATTTCCATTCTAATTGAAGTTGTTTTTATAGATCAACATTTTTCTAATCATGTTTTCATTTTCAGGTCTCTTAACAAGATCTCATGTCTGGTTCTTATCAATCTGATCGATTGAATTCATGGATTTAACCCATGATTCATCTTTCACTGCTTTGTAAAATGAGGATGGTTGAAAAACTGATATAAAGTAATATTATACAACATTACACATTCTTCTTTTCTATTTGGGTATGGTATCCCACCTTTTTAAAACATAAATTTTCATTTCATTTTACATACGGAGGATCTTTAAATTCAAGTGTCTTGGAAATCAGGAATAATAAAACATGAATACAATATAAAAAATTCTTCTATACCACTTGTAGGGCTTCATCATATGATCATCCTATATACAACTACTACATCTCATATCCTAGAGACATAAGTAAAAGTAAAGGGTGAGTAGAAGGCCCAGTAAGGGTAAATAAGGGAATCAGTTTACTTGTGTTAACAATAAGAACCCGAATAACAACATAAAGATAGGAGAAATGGAAGTATTGGAATATCATAATGAAAATAACATGGATCATAACTTGAATACATGGCTTCAAAATTTCATTTAGAAATTAACAAACATATCACCAAGGTACAACCCCAAGGTTTCATAAAATTACCAAGGTTACTCACCAAGGTATCGTGAAACTTGTCATCTCTAGAGATTAATTATTTACCTAATGCATTAAAGAACTATCAGGGAACACCCTTAATATGTATTTACCTTATTGTGACTAACATATATCATAATCAAAAATTTCATAAATAACCCATGGAGAATAAAAGAAATGGGTTTCATTTCCAGATTATGACGTTTTAAAAGTTCTTAAAAAATAGTCATTATGCCATTTATAACCCATGGAAGGGGAGTGAGGGTTATATATATGTAAATTATAGAATAAAATAAATCATATTTATATATTTATGATCACCCAATAAAACTAAATAGTTTTGGGTATTCACATGAATAAAATAAGAGAATTTCTGAAGAGAAAGAGATAGAAATTTTGAGACGAAATTTCTGCAGCATAATGACTATATGAAATGGTTTTAGAAAACATTGAAAAGAGAGGGTAGAAGAGTAAACCAATCATAAATAACCTATAATAAAGTATAAATACAAAATAACATGGATATAATAACATGGTATGGAAATTTTAATGACATACCACATGAAAAGGAAACATGAAAAAAAAGAGAAGACACGATTCATTTTACGAAAAATCCGGCAGCCTAACGGCGTCACCTAAAAATTCATAAAACAAATTGATGAAAGAAGAAAGGTTCTATCAACAATTATACATGAAATGGAAAGTAATTATAATATATATGAACATATCATCAACAAAAATAGATGGAAACTAGAAGACACAACATAAAGGAAGTCATGGCTTAAAAGAGGAAGGTGAAAGATTCACTTATCTTGAAGAGTAAATTCAAAATCTTGATGTTCAGGACCTTGGGAAGCATGAGGGGACCTTGGAAAGATTAATTGGGAGGTAAGTAGACCAGAAATTAGTTTAAGAATATGTGTAAATGAAATCAATGATGAAATGGCTTGGTATTTATAGGTGAAGTGAGGGGACAAGTCATTAATGGCCAAGGGATACCTCATCAGTGGTATTGGAAAAACCATGGGCTTGCTCATGGTATTGGACACTTGGGACACCACACAACTCATCTTACTATTAATAAGTCTACCAGAATTATTACATAATTATTACATACTTAATGATGTCATTAAACACCTGAAACTAAAAACTGTATTTTTACTATTCACTGAAATTTCAATTTTTTTCAGAAAAATCCCCAAAAATCACCTTAACCTAATATCGATGATCTGAATTCAAAAATAAAATCCATTTTATAAAACTAATTTTCCAAATAATTTTAATTTACTTTTTAAATAAAAAACACTATTCACCTGAAAAAACTAATACCTGACTAATAATTTTTGAAATAGTTATTTACCTATTTTATTGAATCTCATTACTTAATCAAGGTGCATAAATTATATCAATACTTTTTTAAGTGAGGTTACTCAATCAATTTGGTCACATTACTAATCATAAGCGTAAAATCACTATTCATAATTTACAATTCTTCAAAAAATATGTTGAACTTATTAGACTCTAAATTTCTTACTGAACACAACTATAGAAGACAATTTTTGTAAAATCATTACACATTATTTATTATTTAAGGTTTACAAAATTATTTTAAAATATCCATTTTTCCTAAACATCAATAAAATAAACCCTATATTTATCCAGACATTTGAAAATTCACAAACGTCACCATAAGCAGAAATGAAAATTTTATTTATCTCAAAGGATTACACAAGGCAGTTACAGTATCATTACATATCCCCTTATAACACCAGCAAATGACCTAAGTGTATGTTTTGCTAAGGTGATAGAATTTTGGGGTGGCTCGACCAACATTGCCCGAGTGGTGATTTCTATCAGCTTAAACTTCTAGAAAAGGAGAATCCATTCTAGCTTCACATGATGAAGTTCAACTTGGGTTTGGTCCCGAGAAAAGCCCAGTGGTGCTACCTCCTTCCCATGTTCCATCAGATGGGCTTCGATTCTCCCGATACTACTGGATGGGGCCATCAAATATTCTTTCTGTATAAACCAGAATCACTTGTATTCATAGAAAATAATTGTAACATTTTGTTTCCAATGGTCATATTTTCCAACGGTCATATAACAGTCAAAACCCAACGATATCATATAACTTATACTCATTTTATTTAATGAAAAGGTTTTATTGAGTATAAAATAAAATAACACACAAAATTAGGAAACAAAAAATATTAAAAAGTTCGGGTCGTTACAATCTTCCCCCCCTTAAGAAATTTCATCCCTGAAATTCTTAACTCGTACCCTTAAAGGAGAAAAGTTGTGGGTAATTCTGCCTTGTAGACTCCTCTGGTTCCCACGTGGCTTCTTCATATTTGGGGTCCATCCACAACACTTTAACAAGGTGGGTAGTATTTTTGCATATAACCTTATCCCTACGATCCAAGATCTCCGCCGTCTGCTCCTCATAAGAGAGGTCATGTTATAGTTGTACCACCTCTGGGTTTAGTACATGTGAAGGGTCAGGTATGTACTTTCTCAAGAGGGATAAGTGGAAGACACCGTGAACTTGTGCTAGATTTGGAGGAAGTGCAAGATGATAGGCCACTACTCCCAAGTGATCAAGGATTTCATAGGGGACAATGTACCTAGGGCGGAGCTTCCCTTTCTTCCCAAACCTCATGACTCTCTTCCATGGTGAATTTCAAAGAAAGACATTGTCACAGACTTCAAACTCCTAGTCCCTTCGACGGTTGTCAGCATATCTCTTTTGCTGACTCTGAGTAGCCTTAATGTGTTGTTGGATGTCATTGAATTTTTCTATCATCTCTTGCACAAGATTAGGCCTAAGAATCTTTCTCTCACTAGGTTCATCCTAAAAATTATGTGGTCTACATCGCTTCCCATATAGAGCTTCATAGGGTTCCATTTGAATACTCGATTGAAAGCTATTGTTGTAAGAGAACTCAACTAAAGGGAGATGTTGATCCCATACACACTTAAATTCCATTGAGCACGTTCTCAGCATGTAATCGAGTGTTTGAATAGTCCTTTTAGATTTTCCATCAGTTTGGGGGTGATAGGGCATACTAAAATTCAATTCAGTGCTCAGAGCATGTTAAAGACTTCTCCAGAATTTTGATGTGATCCCTGGATCATGATCAGATATGATAGAAAGTGGAACTCCATGCAGCATTACAACTTTTTTCACATAAATCATGGCATGTTGATCAAGAGGGAAATCTTCCCAAATGGAGATAAAATGTGCAGTCTTGGTGAGATGATCCACAATAACCCATATCGCATTGTTTCCTTTGGAAGTTCTCGGAAGACAAGTGACAAAGTCCATAGTGATATTGTCCCACTTCCATGCTGGTAGGGGTAGTGGTTGCAATACCCCTTTAGGAAGTTGTCGCTCTTCCTTCACTTGCTGACATACTAGTTACATTGAAGTGTATTATGCAATATACCTTTTCATATTATCCTACCAATAATGATCACGAAGGTCCCTATAAATTTTTGTGCTTTCAGGATGTATAGAGAAAGTAGAGCTATGAGATTCATCCATTAGCTATTCCTTTATCTCCAGAATATATGGAACACATAGTCTTGTCTGAAATTTCAGTACAGCTTCTTGATCAATATTTAACTCAGAAAACTTCCCATCCTTTATAGCCTCAATCTTCTTCTGCAACAAAGGATCTTCTTTCTGTGCTTTCACGATCTTCTCTATTAATGATCGTTGAGAAATCATTTGGGTTAGGTTTGATGATGTCCCTTCCCTTATAATTACCATTTCTAGATTTATTAGGAAATTGATGAAAGGATATTTTTGAATCCTCATCATGGAAAGAACAACTAGGTCTTTCCTACTTAATGCATCAACAACTTTGTTTGCTCTTCCGGGATGATAATGAATTAAAAAATCATAGTCTTTAAGAAGTTCCAACCATATCCTTTGTCTCACGTTCAATTCCTTTTGTGTGAAAATATACTTCAAACATTGATGGTCTATGTATATATCACATTTCTCCCCATAAAGATAGTGCCACCATATCTTCAGAGCAAAAAATGACCGCGACCATCTCCAGATCATGCGTAGGATAATTCTGCTAATGAGTCTACAAATATCGAGATACATAATCAATGACCTTGTCATTTTTCATGAGGATGCACACAATCCATTTTAGAAATGAATCACTAAAAATAACGAATCCTTCTCCACTTGAGGTCAGAGTTAACACAGGTGCAGTAACCAATCTCTTCTTTAGCTCTTAGAAACTTTCCTTACACTCCTTTATCTAGATGAACTTGAACCCTTTTCGAGTTAACTTGGTTAATGGATTAGAAAGTCATGAATTTTTTTTTTCACAAAACTCATATAATATCCTAATAATCCATGAAAACTATGAATCTCACTTATTGTTGTCGGTTTAGGCCACTCCATTACAACTTTTGTCTTTGCAGGGTCAACTGTGTTTCCTTCATTGGTTACAATGTTCCCCAAGAAAGAAACATGTTTTAACCAAAATTCACATTTGCTGAACTTCCCAAAAAAACCTCTCCTTCTGCAGAGTTTGCAAAATATCCCTTAGATGATCCTAATGCTCCTCACGACTATTGGAATATATCATAATATCATCAATAAAAAATACCAAAAAGTTATCAAGGTAGTCCTTAAGGACTCTATTAATTAGATCTATAAAAATAACATGTGCATTAGTCAATCTGAAGGGCATAACAACAGAGTAATAATGCCCATATCTTGATCGGAAGGCAGTTTTTGGAATATCTCCTTTCTTCACCCTCAATTGATCATAACTAGATCAAAGATCAATCTTAGAGAAGAATTGATCCCCATGAATTTGGTCAAATACGTCATCAATTCTTGGAAGAGGGTATTTGTTCTTTACTGTGATCCCATTCAGTTCCCAATAATCAATGCATAGCCACATCGATCCGTCCTTATTCTTCCCAAAGAGAATAGGTGCTCTCCAAGGAGACACGCTTGGTTGGATAAACCCCATCTCCAAAATATCTTGGAGTTGTTTCTTTAATTCCTCTATCTCCACATTTTCCATCCTATACGGGGTATTTGATATCAGATGAGATCCAGGTACGAGTTTAATTGATAACTCTACCTCTCTTTCTGGGGTAGGTACATGAAACTCATTAAGAAATACGTCAACATATTCCTGGATGATGGGGACATTTTCTATCCTTAAAGTCTCATCTCTTTATTATTTTTCACTGATAAACTACATAAATAAGGATATGGGGGGTTTCTCTAGACAAAGATCTAGTTGAGATATCTCTCCTTGAAAGATAACTGTAGGTTTTCCATTTAAGACTACTGAGATTTCCTTGGTTCTGCATTTGATCTTAGCATTATACTTTGAGAGCCTATCCATCCCTAGTATAATGTCGAATTCCATCATGGGAATTACTACTAGATTTGTGATAAGATTGTGTTCACTAATGTAAATACTATAATTTTTTAACACTGACGATGCTTGAATAGTCCCACTAGGAGTCTTGACGGATAACTCTACTTTTAGTAAATCAGGGGTTGATTCTAAACTCTTTGCAAACTTGGAGGAAATAAAGGAACGCGTAGAACCAAAATCAAACAAATTACTTGATAGCTTTGAGAGAAAAACAAGAGTACCTGCTACCACATCATTTAGAGCTTTGACTTCATCTGTCATGATAGAAAAAGCATAGAATTGATCCCTTTTCCTTTGCTGAGGCTGATGGGGGTTCCCCTCCACTGCCCTGGGATTTGGAAAATGATTCGAAAAGTGCCCATGTTGTCCACACTTGAAACACTGAACATCAGGTAGGGCTTGCACCATCTTTCCCTTGTCATTTGTTTTTGGGAGTTGATGTTTCACCTCACCATGACAATTCCTTGCAATGTGGACATCTCCACCCCACTTGTAGCACTTCCCACTCTCGAGTAGGCAGTTCCCCAAATGCTTCTTCCCACATTTATTACACGTGTAAAGTTTCACTTTCATGCCTCCTCTTCCCGGATCGAAGGTCCTCCCTAAGCTGGGCTCCAATGATCTCTTATTGTCATTGCATTTATGAGCCCCCTATGTCTCACCAAACTCCAGATCAACTTTCATCGCACTCTGCACGATCTTTTTATAACTATCATAGTCTTAGTTGGATAGATTCTTCTGCATATGAGGTCTCAGTACACTAAAGAATCTATCAAACTTACCATTTAGATCCATGAAAAATCTAGAGTTATATTGTGAAAGCCTTGTGAAGTTCATTTTGTAGCTTCCCATAGATTCATTCTCCTTTTACTTCAGCTCGAGAAACTCCTTCTCCATTCTTGTTCTCATGGAATGAGGGAAGTACATACTAAAAAAGATCCCTCTGAACTCTTCCCACTCCATATCTTAAACTTCCACTCTTGTACTTTTGTTTTTAATTAGTTCCCTCCACTGATCAGCTTTTCTTTCTAAGCGATAGACAACCAGTGTGACTTTCTCTTACTCTAAACAGCAGAGCACATAAAAGGTCTTCTTGATGGAGTTGATCCACTGCTCAACAATCAATGGGTCAGTCGATCCACTAAAGGTCGGTGGTCTTCGATGCATTAAAGAATCAACATAATGTTGTTCCATTTGTGGTGAGATCGATCTATCAGCTTGATTCAAGTAATTTCCCGTTACTTAAGTCTGTTGGTTCATCATTCGCATGAATGTTTTCATTTCGGCTTCCATCGGAGGGTCGTCAGTGCATGGACTATTGCAGTCACCATTTGCACGGTTCCTCCTATTGCCCATAATTTTCTAAAAGTATAAAATATTAGTGAGAAACTTATTTCATTTACTAATCTTTTAACTATAAACGATTCTATGTCATAAAACATCATGCTTAAACACTTACAATTGTCTATAATTCTTTTATAATGTTTCATAAAAAGCTTGAGATTAACCATACATATCCCCCGAGAGTGTCGTAACTAAGAGTGCAGTAAGACCCATTGTCGTGTACCAGTTCCCATTAGATTCTAGCTCAAAGAGGTGTTTTTGGGTTTTACCCCTATGTACATCTATTCCAGAGCCACCTATACCTGCTCATATCCAGACATGGATGTATTTTCTTGATAAACCACTTACTCAATACTCACCTAAATACCAGGAAGTTTTCCTATATATAAACTTTTCTATAGGGTTATTCTTAATGTTTTCATATCCAAATTTACATAAATAACTAAATTATCATTTGATACCAACTACGGAATCCCTCCTTTTTAAAACATAACTTTTCATTACATTTTACATATAGAGGATCTTTAAAATCTAGTGTCCTGGAAATCAGGATCAATAAAAATTTAATAGAACATAATTTTTTTTCTAAAACAATTTTAGGGATTCATAATAGGTTCATCCTACGTAGAAATACTGCATCTCATATCCTGGAGACATACATCAAAGAAAAGGGTGAGCAGAAGGCCTAGTAAGGGTAAACAAGGGAATCTGTTTATAGGTGTTAATAATAAGAACTTGAATAACAACATAAAGACATGAGAAATGGAAGTATAAGAATATCATAATGAAAAGAACTTGGAACATAACTTGAATATGTATCTTCAATATTTAATTTAGATATTCATGATCATATCACTAAGTTCCATACCCAAGTTGTCAAAAAATTACCAAGGTTATTCACTAAGGTATCATGAAACTTGTCATCTCTAGAGATTAATTTTTTACCCAATGCATTACAGCGCTATCATGGTGCACCATTAATATGTATTTAATTTCATTTTATCCACATAGATAATATTAAAAAATTTCATAAATAACTTATGGTGAATAAAAGAAATGGGTTTCATTTCAAGATCATGAAATTTTAAATGTTATTAAAAAATAAGGTCATTACGCCATTTATAACCCATGGAAAGGGAGTGAGGGTTATATGTGTGTCAATTAAAAAATCAAATAAATCATATTTATATATTTATGAACACCAAAAGAAATGAAATAGTTTGATGTATTCACATGAATAAAACAAGAGAATTTCTGAAGAGAAAGAGATAGAAATTTTGAGGCGAAATTTCTGCAGCATAACGGCTATAAAACCTGGTTTTAGTAAACATTGAAAAGGGAGGGTACAAGAGTAACCCACTCATAAATAACTTATAATACAATATAAATACAGAATAACATGGAGATAAGAATATGGTATGGAAATTTGAATGACATACCACATGAAAATGAAACATGAAAGAAAAGTGAAGACGCAATTCCTTTTACGAAAACTTTGGCAGCCTAACGATGTCACATAAAAATTAGGAAAACAAATTGATGAGAGAAGAAAGGGTATATCAACAATTAGACATGAAATGGAAAGTTATTAGAACATATATGAACATACCCTCAACAAAAAGATATAGAAACTAGAAGACACAACATAAAGGAAGTCATGGCTTAAAAGAGGAGGGTGACAGATTCCCTTACCTTGAAGAGTAACTTCGGATGTTTGATGTTGGGGACCTTGGGAGGCTTGATGGAACCTTGGGAGGACTACATGGGAGGTAAGGAGACCAAAAATTCATTTATGAGTATTTGGAAATGAAATGAATGAGGGAATGACTTGGTATTTATAGGAGAAGTGAGGGGACAAGTCATTAATGGCCAAGGGACACCTCATCGGTGGTATTGGAAGAACCATGGGCTTACCCATGGTATTTTCCCATGTTATTGGCCACTTGGGACAAATCACGCCTTAAAATACTATTCATAAGTCGACCAAAATTATTACATAATTATTAAATCCTTAATGATTTCATTAAACACTCGAAACTAAAAACTGTATATTCACTATTCACTGAAAATTCAATTTTTTTCTCAAAAAAATCCCCAAAAATCAGCATAACCTAATATCGATGAGATGAATTCAAAAATGAACTCCATTTTATAAAAATAATATTCTAATTAATTTTAATTTAATTTTAAAATAAAAAAACTATTCACCCAAAAAAACTAATACCTGACTACTAATTTCTGAAATAGTTATTTACCTATTTTGTTGATTCACATTACTTAATCAAGGTGCATAAATTATATCATTACATTCTTAAGCGAGGTTATTTAATCCATTTATCCACATAACTAATAATAAGCGTAAAATCACTATTCATAATTTACTATTCACCAAAAATTATGTTGATCTTATTATACTCTAAATTTCATACTGAACACAACTGCAGGAGACCATTTTTTGAAAATATTTACTAATAATTAATTATTTAATGTTTACATAAATATTTTTAAATATCCCTTTTTTGTAAACATCAATAATATACATCCTATATTTATCCAGGCATTTTAAAATTCATAAACTTCACCATAAGAAGAAATCACAATTTTATTTATCTCAAAGGATTACACAAAGCAGTTATAGTCTCGTTACACAGCCCCTTATAACACCAGTATAAGACCAAAGTGTAATGTGCGCTAAGGTGATAGAATCTTGGGGCGGCTCAACCAACATTTCTCGAGTGATGATTTCTATCAGGTTGAACTTCTCATGAAGGAGATTCCATTCCAAATTCACGCGATGAAGTTTGGATTCGATTTGGTCTAGAGCAAAGCCCAGTGGTGCTACCTCCTTCCCAAGTTCCATCAGATGGGTTTCAATCAGCCCAATAATACTGGATGGGGCCATCAAATCTTCTTTCTGTATTAACCTAGATCACTTGTATTTACAGAAAATAATTATAATATTTAGTTTCCAATGGTCATATTGACCAACAATCATATAATAGTCAATACCCAATGGTATCATTTTAATTATACTCACTTTATTAAATGAAATGGTTTTGTTGAGTATAAAATAAAATAACACACAAATTAGGAAACAAAAATTATTGAAAAAGCTCGGGTTATTACAGTGGGTGTGGTCCAATCCATAATGATATTGGATTGATCAATTTTTTCACTTTTATTTCTCTTTTTAGGTTTAGATAAAGTTTCATCATCTGTGGTTTCCTCTTCTAATTCTTCTTCTGAATTATCCTCATTTTGTGACCCTTGAATGTTTTTAAAACCATTCTCCACTTTTGCATTTAAATCCATTCCATTTATTATTTCTTCTTCATCTTATATCATATCAGTATATGAGTTCCTCGACGAATTTATGATTTTATCCTCAATGATCATCTCATCATTTCATTCCAAAATTTTCCCAAGATAATTATTGAAACAATTATAGGATTCACAATTCATCAAATATCAAAGGAATATTCCATCGTCTGCGATATCACGATACTCTCGTTCATTTCCTTTTTTTTCAGATAAAACAATTACATCCAAGAATAAAAAAATATTCCAGAGAGGGATTTCTTCCATTCCACAACTAATATAGTGTCATAATTTCACCCATATAAATCCCTCTTTGATTTTGAGTGTATATTTCTTCTTGAACAACCTCTTTCCAGTAATGATGATAGATATAAATCTCAATCAGCAATGTTTAGTCTATAATTTTCACCATTCAATTTATACATTCATTAACTCCATTTTTATAAGTATTTCTCACTAAAACCACCTCATACTTTATTCCATTTTTTACAGGTAATTTTCAAATTTAATTAATGTGTATTCCAATCCATTTTCAGATCAAAGAACATTGATTGTGACACTAGAATAATTCTCAACTATTTGAAGATAAATATTCATGTAATCAATAACTTGTTGTTTCTTTTGAATAATCATTAAAAATCTTATCTTCTATAATAATCAATAAAAAAAATGAATGACCTCTCCTCATATATTCCAACCACACTTATTAGACCACATATGTTTGTATGGATGAGATCAAGATGATTTGTTTCCATTATATTATTTAGCCAATATGAACTACAGACCATATTTACATGAATAAAAGCATCACACGTCTTTTCTCGTTCACACTTCTATGTGGGGATATTGATTACTATCATCTGTTTAGATATATTTTCCATGAATTTTTTATTAATGTGACCCAACTTCTGATGCCCAAAGATTTTTTCTTCTTCAACTATTAAGTAAAAAATGATCCCTCTACTATGAACATGATATTAGTTTCCATCTACTTTACATCCTTTCGTTCGATAATTCCCTGTCTTTACTTTTATTATAAACCGATTTTGATTAAATGTTACTATTATTCTTGTGTCATAGAGTTGAATCACAATCAAAATATTGTGACACTGACCTTCCATATAGAGAAATTCTCTTTTCTTTAGCTCATCATTTTCTAGATCTACACTTCCACTGCACATGATGTTTAAAGAACCATCCCTACCAAACCTTACTGTTAAATCAACCCTTTTTTTAATTTTATTCAAAAAATATTAATTTCCCATCATATGGGATGATAATATGTTGTCAAGAAAACATGCGCTACTATTCTTTGTAGCTTTGAGGGATATATCTACATGGTTAGATTTACCAATTAGATTATTTTCCATCCATGTGATATTTGATTTAGTGAAGGCTAAAGATGGAATTTCAAATATATTTTCTTTATCCATGGGGTAATCAAACTTGTATTCATCTTATATAAGAGAAAACTTATTTATAAGAGAAACTCATCTTTATTAGCGAGTATTGAATTGTCTCTATGTTCAGAAGGTATTTCTCCCGCCATTCCTATGAATTCAATATATAGCTTTATGGCCATAGTTAGAACAATTTAAAAAGTATCCATATAAAATATGTAATCTATATTTTGAAGGATATGGTGTAATTATTTTTTGATGACTTTCAAGAACTTCCCCATTCAAATAGATCCTTGCCTCTTCACAGTATGACATGGTATGGCCTAGATTGACACCTAATTGATAATTCAAAAGAGGAAAAGACTTATCTCATCCATTACTTCTCATTTAACATTCTTTAGAAAAATAATATTATTTGTGATCATTTCTAGATACTCGTAGATAGTTTTTAGTTCTCATTTTAGTTTCATTTTTGTCTCTCTTTGGTATGAATTCAGGTGCCTTTATGATATGTCCAACTTTCTACTTCCCTTTATTTTGGACCATTTTATTTCCAGACTGTGATGTTTTTCCATCCCAACCAATGCCATAGTTTTTCATGTATGTAGATCTTTGATCATTAAAAACCTTGTTGACCCATTCAGAACCATGATTATCTGTCTCTAATATCTCTTCATCTAAGAAGCTTCTCATCTATATTTTATTCCTTTTTTCCTAGAATTTGTGTTAGTTTTAATTTTACTTCATATAGTAAAAAATTATTCATAAATCCCTTCAATAGTCCAATATTTATCTTCAAGTATGGATATAAGTTCAATATGACCTTTTCCTACTCTTCAATTTTGATATTAAATTCCACATCTTCATCTGAGCATTCATGAGTTTTTAAAAGTTAATTTTTAAAACTTCTGATCAATTTATTTCAGCTTCAACCTGGTCAAAATACTCTGATGAATCTTGTAGGGAAGTTCTCAACTTTATGTTACATTTTCTTTGATATTGAATCTTATTAAGTGCACCCTCAAGTTCCACATTAAGATAAACACTACTGATCAACTAATTATCATGAACTTTTTATTTTGATAGTTCAAACTTTTCAACTATAGTAATCATGGATGATTGGGAACCAAATTTAATCTTTGGATCTCCATCCTTGAAAAATCAACGATCATATTGTTAATATTTACAGAAAAAACACTTTATTTGTATTTTATTTCCTCATTTTAAGTCTCCTTTTTGTGGTAACATTTTCTAAGTCTTCTTCATGTTTCCAGAATCACTTTATTCATAATAAATCTTCTTCAATCATTGAGAGGAAATGTTGCCAACTCCACCACATTGAAAATATGTTAGGGGAAGACTTAATTGACATATTTATTTTTCTATCTTGAATTTCTTGGAAAAAAGAGAAATAATTTTATCTTCTTTGTTATATTTATCATTACTATCTCTGAAAATATAATGTTTTTCCATGGATTTGACTTTTGATGAAGCTAAGATTCTCAAATATTTATTATGTAATTAAATGTATTTAACCCCACCAATTAGTCATTTCTTGTGAAATTTCATTGTTTCTAGAATAATGAAAAATTTTGAGCATAATTGTGAAAATGAATTAATTTTGGATTATTAACTATTTTTAATTGTCTTATGTATTCCAGGATTGTAGATAAAGGAAGATGGCTTTCAGAGAAGAGAAGTGGAGCTGGAAAACTAAATCAGAATCCCTACAAGTCATGTAACCCAAGTACATATCATGACATGTTCAAAAATAATTTTCAATTCAAGACATGTCACGACTTTCTAACACATGGTGAAGAGGAATCACATGTCATGTACTCTTAGTACACATCGTGTAGTTAGTCAAACAGTCAAACCAGTATACATGATTCGGGTGAGAAATTTGCACAGATCTTGAAGACGTAGAGGAGGGTACACGTCATGAACCCTCAGTAAACATCATATACCAATTGACGCACAGAAAAAATTAAAGGTGATGTGGCCCAATGTTTTGATGGGAGTGACTATAAAATGCACCCCTTGGCTGCTGTTTTGAGGCATTTTGAACCAGCCAGTGCAATGCCCAACATCCAGATGATCCACCACCATCATCCTTTCCACGGTAGAGATTGAGATATTGATCAAGATTCCATCCATAAAATCTATAATGAAGAACATAGAGGAAGCTCCAGGGATGAGCGTATAATCCCCACATGGTTGCAGACAACGACACACGAAAAATACTCTCTTCAGAGTTTTGATTTTAATGTGTAAATTCTTTTTGAATTTATCTTGAACTCATATTTCATGAATAAATGTGATTGATTTATTTTGTAAAATATTTTTTCAAAAAACATTTTTGGAAGGTTATTCCGTCTATAAATTAAATTAATTTAATTCGGTATTTAAACTTATTTGGAGAGATATATACATTGACAATAGTGGTTTTGATTAGGTTTCGTTGCTTGGAGATCTTCAAGTAATAAAATCACTTCAATAGGTGGGAAAAAAATCATAGTAAGATCTTAATATGATATTTATATAAATTTGAGTGTTCTCTTGGGGATCTAAGGGGAGAATTTAGAAATTCAATTGTGAAATATTTTTAAACGAGGAAGTGGGGATTGTCTGTTAGATGGAAGCTTGTCTATAATCCATTTTTTGAAATCTATTTTCCAAACCACTTTATTTTTCACCAATTTTTCTATCTTTCACTTCATATTTATTTTTGTTCTGTTTCATTATATTTTCCAACTATTAATCAAATCCCCCATTTTATTTTCTTTCAAAACATAAAATCAAACAATAGTGACAGTATTGAAACTCACACTACAACCTCCTCAAGAGACAACCTTACGGTCACCACTGTGCTGCATTCAAAAGGGGAAAATATTTATTGAGGTTTAGGTGAATAAAAACCTCACTATCAACTGGTACCCTTTCCGGGGAGGTTTCTAGAGTTGATTTTTTTTTAGTTTTTGAATGTCTCAAAACTCCGACCCAAACATTATACCTTTAGACCCTAAAATATATCAAACTTTCTACTTTAGGGTTAGAGCTTCCAATAATCCCTATATTATATGGGTCTAATCTTTTATTAGTATACCTATTATGAAATCTATCGAAATTGAAATCCCAATGCCTGAAGACCGAATCCTAAAGGAGTTGGATTCATCCTTCGATGAAAACCAAGAGAATCTTGTGGAATATCCTAAAACACATATGAGATTTGATATGAAATCTTGTTTCATCCACCAACTCCTCAAATTCAATGGGTTGCCTAGTGAAGACCCACACAAACTCCTCTAAGAATTCATCTACTTGTGTGTCAACATAAAAACTCATGGAGTCGATTCCAATCAAATGAAGATGAGGCTATTTCATTTTTCTCTTTAAGGAGTAGCTAAGGAATGGTTTTTCTATTCTCACTAAACCTTGATTAGAAATTAGAATTAATTAAAATAGATTTTCCTTGAATTTTTTCCAACATCAAGGGCTTCCTCCATTCAAAAAGATATTTTTGGAATTAGGAAGACTCAAGGAGAAACATTTCATGAATAATTGGAAGGTTCAAAAATATTTGTTTTAGCTTCCTCCATCATAAAATCAGTGACTAACTTCCCATTAAATACTTTTAGGAAGGATTTTTCCCTACTAATAGACGTATGATTGATGATGTTGCGGGAGGAGCTCTAGTAGAAAAGACACTAGCTGTTTCCAGGATCTTGATTGCAACTGTTGTCCAAAATGCTCAGAAATTTCGAATAAGAGGCCTTATCCATATCAAATATGCACAAAAATTCCCAACTTTTAGTCCTAAAAACAACACCATTACAAGTCAACTATCTGATCTTACCACTATGGTGAGTTCAATGATACTATCCAACAAACCACCACAAAAATTTGAATCAACTTTCCAAATGAAATTCCACAGTGGAATTCTCTGTTCAAATGAACATTTCAGTGATCAATTCCCCCTAATGAAAGAGCCCTCAGAGGACTATAATGCAGTTTTTACTAGAAAAAAATTTCAATAAAGGCCATTTCAAAACAACCAAAATTTCAATTAAGGTTGAAAAAGCCATTCAAGTGAAATATTCCAATATCCCGAATAACCAAGAAGCTTCTTTAAAGGACAAATGAGTAATTCCCAACTGAGGTATTTTAATGAGCAATCCAATGAGAATTCTTGAAGAAACTTTCAGCCTATCCCTCTCACTCAATGTACAGAGAGTAATCATGAAGAGTTTATGATGGAACAAAAACAAGTCTCAAAACAAAAACAGAACGCAATTAATACATTGATGACTCAAGTTGGTCAAATTTCCTCTGGTATTAGTTTTATAACAAAACAAATGAGTGGTGGTCTTCCGTCACATCCTCAAGTGAATCTGAGGGATAATGGAAATGAAAATTTGAGTGCCATTGGACTTAGGAGAGGAACAAAATTGAATACCCCTCAAACTAAGAACACCAACCCTGATGCTGATTCAATTGATAAAAATCCCACCCCTAATGAAATTACTAAATTTTTTGAAGTTGATAGACACACAAATTTAAGATAGGAAATCCAGTTCAAACGAAAAAATAATTATTGGAGGAGGATTTCTAGTCCTTATGTTTCTCCAAACCGTGTACATATTACCCCAGAAACATTCAAACCTCCCTTACCTTATCCAAAGTGCAAACCACCAGTGAAGTCAAGTGATGAAAAAGAGTTGGATAAGGAGGTTTTGGGAAACTTTCATGAAATTTCATGTAAATATTCAATTTCTCAATGATGTGAAACAAATTCCATGGTATGCTATGTTTCTGAAAGAAATATGTACCCACAAAAGGAAGTTCAAAGGAGGAGAAAATTTAATCATAGAAAGGAATGTTTCATCCATGATTCTATATGACCTTCCTGTCAATTTTAAAGAACCAAAAACATTTAAAATTACATGTACCATTGGGAAATTCAAATTCAAGGATGTCATGTTTGATCTAGGGGCCTCCATCAACATCTTTCCACATTCGGTCTACTCATCTCTTCAGGTTGGAGAATTGAAACCCTCTGGAATTATCATTCAACTTTCCAACTGAAGTACCACCAATCCTACTGGAGTATAGAGGATGTTATTTTTCAAGTGACAGATATGATCATTCTATTTAATTCTATGTTTTGGATAAGGAAGATGATTGGTTCAGCACAGATGATCCCCTCATCCTAGGGATACCATATCTGAAAATGTAGAAAATGATAATCAATGATCACAAGTGAACACTTTCACTGGAATTTGGAGGAGATATTATTCATTTAAACATTTTTCATTCAATGAAACACCCAAATGAGGATCATTTATCCCCCTAAGTGAACATGGTTAATTGGGATTCCCATGACTTGCTACTCGATTATTCCTGTGACGAAATACCAATTAATGAGGTAAAATATGTAAATTGTAATAATACTAAATTAGATCATGAATAGGTTGAAATTTAAGACTGTGACGTGTTTCCGGATGTTTAGAATGAATATATGAGCATTATGGAAGATGAATTTATGGAAAACACTAAACATGTTTCTGGTATCCCTAGAGAAGTTTCTAATTTTTCACATGAAATTATTCCTGAGATCACGGAAGGAGATCTCCATAATGAACTTGGAGCTTAAGTGAAAAATATCACTTATGATCAGAGTCCTGTGATGAATGAAGAACCCCCACCTGAGTCATAATTGAAACCACTTCCCTAGAACCTCAATTATGCATTCTTAGGTGATAATGAACAATTATCTATAATCATCTCAAAGGATTTGTCAAAAGTACAAGAGAACCAATTATTGGAATTCCTCAACTCCCATAAGAAATGCATATGATGGACGCTCTATGATCTAATAGGAATTATCCAATATGTGTGTATACCTAGAATTTTGTGTGAAGAAAATTTTAAACCAGTGAGATAATTTGAAATAATATTAAACCCAACACTTTTGGAGGTTGTGAAAAAATAATTCAGAACCCTGATGGATACAAGAATTATTTATCCCGTATCTAATAGTCAATGGGTAAGTCTAGTCCATGTTGTTCTGAAGAAAATCATCTTTACAATATCAAGAAATGAATTTGGTGAGCTTGTCCCTGTGGGGCCTCCAAATAAATGGAGAATGTTCATTGATTACAGAAAGCTCAATTTGGTTATAAGGAAAGACCACTTCCCACTACCATTCCATGATCAATTTCTGGAGAGACTAGGGGGTAAACCCAATATTGTTTTCTTGATGGATTTTGTGGGTATTTCCAAGTTCACATTTTACTATAGGATCAAGAGAAAACTACATTCACATACCCCTTTAGAACCTTTGCGTACAGGGGGATGACATCCAGTTTTCTTAATGCACGTCTAACATTTCAAATGCGTATGATGACAATATTCTTTGAATATCATGAAACATTCATGGTTCTTTTTATGGACTACTTCACTATCTATGGATAATCATTTGAAAGTTTTTTGAAAAGTTTGGAACTTGTTCTGAAAACATGCATTGACAGGAACCTTGTTCTCAGTTACGAAAAATATCATTTCATGGTTAGTAAGGGGATTTTTTTGGCATGATGTGTCACTCAATGGAATTCAAGTTGATCAATCCAAAGTTGAGATCATTTCTACATTTCCATACCCAAAAATAGTGAGATATGTGAGGACCTTCCTTGGCCATACTGGTTTTTAAAGGTGATTTATTAAGGATTTCAGCAAGGTTTCACTTCCATTGTCACAATTTCTCCAAAAATATGCACCAATTATCTTTGATGAAAATTTTAGATAGGCCTCCCATGAGCTAAAACAAAATCTAATAACTCATCCCAGTTTTCAACCACCCAAATGGGACCTGTCCATCGAAATCATGACTGATGCTTCTGACTATTCTCTTGGGGTAGTGTCAAGTCAATTGTTGAAAAAGAAATATCATGTTATTTACTACACATCAATAACTTTAGATATGGCTCGGTAAAACTACACAACAACTGGGAAGGAACTACTGGCTGCTGTCTTTTCTTTGGAAAAGTTTAGATGCTACCTACTGGGCTCTAATGTGATTGCTTTCACCGATCTTTATACAATTAATTTTTTTGATGAAGAATCATGATTTAAAAACAATACTTTTAAGATGAATCTTTCTATTATAAGAGTTTGATGTTGAAAAAAAAGACAATAAAGGATGTGAGAACCTGGTTGCTGATCATTTGAGCAGGATACTATATGTGTTAAATGAAAAACTTAAGATTTGTCCACCAATCAATGAAATCATTCCAAATGAGGATTTGTTTTCCATTCAAAGTGAAAGAAAAATATTTTCTAATCTTGTGAACTAATTTTTTTCTTATGTACTTCCCTATTGGTTTTCCAAGAAAAATATTGATAAATCGGTGAGTGATTGAATGAAATAAATTTGGGATGATACATAATTGTGGAACATTGGTAGTGATAAAATGATCTGAAGATTCATTCCAAATTCAGAATTTCAGTCCATCCTACATTTTTTACATTATATGATCTGGATGAAACTTTGGCCTATAAAGAATATCAGGAAAAGTGCTCGATTCTGGTTTATACTAGCCTACAATATTTATAGGTTCTTTTGAATTCTGTAAAACCTGTAAAAATTGTCAATTCTATGGGAACATATCCAAACAATATGAGATTCCACAAAAAGCACTTTTGTTTTGTTATTTATTTGATGTTTAGGGAATGGATTTCTCAAGACCATTTCCCCATTCATTTGGATATCTTTACATATTTCTACCTGTTTATTATGTGTCCAAGTGGGTAGAAGCTATTTCCACAAGAACAGATGATTCCAAAATTGTGTCCTAATTTGTGAAGGGAAATTTGTTTTCATGGTTTGGATTCCCAAAGTTTCTTATTATAGATCAAGGTACCCATTTTTTCAATAGAACATTGGAAACA
Source organism: Viscum album (assembly GCA_963277665.1). NCBI lineage: Eukaryota > Viridiplantae > Streptophyta > Magnoliopsida > Santalales > Viscaceae > Viscum > Viscum album. The sequence goes on along the minus strand of CAUJRU010000401.1, from coordinate 210,482 downwards.
CTTTTTAAGAAATATGAAGTTCATCATAGTGTCATTGCGCCCTATAATCGACAATAAATATGGAATGAATGAGTTATCCAATAGGGAGATAAAAAAATTATAGAAAAAACCATGAACCCAAATAGAAAGGACTGGAGTTTGAGACTTGATGATGCTCTATGGGCCTACAAGACTACCTTCAAAACCACAATTGGTATTTCACATGTTAGATTGGTCTATGGAAAAGATTTTAACCTATAATTTGATTTAGAACACAAATATTTTTGGGTTGTATGAACATTTAACATGAATATGTTTTCTACTAGAAAAGAAAGAAATTTATTTTTTTAGGGATGAGAGGAGATAAAAAACAATTCATATGAAAACTCTCAGTTGTACAAATAATGAACAAAATCATTTCTTGACAGGATGATTCTAAAAAACATCAAGCAATGAGAAAAGGTCCTACTGTTCAATGCCAGATTTAAGCTATTCCCTGGTAAATCTCATTCCAAATGGTATAGTCCATTCATTGTTACTCATGTCTTTCCTTTTGGTGATATACAGATAGAAGAACTGAATAAAGGAACACCATTCACAGTCAATGGGAATAGGTTGAAGCTGTTTAGAAAGAATTTTCAAGATCCTCCTGGGGAAGAGATTCAATATCACGATGTGGAATAAAATTGATGTCAGGTTGTCTCTTTCCTTTTCACTTTTTTTATTTCAATAATTTGGTGAATTTTAAGTATCATATAAACTGTTTCACAATGAGGAAATTTCCCAGAATCAGTGTGGGGGAGGTATAATGCTTGGTAGATTAGGATTGTCTGCTTTTATTTGATTTTTTTTTTCAAATTTTCCTTCCTTTATTGAAATTTTATTCATTTTGTTTTAATTTTTTTGTGTTTATAAACTGTTTTTTGAAATTCCATGAAACAAATTTTGAAACTCATGTTAAGGAGTGAACTAATTGATTCTTTGAAACTGAACATAAATGAATGCTGAAAATGAAAATGTTTCAAGTTAAAAAATTTGGAAAATTCTTGAAAATAACTCTAATTTTTTAATCTTCTACCACATATCACTATCTTTGAAATCCCATTATTTTGAGGCCTCTAAACCTATTTTGATATCTTCTTCACATTAACATATTTTCTCGAGAGAACGAATCCATGATTGTTTGAACTAGAACATGATCTATTTTAGTCTAAACTTGAGGGATGGTATACTTGTGATTAAAATGATTGAGTCATGTGTTTTGAATTTTAGGCCCCCCATTTTAATGATTATCCTTTTTATTTTGGTCTTCCTTGCATTTTTTATCTTTCTCAAGACATTAGTAGCCATGTAAAACCTATTGGATTAATCATATTACCAGCTATATTTCCCTTTCCAACCTACTCTGGAAGAATAAATTCATGATCTAGTTTAACATATGTGTGGGGGGAGATGAATCTTGATGTGCTACCACATTTTGATTTGATTTGGGTGGAGAATATATTTTTTCCTGAATATATTTTAATGAGAGCTATGACCATAGGAAGATCTCAAATTAAATAGAGTTCTTCATGTATGGAACTCTCAATTAAAGGAAACTTTTCCCTATCTGGAGCATTCAAAAAAAGAGAAGAGAAAAAAAAAGAAATATCTTCTACTGAAATATTGATGGTATGGAATGGAAAAGAGATAAGTGAACCTGATTTTCTTCAGAGGAGAGTAAGGGGGAGACCACACTTGATTGAAAAGTAGAATCATGAATTTCTTCTACAAAAGAGAAAACTCTCCTTATTCAGCCTCATAATTTTTCACATTTGAAACCTACCAATCCCAAACCAGAGAAAAAAATTGTAAATCCCTCATGATAATCACATGTTCTTGGATCACATTGGGTGGAGATGTTTAAATTTATCAATCCTATGATAATTATTTCATGAGTTGTATGAGAAACTCCATGTTGAAAATCCATATTTGTGTTTGTGAGAAAATTAATGTGAGGTAAGTGTGTTTTGTGCATGGGAGGAGAAAAAAGTGAAAATGAATTGAATGATCTGAATTGAGAAATTTAAATATTTGTTTTTAAAGAGGCATGATATCTTTTTTATTCTTTGTGATAAATTGGAAAACTTACTTGTTATGTGTTTGGAATTTTACTATTTACTGCTCACTTGTCCAGCAGTTCAAGTGCTAACTGTGGGGGAGTGATGAAGCTAATATTCTCACATATTTTAATTTATAATTAAATGATATTAACCCCAAAAAATTTTCATTTCATGTGAAATTTCATCATTTTTTAGAATAATAAAATGTTTTGAGCTTGATTTTGAAAATACAGTAATTTTGGATTTTTAACTATTTTCAATTGTCTTATGTATTCCATGATTGTAGGTAAAGGACAACGAATTTTGGAGAAGATAAGAATATATTGAAAACTGAAGTATAATTCCAACATGTTGTGTACCCCAATTACACATCCTGACCTTTTTAAAAATAATCTGTCATGCACAACATTTCATGACTTCAGAACACACTGTGAATTTCACGAACATATCATGTACTCTTAGTACATGTCGTGTAGTTAGTGATCCAGTCAAACCTGTGTACGATATTTGTGTAAGAAATTTGGCCAGATCTACAGGACACAGAGGAGGGTACTTGTCATGATCCCTTAGTACACATTGTGTACCGGTTGACACATAGAAAAAAATAAAGGCGATGCAGTCCAACATTTTTATGGGAGTGTCTATAAAAGGCACCACTAGGCCGTTGTTTTGGGGAATTCTGAACCAACCAGTGCATCACCCAACCAAAAGATGGTCCACCACCGTAATTATTTCCATGGTATAGATTTCCATCTTGATCAAGATGCCATACATCAAAGCAATAATGAAGAATGTGGAGGAAACTCCAGGGATGAGCGGATAATCCCCAAGTGGTTGCAGACAACAATACCCAACATAAACTCTCTTCTGAGTTTTGATCTTAATGTGTAACTTCACTTAGAATTTCTATTGAACTCGTATTTCTTGAATAAATGCGATTTGTTTATTTCTTAAAATATTTATTCAATGAATTTTTTTAATGCATATTCTGTCTATGAATTAAATTAATCGAATTATCTATTTAAACTTATTCTGCAAGAAATTTCCATTGATCATAGTGGTTTTTGACTATGTATTGTTGCTTATAGATATTTATGTAAAATAACCACTTCAATAGGTGGAACAAAAATCATATTAAGATCTTAATATGAAATTTATATAACTTTGAGTGTTCTCCTGGGGATCCTTGGGGTGAATTTAGAAATTCAACTGTGAAATATTCTTAAATGAGGAAGAGGGGAGTGCTAGGGAGGTGGAAGCTTGTCTGTGAAGGCTATTTTAAACCTTATTTTCAAACCAATTTATTTTTTACCAAATTTTGTACCTTTTAGTTTAAATTTATTTCAGTTTAGTCTCATTCTATTTTCAAACATTTAATCTAATCCCCAATTTTCATTTCATTCAAAAGATAACTCAATCAATAGTGACAGTATTGAAACTCACACTACAACCACCTTGAGAGACAATCATGTGGTCACCGTTGTGCTGTATTCAAAGGGGAAAATATATATTGCAGTTTAGGCGAATAAGAACCTCACTATCAACTGGCTCCATTTCTAGGGAGGTTAATTGAGTTGATATTATTTTTTTAGTTTTTTTATGACCCGAAACTCTCACCAAACATGATGCCTTTAGATCATGAAACAGATTGAACATTTAACTCTATGGTTAGATCTTTCAATAATAACTCTATTGCAAGTTGTGAATTTTTCACTAGTAGGATTATTAGGAACTCCGTCGAAAGTATAATCCAAATGGTTAAAGACAGAACCCTAAAAAAGTTGGCTTCATCCTATGATGAAAACCAAGATAATGCTATGAAATATCCCAAACCACATATGGGATTTAAAATCAAATATAATTTCATCCACCAGTTTGCCAAATTCATTAGGTTTCAGGGTGAAGACCCACAAAACACCTCCAAGAATTCAGCTACATGTGTGTCAACATGAAACCTCATAGAGTTGATTTCAATCAATTGGAGATGAGGTCATTTACTATTTCTCTGGAAGGAGTTTCTAAATATATTTTTTCTATTCTCACTCAACCTTGATTGGAAATTGGAATGAATTAAAAAAGATTTTCATTGAAAAAAATTTCACTCATCAAGAAATAATTCCATTCAAAAGAAGATTTGTGGTATAAGGCAGGCTCAAGGAGAAACACTGCACGAATAATGGGAATGGTTCAAATGTCTTTATTTTAGATGCCCCCATCATAAAATCAGTTACTAGGTTCTCATTAAATTCTTTTTTAAAGGATTGTGTCTCACTGATAGAAACATGATTAATGCTACTGTTGGAGTATCTCTGGTAGACAAGACACTAGATGCCTCCAGGATCTTGATTGCAAACATGGCCCAAAATGATTAGTAATTTTGATCTAGAGGCCATCTACATTTCAACATTGCACAATAATTCCGGACTTCAAGTCCTAAAAACAACACCATTTTATGTAAACTATCTGATCTTACCACTATGGTGAGGTCAATGGTGATGTTCAACAACCCACTGACCCACCCAAATCATGAAGAAACATTCCAAATACATGTACACTATGGAATTTTCTCTTCGAATGAAAATTTCAGTGATAAATGTCACCAAATTCAATGGATCCTAGAGGACTGAAATGTAGTTTTTCCAAGAAAACCCTTTCAACAAAGGACATTTCAAAATAACCAAAATTTCAATCAAGGATGGAACAACCAGTCAAGTGACTGATTTCAATATCCCAAAAAACCAAGAATATTCTTTCAAGGACAGTCAAGTAATTCCCAACTGAGGTATTTCAATGAGAAATGCAATGCTCCTTCTAGGAGAAACTTTCATTATATCCCTCCAACTAAGAATCCATAGATTAAACATGAATAGTTTATGAATGAAAAAAGGAGTATCAAATCAAAAACAGAACACTATTAATACCTTGATGACGGATGTAGGTCAAATTGCCTCTGGTATTAGTTTTATAACAAATAAAATGAGTGGTGGTATTCTTTCATAGCCTCAAGTGAATAAGAGGGATAATAGAATGGAAAATGTGATTTCCATTGAACATAAGAGTGGATCCAAATTGAATACCCCTAAAAATAATAACACTAAGACTACTATTGATACTATTGATAAAATTTCCACCCCTAATGAAAATGTGAAAAAAATGAAGTTTATAGAAACAAAAATTCAAGAGAGGAAATACTGTTTGAACGAACAAATAATGATTGGAAGAGGATGTCTGATCCTTATGTTTCTCCAAACTGTGTACAGATTACCCTAGAAACATTCAATCCTCCATTACTTTATCCAAAGTATGAACCACCAGGGATGTCATGTGATGAAAAAGAGTTGGATAAGGAAATTTTGGAAACATTCAAGAAAGTGAACGTCAACATTCTATTGCTCGATATAGTAAAACAAATTCGAAGGTATGCTAATTTTCTTAAAGACATGTGTACCCATTAGAGGATGTTCAAAAGAGGAGAAAAATTAAACATAGGGAGGAATATTTCATCCATGATTCAACATGGTCGGCCTGTGAATTGTAAAGAACCAGGAACATTTACCATTCCCGGTACCATTGGGAAATTCAAATTATAGAATTTCATGCTTGATCTAGGGGCCTCAATCAATGTCATTCCACATTTTTCCTACTCATATCTTTTGGTTGTAGATTTGAAACCCTCTAGAATTATCATTCTACTTTCCAACCAAAGTACCAAAAAACGTGATGGAGTTAAAGAGGATGTTCTCATTCAACTGAGGGACATGATTTTTCTTGTTGACTTCTATGTTTTGGATTTGGAAAATGATCGGTTCATCACACATGCCTCCCTCATCATGGGGATACCATTTCTAAAAATAGAGAAAGCGACCATAAATGTTCACAAGGAAACACTTTCAATGGAATTTGGACGAGATGTTATTAATTTCAACATTTTTCATTCAATTAAATTACAAGTTGTAGATCATTCATCCCCCAAGTGAACATCATCGATTGGTTTTCCTCTAACATGCTACCCAATGTTTCTTGTGATATAATAACAACTCATGAGGTAAAAGATGAAAATTGTTATAATACTTAATCCGATCAAGAAGTGGATGAAATTGAATACTGTGATGAGTCATGGGATAATGATAATAAATATCTGAGCACTACAGAAGATGAATTTATGGGCACCACTGAACCTGTTTGAGGTATCCTTGGAGAAGTTTCTTATTTTACACATCAAATTATTCATGAGATCTTATGAGGAGATCTCCATGATCAACATGGAGCTTCACTGAAAAATATCACTTCCTATCACTATCCTATGATCAATGAAGAACCCTCACCTGAGTTCGAATTGAAACAACTTCTAGAGAACCTCTAGTATTCCTTCTTAGGTGATAATGAACAATTACCCAAGATCATATCAAATGATTTCTCAAAAGTCCAGGAGTTCCAATTATTGGAAGTCCTCAAGTCCCACAATGAATCCATAAGATGGACACTTTCTGATCTAATAGGAATCAACCCCTCTGTGTGTATGCATAGAATTTTTTGGGAGGAAAATTCTTAATAGATGAGACAATTTCTAGGAATATTGACCCAAATACTTTCGGAGCTTGTGAAAAACAAATTCAGCACCCTGCTAGCGGCTAGAATTTTTTATCCCATATCTAATTGTCAATTGGTAATTCTAGTCCCTATTGTTCCTAAAGTGGATTTAAAATTTAAAGAAATAAATTTGTAGAGCATATCCTTATGAGGATTCCAAATAAATATAGAATGTTTATTGATTACAGAAAGGCCAATTTGGATACAAGGAAAGACCACTTCCCACTACCATTCCTTGATCATGTCCTAGAGATACTATCTACGAAAACCCACTATTGTTTTCTTGATGGATTCTATGGGTATTTCCAAGTTCACATTTCACTATAGGATCAAGAAAAATACACATTCACATGCCCCTTTGGAACCTTTGCATACAAGAGGATGCCATTTGGTTTGTGTAATGAACCTAGAATATTTCAAAGGTGTTTGATGAGAATATTCTATGAATATTTTGAAACTTTAATGGATGTTTTTATGGACTACTTCAATATCTAGGGATCATTATTTGAATGTTGTTTGAAAATTTTGGCACATGTTCTGAAAACATGCATTGATAAGAACATTTTTCTCAATTATAAAAAATGTCATTTCATGGTTTTTATGGGGATTGTTCTTGGACTTGTTGTGTCACTCGATATAATTAAAGTTGATCAATCCAATTTTGAGATCATTTATTCATTTCCATACCCAAAAACAGTGAGAGATGTGAGATCCTTCCTTGTCCATGATAGTATTTATAGGCGATTCATTAAGTATTTTAGCAATGTATCACTTCAATTATCACGATTTCTCCCAAAAGATGTTCCATTTTTCACTGATGAAAATTGGAAACATGCATGCCATGAGCGAAAAATAATATAATAACCCCTCCCATTGCTCGACTACCCAAACAGGACCTACCCATTGAAATCATGACCAATACTTATGACTATTCTCTAGGGACAGTGTTATGTCAATGGTTAGACAAGAAATATTATGTTATTTCATAAGAATAAAAAAAATTAGATCACGCCCAGTCAAACTACACAACAAATTAGAAGGAAATGCTGGATGTTGTCTTTACTTTGGACAAGTTTAGATGCTACCTACTGGGTTCTAAGGTGATCGTTTTCACAGATCATTCTGCAGTCGGATTTTTGATGAAGAAGCATGATGTAAAACCGGGATTTTTGAGATGAATATTTCTCATACAAGGGATTGATATTGAAATAAAAGACAATAAATGATGTTAGAACCTGGTTTCTGATCATTTGAGCTGGATACCATCTATATTAAATAAAAAACTTCATATTTTTCCGCCAATCAAATAAACCTTTCCCGACGAGGATCTGTTTTCTTTTCAAAGTGAAAGGCCACGGTTTTATAATCTTTTGAACTATTAATCTTTTGATGTACTTCCCCAATGGTTATCTAAGAAACAAATTCATAAATTGGTGAGTGATTCAAAGAAATTCATTTGGGATGATACTTACTTGGGGCACATTGGTAGTGATCAAATGATCCGGATATGGATTCCAAATTCTGAATTTCAATCCACTCTACACCTTTTTCACATTCTATGTTATGGAGGGGACATTGGCCCACAAAGAATAGTAAGAAAAGTGCTCAATTATTTTTTATAGTAACCCAATATCTTCATAGATGAATTTTAATTCTGTAAAACATGTAGAAACTATAAATTCCAAGGAAACATATCCAAAGTGAATGAGATTCCCCAAAAAGAACTTTCGTTTTGTGAAGTATTTGATTATTGGGGAATTGATTTCATGGGACCTTTTCCCAATTCATTTGTATATCTTTACATATTTATGCCTATTGATTATGTATCCAAGTGGGTAAAATCTATTCCCACAAGAACTGTTGATTCCAAACTAATATCCAAATTTGTGAAGGGAAATTCGCTTTTATGATTTAGATTCCCAAAGTGTCTGATTACAGTTCAAGGTACCCATTTTTGGAATAGGTCTTTCGAAACTCTTTTGGAGAAATCTGGAGTTCGTTATAGGGTTGCTGCACCATATCATCTACAAACAAATGGAGTAGCTGAGTTATCTAATAGGGTGATCAAAAAAATTCTAGAAAAAATAGTGAACCCAAATAGAAAGGAATGAAGTTTGAGACATGATGATGATCTATGGGCCTACATGACTGCCTTCAAAACACCAATTGGAATGTCACTATTAGATTGATCTATGGAAAAGATTTTCACTTACTAGTTGAGTTATAATACCAATCTTTTTAGCCGATTAAAAATTTAACATGATTCTCTTTTCTGATGGAAAAGAAAGAAATTTTTTTTTGCAGGAGATGGAGGAGAAAAGAAACAATTCATATGAAAACTCTCGTTTGAAAAAAGAATGAACAAAATAATTTCATGAAAGGATGATTCTCAACGAAAACATCAAGGACAGAGAAAAATTCTTGTAGTTCAATGCCAAATTGAAGCTGTTCCTAGGTAAATATCGTTCAAAATGGTATGGTCCATTCATTGTTAATTTTTTTTCATTTTGGGGCTATATAGAGAAAAGAACCATCCAAATGGAAACCATTCAAAGCCAGTGGGTAAAGGTTGAAATTTTTTAGATATAATTTTCATGATCCTCCAGGGGATGAGATTCAACTTCACGATGTAGAATACAATTGATGCAAGGTGGTGTATTTCCTTCTCACATATTTTTTTTAGTTCAATAATTTCTTGAATTTAAATTATCATATAAACTGCTTCACAATGAGGAGATTTCATATAATAAGTTTATGGGGGGGGGGGGGGTTAAATTATGGGTAGATTAGGATTTTACGCTATCCTTTGATTTTTTTTGTTTTCAAATTTTCTTCCCATTTCGGAAATTTAATGCATTTTATTTTTAAAATTTTTGTTTTTAAAAAAAGGTTTTGAAATTCCATGATTTTTTTTGAAAATAATGCTATTTATTGAACCAATTGAACCTTTTAAACTGAAAATAAATAATGATAAAAATGAAATTGTTTCATGTTCAAAAATTTGAAAAATTCATAAAAATACCTCAAATTTTTGAATCTCAGGACGTATATCACTATCATTGAAATCCCATTCCTCTGATTCATCTGAACCTATTTTGAAATCTTCTTCACATTCACCTAATTTATTGATAGAACCAATCCATGCTTGTTTAAACCAGAAAATTATCTATTTATGTTAAAACTTGAGGGTTGAGATACTTACGATTAAAATCATTGAGGCATCTGTTTGGAATTTGAAGCCCCTCATTTGCATGATTATCCTTTTTTATTTTGGCCTACCCTGAACATTTGAAATTTTATGATCCCTTAGTAGAAATGTAAAACCTATTAGGTTAGTTATATTACAAGAAATATTTACCTTTCCAACATTCTATGAAAGTATAAATGCAAGATCTAGTTGAACTTAAGTGTGGGGGGAGATGACTCATGATGTGATACCTCATTTTGAGTTGCTTTAGGTGGAGAATATATTTCTACTGGAAGATATTTTACTAGGAGTTGTGCCCATCTAGAGCTCTCAAAAAATAGTGTTTTTCCTGAATGGAACTCTCAATGAAAAAAAGTTGTTATCTATCTGGAGCTTTCTAAAAAAAAGAAAAAAAGAAAAAAAGAGAAATATTTGCTACTGAAATATTAATGGATTGGGATGGAAGAGAGATTAACAGAGCTGATTTTCTTCAAAAAACAATTTAGAGGAGACCATAATTGAGTGAAAATTAGAATCATGCATTTATGCTTCAAAAATAGCCAAACCCTCCTTATCCAGCTTCAGAATTTTGTACATTTGAACCCTAACAACCCCAAACCACAAAAAAACCTTGTAAATAACGCATGATAATCACATGTTCTTGGATCACATTGGGTAGAGATGTGGAAATTTATCAAGCCTATGGTAATTATTGCATGAGTTGGATGAGAAAAGCCTTATTGAAATTCCATATTTTTGTGTGAGAAAAAATTAATGTGAGGTAAGTGTGTTATGTTCAAGGAAGTATAAAATAAGTGGAAATGGATTGAATGATCTGAATTGAGAATTGAAAATATTTTTTTAATGAGGCATGATATCTTTTTGATTATTTGTGATAAATTGGAAAGCCCCTTTAGTATGTGTTTTGAATTTGACTTTTTACTACTCACTTGTCCAGGAGTCCAAGTTCTAAGTGTGGGGGAGTGATGAAGATAATATTCTCGAATATTTTATTCTATAATTAATTTTTTTTTAATAACACCAATTTTCCATTTCATTTAAAATTTCATTTTTTTAGAATAATGAAATGTTTTGATCTTAATTGTGAAAATACAACAATTATGGATTCTTAACTATTTTCAATTTTCTTATGTATTGAAGGATTGAAGGTAAAGGACTGTAGATTTTGGTGAAGATAATAGGAGCTTCCAAACTAAAGAAGAACGCTAACACATCATGTACCCCATGAAAATGTCGTGACCATTTCCAAAATAATTTGTTTTGTAGGACATTTGATGACTTTAGAAAACACTATGAAGAGAAAGCACACATTGTGTACTCTTACTACACATCATGTAGTTAGTCAACTAGTCTAACCAACATAAGGTATTCGTGTAAGAAATTTGCAATGATTTAGAAGACGTGGAGGAGGGTACATGTCCTTAACCCTTAGTAAACATTGTGTATCGGTCGATGCGTAGAAAAAAATAAAGGTGATGCGGCTTGATGTTTTTACAGGAGAGTCTATAAAAGGATCCCTTGGCCTTTGTTTCGGTGCATTCCAAACCATCCAGTGCAGCGCCCAACTTGCAGAAAATCCACCACCATCTTCCTTTCTACGGTGGAGATTGAGATCTTGTTCAAGATGTCGTCCATCGAAGCTATAATGAAGAACCTATAGGAAGCTCTAGCGATGAGCGGATAATCCCCAAGTGGTTGCGGATATCGACACCCAATGAAAACTCTCTTCTGTGTTTCAATATTAATGTGTAACTTCTCTTAAAATTTCTCTTGAACTCATATTTCATGAATAAATGTGATTGCTTTATTTCTTAAAATATTTTTTCATTGAATTTTTTTGGATGGTTATTTTATCTACGAATTAAACTAATCAAATTCTCTATTTAAATTTATTCTACAAGATATTTCCATTGAGCATAGTGGATTTGATTAGGTTTTGTTTCTTGGAGAACATTAAGTAATACAACCACTTCAATAGGTAGAACAATAATCATATTAAGATCTTAATATGATATTTATATAAACTTGAGTGTTATCATGGGGATCCTTGGTGTGCCTTAAGAAATTCAATTGTGGAATATTTTTAAATGAAGAAGAGGGAAGCATCTGAGAGGTGGAATCTTGTCTGTGACCGCTATTTTAAACCAAATTTTCAAACAAGTTTATTATTTATCAATTTTTCTGAATTTTATTTTACATTTATTTCAGTTTAGTTTCATTTTATTTTCAAACATTTAATTGAATCCCCAATTTTCATTTCTTTCAAAAATAACTCAATCAATAGTGATATTATTGAAACTCACACTGCAACCTCCTCGAGAGACAACCATACAGTCACCACTATGTTGTATTCAAAAGGGGGAAATATTGATTGATATTTAGGTGACTAAAAACGTCACTATAAACTAGATCCATTTCCAGGGTGATTACTTGAGTTGATTTTAATTTTTTAGTTTTTTTATGACTCAAAAATCTCACCCAAACATGCTGCCTTTAGTCCCTAAAATATATTGAACATTTCACTCTAGGGTTAGAGCTGCCAATAATCCATCTATTGTAAGTTGTGAATCATCCACAAGTACACATATAAGAAACTATGTCCAAACCGAAATTCAAATGGTTGAATAATGAAACCTAAAGGAATTGGATTCATCCTATGAGGAAAACCAAGAGAATCCTATGGAATATCCCAAACCACAAGTGGGATTTTAAATCAAATCTAGTTTTATCCATTAGCTTCCCAAATTCAATGGGTTTTCAGGTGAACACCCACAAAACACCTCCAAGAATTCATCTACATGTGTGTCAACAAGAAACCTCATAGATTTTATTTCAATCAAATTAATATGATGTCATTTATTTTTTCTCTAGAAGGAGTTTCTAAGGATTTGTTTTCTACTCTCACTAAACCTTAATTAGAAATTGGATGGAATTAAAAATGATTTTCTTTGAAAAAAATTTCACTCATCAAGAACTACCTCCATTCGAAATAAGATTTGTGGTATTAGGAAGACATAAAGAGAAACACTGCACGAATACTAGGAATGGTTCAAACGTGACTATTTCAGCTTCCCCATCATCTAATCAGTTACCAGTTTCTCATACATATACATTTATGAAGGATTGTGTCTCACTGATAGAAACATGATTGATGCTACTATGGGAGGAGCTCTAATAGAAAAGACATCAGCTGCTTTCAGGATCACGATTGAAAACATGGCCCAAAATGATTAGAAATTTGGAACAAGATGCCTTCTCCATGTCAAATGTGCAGAATAATTCTTGACTTCTAGTCCTAAAAACAATAGCATTGCAAGCCAACTATCTGATCTTACCACCATGTTAAGGTCGATGATGCTGTCCAAAAACCCACAGACCCAACCTAAACCTGAACAAACATTCCAAATACAAGTCCACTATGGAAGTTTCTCTTTGAATGATCATTTCTGTGATGAATGTCCCTAAATTCAAGAGCCCTTCGAGGAATGCAATGCAGTTTTTCTGGGAAAAATATTACAACAAAGTCCATTTCAAAACAACTAAAATTTCAATCAAGGATGGGACAACTAGTCATATGAAAGATTTCAATATCCTGAAAAACCAAGAATCTAATTTCATGGATAGTCTTTTAATACCCAAAACAGGTATTTTAAGGAGATAGACAATGCTCATTCTAGAAGAAACTTTCATGTTTCCCCTCCCACTAAGAATTCATAGAGTAAATTTAAAGAGTTTATGAGGGAAAAATAAGTCTAAAAAAACAATAGAACATGATTAATACCTTGATGACTCAAGAGAGTCCACTTAACTCTGGTATTATTTTTATAACAAATCAAATGAGTGATGGTCTTCCCTCAAAGCCTCAAGTTAATATGAGGGATAATGGAAAGGAAAATGTGACTGTCATTGAACTTAGGAGTGGAAAAAATTGAATACCCCTAAAAATAAGAACACAAAGACTACTTCTGATACAACTGATATAAATCACACCCCTGATGAAAATGAGGAAAATTATGAAGTTGATAGAATCAAAAAGTTAAGAGAGGAAATCATGTTCAACCGAACAAAGAATGATTGGAAGAGAATGGATCACACTTATGTTTCTCCAAACTGTATATAGATTACCCCAGAAACATTCAATACTCCATTACCTTATCCGAATTATGAACCACCAGCGAAGTGAAGTGATGAAAAATATTTGGATAAGGAGGTTTTGGAAACTTTAAAGAAAGTGAAAGTCAAAATTCCATTTCTCGATGCCTTGAAACAAATTCCAAGGTATGTTAAATTTCTGAAAGACCTGTGTAACCACTAGAGTAAGTTAAAAGAAGGATAAAAAGTGAACTTAGTGAGGAATGTTTCACCCATGATTCCACAAGTCCTACCTATCATGTGTAAAGAACCAAGAACATTTACCATTCCCGATACCATTGTGAAATTCAAATTCAAGGATGTCATGCTTGATCTAGGGGCCTCTATCAATGTCATACCACATTATGTCTACTCATATCTTCATGTTGGATAATTGAAACCCTGTGGAATTATCATTTAACTTTCCAACCAAAGTACCACCAAACCTGCTGGAGTTATTGAGTATGTTCCAATTCAAGTGAGGGATATAATATTTCTTGTTGACATCTATATTTTGGATATAGAAGATGATCGGTTCAGTAGACATGCTCCCCTCATCCTGGGGAGTCCATTTCTCAAAATGGAGAAAGTGATCATCAATGTTCACAATAGAAAACTTTCAATGCAAATTGGAGGAGATGTTGTTCATTTCAACATTTTTCATTCAATGAAACACCTAGTTGCAGATCATTCATCCTCCCCAAGTGAACATGATCGATTGGATTTCCTCTGACAAGCTACCCAATTTTTCCTCTGATGAAATACCAACTGATGAGATAAGAGATGTAAATTGTTATAATACTAAATCTGATCATTAATAAGTTGAAATTGAAGACTGTGAAGAGTATTTAGATGTTGGGAATGAATATTTGAGCACTGTGGAAGATGAATTTATGGAAACCACTGAACCTATTTGTGGTATCGATGGGGAAGTTTCCTATTTTTCAGATGAAATTATACATAATATCATGGAAGGAGATCACCATGATGAACTTGGAGCTTCACTAAATAATATCACTTTTGATTAGTATCTAGTGATCAATGAAGAACCCCTGCCTGAGATAGAATTTAAACCACATCCAAAGAACCTCAAGTGTGCCTTCTTAGGTGATAATGAACAATTCCCTAAAATCAACTCAAAATATTTTTCAAAAGTGAATGAGAACCAATTATTATAAGTCCTCAAGTCCCACAAGGAATACATAATATGTAATCTTTCCGATCTAACAAGAATCTACCCCTCTATGTGTATGAATAGAATTTTTCTTGAAGAAAATGCTAAATTGATGTGACAATTTATAAAAAGATTGAACCCAAAACTATAGGAGGTTGTGAAAAATGAATTCACCACCCTATGGGCGGCTAGAATTATTTATCCCATATATGATAGTCAATGGGTAAGTCCATTCCATGTTGTTCCTATGAAAAGCAGATTTATAATTTCAATAAATGAATTAGGTGAGAATATCCCTGTGAGGATTCCATATAAATAGAGAATGTGCATTGATTATAGAAATCCCAATTTGGTTACAAGGAAAGACCACTTCCCACTACCATTCCCTGATCATATCCTAGAGAGACTATCTAGGAAACCAAATATTTTTTTCTTAATGGATTCTCTAGGTATTTCCAAGTTCACATTTCTTTAGAGGATCAAGAAAAAACCACATTTACATGCCCATTTGGAACCTTTGCGTATAAGAGGATGCCATTCTGTTTCTGTAATGCACCTGGAAAATTTCGAAGGTGCATGAGGAGCATCTTCTCTGAATATCTTGAAAAATTCATTGATGTTTTCATGTACTACTTCACTATTTGTGGCACATTATTTGAAAGTTGTTTGAATCCTTTGGCACATGATCTGAAAACATGCATTGATAAGAACTTTGTTATCAATTTTAAAAAATGTCATTTCATGGTTTTTATGGGGATTGTTCTTGGACTTGTTGTGTCACATGATGGAATTCAAGTTTATCAATCCAAAGAAGAGATCATTTCTTCATTTTTATACCAAAAAACAGTGAGAGATGTGAGATCATTTGTTGTACATACTAGTTTTTAAAGGCGATTCAGTATGGATTTTAACAAGGTCTCACTTTAATTATCACGATTTCTCTTAAAATATACCCCATTTTTATTTGATGAAAATTTTAAATATGCCTTCCATGAGCTGAAACAAAATCTAATAACCCCTCCCATTACATGCCCACCCAAATGGGACATGCCCTACAAAATCATGACTGATGCTTCTGACTATTCTCTAAAGGCAGTGTTAAGTCAATGTTTGGACAATAAATATAATGTTTTTTTCCTATGAATCAAGAAATTTAGATCAAGCCTAGTAAAACTACAAAAAAACTTAGAAGGAATTGCTGGCTATTGAATTTACTTTAGACAAGTTTAGATGCTACCTGATAGGCTCTAAGGTGATTGTTTTCACAGATCATTCGACAATCAGATTTTTTATGAGAAAGAATGATGTAAAATAGAGAATTTTGGGATAAATATTGATCTTACAAGAGTTTGATGTTGAAATAAAATACAGTAAAGGATGTGAGAACATGGTTTCTGGTCATTTGAGTATGATACCATCTATGGTAAATGAAAACATTAGATCTGTCTGCCAATCAAAGAAACTTTTCCTGACGAGGATCTGTTTTCCTTTCAAAGTGAAAGAACATGTTTTTCAAATGTTGTGAACTATTTGTCTTCCAATGTATTTCTCCAATGTTTTTCCATGAAAAAAATTTATAAATTAGTGATTGATTCAATGAAATACATTTGGGATGATACTTACATGTTTCACATTGGTAGTGATCAAATGATCTAGAGATGCATTCCAAATTCATAATTTCTATAGATCATACAATTTTGTCGCATTCTCTGCTGTGGAGGAAACTTTGGCTCACAAATAATAGAAATAAAAGTGCATGATTCTTGTTTATATAGGCCCACTATCTTCAGAGATGATTTTGAATTTTGTATAATCTATAAAAACTTTAAATTACAAGGAATCATATCTTAAGGGAATGAGATTCCACAAAAAAAAACTTTTGTTTGTGATGTATTTGTTGATTGGGTAATAGATTCAATTGGAACTTTTTCCAATTAATTTGGATATATTTACATATTTCTGGCTATTGATTATGTATCCAAGTGGGTAAAAGCTATTCCCACAAGAACTGATGATTCCAAAATTCTGTCCCAATTTGTGAAGGCAAATTTGTTTTCATGATATGGATTCCCAAAGTTTCTGATTATAGATCAAGGTACCCATTTATTCAATAAGACATTGGATACTATTTTGAAGAAATATGGATTTCATTATAGGGTTTCTACACCCTATCATCTACAAAAAAATGGAGTACCTATGTTATCCAATAGGGAGATCAAAAATATTATAGAAAAAAAGTATACCCGTATAGAAAGGAATGGAGCTTGAGATGTGGTGATACTCTATGGGCCTACATGACTTCCTTCAAAACCCCAATTGGCATGTCACCATTTATATGGGTCAATATAAAAGCTTTTCACCTACTAGTTGAGTTATAACACAAATATTTTTTTCCTGTCAAAACATTTAACATGAATCTATTTTCTGTTGGAAAAGGAAGAACATTTTGTTTGCAGGACCTTGAGGAGATAAGAAACAATGCAAATGAAAACACTCATTTTTACAAATAAAGAACAAAATAATTTCATGATAGGATGATTCTTAACAAAAACATCAATAATGTAGACAAAGCCTTTTAGTTCAATGAACTATTGAAGATGTTCCCAGGTAAATATCGTTCTAAATGGTTTGGTCCATTCATTTTTACACATTTTTTTCTTTTTGGAAGTATAAAGATTAAATAACCATAAAAGGGACATCATTCATAGTAAATGAGAATAGGTTGAAGTTGTTTAGAGAGAACATTCCAGATCCTCCAGGGGAGAAGAATAAACTTCACGATGTGGAATACAATTGATTCCAGGTTGTGTATTTCCTTCTCACATATTGTTTTATGTCAATAATTTCTTGAATTTTAAATATCATATAAACTTCATCACAATGAGAAAATTTCATAGAATAAGTGTGTGGGGGGGGGTACAATGATGGGTAAACTAGGATTTAGAGCTTTCCTTTAATAATTATGTTTTCAAATTTTCTTTCCATTTTTGAAATTTAATGCATTTTCTTTTCAAAATTTTTGTGTGATAAAAATGATTAAATCATGCTAATGAGTGAACCAGTTGAACATCTGAAACTGAACATAAATGAATGATGAAAAAGAAATTTTTTCAAGTTCAAAAATTAGGAAAATTCTTAAAGAGACCTCTAATTTCTTAATCTCATGCCTCATATCACTATCTTTGAAATCCCATTCTTGTGAGGTGTCTGAACCTATTTTGACATCTTACTCACATTCACCTAATTTCTTGAGAGAACCAATCCATGATTGTTTGAACCATAAAATTATTTTTTATGTTGAAAATTGAGGGTCGAGATACTTGTGATTAAAATGTTTGAGTAATATATTTTAAAATTAAAGCCACCTAATTTCATGATTATCCTTTTTATTTGGGCCTACCATGCACATATGATCTTTCGTGAGCCCTTAGTAGACATATAAAACCTATTATCTTAGTCATATTAGAAGACATATTTCCCTTTATAACATGATCTAGAAGTATAAATGAATGATCTAGTTAAACTTAAGTGTGGGGGTGTTGACTCGTGATGTGCTACCTCATTTTGAGTTTCTTTAGGTGGAGAATATTTTTATGCTGGAACATAATTTGCTGAGATCTGTTTCTATCTGGAGCTCTCAAATAAAAAGGAGCTATACATATATAGATCTCTCAATGAAATGAAGTTGTCCCCTATCTAGAGCTTTCAATAAAAAGAGGAGAAAAAGAAAAAAATAGAATATTTTCTATTGAAATATTGATTAAATGGTATTGAAAAGAGATAAGTGGAGATTGTTTTCTTTAGAAAAGAATACAGAGGAGACTATACTTGAGTGAAAATTAGAATCATGCATTTTTGCTTCAAGTAGAGCCAAACCCTTCTTATTCATCCTTATAATTTTTCACATTTGAAACCGACCAACCCTAAACCACAAAAAAACCATGTATAGTTCTTGGCTCACATTGGGTGGAGATGTGGGAATTTATCAGGCCTATGATAATTCTTGCATGAGTTGGATGAGAAAAGCCTTGTTGAAATATCATATTCTTGTGTGAGAGAAACTTAATGTGAGGTAAGTGCGTTATGTTCAAGGGAGAGGAAAAGAAGTAGAAATAGATTGAATGATCTGAATTGAGAATTTGAAATATTTGATTTTAATGAGGCAGTATATCTTTTTAATTCCTTGTGATAAATTGGAAAACTTCATTGGTATGTGTTTTGAATATGAAAATTACTAATCACTTATCCTGGAGTGCTAGTGCTATGTGTGGGGGAGCGATGAATCTAAAATTCTCACATATTTTATTCTATAATTAAATTTTTTTAACCCCAAAAATTTTACATTTCATGTGAAATTGAATCATTTTTAGAATTATGAAATGTTTTGAGCTTAATTGTGAAAATGCAGTAATTCTGGATTCATAAATCTTTTCAATTGTCTTATGTATTCCAATATTTTCGATAAAGGACATTGTATTTTGGAACAGAGAAGAGGAGCTATAAAACTAAAGAATAACGCCCATAAGTCGTGTACCCCAAGTACACTTCGTGGAATTTTCAAAAATAATTTTCCACGCAGGACATGTTGTGACTTCAGAACACACCATCACAAGCAAGAAGAAATCATGCACTCTCAGTACATGTCAAGTAGTTGGTCAACCAGCGAAAATGGCATACACGATTCACAAGAGAAATTTGCACAGACTCAGAAGATGCCGAGGTGGGTGCACATCATGAACCCTCAATACTCGTCATGTACAAGTTGATGCACAGAAAAAATAAAGGTGACACTGCCTGATGTTTTGATGATAATGCTTATAAAAGTCACCCTTGGCTTTTGTTTTAGGGCATACCAAACTAGCCAATTCCATTCCCAACCACGAGATGATCCACCACCATCTTCCTTTCTATGGTGGAGATTGGGATCTTGACCAAGATGCCTTCCATCGAAGCTATTATGAATAACATGGAGGAAGCTCCAGTGATGATTAGCTAATCCCCACATGGTTGTAGACAATGAAACCCAACAAACACTCTCTTCTGAGTTTCGATCTTAATGTGCAATTTCTCTTTGAATTTCTCTTGAATTCATATTTCCTGAATAAATGTGAGTGCTTTATTTCATAAAATATTTTTTCAATGAATATGTTTGGATGGTTATTTCGTCTATGAATTAAATAAATGAAAAATTATATTTAAACTTCTTCCTCAAGATATTTCCATTTAGAATTGTTGTTTCAATTATGTTTTTTTTCTTGGAGATCTTCAAGTAATAAAATCACTTCAATAGGTTGGAAAAATATTGTATTAAGATTTTATATGATATCTATATAAATTTGATTGTTCTCCTATGGATCCTTTGGGTGTATTTAGACATTAAATTGTGAAATATTTTTAAATGAGGAAGAGGGGAGAGTCTGGGAGGTGGAAATTTATCTCTGACAACTGTTTGAAATCTGATTTTCAAACTACTTAATTTTTCATTAATTTTTCTATCTTTCACTTCAAATTTCTTTCAGTTTAGTTTCATTAAATTTTCAAACTATTAATAGAATCCCCCATTTTAATTTATTTCAAAAATAACTCAAATAATATTGACATTATTGAAACTCACAGTACAATCTCCTTGAGAGACAACCCTGCGATTTCCACAGTGCTGCATTCAAAAGGGGGAAATATTGATTGAGGTTTTGGCGACTAAAACCCTCACTATCAACTGGCATTGTGCACAAAAAGGTTTTCCTGAGTTGATTTTATTTTTTTAGTTTATGTATCACCTGAATCTATGACCCAAACGTGATACCTTTAGACACTAAAATAGATCAAACTTTTCACTATAGGGATAGAGCTTCCAATAATCCCTCTATTGCAAGTTGTGAATCATCCACTAGTATAACTATTAGGAACTCTGTTGAAACAGAAATCCCAATGGATAAATACTGAAACCTAAAGGAATTGGATTCATCATATAATGAAAACCCAGATAATTATGTGGAATATCCAAAATCACCTACAAGATCTGAAATCAAATACAGTTTCATCCACCACCTTTCAAAATTCAGTGGGTTACCTAGTGAAGACCCAAAAAACACCTCCAAGAATTTAGTTTCATATGTGTCACTGAGAATCCTACTGGAGTCGATGACAATCAAATGAAGCTATGACCATTTTCTTTTTCTATAGAAGAAGTTTCTAAGGAATGGTTTTTCTATTGTCAGTCAACCTTGATTAGAAATTAGCATGAATTAAAAAATATTTTCCATGAAAAAAATTTCCCTGCATCAAGAAAAGCCTCCATTCAAAAGAAGGTTTTTGGAATTGGGCATACTCAAGGAGAAACACTGCATTAATACATGGAAAGATTCAAATGTATTTTTTTTCTGCCCCATCATCAAATCAGTGGCCATCTTCACATTCAAATTTTTTATTAAGGATTGTTTCTCACTGATAGAATCAAGATTTATGCTTCCATGAGAGGAGATATGGTAGAAAAGAAACAAAATGTTCCCAGGATATTGATTGAAAAGATCTCCCAAAATGATAAAAAATTTGGAACAAGAGGCCTTTTCCATGTCAAAGTTGCACAGGAATTCCTGACTGCTAGTTCTGAAAACAACACCATTGTAAGTCAACTGTCTGATCATACCACCATAGCGAGGTCAATGATGTTGTCCCACAACACATTGACTAGACCAACACCAGAAGAAACATTCCAAATGAAAGTCCAATATGGAATTTTTTCTTCTATGATATATTTCAATGATCAATTCCCCCAAATGCAAGAGCCCTCGGTGGACTGCGATGCAATTTTTTTTGGAAGACCATTTCAACAAATTCTATTTCAAAAAAACCAAAATTTCAATCAAGGTTGGAAAACCAGTAATGTGAAAGATTTCGACATCCTGAACAAAAATAAACTTTTTTCAAGGAAAATATATTAATTCCCAACTAAGGTATTTTAATGAGCAAGCCAATGATCAATCTGGAAGAAACATTCAACCTGCCCCTCCCACTCAGAATTTAGTGGGTAAACTTGAAGAGTTTATGATGGAACAAAAATCAGTATCAAAACAACAACATAATATGATTAATACCTTGGTGACTCATGTGGGTCAAATCGCCTATGGTCTTAGTTGTATAACAAATCAAATTAGTGGTGGTATTCTGTCACATCCTCATGTGTATCTGAGGGATAATGGAAAGGAAAATGTGAGTTCCATTGAACATAGGAGTGGAAAAAAATTGAATACCCCTAAAACTAAAAACACCTATCCTGCTAGTGATACTAATGATAAAAATCCCACCCCTGATGAAAATGATGAAAAATATGAAGTTGATATAAACACTTATTCAAGAGATGAAATCATATTTAAATGAACAAAGAATGATTGGAATTGGATTTCTGTTCCATTTTTTTAAAAAACCATGTACAAATTACCCTAGAAACATTCAACCTTTATTACCTTATCTAATGTGGAAACCACAAGTGAAGTCAAGTGTAGAAATTTAATTAGACAATGAGGTTTTGGAATCTTTCAAGAAAGTTCAAGTTAACATTCCATTTCTTGATGAAGTGATTCAAATTACAAGGTATGATAAATTTCCAAAAAAATGTGTACCCAAAAGAAGATGTTAAAAGGAGGAGAAAAAGTAAACTTAGGGAGGAATGTTACATCCATGATTTAAAATGGCTTGCATATCATGTGTAATGAACCAAAAACATTTACCATTACCTGTACCATTGGGAAATTTGAATTCAAGGATGTCAGGCTTGATCTATGGGCCTCCATCAATGTCATGCCACATTCTGTCAATTCATCACTTCTGGTTGAAGACATGAAACCATCTAGAATTATCATTCAACTTTCCAACTAAAGGACCAAAAAACCTACTAAAGTAATAGAGTATGTTCTCATTCAAGTGAGTGACATTATTTTTCCTATTTATTTCTATGTTTTGGATATGGAAGATGATTGGTTCAACACACATTCTCAGCTCAGTGTATGGAGACCATTTATGAAAATGACCAAAGCGATTATCAATGTTCACAAGGGAACACTTTCACTGGAATTTTGAGGACATGTTGTTCATTTAAACATTTTTATTCAATGAAACACCTAGTTGATGATCATTTATACCCCCCCCAAGTAAACATGATCGACTGGTTTTACTCCAACATGCTACCTGATTTTTCCTATGATTAAATACCAACTGAAGAGGTAAAATATATAAATTTTTATAATACTGAATCCAATCAAGAATAAGTAAAAATTAAATACTGTGAAGAGTCATGGGATTTTGAGAAGGAATATCTAAGCATTGAGAAAAAAGAATTTATGGAAGCCACTTAACATGTTAGTGGAATCCCTAAAGAAGATTCCAATTTTTCACATGAAATTATTCCTGAGATCATGGAAGGAGATCTCCATGAAGAACTTGGAGATTCACTGATAAATCTCATTTCTAATCGGTGTCCTGTGACTAATGAAGAACCCCCACCTGAGTTAGAATTGAATCCAATTTTGGAGAACCTCAAGTATTCCTTCTTAGGTGATAATGAAAGATTCCCTATAATCATATCAAATGATTAGTGAAAAGTACATGAGAACTAATTTTTGGAAGTACTCAAGTACCATAAGGAGTCCATAGTATGGAATATCTCTGAACTAATAGTATTCAACCCCTATTTGTGAATGCATATAATTTTTCTAGAATGGAATTTCTAAATCGGTGATACATTTTTAAAAAAGAATGAACCTAGCACTTCTGGAGGTTGTGAAAAAGGAATTCACAAGCCTACTGGCTGCTGGATGTATTTATCCCATATCTGATAGTAAATGGTTAATTCAAGTCCATGTTGTTCCTACATATAGTGGCTTTACAATTTCAAGAAATGAATTTGGTGAGCTTGTCCCAGTGAGGATTACAAATTAATGGAGAACGTGCATTTATTACATAAATATCAATTTGGTTACAAGGAAAGACCACTTCTCAATTCCAATCCTTGATCAAGTCTTAGAGAGACTATCACGTAAAACCCACAATTTTTTTCTTGATGGATTCTATGGGTATTTCCAATTTCACATTTCACTAGATAATTAAGAGAAAACCACATTCGCATTCCCCTTTGGAAACTTTGCATACAGGAGGATGCCATTCAGTTTGTGTAATTCACCTATATCATTTCAAAGGTTTATGATGAGAATATTCCCTAAATATCTTGAAACATTGATGGAAGTTTTTATGGATGACTTCACAATCTGTGACTCATCATTTGAAAGTTGTTTGAAAAGTTTGGATCATGTTCTAAAAACACGAATTGACAAGAACATTGTTCTCAATTATGAAAAATTACATTTCATGGTCTGTAAGGGGATTGTTCTTGGACATGTTGTGTCACTCGATGGAATCCAAGTTGATTAATCCAATGTTGAGACCATTTATTTATTTCCATACCCAAAAAAATTGAGATATGTGAGATCCTTCCTTGGACATGATGGTTTTTACTGGAGATTCATTAAGGATTTTAGCAAGGTCCCACATCCATTTCCAAGATTTCTCCAAAAAAAATTCCCCACTTGTCTTTGATGAAAATTATAAATGGGCCTTCTTTGAGCTGAAACAAAATCTAATAACCCCTCCCATTGTTCAGCCAACTAAATGGTACCTGCCCTTCAAGATCATGAATGATGCTTCTAGATATTATCTAGGGGAAGTGTTAAGTCAAAGTTTGGACAAGAAATATCATATTATTTCTTATTTATCAAGAACTATATATCAGGAACAATCAAACTACAAGAAAATTGAGAAGAAAATGTTGGCTATTGTCTTTGATTTGAATAAGTTTACATTCCACCTATAGGGATTTAAGGTGATCGTTTTCAATGATCATTCTGCAATCAAATTTTTGATGAGGAACCATGATGAAAAACAGAGAATTTTGAGATAGATAAGGCTCTTACAAGTGTTTTATTTTAAAATAAAAGACATTAAAGGATGTGAGAACCTAGTTGTTGATAATTTGAGTAGGATACAATCTATATTAAATAAAAAACTTCATATTTGTCAACCAATCATAGAAACATTTTTAGGTTTGGATTTGTTTTATTTTCAAATGTGAAAGACCATGGTTTACTAATCTTTTGAACAATTTTGCTTCTGATGTACATCCCCACAGGTTTTCCAAGCAATAAATTGATAAATTAGTGAGTCATTTAATGAAAAACATTTGGGATGATCCTTGTAGCACATTGGTAGTGATCAAATGATCTAGAGATGAATTCCAAATTCAAAATTTCAATCCATCTTACGTTTTGGTCACATTCTATGATGTGGATGACATTTCGGCACATAAAGAACATAAAAAAGTGATCTATTCTGGTTTATAATGGCCCAATATCTTCAAAGATGCTTTTGAATTCTATAGAACCTATAAAAACTATCAATTCCAAGGAAACATTTCCAAACAAGATGAGATTCCACAAAAGCCACTGTTGTTTTGTGATGTATTTGATGTGTAGGGAATGGATTTCATTAGACTGTTTCCCAATTAATTTGTATATCTTTACATATTTATGGTTGTTGATTATATTTCCATGTGGGTAGAAGATATTCCTATAAGAACCGATGATTCCAAAATTATGTCCAAATTTGTGAATGGAATTTCTTTTCAAGGTTTTGATTTAAAAAGTTTTTATTATAGATCAAGGTACCAATTTTTTAAATATGATTTTGGAAACTATTTTGAAGAAATATGAAGTTCATTATAGGGTATCTACACCCTATCATACACAAATAAATGGAATAGATGAGTTATCCAACAGGGAGATTGAAAATATTATAGAAAAAACTATGAATCCAAACAGAAAGGACTGAAGTTTGAGATTTGATGATGCTCTATGAGACTACAAGACTACCTTCAAAACTGGAATTGGCATTTCACCATTACAATTGGTCGATGGAAAATATTGTCACCTACAAGTTGAGTTAGAAACTTTTTTGGGCTATCAAAACATTTAACATGAATCTGTTTTCTACTGGAAGAGAAAGAAGAATATATTTGCAGAAGCTAGAGGAGATAAAAAACAATGCATATGAAAACTATCGTTTGTGCAAAGAACAAACAAAATAATTTCATAACGGGATGATTCTCAATAAAAACATCAAGGATTGATATAATGTCTTGCAATTCAATGCCAGATTGAATCTATTCCAAGGTAAATTTCATTCCAAATGGTATGGCCCATTCATTGTTACTCATGTTTTTCCTTTCTGTGCTATATAGATAAAAGAACAAGATAAAGGGAATCCATTCACAATAAATGGGAATAGGTTGAATTTATTTTGAGAGAATTTTCAAGATCCCCATGGGGAAGAGATTCAACTTCACTATGTGGAATAAAATTGATGCCAAATTATGTATTTCCTTCTCACTTATTTTTGTTATGTCCACAATTTCTTGAATTTTAATTATCAAACAAACTACTGCACAATGAGGATATTTTATAGAATAAGTTTAGGGGGACGTAAAATGATGGGTATATTAGGATTGTGTTCTTTCCTTTAATTTTTTTGTTTTCAACGTTTCTTTCCATTTTTCAAAATTAATGCATTTATTTTAATTTTTCTTGTTTTAAAAAAAGGTTTTTTAAATTACATGAAATAAATTTTGAAACTCATGATAATGAGTTGTCCAATTGATCCTTTGAAACTAAACATAAATGAATACTGAAAATGAAATTTTTTAATGTTAAAAAATTTGGAAAATTCTTAAAATAACCTCCAATTTTTGAATCTCATGACACATATCACTATCTTTGAAATCCCATTCCTGTGAGGCCTCTCAACCTATTTTGACAACTTCTTCACATTCAACTATTTTCATGAGAGAACTGATCCATGCTTGTTTGAAATAGAACATGATCTATTTATATTAACAATTTAGTGCCGGGATACATGTGATTAAAATGATTGAGGCCTATGTTTGGAATTTGAAGACCCCCATTCTCTTGATTATCAATTTTATTTTGGCATGTCTTGCACATTTGATCTTTCTTGGGCTCTTAGTATCCATGTACAATCTATTAGGTTATCCATGTTACATTCCATATTTCCATTTCCAACTTGATCTGGAAGTATAAATTCATGATCTAGTTGAACTTAAGTGTGGGGGGAGATGACTCGTGATGTGATACCTCATTTTGAGTTGCTTTGGATGGAGATAATTTTTCTGCTAGAACATATTTTGAGGACAGTTGTTACCATCTAGATCTATCAAATGAAATATATCTATTTCCTATTGGGAGCTCTCAATGAAAGGAAGTTGTACCCTATCTGGATATTACAAAAAAAGTAGAGAAAAAGAAAAATTGGAAAAAGAAAAAAAGAGACATATCTGCTACTGAGATATTTATGGAATGGGATGGAAAAGAGATAAGCAGAGCTGATATTTTTCAGATGAGAATACATAGGAGACCATATATGGGGGAAAATTAGAATCATGCATTTTTACTTCAAAAATATTCAAACCCTCCTTATTTAGCCTCATACTTTTTCACATTTGACACCTACCAACCCCAAACCATAGAAAAACCTTGTACAGACCTCAGGATAATCATATGTTCTTATCTCACATTAGGTGGAAATGTGGAAATTTATCAAGCCTATGGTAATTATTGGAGTGTGTTGGATGATAAAATCCTTTTTGAAAATCCATATTTGTGTGAGAGAGAAAATTAATGTGAGGTAAGTGCATTATGTGCATGGGAGGAGAAAAGAATTGGAAATGGATTGAATGATCATAATTGATAATTTAAGTTATTAATTATTAATGAGGCATGATATATTTTTTATAATTTGTTATAAATTGGAAAACACCATTGGTATGTGTCTTGAATTTAACTATTTAATACTCACTTTTCTATTCGTCTAAGTTCTATGTGTGGGGGAGTGATGAAGATAAGATTATCATATATTTTATTCTATAATTAAATGTTTTAACCCCACCAATTTGTCATTTCATGTAAAATTGCATCGTTTTTACAATAATAAAACGTTTTGAGATTAATTGTGAAAATGCAGTAATTCTAGATTCTTAATTATTTTCAATTGTCTTATGTATTCCAGGATTGCAGGTAAAGGACAATGGATTTTGGATAAGAGACGTGGAGCTGGAAAACTAAAGCAGAACAACTGCACATCATGTAACCCAAGTACACGTCATGACCTTTTCAACAAACTATTTCCATGTAGGACATGTTGTGACTTCAGAACACACTTTCAAGAGGAATCACAAATCATGTACTCTTAGTACACATAATTTAGTTAGTCAGCCAGTCAAACCGGAGTACAAGTTTTGTGTGAGAAATATTCACAAATCTAGAAGATGTGGAGTAGCATACACATCGTGAATCCTCAGTACACATTGTGTACCAGTTGATGCATGAAAACTAATAAAGGCTATGTGACC
This sequence comes from Viscum album, assembly GCA_963277665.1. NCBI lineage: Eukaryota > Viridiplantae > Streptophyta > Magnoliopsida > Santalales > Viscaceae > Viscum > Viscum album. Next base: position 181,830 of record CAUJRU010000401.1, on the reverse strand, counting down.
TTAAGTTTTGATAGGAGTGCATATAAAGGGCACCCCTTGGCCACTGTTTTTGGGCATTCCGAACTAGCCAGTGATACACCCAACAACCAGACGATCCACCATCATCTTCTATTTCATAGTAAAGATTGATATCTTGATCAAGATGTTGTCCATCGAATCTATAAAAGTTTTAATTGGTTCACCACTTAGTGCTAGTCTAAGGAGAATAAACGAACAATGTGCTGATCATACCTAATTCCACTAATCTCCACTTGTTATGGAATACAAAAGTTCAGACACTGTCACTCTGTACCGAGAACACTGCCATTAAAATATTTTAAGGATAACATAATGCATCCTTCAGAACACTTCCATTGAATACCCCTAGCTCACTACATTGGGTGATGTTTTACTCAGTTTATTGACGTAAATGTTACTTCAATTGATTTGAATTTATTTCTTTGTCCCTAACTTGCACGAGACTCCACATTCACCATAGAACTGATTTGATCCACTATGAAATCACTATTCACTTAAACCTGATGTTCAAAATTACTATTCACTATGCTCCTTCACAAAGCTCAATACCTTCACGAAGAAAACCGTCTTCATGAAAAAAATGCTTCGTGATGGTCACTGAGTCATTGGGGAATACCCAGTAACTAGGAAGAAACCACTACATAGAAGCACTGGCATCAGCCAAGACATAACTAGTGTCTTCATTTCTCAAGCTCTCATAGAAAACCAGATTCATGAAGCACCCAAACATCATGAATTCAGAGTGATTCTAAATTTTTGATGATTATATTCAAGTTAAATAAAGTGGATATAGTCACCTATTTATTGGCATAGAACATCAGGAATCTCTCATTCCTCCAGTGCATTTTTCATGTACCCTAAAAAACATCTTCATGAAGGTCTTCCATTCATGAAGTTCTAGTGATATTTTTTATAGTCAGAGAGATTACCATCGACTAATAGTGAATTAATTATTCTCCACTTCTCATATATGTAGAGAACACTGGCAACACATCATGCACGCGCAAATATCAATCTTTTCAAAACCTAGTCTTCATGAAACCCTTGCCTTTACCATATTTATGAAGTGTTTTTTTAGAAAACAACCTTTCAGGATTCTAGACTCTTCCTCCAGATTTTGAGCCTAAAAATTAGGAAAATAGTGGAAAATGATGCCAAATGTAATACTATAGTCATCTTATATAGTGAAATCACTTTCCCTAAAACTCCAGGATTAGACAAGTGTGGATTGATAATAATCACAAACCAGAATCCATTTACAGCAAAGAACAACCATTGTTATATCATTATAAACTTTTGTCTTGGCCATTTTTTATTCTCCATAAGATCCATTACACATACTAGGAAAGTGTGATGAAGTATTGGTGAGGGAAATAGCGTGATGTATCTATGATTTATGTGGGGTTATTCTATATTTTAATACATACGTGAATTATTTTATAGTTAGTGGACATTATTAGTCATGTTTTGTATGGGGTGATGTAATTTATATATGATATGTACTTTAATTACCCATTCATTTTCTATTAGTTATTCTTTATCCTATACCTTTGTTTCCTTTTTTATTTTGATGAATAATATAGAAAAGAAATTTATAGGATGCTGTTAATGGTTATATTATGATTTTTTTTTGATTTTTCATCTTAAAACTATAGTTTTTGTTATTTGATAGATGATTACACACTTTGTAATGGGAGTACACACAATATAATGGATATTGGGAAAAATCCATGAACTAGATACACAACCGGAGAGGTTTAAATTATTTATAAATGGTTCACATCATGAAATAATAATTATCACATTTATACTAAAAAATGTGACTAGTTTTTCATTATATAAATGATTTGTGGATTTCTCAATTTTTAAGGGGATTACAATCAATTTAAAACTAGAAAAATGATATTTTTACGGTGGTTCTAGAGAGGGTTCTTATTTTATTTGTGTATGATTAAATTCTTTCAACCTATTGGCTCTTCCTTAGTGATTTTTAGTGATTCCTTCCCTTTTAAGATGATTAGTTTATCAATTGATCACATTTTCTATTGGATTGCTTCTCTTTGGGTACATAATACTTATTTTTTTATTTATATTTTCTTATGTTTTCTATTTTGGAAACATTTTTTTTTTCAGATTTGTGTTTAGGCAGCTTTTTTCTATTGTTCCTTTCCAATTTATCGGCATGCCTTGTATTTCAAATGTCATTCTCTTGGTTTTCGGTCAATATTATCAAAAGAAGATATGTTTCTACAGTGTTGAGGTTTGTCTTTCTATAAAATAGGTTACTTTTATTCATTTCATGTTTTTATTGATAAATTCATTGGTATTTTTCATTTAATAGAAGTGATATGTGGTTTCAAATGTTATGTTGTAAAAGAAAATGTTTTTCAAAATTGGGTTTTTTCATTGAAAACACATTTACATGATTTGGGAATGGATTTTTATAATATGAAATGGATTCAATTGGATTGGAAAACGTTTTTTAAAGTTGTGGGAATATTTTAGAAAATAATTTTGAAAATTTGACATTGGGAACCTTTGGTGTATTAAGAAAGAGACAAAGGTATACTTAGTGGGTGTTTGGACCCATTTGTAGATATCTTTTTGTGATACTGACTGATAGGACTTGATATTGGTTGGATAAAATATTATGGTTGTTTATAATTTTTACTTTCAAGTACATTGTGTCCCATAAAATAGATCCCAAATGTGAGGTGGTTTTTCAATTATGGTTATTTATCCCATGACCGTTTTATTATGGATTGTTTCTTAGAATTTTTTATATTGGGTTGCATCACATAACTTCACAAGATTGTTTATTCCATGGATATATATTTACCTATTTACCTATATATATATATATATATGGATTTTAATTCCAATTTTATCACTTCTATTTGTCATATTTTTGGTTTTTGAATATGAAATTATTTTATGATAAATAAGGGGAAAATGATTTAAAACTACAAATAATTTCTGATTTTTTTGTAAAACTGTTCTGTTTTAAAATATAGAATTGTTGAATTCATTATATAGGGCCTATTATTAAAACTATGGTTGTATCTTAATGGGATTTTTCTAACAACCTACTTGTGAATTTTGGAATTTTTAGATTTGGTACTATAGGATTCAGGTATTGGGAAGAGCATATTGTTGCATCTTGGCTTCTCTTGTTGCTGCTACTTTCAGTTCAAGTTTGTCTATCGGTGGCTGTTGGTCATGTGGGGATTTGACTTACATTCTGATTTGTCCTATTTTGTCTTGGATTGTGTTAATTTGTGCTATCTCTTTTGATTCCTCTTTTTTACATGGATTTTATATCTTTTTTATTATATTCAATAATGGGTTTTGTCCTATTTGTCCTATATTACATGACGTGCTGGTATGGGTGGCTTATCTAGTTGATCCAGGATAGTTCGTTACAATTTGGTTTCAAAGGGATGATCATCATGATGTGTGTTAACACTGGTTGAGTTTTCTTCTATTTCTTAGGTAGAAATGAGTGGGAATAGTCATAATTTAGATAGAAAGTGCGGAAAAGGGTCTTGGTTATCTCACTTATGTGACTAAAAATGAGTTACCTTGGGTGGTCAGGGACATTTACAATGTTTGAAACTTGGATTTTTTGGTCATTTGAATAATATTTATGGAATGTATTTAAATATCTATGTTTCTTTTTTATGTATGGACTTTTTTGTTTTCTTTTGATTGTTAATGTTTTAATTATTTTATATGAATACCTTAATTTTTTTATGATTTTGGAATTTCCTCACATTTGATTGGTTTTTAAATTTTGTTGAATAATGAATTCAAAAAGAGATCTTCAAAATTTGAGGGAGGAATCTATGATATAGGTTCCATTGTTAAACCCTCTAGTGGACCCTACATTGGTAGAAGATTTTATCCACACTATTTAGACTATGCATCAAGTGGGTTTTGGGAACCCTTGTCACATTGTCGATCTGGGATCTAAAAATACTAAGAAATATCCACCCATGTTTTGGGGTAAAAAAGGAACCCCATAATCTGAGGAGTGAATTGAAAGTATAGAGAGGGTCTTCAACTTCTTAAATATTCTTAAATACTCGAAGGGATGTTTTTTCGTGTATGTGATTCGAGTACCGAGAAGATATGATGGGCCTCTATTGTGAATGCTAGGTTGCATAATGATCTTACCTGAGTTTCCTTTAAGAAAATCGTTAACCAATTGTTTACCCCGATACCTATCATGTGGTGAAGACCCAAGAGTTTCTTATAATAGAGCAAGGGGAGCATACCATTATTGAGTATTCTATCCATTTTTATGAGTTGGTGCATCTGGAATAAGAGTTCTTCACTAATGAGTGCCTAAAGTCTCAGAATATTGTGTTAGGATGAGGCCTGATATTTGGTCTATGTTTATACTCATGTGCCTTCTGACCTTTTCAGAGGTAGTTGATGAGAAAAATATGGATAAGGTATACATAGATGGTAAAACATGTTTGGGTGTATCTTTAGTTGGTTCAGTGTTTAGCTACGGTGTGTCTTCTAGACATAAGAGGAAGAGTAAGAGTGGTCGGTTTTATTTAGGAACCATTTTAGGGGCTTCAATAGGGTAGTAGTAGGTTGTTTATCACAAGTGTAGGACGTATGGTAATACACAACCTAAGAGTATAGAGGATCCTGGGACTTTTCATCTTTGCGGATGATCTATCCATCTACAACATTTTTATTAAAAGATATCCCATGGAAGTAGGGAAATATCCACCCTCACCAAGGGTTAAAAGGTTTATAATAATGCTTCCAATGGTGGTGGGTCTAATCCTTAGGAAAAGGGATATTTTTCATGTGGCTAAGATTGAATGGGTTTTTGTAGTAAGGAATGCACCATGGTAATCTAATGTTTGTCCTTATATGGTTAGAGGTATAGTTTTTATTTCCTATTCTTTGGTTCTAGATTTGTTTGAAACAAGTGCTACTAATTCTTTTATATAATTAATGTTAGTTGAAATGATGGGCTGGCGTTTAGTGGTAATGTCATAATTTTTTGATCATTCCATGCCTTTGGGAAAGAGGTATGATGAAGGTTTTCGATGTTCCATATGTCAGGTGATGATATGTGACTTTCAGGTGGAGTGGGAATTTTTAATGATTGATCTCGAAATCATTGACTTGATTATCGAAAAGGATTTTATGACCAGTGTTATGGCCTAGATAGACTATTATCACTATTGGGATTAATTCCTTCCTATTTATGGGGTCACTAATGTTTTCTAGGGTGAGTGGGAATCTATATTAGGATGGTTAGGGAATGTTTTTCCTTATGCTAGGGGAATCTCGTTCCCCTTTTCAGAGAGTTTTCATGACTCAGTTGACCCTTGTTTAGGTGGTCAACTTTCTATGGTTGTGTGTGAGTACCCTGAAGTCTCTTTAGATTATTTTTATGGTTTTCCACCATAGATAGAGGTAGAGTTTACTATAGAATTCTCCATGGTTTGACACCCATTTCTATGCCATCATACTGTATGGAACCTACATATTTGGTGGAACATAAGCTAGAACTTAAAGACCCAGAGGCTAAAGGATTTATTATTTATAGCATGTCACATTGGGATTCTCCTGTCCACTTTTCTAAGAAGGAATACAGGAGAATTATAATTTTTATTGGTTATCGAAAGTTTAACCAGGTTATTGTTAAGAAAAAATAAAATTTTCCAAGTATTTATGATCTCTTTGATTAGATTGGAGTGTATATTTGGTTTTGTAAGATTGAAATGTGTTTAGGGTATCCCTAGTTGAGATTTTGAGAAGTGTATATATGTAATAAATATTTTAGAAGTAAATATGGGCATTTAGAGTTATTTGTTAGGCCATTCAGTATTAATTGTAACGACCCAAACTTTTTGAGTAGTATATTAACTTACTCCTAATAATTTAATAGAGATGTTAAATGGTTAATGCAGAAAGAGGAGTTGATGGCTTCATCCAGTAGACTCAAACCTTTTGAAGCCCACTTATCAGAGCTTGGGAAGGAGGTGGCATCTTTGGGCTTCACTTTGGACCAATCCCAAGCCGAACTCCAGCGTGTCAAGCTTGAACGGAAACGCCTACGGGAGAAGTTCAAGTTAGTAGAGATTACTACTAGGGCAATGTTATCTGAGACTCCCTCAGATTCTCTCACCATAGCACACCTTACACTTAGGTCATATGCTGGTGTTATAAGGGGATATGTGACGATACCCTAGCTTCTTTGTGTAATCATTTGGGATGAATAAATTGAGATTTCTTCTTTTAGTGAAGTTTGTGAAATTTCAAATGTCCGGATAATTTTAGGATGTATTTATTGATGAAATTTGAAAAAAATGATATTTTAAAATATTTATGTAAACCTTAAATAATTAATGATGTGTAATGATTTTCAAAAAAAGGTCTTATGCAAAAGTGTTCAGTAAGGAATTTGGAGTCTAATATGATCAACTTAATTTTTGATGAATAGTAAATTATGAATAGTGATTTTACGCTTAGGATTAGTAATGTGACCAAATGGATTAGTAATTTCACTCAAAGAACGTTTTAATATAATTTAGACACCTAGATTAGGTAATGTGATTAAATAAAATGGGTAAATAACGGTTTCATAAATTATTAGTCAAGTATTAGTATTTTTTGAGGTGAATAGTGTTTTTTAATTAAAAATTAAATTAAAAATATTTAGAAAAGTATTTTTATAAAATGGACTTTATTTTTGAACTCAGAGCATAGGTATTATGTTATGGTAATTTTTGGAGTTTTTTTTCTGAAAAAAAGAAATTTTCTATGAATAGTGTTTTTATTTAAAAATTAAATTAAAAATATTTAGAGAATTGTTTTTATAAAAGGGAGTTCATATTTTTAATCAGATCATCGATATTTGGTTAAGGTGAAATTTTGTGATTTTTCTGAGAAAGATAAATTTTCAATGAATAGTGAAAATATAGTTTTTAAGTTACGGGTGTTTAATGACATCATTAAATGATGTATTAAGTAAGTAATCAATATGGTCGACTTATGAATAGTAATATAAGGTATGAGGTGTCCCAAGTGGCCAATACCATGGGAAAATACCATGGGCAAGCCCATGGTTTTTCCAAAACCACCAATGAGGTGTCCCTTGGCCATTAATGCCTTGTCCCCTCACTTTCCCTATAAATACCAAGCCATTCTCTCATCCTTTGGACTCCAAAATAATTATCAACGAAGTTCTGGTCTCCTTACTTCCCAAGGAGTCCTCCCAAGGTGCCCTCAAGCCTCTCAAGGTCCCAACCATTTAGTTTTAAGAGTTACGTTTAAGGTAAGGGATCTGACCTCTCTCTTTCCTTTCAAGTAATCTCTTTTATGTCATTTATTTTATGCTCCATGTTCTTATGTTGGAGGATGTTATTTTATATTCATCTTACTTCCCTTTTCATGTTCATATGATGAGAGACCCCTTACTTCTCTCACCAATTTGGTTTAAGAATGTTTAAGTGGCGTCGTTAGGCTGCCGAATTTTTTTAAGGAATTCTTTCACCCTTCTCTTTTTCAAAGTTCTACATTCATCTCAAGTCTTTCAAATTCCTTTTTATTTTGTTGGTGGAAGATCTATATATCTATCATACTGAACTATTATTTACATATGATGAGATACCCTATTTGATCTTGTCAATTCATTTTTTTAAGTGATGTCGTTAGGCTGCCGAATTTTTATAAGAGAAATATTATTTTTGTCTTACTTCCATGTTTTTCATTTCAAATGGTATGTCCTTAAAATTTCATTAACATGAATCATATCCTTTATATTTTGTCCCTATACTATTTTTTTGATCATTTATGAGTGAGTGACCCATGTCCCCTCTATTTTCAACGTTTTCCACAACCTTGTAATGTAGCTGTTATGCTGCAGAATTTTCGTCTCAAAATGCCTCTCTCTTTTTCTCAAAATTATTTTATGTTATTAAGTGAATACTAAAAGATCTTATTTCTACAGGTGTATTCACATATATATCAAAATGTTCTATTTTCAATTCTGGGATTAACATACATGAAACCCGCTTTCCCTTTCTAGGGGTTTAAAGTGACATAATGATCATATCTTTAAAGCAGTTTTAAAACTTTATGATTATGGAATGAAACCCATTTCTTTTATGCTATATGGGTTCTTTATGAAATGATTGATGATGATATATTTGGATCACATGATAATAAAGACATGTCAAGGGTGCGCCCAGATAGCGCTCCAATTCTTTAGGTAAAGACTTAATCTCTAGAGATGACATTTTAGACTGATACCTTGGTGAATAACCTTGGTAATTTTAATGAAACCTTGGGGATGGACCTTGGTGAAACGAAATGATTGTCAATATTAAATTTTGTAGCCACATCTTAAAGTTATGAAAAATATTATTTTTATTATGATATATCTCATGATTTTATTCTCATGCTTTAAAGTTCCTTTCATGACCTTATTGAAGTATCTCAAGTTCACATGAAAAATGTTTCTCTTGTTTCCCTTACTGGGCCTTCTGCTCACCCTTTCTTTTGATGTATGTCCCCAGGTTATGAGATGCAGTAATGAACCTAGGATGAACTTAAGTAGAAGCCTTTCAAGTGTTTCAGAAGAATGTTTTTTTGTTGTTTTCGTGTATTATGTTCCTGGTTTCCAAGACACTAAACCTTAAAGATCCTCAGTTTTTTATAATATAATGAATGTTTATGTTAAAAAAAGATGGGATGCTATAGTTGGTATCAAAAGAAGGTTTAGTTGTTTTTGGAAATTAGGATATAAAAACTTTAGGAAGATCCCTATAAAAAATTTTAAATATAGGAAAACTTCCTAGTATTTTGGTAAGTATTGAGTAAGTGGTTTATCAAATAAATATATCCCTGTCTGGATATGAGCAGGTAGAGGCGGCTCTGGCACATATATACATAGGGGTAAAACCCGAAAACACCGCTTTGAGCTAGACTCTAACGGGAACTGGTGCACGATAACGAGCCTTGTTGCACTCTTGGTTATGACACTCCCAGGGGATATGTTTGGTTAATAACAAGTTTTTATTAATCATTATGAAGGAATTATAGAGAAATGTAATTGTCTAAGAATGAATTCTTAGTTAAAAGATTCATATACGAAATAAGTCTCTCACTAAGGTTTTATTCTTTTAGAAAATGGTGGGAAATAGGAGGAACCATGTGAATGGTGACCGCAATGCACCATGTGCTGACGACCCTCCGATGGAAGCCAGAATGGAAACATTCATGTGAATGATGAACCAACTGACTCAAGTTATGAGTAATAACTTGAATCAAGTGGAGAGGACGATCTCTCCACGAAGGGAACAACATTTTATCGAGTCCTTCATGCGTCAAAGACAACCATCATTCATTTGATCTATTGACCCATTGGTTGCAGAACAATGGATAAGCTCCATTGAAAAGATATTTTCTGTACTCCTTTGTTCAGAACAAGAAAAAGTCACCCTTGCTGTTTACCGCCTAGAGGGAGAAGCTGATCAGTGGTGGTCACTGGTCAAAAACACGAAGCCTAGAGGAGAGATGGAAGATATGGAGTGGGAAGAGTTTCGGGGAATATTCTTTAATAAGTATTTCCCTCGTTCCATGAGAAAAATAATGGAGAAAGAGTTTCTCAAGCTGAAGCAGAAGGAGAACTAATCTGTCAAGATCTATGAGATGAACTTCACCCGACTTTCACGATATACCTCTAGCTTTGTCATGGTTCCAAGTGGGAAGGTTGATAGATTTTTCGGTGGACTGAGACCTCATCTGCGGAAGAATTTATCCAACCGGGACTACGATAGATATGAGGAGATCGTGCGGAGTGCAATGAAAGTTGAGCTAGAGTTTGGTGAGACACAGTGGTCTCATAAATAAAATGACAAGAAGAGATCATTGGAGCCCTGTTTAGGGAAGGCTTTTGATCAGGGAAGAGGTGGAAAGAAAATTCAACTTACCACATGTAATAAATGTGGAAAAAAGCATCTGGGGAACTACTTGATCAGAAGTGGAAAGTGCTACAAGTGTGGAAGAGGAGGCCATATTGCTCGGAATTGTCGTAGTGAGGTGAAGCCTCAACTCCCCAACACTAACGACATAGGAAAGATGGTTCTGGCCTTACCCGAAGTCCATTGCTTCAAGTGTGGACAGCTTGGGCACTATGATAATCTCTTTCCAAATCCAAGGGCACTGGAGGGGAATCACCATCAGCCTCAGCAAAGGCCAGGGGAGCAAGGTCATGCTTTTTCTATCACAACAACTGAAGTTTAAGCTCCGAATGACGTGGTAGAAGGTACTCTTGTTGTCCTCTCCAAACTAGCAACTACTTTGTTTGATTCTGTTTCTACACATTCCTTTATTTCCTCCAAGTTTGCAAAGAATAAAGAATCAATCCCTGAACTGCTTGAGGTAGAGTTTTTAGTCAAGACTCCAAGTGGGATTATCCATGCAACAATAGTGTTTAGAGACTCTGGTGTTCACTTTAGTGAGAAAAATCTTATCGAAAATGTAGTAGTCATTCCCATGTTGGAATTTGACATTATACTAGGGATGGACTGGTTCTCAAAGTATAATGCTAAGATCAAATGAAGAAGTAAGGAAATCTCAGTGGTCTTGAATAAACGACCGACAATTATCTTCCAAGGAGAGATATCCCGAACTGATCCCTATTTAGAAGCACCTCCCATAGATTTCTTCATGGAGTTAATCGGTGATGATGAAGAAGGAAAAGGGAGCATACAAATAGAAGATGTTCCGATTGTTCAGGAATACATGGATGTATTTCCTGAGGAGTTACCTAGACCTCCCCCAGAAAGAGAGGTAGAGTTCTCCATTGAACTCATGCCTGGATTTCAACCGATATCAAAGACCCCATATAGAATGGAAAATGTGGAGCTATAAGAGTTAAAGAAACAACTCCAAGACTTGTTGGAGAAGGGGTTTATCCAACCGAGTGTGTCTCATTGGGGAGAACCAGTTATCTTTGTGAAGAAGAAGGATGGATCAATGTGGCTATGCATTGATTATAGAGAACAGAATGAGATCATAGTGAAGAATAGATACCCTCTTCCAAGAATTGATGATTTATTTGACCAACTTCATGGGGCTCAATTTTTCTCTAAGATTGACCTTCGATCTGGTTATCATCAAATGAGGGTAAAGAAGGAAGATATTCCAAAGACTGCCTTCCAATAAAGATATGGGCATTATGAGTTTACTGTAATGCCCTTCGGCTTGACTAATGCTCCGGCTATTTTCATGGATTTGATGAATAGAGTCTTTAAGGACTACCTTGATAACTTTGTGTTAGTTTTTGTTGATGATATTTTTATATATTCACAAAGTCGTGAGGAGCATGAAGATCATCTGAGGGTTATTTTGAAAACTCTACAGAAGGAGAGGCTCTTTGGAAAGTTCAGAAAGTGTGAGTTTTTGTTACAATAAGTGGCTTTCTTGGGGCACATCGTAACCAATGAAGGAATCTCGGTTGACCCTTCAAATACAATGGTTGTGGAGGAGTGGCCTCAACCCACAACAGTAACTAAGATTCGTAGTTTCATTGTTTTAGCAGGATATTATAGGTGGTTTGTGAAAAACTTTTCAAGGCTTTCTACTCCACTAACCAAGTTGACTCTAAAAGGGGTTAAGTTCATCAGGACAAAGGAATGCGACGAAAGTTTCCAAGAGCTGAAGAAGAGATTGTTTACTGCACCTGTGTTAACACTACCCTCTATTGGAGAAGGATTCATTATTTTTAGCGATGTATTTCTGAATGGGCTTGGGTGCGTTCTCATGAAAAATGACAAGGTAAATGCTTATGCATCTCGACAGTTGAAGATTCATGAGAAGAATTATCCTACGCATGATCTAGAGCTAGCAGCAGTTGTTTTTGCTCTAAAGATATGGAGGCACTATCTTTATAGGGGGAAATGTGATATATACACTGACCACCAATGTTTAAAGTATATTTTCACACAGAAATAATTGAACATGAGACAAAGGAGATGGTTGGAGCTTATTAAAGACTATTATTGTTCAATTCATTATCACCCTGGAAGAGCAAACAAAGTCGCGAATGCGTTAAGCAGGAAAGACCCTGTTGTTCTGGAAACAATGAGGATCCTAGGAGATCCCTTAATTAAAGACCTAGTAAAACTGGACATGGGAATTATAAGGAAAGGGACATCATCAACCCTATCCCAAATGATTTCTCAACCTTAATTACTAGAGAAGATCAAGAAGGCTAAAAAAGAAGATCCTTTGCTGCAAGAAAAGTTGGAGGCTGTAAAGGATGGAAATTTCCCTGATTTCAATATTGATCAAGAAGGTGTATTGAAATTTCGTACAAGACTATGTGTTCCATCTATTCTGGAGATAAAGAAAGAAATGATGGATGGAGCTCATAGCTCTACTTTCTCTATACATCCAGGAAGCACTAAAATGTATAGAGACCTTCGTGATCATTATTGGTGGGATAACATGAAGAGGGAGATTGCTGATTACACAACCAGGTGCCTAGTGTGTCGACAAGTAAAGGCAGAATGACAACTTCCTAGGGGGTATTACAACCGCTACCCATACCCGTATGGAAGTGGGATAATATCACCATGGACTTTGTAACTGGTCTCCAGAAAACATCCAAAGGAAAAAATGCGATATGGGTTATTGTGGACCGTCTCACCAAGACCGCCCATTTTATCTCCATTCGGGATGATTTCTCTCTGGATCAACTTCCCAAGATATACGTAAAGGAAGTGTTGAGGCTGCATGGGTTACCACTATCCATCGTGTCGGATCGTGATCCAAGATTCACATCAAAATTCTGGAGAAGTCTTCAACATGCTCTGAATACTGAATTGAATTTTATTACAGCCTATCATCCTCAAACTGATGGACAATCTTAAAGGACTATTCAGACACTCGAAGACATTCTAAGATTATGCTCAATGGAATTTAAAGGTGGATGGGATGAACACCTCCCATTAGTTGAGTTCTCCTATAACAACAGCTTCCATTCGAGTATTCAGATGGCACCCTATGAAGCTCTCTATGGAAAACGATGTAGAACTCCTATTAGTTGGGATGAAACTAGTCAGAGAAATCTTCTTGGGCCTGATCTCGTGCAAGAGATGACAGAACAGGTTCATGCCATCCAAAAACACATAAAGGCTGCTCAGAGTCGACAGAAGAGCTATGCTCACAATCGTCGAAGGGACTTGTAGTTTGGTGTTGGTGACAAAGTCTTCCTTCGAATTTCTCCATGGAAGAGAGTCATACAGTTTGGGAAGAAAGGGAATCTCAGCCCTAGGTACATTGGCCCCTATGAAATCCTTGATCACATAGGAGCATTGGCCTATCTTCTAGCACTTCCACCGAACCTAGCTCAAGTTTACAATGTCTTCCATGTATCTCTCTTGAGAAAGTACATACCCGACCCTTCACATGTACTGAACCAATCGGTGGTACAACTGGAACATGACCTCTCTTATGAGGAGAAGCCAGTGGAAATCTTAGACCATAGAGACAAGGTTCTACGAAACAAGACTACACAACTTGTGAAAGTGTTGTGGAGGAATCATAAATATGAAGAAGCGACTTGGGAGCATGAGGAAACGATGAAGCAAAAGTGCCCTCACCTTTTCGACTAGGCCTCAAGTATAAAGTTCGGGGATGAAATTTCTTAAAGGGGGAAGAATGAAACGACCCAAACATTTTGAGCAGTATATTAACATACTCTAAATGATTTAATAGAGATGTTAAATGGTTAATGCAGAAAGAGGATTCGATGGCTTCATCAAGAAGACTCGAACCTTTTGATGCCCACTTATCAGAGCTTGGGAAGGAGGTGGCATCTTTGGGCTTCGCTTTGGACCAAGCCCAAGCCGAACTCCAGCGTGCCAAGCTTGAACAGAAATGCCTACGGGAGAAGTTCAAGTTAGTAGAGATTACTACTAGGGAAATGTTATCTGATTGTCCCTCATATTCTCTCACCATAGCACACCTTACACTTAGGCCATATGCTGGTGTTATAATGGGCTATGTGACGAGACCCTAACTTCTTTGTATAATCATTTGGGATGAATAAATTGAGATTTCTTCATTTAGCAAAGTTTGTGAAATTTCAAATGTCCAGATATTTTTAAGATGTATTTATAGATGAAATTTGAAAAAAAAGATATTTTAAAATATTTATGTAAACCTTAAATAACTAATGATGTGTAATGATTTTCAAAAAAAGGTCTTCTACAAAAGTGTTAAGTATGGAATTTGGAGTCTAATAAGATCAACATAATTTTTGATGAATAGTAAATTATGAATAGTGATTTTATGCTTAGGATTAGTAATGTGACCAAATGGATTAGTAATTTCACTCAAAGAAAGTTCTAATATAATTTAGACACCTAGATTAGGTAATGTGATTCAATAATATGGGTAAATAACGGTTTCATAAATTATTAGTCAAGTATTAGTTTTTCTGGGGTGAATAGTGTTTTTTTAATTAAACATTAAATTAAAAATATTTAGCAAAGTATTTTTATAAAATGGACTTTATTTTTGAACTCAGATCACCGATATTATGTTATGAAAATTTTTGGGGTTTTTTTTGAAAAAATGAATTTTCGGTGAATAGTGTTTTTATTTTGAAATTAAATTATAAATATTTAGAAAATTATTTTTATAAAGTGGAGTTCATATTTTTAATCCGAGCGTCAATATTTGGTTAAGGTGAAATACTGGGATTTTTCTGAGAAAGATAAATTTTCGATGAATAGTGAAAATACAGTTTTTAAGTTACGGGTGTTTAATGACATCATTAAATGATGAATTAAGTATGTAATTAATATGGTCGACTTATGAATAGTTAGATAAGGTATTAGGTGTCCCAATTGGCCAATACCATGGGCAAATACCACGGGAAAGCCCATGGTTTTGCCAAAACCACCAATGATGTGTCCCTTGGTCATTAATGCCTTGTCCCCTCACTTTCCCTATAAATACCAAGCCATTCTCTCATCCTTTGGACTCCAAAATCACTCTCAACGAAGTTCTGGTCTCCTTACCTCCCAAGGAGTCATCTCAAGGTTCCCTCAATCCTCTCAAGGTCCCAACCTATGTGTAATAAGAGTTACGTTTAAGGTAAGGGATCCGACCTCTCTCTTTCCTTTCAAGTAATCTCTTTTATGTCATTTCGTTTATGTTACATGTTCTTATGTTGTAGGATGTTATTTTATATTCATCTTACATCCCTTTTCATGTTCATATGATGAGAGAACCCCTCTTTCTCTCATCAATTCGTTTTAATAATGTTTAAGTTGCGCCGTTAGGGTGCCGAATTTTTTTTAGGAATTCTTTCACCCTTCTCTTTTTCAAAGTTCTACTTTCATGTCAAGTCTTTAAAGTTCCTTTTTCTTATGTTGGGGTATGATCTCTATATCTATCATACTTAAATCTTATGTTCATATGACGAGAGACCCTATTTGATCTTGTCAATTCATTTTTTTAAGTGACACTGTTAGCCTGCCGAATTTTTATAAGAGAAATCTTATTTTTGTCTTACTTCCATGTTTTTAATTTCAAATGGTATATCCTTCAAATTTCATTACCTTGACTCATATAATTTATATTCTGTCCCTATACTATTTTTTTATCATTTATGAGTGAGTGACACATGTCCCCTCTCTTTTCGACATTTTCTAAAACCCTGTAACGTAGCCGTTATGCTGCAGAATTGTCGTCACAAAATGCCTCTCTCTTTTTCTCAAAATTATTTTATGTTATTAAGTGAATACTGAAAGATCTTATTTCTAAAGTGGTATTCACATATATATCAAAATGTTCTATTTTCAATTCTGTGATTTACATACATGAAACCCGCTTTCCCTTTCCATGGGTTTAAAGTGACATAATGATCATGTCTTTAAAGCTGTTTTTAAACGTTATGATTATGAAATGAAACCCATTTCATTTATGCTATATGGGTTGTTTATGAAATGATTGATGATGATATATGTGGCTCACATGATAATAAAGAAATTTCAAGGGTGAGCCTAGATAGCGCTTCAATGCATTGGGTAAAGACTTAATCTCTAAAGATGGCCTTTTAGACTGATACCTTGGTGAATAACCTAGGTAATTTTAATGACACCTTGGGGATGTACCTTGGTGAAATGAAATGATTTAAATATTAAATGTTGCATCCACATCTTCATGTTATGAAAAATGTTATTTTTATTATGATATATCTCATGATTTCTTTCTCATGCCTTAAAGTTCTTTTCATGACCTTATTGAAGTATCTCAAGTTCACATGTAAAATGTTTCTCTTGTTTCCCTTACTAGGCCTTCTGCTCGCCCTTTCTTTTGATGTATGTCCCCAGGTTATGAGATGCAGTAATGAACCTAGGATGAACTTACGTAGAAGCCTTTCAAGTGTTTAAGAATAATTTTTTTTGTTGTTTTCATGTATTATGTTCCTGGTTTCCAAGACACTAAACCTTAAAGATCCTCAGTTTTGTATAATGTAATGAAAGTATATGTTATAAATATATGGGATGCTATATTAATAACGATCATAAAATGTTTATGTATTTGATTAAATAGATCATTTATTGGTTCATGGACTCTTTTTTTGTTCTTGGATGATATTTTAGTGTAATCCAGGTTATAGAGGGATCACATAGACAAATTAGATATCATTCTTCAAAACATGAAATGACATCATTTATATAATAAGATTTCCAAATGTGGGGTTTGGATTTGAGAAGTGATATTTTGGGGGAATGTGTAATTTTAGAGGGGAATATTAGAAGTTCATAAAAAGGTAAAGGAAGTTATATCTTTGGAGAATTCTGGAAATGTTTTTGAGATACAAAGACTTTGGGGTTTGGCTGGTTCCTATAGATGGTTTGTTCAGGAATTATCTAAGATTTATTATGTGATGAAAGATTGACCTGTAAGGGTGTAATGTTTGAATGGAATAAAAAGTTTCATAGATATTTTTATGATATAATGGTGAAATTGAATTCAAAAGTAGTTTTGATTTTTATGGAACCAAAATTGGGTTATGATGTTTTCTACGATGCTTCTGTTGTGGATTTGGGATGTGTTATGATGTAGGGGAAATAAGTTATGGATTATGGATCTCTCCAGTTATGACTTCCTGAGAAGAAATACCCTACCCATGATCTTGATTTGGTATTAGTTATTAATTAACTCAAAATATTGTGTCATTATCTCTTTGGGGAGTGGTTTTTGGTATATTATGATCATAAGATCCTTAAATATATTTTTACTCAAGGGGATATTAATTTTTGATAGAGTTGCTTGGTGACGTATCTTCAAAAATTTTATTTTGATATTTCATATACACCTGGGAAAGGGAATGCGGTTTCTTATATGTTGAGTATAAATTTACTGATAAAATCCACACATGAATCAGTTAAGAATTGGTCTCTGATGATTTTTTTACTAAGATGGGCTTGGAAGAAGAAAAGGATGGTGGATTTTTATGTTTATATTCCATGAGGAATGAATTGTCATTTGATGATTTGGTTTTACTTTATTAGACACATAACACCGAGAATCATAGTTTTAGTGAATGAATTTAAGGTGTGGAGGCCTCGAGTGGGTGGTCTTGCTTTCCTAGTAGAACTTTGGGATTCTGTAGTAGGTTGGTTGTTCCATTTTCCCAGGGGAAGGAGTTGTTGGAGAGTGGAAACCATTATTGTTAGTCTACGAACCTAGGTAACACCATGATGTACTATGATTAGATATTTTAGTATTAGTGGTAGGAGATGAAGAGATCTATTGGAGATTTTATTTCATAGTGCCTTGTCAGAAATTTATAGCAGAACTTTGTAAACCTGTAAGATAGTTGCATACCTTACCCATTATGGTATGGAAGTGGGATAATATTTCTAGGAACATAATCTTTGGTTTTCCATGTACTAATAGCTAGAAGGATGCGATTTGGGTGATCATTGATCGATTCATTAAATCATCACATTTCCTACCTATATGAGAGATAATGATAGTAGAACAACAGTGTGAACTTGTATGTCCAATAGATTGTGTGACCTTACAGGGTTTCCTATATTGTTTCTTTTTATAGGGATCCAATGTTCAAATATATGCTCTGGAAAGGTTTTTCTATAGGTGATGTGTTCCCAAATTATATTGATTATTTATTATCATCTATAGATGGATGGACGGATAGAGATATAGGACTATCGAGGCTCTAGAATATAAGCCCCAAGCTTGTGTTCTTGATTTCAGAGGATCCTGGGAAAATCATTTTGGCTTGGTTGAATTTTCATAAAAAAATAGTTACTGAGATTCAATAAAGATGTTTCCCTTTGAGTATTTGTACAGGATACCATATTGATCTCTTATATGCTGGCAGAAGTTTGGAGAGAGATCCTTGGTTGGGAAAAGTGTTTTTTAGGAGATGATGGAGATGGTGAAGTTGATCCACATTATATCGATCAAGTAAAAAGTCTTCAGAAATATTATGCTAGCTATTTTTGTCACCCTCCAGAGTTTGAGGTTAGTGATTGGGTCATTCTCAATGTTTCACCTCACTTGGAATATCATCAGTTGGGTATGTAGGGTAAGTTGGCACCAAGGTTATTGGGCCCCGTTAAGATCATTAGATAAATAGGGAGGGGTCCTATCAGTTTGAATTTCCATTTTTATTAAAATATATCTATGTTGTTTTTATGTGTCACATTTTAGGAGGTATAAAATAGATCCTTACCATGTAATTAGATGGGAGGGTAATGATCTTGAGCCTGATACTGCTTTGGTTGAGTGGCCAGTTCAAATTATGGATCGACATGATAAGTTACTATGTGGTAAAACAATCCCATTGGTCTAGGTACTATATATGTGAATAAATTATTTCTATGAGACATGGGAGTAGATGTTGTTGATGATGCAATATTGGACTTCTCTTTTTGTGGATCCAGGATCTTGATGGGATTTCATGGGGGTAGAAAGCATTTATGGTGGGGAGATTATAACGTCATGTTATTTATATATCAGGTATTCTTTAACATTTAATTTTAGATTCCATTTTTATTGGATGAATAATTTAGAAAATTAATTAAGAGGATACCTATACTATTTAAGTTAGGGTTTTGTTAGAGTTTTCAGCTTAAAGCTATAGTTTTTGTTATTCGATGGGAAATTAAATGATGTGTAATGGGAGTACACTCTATGTGATTACTTCCAGAAATAATCTATGAATTTGATACATAGATGATAGGTTTACACTCTGTTTAAATGTTTTGTGTCATGTATTGGAAAATATTTCATGTTTGATAAAAAGGTGGTGGATTTTTTGATGTATATAAACTTTTTAGATTACACAACATGTAAGGGGGTTACACACCTTGAAATAGTCATGAACTAGGATATTTATGGTTCTTTAAAAGTTATTTCTTATTTAATTCAATTCAAGATTCATTTCTCTTGACCTAGAGGCTCTCCCTAGGTGATTTTGTGTTACTCCCTCCCGTTTGTGTCTCTTCATTCAACGATTGATCAAAAATTTGGTATGATTTCTTCTCTCTTGGTATATAATCCCTCTGGGTTTTATTTTTATTTTGTTACATTTTTCATTTTTGGATGTGGTTATGTTCATATTTTTTATCAGATTGTGTTTTCTATTGATCCTTCTCAGTTTCTTGGTATTCCTTTTCTTTTGAAGGTTGTTCTCTTGGTTTCTACCACTATTGTCGAAGGCATTTAGGTTTATACCATGTTGAGGTTGGTGTTTCTATACAATAGATTAAATTGATGAATTCAATGTTTTTAATAATAAATTCATTTGGATTGTTCATTGATTAGGAGTGAAATGTGGTTTCAAATGATTTCAAGTAAAATAAAATGTTTTTCAAAGAGGGGTTTTTAAATTTAAAATCATATTTTCTAGATTTGGAAATGGGTTTTAAAACACCGAAGTTAATTGGTTTGGAATTGAAAATTTTATATAAAATTGTGACCATGGTTTTGAAATAAGTTTACAAAATTTCACATTGGAAAAAACACATAGGTAGCCATAGTTTGGGTTTGGAACCACTAAGAGGTAATATTTTATTACCTTAACTAGAGAGACTCGATATCTGTAGATTCCAACGTTATTAATGTTTAGGATTTTTAGTGTGTAGTATATAGTGTTCCAAATGCGATGTGCTTCATCATTTTTGATTATTTATCTCACGATTGTTTTTATCATGGATTGTTCACCACATGTTTTATATGAGGTTTTATCACATAACTTCATATGATAGGTTATTTCATGGTTATGTGTTTAAATATTTACATATTGATGTATTCA
The DNA here is from genome assembly GCA_963277665.1 of Viscum album. Lineage (NCBI taxonomy): Eukaryota > Viridiplantae > Streptophyta > Magnoliopsida > Santalales > Viscaceae > Viscum > Viscum album. The sequence continues at coordinate 161,462 of CAUJRU010000401.1, read as the reverse complement.
TATGATTTAATGTTTTAGCACTTATAATTTTCATATTTATGGTTTTATAATATGAATTTAATTTATGAAAATCAAAGGAAAAATGATTCATAATTTGATTTAATTTCTGAAAATTATTTGTAAAAATATTTGGTTTTAAAAAATAGAATTGTTTCATTCTAGATTTTAGACCATGTATAGAATCTATGGTGGTATCATACTGGGATTTGGATCACATATTACCTATGAATTTGTGCATTTTTACATGTGGTGTTGATGTATTCATGTAAAGGGAAGATAATATTGTATCATGTTGCATTATCATGTTGCTTCTGCTTTTAGTTTGGGTTGGTCTGAAGGTGATTATTTGTCATGTGGGAATTTTAATTTATTTCTAGTTATGTATGTTTTGTTTTGGATTGTATTTATTTGTGGAATCATGTTTTTTTCTTTCTACACTGCTTGAATGTCTTGTTTTGATTATATTAAAGACTAGTTTTTGTTATCCTATTGTACCTATTTTACATTACAGGCAGGTGTGGGGGGCTTGTCTTATTGAACTGGGTTGGTTCATTACATATGAAACATTTTCATGAGGTCATTCCCAATATAATATAGTCCATTTTGGGATGTGATCATGATATATGATGATGTTGAGATGAGATTATTGGGATGGTGGAACTCAAACCTAATAGTGATCCATAAAATACATCCCTTGTGTGAATATATTGTGATAAAAATATAAATTATTGTGATAGATTTTGTGTCTTGATTGATAGTTTTATTTAAATATATGGTTCCAATGTGATGAGGTTATAGAACATAAGCTATCCCAAGATATGAATAATCTTTGTTATATGAGTAAATACTATCTAGGATCTATTGGTGGTGATCCTTGGTGGGAGTGGGGTATAAGTATATGAGATGAATATATTCCCTAATAACTTCGTATATGTGTTGGACTAGGTGAGGGAATAATTGAATGGTGGTGGTATGGATACATTTTTAATCTGTGATTGTGTTATATAAGTTTCATGTGTTATTTGATATAGGGTTGTGATATTTGAGGAAGAAGAAAGAGATATAAAGGTGGGGTAGAGTATATGCTTAGCTATAGCTGAGGAATGATGTTTGGTGGTGATGTCACACATTGTAGAACAAATAGTTCCTAAAGAAGGAAACATAGTAATAAAATTGGATTTATTCATGGTGTAAATCTACCAAATCGATATAGGTTGTGGTGTAGAGAGTCCTGGAGGGTAGACACTGAAAATATAGTGATTATTAGTATGGGTGGACAATGAACAAACCAACATATATTGATTCTTAGTGAGTTATTTATGAGTAGATATCTGCTTTTTTATATGTGTATAGAGAGTTCCAAATAAGTATATATCTTCTTACAAGAGGTGATATATTTTGGAATTTTTATTTGGATAGAAATATTTTGAGTGGTAGTAATATTTAATGTGGTCCTTGTGGGTGGAAAGCTAAATGATGATACTATAGTGAGGTTCCTATGGGTGGATCAATAACTGATTTTAGTTATAGGAAAGTGTGGTTATTATGTAGAGATATTTTAATGGCGATATATGATGAGGAATTTTATGTGGTATGGAAAGTTATATGGTTGTGTGATATAGAATGAAAGAGTTTGGATGGTCATCTTTGGAAATGATTATGTCTGACTCTTTTGTTTTATTTATTCCATACATAGATGAATTAGAATTCATCATTAACATTGATATATGAGTATTACTAGTAGAAATCCACTAAGTATATTTATATTATCTCCCACACTTATATATATTGTTTATATAGATTTTATTTATAGAGTTGGTGGTGTTGTTAGTGGATTAAAATTTGGGAAAAGAGACCTTTTGTTATAGGTGGATTATAGTATTTCTTACTTGAGGTATAAAGTGGATGATAAAACGTGTAGTTTTTTCTCATTTGAGGTTTTTCTTCGTATGATATAACTTGTATTGATATAAATTATTCATTTATTATAGTTATGAATTAATTTTATTTCTCATGGTGATATAGAGTTTCTATTTATAAAGGGTAATAAATTCTATATATGTGTGATGATATACCATAGGTTCTAGTCACTAACCCATGGCCTATTAAAGTTTGGATTGGGGGGACACACTCTAACTTGTTTTAAACTCACGTGGAGTCCCAATAAGGGAGGTTCACAATATAATGGTATTAGAGAGAGAGTATTTAGGATAGAGATTTTATTAGGATCTAATGAGGACATCATGATGTAGTTTTTTTATTAATATTACTAACCCTTGGTACACAATATAAGTAGTAATAAAATCTAACAAAGAACATAACAACAAAAAGAAAATAATAATAAAAAAATAAAAAAATAATGAATTCAGATTTTAAAAGGATCTAAATATTTATATCCTAAGCGAATTTATAAAATTATTTCAACTATAGTAACCATTTATAATTCCAATCACAATATCATCTATTTGATACTCTTCCAATCCATGTTATACTAGTCACTCCAAAGGGAAAATTATTGAAGAGAGGATGGGAAAATAACTATATTACGTATCAAAAGTGAAAAACTAGGGAACTCTCTTGGATGAAGAACACTAGTGAAGACCAGGAACCACCTTTCCCATCTCTCAATAGAATGAATACTATACACCTCCTCTTTATTATATATATAAATAGTGGAATTCAATAGTCTCATAGGAATATATATTCATAAAAAAATTGAGGTTAAATAAATAATATCTCATAGAAATTTGAAGACATAAATCTAATACGCCACGACTATATGATTTATTTATCCTTAAAAAAAATTTAAAGTGCTCAATATATTTCTTATAATTAACCATCCGAAGTCAACTTGACAAGCCACCGAACCTGGCCCATCATGGTGGTATGATGTAACAATACAACGGAAACAAATCTTGAGTGAAACCAAAACAATAAAACAATTAGATTAAATCATAGAAGAAATAGATAAATCTATGATTCAAACAAACCAATCCAAATAGGGTAAACTAAAAATGTAATACTAGATAAAAACAAGAAGGCTCCATGTGACCAACTGTCACCTACAAACCATCACAGATTTACGGTTGATACAAAAAAGAGAATCCTTCATGATAAAATAAGAACTTCCATTAACACGGATCCTATAATATATCATCTAAAACATCCTAAAGAAAAATGTAAGGTGTGATTACAAATCCCAATAGGATACCAAAATGGTGTATATACATGGTCTAAAATCCATAATATTGTGGTTCTAGATAAAAAAATAGTTTTACAATGAATTTTCATAAAACCAACCCCATATTTAAATCACTTCCTTTGGTTCTCATAAAATCATTTCATATTCACAAATATATAATTATGAAATGTATAAGTGATAAAATAGAAAATCATATACACACACCATAATGTATGATACCAAAAAAATATTCATGAAATAATCCATAATGAAAAACGATTTTATAAAACATAATGTGAAAAAACATATGAGTAATAATCCATGACACAGTCCATCAATTAAAAAATAGACCGTAATAACAAAGCACTATACACTGGGTCCTAGAATATGTGAATACATATAGGACATAAAGACCCTAAACTAGGAATATTTTGGTACCAACCAATATTGTGTCCTTCAATAGTCCATCGTTATCCCAAAAGTAAATTCTAATAGTGATATACTCACTAGGGTCCCCTATGTCTCTCTCTCGTTGCACATTTGGTTCCCAATGTCAGAAGATTGTCAATATCCATCTCAAAATTGTGCTAACAATTTATAAAAAAAAATTCAAAGCCAAAACAATCTGCTTCGGTTTTTGAAAATCCATTTCTTAACCAAAATAACCATTCGAGAATTTAATCAAACACATAGTGTAAAAACATAATTTTTAAATAAAAACACATTTAAAAACAAGTATCATTCAATCACTTCTTTTTAAAATAAAAATAAATTTAAATAAATGAAAACACAAAGAAATTTTACAAGAACTATATGCATTCACTAAATTAACCCATTTTATATAAACACCAACCTCAAGAATATTGGTAGATCTAGCTTCCTTCAACAATAGATAATAAAGAAGAGTATATTGGGCCCTCGGAATCTTAGATCCATAATATATAACATCAATACTATATTGAACCCCTCAGATCTACATAAATATCCCCTTAGGGTTCCACAATATGAGAGGAGAATATATATAGTGTAGATCTATAAATAATATAGGAAACCAGATTAAAAAATTCCACATACCTCGAGTTGATCAATCAAGAAAAAAATGAATTACACCTATAATACATGGGGAGAGGGCTAAAAATTGGAATGTAAGATTTACGATTATACAAAAAAATATATTAATGGTTTATTAGGCTTTAAAATTTCCATGGGAAATTGGGTAAAATCCCACATTTTAACAGTTTAAAAGTGGGTCATATGGTTTCTTAAGGAAGGGAACATAGTTAAAGTAGCCACATTCCTTGAAAATTTCCCCCTACTATCTATTATTTCTAGGGGTTCATGGTTGAGATTTTCTGCCTCAATGTTTGGTAAAACCACATGACACCCCCGGACAATCACCAGACACTCTGCATGGTTCACTTCATATGTTGTATAGTTTTTTCAACCATGGAAACACCCAGAAAAATTACACTAGAAACCCATAGAGACATACTACACGATTATCACATCATTACACTAACCATGTTCCATAATTCTACTCTTTTATATATTCCCCCATGTTTCCTTTTTTAGCCTCTGATCCCCTGAATCTTCCTAGACCTGAAATGAGAAAAAACAAAGGGCAACTAAGGTGTACATGTGACTTTGAGGGTCATCACAATTCACCACACCATAAGTTTTTTCTATTCCCATAAATTCTTGAAGATTCTAGACCCATGAAAATATAAGGAAAACGCTTCTTCATCAACTATTCCTGCTCCCATGCCTCATGGATATCCCATATGAACTACAATATTACCTTGACCATGGGAATGGTTTTACCACACAGTACCTTATATTGATGATCCAAAATCAAAACTAGTAGCTCAACAACGGTTTTATTGAGGTTCATATCAACATCCACCCATTCCATAATATGGGAAGGATTAAGGAGATACCACCTCAGTTGGTAAACAAAAAAAATCACGGATTAAAGTCAATAGAGATGGTATGTCCAACCAACATGCACCTTTCTAAGTAACTCCATGATCTCAAAGGGGCCAAAAAATCTCAGTGCCAACGTACCCCACTTACCCAACTGAAAATGTCCAATTTTAGGTGAATATATGAGAAACATATTTCAATAAAATCAATATCTAGTGTAAAATGATGGTCCAAATAATATTTCTAATGACTTTGGGTTGTGACCAACCTCTTTTGAATCTACTGCACCTTTTCTATTGTCTATTGAACGAGACTCAATCCAAATATGGACCGCTCTCCAAAATATTCCTAGAATAAGGGAGATCTATGTGGAAACCCATAGAACACTTTAAATGGATCCATATTTATCAAATATTTATAACTATTTTTATATTAAAATTCAACAAGAGGAAATTTATATTCCCAAGATCCTTCAAATGAAAGAATGTGAGCCCGTAGCATATCCCAAAGAACCCAGATAACTCTCTACGTCAATCTATCTATCCAAGGATGGTAAGCCATGATCTATTTAATTTGGGAACCAATCTAATTATATAGAACTTTCAAAAACTCGGATGTGTAACTGTGGGTCCCTACCAAAAATAACCATAGAGGGGACCCAATGAAGACTCACAATATCTAAGACAAACATGTCCTCAAGCTATTCCACCTTAATCATCTACTTGATATGTAGGAAATGTTAATATTTTGGGATTCAATCAATTATAATATGAATAAAATGCTTCCCAATAGGATTCCATGATAAACTATTAGTGAAATTTTTGGAAATCTAATCCAACTTCATTACTAGAATGAATAAAGGTTTCAAGAAACTAGCGGGTCTCTGGTGTTCCGCATTAATTTTCTAATAATTGAGACACCATGAAACAAAACTTGAAATTAACCGACTCATCCATGTCCAAAAATAACGATATATCTATTCATGATAAATCTTGGTAGCCCTAGGGTGTATAAATCAACATGACCAGTGTCCACTTTCCATAAAATCTTGCCTTAGTGAAAGCAGAAAAACCAACCTATTTAAGAAGCAAAATACACTATGGGGAGACTGACCCCACTCATCTGAGTTCTCCCCACCATTGAGGATTTTAATAAAATATTGGACATCAGTGTCTTTCAGCTGATAAATCCAACCATCCTCATCAAAATATGAGCCATCTTTCATTGAATCCATGAACTCCTGCCCACCAACCACTTCCCCTCTCAATCTCATCTTAGCAAAAAAAAATCATTAAATACCACTCCTGAAATGATTTTTGGATGGATTGTGTTATTAATTTTATTCCAAATTCATAGGAAACCAAATTATCATTTACTATGAGAGTATGAAATTTTGAAATCAAAAATCTTGAAGGTACTCCAACCAACATTTCTATATCATGTTTATACCCCTACATGCACTACTAAATTTCTAGATGTTATGCTAATAAAAAACTATATACTGCTCCCAAATGAGATAATGATCCATTTTCTTAAATGAATTCATAACTATTTTTAACTCAAGATCATGGGTAGGGTAGTTCTTTTCACTTGGGAATAATTGGAAAGACCCATAGTCCACCACCTATTTCCCCTGTAAGAAGACACATCCCAAACCTATACCAGAAGCACAAAAAAATCATAACCTGAAACAAGTTTTAGAAGATTCAAAATTGTTCTTGAAGTCAACCTCACCTTCATATTTTCAAAAGATATCTCAAATTTTTCATTCCATTCAAACATTACACCCTTTTGGGTTAAATCTATCATTGAATATTGGATCACTGATAAATCCTAAATAAACATTGTATAGTAACTTACTAAACCCAAGAGATTTTAAATCTAAAACATAATTTTATGTTGCTATTAGGACATAATAGTTATTATTTTATTAGGATCCACAGAGATACCCCAATAAGATATCAAAATATCCATAAATTTCTCTTCCTAGATCCAAAACTCGCATTTTTAGAGCTTACCATATAAATAATGTTTTCTAAAGTTTTGAAGAAAGATATCCAAATAGTCCATATAATCCTCTATCCTGTAGTGCATATAAAAATCATCCACAAACCCAAAAACACAATAGTCTAAGAACTGTTGAAATATTCGGTTTACCAAAGCAATAAATTATAAAGGATAATTCATGATACCTAATGGCATAACCAAAAACAAAAAATTCCTATACAACCTCTTAAATTATTTCATAGGGAAATACTCTCCTCAGACTCTAAATTGGTGGTACCCTAACCAGAGGTCAATATTTCTAAACCAACATTCCACTCTATTCTATTCAAAAAGATCATTAAACACATGTACATGATATATGTTCTTAACGGTCACCCGATTTCACATTCGTTAATCCATGCAATGTTTGAGACACCCATCTTCTTTCTTATAATAGAGGATGGGTGAAGAACATGTTGATAAGCTAGGATTAATAAATCAATTATCCCCAAGATCAGCAAAGGGTAATTTAAGTTCCACCAACTTAGCAGATGTCATTTGATAAGATGGCATGAAAATGGGAATCATACCATAGAGAAGGTCAATTGTATACCTAACCTATCTGTGTAAAGGTGAAAAAGAAAAATAATCTAGAAATACCTCAGGGAACACTCTCACCACTGCATGGTGTAGTCTTCCAAATCTAGTTTTAACTGTATCAAGAAACATCTCTAACAATTAGTATGATATTACTCCAGTATAACGAACAACATACCTCACCGTTCGTGATATAGGGTCCCACATACCATAAAAACATGATTGAGCCCATCAAAAGATAAAAACAAAACCCAAAAAAGATAACAGTCATTTTGGAAATTAATGTTGATCATCTAATCCATGCTAAGTATCATGTTGAATATTTCAATATCGATAAATAAAAAGTTCTATACCACCTCGATGTCAGCTATCACCAAGAGTCATATGGGAAACTTGAAACCTTGTACAAACCACTTTCTCAAAGGAATGGAATGATCCAACCGGTAATACATATGTTCCAAATGTAATCACAACATGTCAACTAACTTTGAATACAAAAAAGATTGTATGGAACCATTATTAAAAAATGATATCACTATAGAAGTGGAAATAAGCGCCATACATATAATAGTAGCTCTACCTACATTAGATTTATCTTGAGCATACTCAGTTGCATAATGAAATCTGGTATTAGCCACATGAAAATCCCCTAGGACCAAGGATTAGACCCACAACCCTTGGAGGCATCGGAATGTACCTATGAACCCTTGGTGATAGTGGATATTTTCCAACAACCCTAGGATATACTTTCACAAGAATTATTTATATTAAATGATAGTCCAAAAAGATGATAAGATCTTGGAGGTTTGATACAGTTAGTATTTTAATAACCACACATTAAAAATTGGTAGAATAAAAATTTCTTTTTCCTAATGAATCACCGAGAACTGGTCTGAAAGAAAACTGACCACCCATACGCTTCATTCTCTAGCCAGATGACACACACTGGATAACAACTGCACAAACTGAAGCTCCACCCAACATGCCATTCCATCTATGTATGCTTCATCCAAATAATATTTTTTTACTACCCCTATGAAGTTTGGAAGACACATGAGAATCAACATTGACAATTATTTAACCTCAATAAAAACTCAAACCTTAAAGTGTTTAAGTAATCATTGGGGAATTTCTTTAGTTCTATATGCACACGGTCATACAAATTGGTGGAATACTATAGAACAATATTCTCCCCTTTATCCTCGATTATACACTCCTGGGTCTTCACCACACATATTGAGTAAGGTTAAAACTAATGATTGGATATATTTTTTTGAAATAATTCTGGGTAATTCCCCTGTAAAACTTATCATTCACTATAGAGTCCCACCATATACTTTTCGGCCCTTCAAGAATATACATGGTGAATCCCACCCTAGATTTCTTCGGATTATTTAATAGTTATAATATCCTCTAAATCCACACAATCCACTCCTAAGATTCTTGGGATCCCTTGTCACTACAAAATATGGGTGGATGCTACTTAGTAAAGTTAGAGCCATGATCCACCACATGTCCCAGGTTCCTGACACCCAATTGACCCAAAGTCAAAATTGAATGGATTAAAACATAAACTAAATATGGGTCCACTAGAGTATTCACCTTTGGATCTTATATTTCAGATTCCCCTCTTGGATTTGGAAGGGATCTTCTAGGATACATTGTCTGTTAAGAATTTGTAAAATGACCAATTAGATTTAGAGAAAATATCATAATCATAAGACCAACTTCATGAGTTTACATCAATGATTTAAAAAATTAATAATTTAAATAAATCATTAATTATAATAATGAAAAAAATATTTAATAAGTAAAAGGTTCATTTAAATAAAATTTCCATATATTTTAATTAAATTTTCTAAAACACCATGTCTCAAACTTGGAAAATTTTTTTGACCAACCACGATAACCTGAGTTCGTACATGGAAGTGAGTAGTCTAGGAACCCTTCCATATGTACTACATGGATTACTATGGTCATAAATCCTATATACCTAAGTAAAAAAGTGAAAATCTGGCAGTGTTAACACACTTTAGGCTGCAACTATCTACAATACCATTCTATAACAATCCAACTCGACATAACTGAACCAACCACCATAGATGGACCTTTATACTGGTGAGGTACAAAAAGATAATGGGAAAACATATTAAGTATACCTAAATTGATTCAAACAAATATATCAAAAAAATAATAAATTGATAAATCCAATATCCAAACAACCCAATCCAAATAGGCCAAACAAAGAATGCAAAATTAGATGAAAACTAGAAGTTTCCATGTCACAAAAAATCCCCTATAAACCATCAAGAAATGAGGGCTTAAACAACAAGAGAAGACAACATGCTACCCAATTCCCTTCCCTTTTCCTACATCGTACAAAATAACATGAAAAACCTCCCAAATGAAAGAGTAGGTTGTGAGAACAATACCCAATATGATACCACCAGAGTGTCTATAAAAGGTATAAAATAAGAAATGAACAATTACAGGTTTTAAAACAAAAATATTTTTAGAATTAAGTGTCATAAATCCAAATCCATTTGAAATTAATTTTCATCGGTATTCATAAAATCCAATAATATTAAAAAATAAATGACCTTGAAAATATTAAGTGATAACACAAGAAATCGTATCTATAAACCATAAGATAAGAATATAAACACATATCCATGAAATAATCCATCATGTAGAACCATGTGATAGAAAATCTTGTTAAAAAACATGTGAGTGACAATAAATTACATTATTTTATCATGCGATAAAAAACAGTAATGAGAAAGCACTCTATATTGGTCCATAGACGATATGAATATTTACTTGGCCTAAAAGAACCTAAATAAGAAATATGATGGTAATGACCAATATTGAGTCGTAATACTATCCATTGATATTGAAATAGGTACTCCTAGTATTTACACACACACACTAGGGTCACTTATGTCCATTTATCAACACACCCCTAGTTCTCAATGTTCCATGTTTGTCGAAATCCATTTCAAAACCTTGACAAAAATGTATAAAAATATTTCAAATCAAGAAAATATGAATTCATGTTGGAAAATATATTTCTGAACCAAAATTACTATTCAATAATTTAATAAAACACTTGGTGTAAAAAAAAAAATTTAAAGAAAAATTCCATTAAAAAACATGTATATTTCCGATAAACCCTTTGAATCTGAAAATAAATTCAATTAAATGAATATAAAAAGATTTTTACAATAATGAGAAGTAATTCACTAAATTTACCCATTGTATAGAAACACCTTCTTCAATAATGAAGGTACATATGAATACATTTGAAAATTGAGACCATAGAAGGCTATATCCGGTCATCAAGATTTTAGATCCATATGAAACAAAGTGAATATTTTGTCATAACCATTAGTGTTGGAACCAAGGATGATCTTTTCTAAAAAGGGAGTATGTTCTGTTTTTGTTGTTAATCATTACATGGAATATCTAGGGTTTTCAAGGAAAGGGATCTTACAATTTAAGCCAACAACAGTTTTGATAGTGGCGTCATTTTCCAATGATTTCCAAATTTTTGGGTTCTAAAATTTAGATGATGTATTTCAACATGAAATGTGATTTTTCTTGAAGCCCCCCAAAAAATATGGCAGATGCATGAGTTTTTATAAGATGATATTTGGGAATTGTGTTTCACAAAGAATTCAATAATACTAATGATGTGCTCTATGATTATAATGAGCATCACGAATGATGAATAATAGGACAATCATGATCAGTGACGATGATATCTGTGGTTATGATAATTGGAACAACACATCAAAATAAAGGGTTTGACATAGAGAATCATGACAATGTCAAACGTGAATAATGCTCTACGAAAGGAGGTGCACCATGAAGACGTTTTTTATGGATACATAAAATACCCTAGAGGTGGTGGTGCATTGCGAATGGATGATAATATAAATAAGAGCCTACCCCTCTTAACTAAGGAAGAAGTTTTTCTTGGAAAATCCAAAATCAATCTGATTTCGTGAAGCATGGGGAGGTATGTGAAACTAGGTCTCTCTATGAGCTTGAGAATCTTGAAAAGAATAATTTAGTGTTGATTCATTCTAATGATTTTTATTAATGAGTGCTTCACGATGATGGGGTTTTCTGAATTAAATCAGTGAGCTTCGCAAAGTAAGGCAATCATATTTGTGAAGGTAGTGTGTTCTGTGAAGGGAGAGGTGCTTTACGAAGTGGTGGGCTTCAAGAAAGGAAGTTTTTAAACATCATTTTCACAGTAAATAATGCTTTTAGTGTGCATCAACTTAGGTCTTCGGTTCAAGTAGAGTCTCATTCTATGTCATGGAAAAATTATTTAATGCTAGTCCATTGAAGTGAGCATAAGTTTGAGAAAATTATTTATTCCTCTCTCAAAGAAGTAAGGAAGGGGGAGCTAATGGAAATTTTTCAAGGGATGAACTGAGCTATCCCAAAAACCTTATAATGATAGTGTTCCTATCATGGAGTGATTGTGTCTAAAATTTTATACTCTACATATAGTGAAGATCAGTGGTCATAGGTATGACCAACACATTGTCGCTGTATACTCTTTGGACTAGCCCTTATGGTGAACATAGTCAAATCATTGTGTGATCCCATTTCATGTGATTGTTTTATTTCTTCGCTTTCACATCTGACATGTTTAATGAGTTCCTTCCAATGTAGGAATATGATCCATTACTTTTGAAGAAAAAGTTGACACCCTAATTCACCGCTTCACTATCAGGGTGTTCCAGGGTTCTTCACATAAATAATCAATACAAATCCCTTTTGGTGTTAATAATATGATAGGAGAAGATATCTATCATAGATTTATAATGAAGAAGGACAAATGGATCAAAATAAAAACATGCCATGAGGATATCAATCATAAATGAAATGATTTCCACCTAGAATCCAAGGGGAGAGGCCTCCAAAGTGATGAGGAAGATTTATTCTGATCCAAAAAGATATTTGAGGGTTATTATGATTTAAAAAACCAAGGGAAAAGGAAAAATCCTAATTTGTAATAGCTCATAAGGGGGTCGAATGGTTTCTTAGGGTGGGACGCATAGTTAACATAATCGTGCGCCTTAACCATCCACTCCTACTGTCCATTCTGTTTGAGGGGTGCACAATTTTCAATAGGGCCACAGGGTTTTGGAGAACCATGATTGAACTACATGAAACCCCTGGAAAACAACCAGACACTGCACATGATTCAATATGCATGTCACATGGGTTGTCTAACCATCCACATATAATGAAAAATTCCATTGAAAATTCATAGAGGTATACCACATAGTTATTGCATTGTTAAACTAACCATGAGACGTTATAGTTTCCTCCAAATTTCCTTATTTTAATCTTATTGTTCCTAAAATATCCTTAGACACAAAAACAGATAAACCAAGGATTGACTAAAGCATAAATGAGACCTAGAGGGCATCACATTGAATAACACGCAACACTAAGATTTAAGAGAACTATGTTATAATCTAAAAATATTATTATTTAAATTTGAATGTTATAACATGGATATTAAATTATGGGTATGAAAAATATTAACCACATTATAAAAAGTTTAAAAAATTTCAATATATGAATTTTTAGTTGAGTCAATATATAATTTAAAAATACATTTCCTTAAAAATGGGTTTTATTTGTTTTTGTGAGAAAATAATATAATTAGTTTTTACACTTTTATAAATTTTATTTAATAAATCTATTTTTTTAAAAAAAATACATGTAAAAATACACTCAGTGTGATTTTTATAAAATTTTCTAAAATGTTTTATTTTCTAATGAATAGAGGAAAAGACTGATTTTTACTAAAAAAATTATTTAAAAATTTTAGAATTTAATTTACTAAAAAGGTATTAAAGTATTATTAACTCATTTATATAATGAGTAATCCAATTATTGTCAATTGAATAAATTGTATGTTGGATTTTGGTACAAAATTATTATTACCTAAGAAAATATTTTTCTAGATAACCACCTTTTGCCTTATTTTGTATGACTTATTTTTAATTAAATTCTACCAATTCGGTGAATACAATTTGAAAAAATGGATTAAAATTTTGAAATTATCATAATTTATATTATTTAATAAGCTTAACTTAATTTTTGGTTATAATGTAATTTAAAAATAGTAAAAAACTATTATAACCGTTATGTTTAAAATGAGAATATCAGGGGCATTAAACTAAGATATAATGGAATGTTTTTAAATTAATATTTTCTAATTCCTATTATATGGAAATATTTTCACCTAATACTATCCAATGTTTTATCCCCCATCTTTTTGGAATCATTTTAATTTGATATGAAATTATTATATATTAATCTTTTAAGAAAACTCATGCATGTGCTCTCCCCCACTTATAAATGGAAACACATCCTATATATTATTTACAAAAAATTAAGATATTTATATCAGAAAAACTACAAAATTATATTCTAATGTATCCCATTAAAAAATTATAATTTATGGTATCATTAAAATACCACTCCAATAGTGTTGAAGAATGTATCAATAACAGGAAATAGAAGAAAAGGTTATCATCCTCCCCGACCTATTCCATATTATATCATCACATAGATACTATTAATGTTTGATATTCATAATAAAATAATAGGTTAATTATACTAAATATTCTTATATTTTATTATGATTAGGAAACCACCACTATTCACCTTCTTTTCCATCAAATCAGATGTGAATGTATCGCTCATGCGTATGTGTGGCCTACCACCATTTCATAACGATACAATTCTTTTTTCATCATCATATTTGATGGATAGTCATTATGAGGTTTTAAATATTTTTATAAGATATTTATTATATATTTATTCTTCTTTTATTATAATATAATATATTCCTTTATAAATTTCCATCCATTGGAAAATGATAACGTCACTCGTGTATACGTATGGACTGCCACCTTCATGAAGTGATGTGATTAATTTTTCATTAATTATTTATGTTTGTGGTAATAAGGATAGATTAAATTAATATCTTTGATATAGTAATGATTATGTAATGGTGAATTTTTATTTACCTTTCTTTTTCTCCATTCATCAAAAAGTGAAAACTACATTCATGCATGTGTACAGATTTCTGTCACCATGAACAATGTCATTAGGTTTTCTATATTTATCTTTCATGGATGATTATTAGTATTTATATAATGAATATATATGATATTTATATCATTATTAAATTTTTTATATTATTTAACTATGATAAGTATGGAATAATTGAAACTACCAAACTGAAACTTACATTATTAACTATACAGTTAACACCTAAAAATGATTATTTAAATAAATAATTATTAATAAATGGGTGGTGAAATTTTTTAAGTGGATCATATATGATATTAAATTATTTATTTGGTGATTTTATATAATTATAATAAATTTAAATTTATTATACAAATGTTTAAATGATGTTATAAAACAAGTCAGACTTGGGGTAGGGGTTTATTTCACAATCTCATCATTATTCAATATTATTTATGTTTGACATTCCCATTGAGGTAATTATGTGATATATATAGCTTAAAACCCATATATATTCTTATACTTTGGTAATTTATAGAAATTAAATGTTTTCCTTTCATTTTAATCTCTTTACATACTCAATAAATCAAAATAATGATTGTATGGAAACCTGAATTTGTTTTCTATTTAACAGGTAATATTTATCTAGAATTTTCATATTTTTATTAAAAAATATTTATATTGTTTTTATTATTATAATATGATTTTAATAAATTTATATTTACCCATTTTTTACTTTCATTAAAAATATTTCAATTTTTGTTTTTCTTATTATTTTTTATTATTTAGATGTTAATTATGTGATTTCAAAATAAAAAAGTGTAATTTCATCAACAAATTTTCCAATGATCTTTTAAAAGTATTTTAATAAATTACAATATAATTTGATTAATATTATGTTATACTGAGGGTGTAATATAATGACACAATCCAAAGTATTTTTCTAGATGATTTTTGATGAGTTTTAGTAGGAAAAATATAAAAAAATTTATGCTTTTTTAATATAGACAATTATTTAGTTTTAAAACAATGTTGATTAAGGTGTATTGATTATTATTATAATGAATGAATTGGAATTATTAAGTGAAAGTTTTGTAATAGAGTTAAATATCCCCTTAATACAACACTAGGAATTATGATACAAAATAGGGTAGGATTTTTTCTGAGGACTTACCAATTTTTGTTAGATGGCTTGGAAAGAAGCCTGAATGGTATATTTATGATTCTCCGTATTATGCATTTCATCATTATGAAATAAATTATTGATTTCAATGATATTATTTAATAATTTATGCCATAATAGGATAAGTCTCAAGCTCATGTGATTATTTATGTAGAATTATTTTATCTTCATTTATTCCAGCAATATTATTCATTACTTATTTATTCTATGATATCTTCCATTATATTCATTACCTTACAAATTATCTGATATCAACCCTTTCTTATTTTTCCCACTTCCCTAGGATCCTATGATTTATAATATAAATGATACTAAAGTATATTCTAGAGAGAATAATTATTTTCTCAAATAAGATACTATGTTTTATTTTATGTTTTCAAATATATTATGAGACTTAAGTATGTATCTAGATTACCAATACTATTAAACTATTTCATCCTTTGGGTTCTGACCACTTTTATCTTGTTCTAATGTAATTATATAACCATGGACTCTGGGCTACAAGGGTTGGAGAGTTTATAGTTGGTATTAGAGCATGTTTTTTAGAAACCTTGGGGACAAGATTTAGGAAAACATATATTAGGGAACATAACCCGATGCAATAATTTGAGGATATATCTAATTATAGAATAATATCATAATAATTTTATTAAGTTAGGTATTATGTTGTTTTGTTAGCTATAAATCCCTATATGGATACTAAAAATGGACATGGTTTTAGAATAGTTACATCTTTGGGTAATAACCGTGAAAGGAATTGGTCAAGTATAATTTGATCATCATACTAGTGAAGAATTAATGGGACCTTACTAAAGATATAGTATGAAAATCATGGAGGATATTCTTTGTTTAATTCACATTTTATTTAAAAACCATTACTAAAGATTTGAAAATATTTTTATCATTTTATAATGTTCCCAAGGAAACAAAGATTATGACTCTGAGAGTGTTTATGAAAAAGTTTCAATTAATGTTAAGGGTTTCAATAGTTTCAGAATTATGCATTATAATTCATAATTTTATGATATGATTTCGTGTTTTTCATTGTTTAAAATTATAACATAGTCAACATAATCGAAACCATATAAATTCACATAACTTATATAAGAATTTTCCTCCGGGGAAAAATAATAAAGATTGATATGAGACATTAACTAAGAAAATTATATCTATATTATGGTTTTAAAATAGAGTTATGACCAATAAAATTTATTGTGTAGAAAAATAATTTGATATATAATGTGATAGAACAATTTTAGACAATTTAATTCAATAAAAAACATCCAACATTCAATAAAACAACAAATACATTCATAGCTGAGCAATGAAAATGTTTCTTATAAAAAATATTTCTCAATATGGGAAGTAATGAATGGGAAAAGTTAAACATGATTATTTATTATCTCAGGGGAGATGAAAATCAATGGTGGTTATTGATTCAAAACATTTAGGATGTGGAGGAAATAATGAGCATTGAGTGGATTATTTTAAGGTATTTTAAAATGAATTTATTTCCATAAGGAACAATGAGATGATTTAGAGAGAAAATAAATACTAAGTATAAGATAAAAGGATAAGGAAAATGATTCTAAATAAGAAGATAAATTAGAAAGGTTAGAAAGGAATATTTCGGAATATTTATATAATCAAAATGTTAATATTTTCCATTTCATTGATTAGATAAAGATAATACATTGAAGGGAACTTGTCTCCAAAAAACTCTCATTATATTTTGATATAATATCATATTCTTTCAAGATAGAGAAATAATTCTCTAGGTCTTATGGCTTTGATGGAAAGTAAGGGAAGAAGAGGATGAATAAAAAAATGGATATGGGTAAGAATAGAAAGGGATATTTTTTTAGCGTATGATACTTTTAGAAGGAAGCTACATGGTACTTGATTAATGGAGAAAAAAGGTTTTCTAAAAATATTGAGATAAAGGTCGTCATGCTCATGAATGAATGGGTATTAGAGAAAGCGATAAAATATAGTTAATTTACTATAAGGATATGTGATACTATTCCAAAAAAAAATCCCCAAATGGAAAGGTAACATACCTTAGAATAACTTAAGGGGAATAAGTTCAATTATATAGAATTTTAACAACTAGAGTGGAAGTTCCAAGATATATGAAGAATAAAACACTTATATTCAACTATAGGATTATAAATATTTTATTTGATTCAGATTATACCCACTCATTTATATACATTGAATTTTATAATGGTATCAAATCCCCACCTCAATGATTAGATGTTGGGTTGGTAGTGAAACTACTAATGTTTTGATGACCATATCTCATGTCTACAGTTCATATTTGATTGAATATTGTGAGAATATACTTCCTAGAGACCTTGTTATTATTCCTTTAGATGAATTTGGTTTAATATTATACATGTAAAGGATATATTAGTACATATCCTATATTAATTTTCATGGAAGGGAATTCACGTTTGATATTATGAATCAACCAATGATCATCTATTAGTGTGAAGATGAACCTGAACACCCCATGGAAATTACATCCATCATATGGGGTTTGGTACTTATTCATGAAAGTTATTTATCTAAAATGGTTGGGGAGAAACTCTAAATGGAAACATTTTCTATTATTCCGAAATATTATGATGTATTATTGAGAAATTTCACAGTATTCACCCAAATCATGAAGCTTGTTTTTTAAAATAACTCATACATAGTATTATGCTTAGTTTAAAGAGTCCATATATAATGGAACTCATTGAGTTGTAGGATTTAAATAAGAAAGACCATAATAATTTATAGAGGTCATTCATTTGGCCCAATACATTTCTATGGGGTAAACACATTCTTTTTATTTAAGGTAAATATGGGTCAACACATCTTTACAGAGATTATCTATAACTTAATAAGATCAATACTAAGAATAAGTATCATCTACATTGTGTTGAATATTTTTTTGATCAATTACATTGAACTATATATTTTTATTTGATTTGTATTTGATATAGATATCACCAAATACGGGTCAATAACGAAGATATACCCAATACAACCTTCTTTATATGGTATATTCATCATGAATTTAGTGTATTTACATTAAAAATTACCAATTATCCCTTATTTTTTATGTATTTAATGAATAGATTCTTTAAATATTACCTAGATCATTTTGTGGTAGTATTTATTGATGATATTATTATATATTAACAGTATGAGTAATAGGACGAAGAACATTGGAGAATTGTTCTAAATATTCCGAGGAATGAGATGTTTTATTCTAAATTTACAAGGTGTGAATTTTAGCTTTAGAAAGTTTCATTATTCAGTCATAAAATCACCAGTGAGGGTATGTTTATTGATCCTTCAAAGGCGAACGTTATTCAGAAATGGAATAGACCCAAAAAAAACCAATATCTACAGTTTTCTTTGGTTAGAAAGATACTAACAACAATTTGTAATATATTTCTCAGGAATATATAATGAAATCACCAAGTTGATTCAGAAGGGGGTTAAGTCTTTATGAATACATGAATGTGAAGAGAATTTCATAGAATTAAAGAGAGTTTTTAGTATGCTTATGCTTACACTACCCTGAAATAGAGAAAGGTTTTTATTTTATTATTATTAATCAAATAAGGGGGTTGTATTCATCCTCATCAATAATGAGATGGTGATAACATATTTCTCCCACCAATTAAAAATTAATGAGTAAAATTACCTCAATCATGATTTAGAGCTGGAACCATTAATTTTTTCATTGAATATATAGAGGCATAATATTTATTGTGAATGGTGTGATCTGTATACCAATTATCAAATTTTAGAGTAAATATTTTCGTAGAAAGTGTTAAATATGATCTAGAGAAGACAGTATGAATTAATTAAATATTATGATTTCTGAACACTTTACCACATTTGGAAAGAAAAAAAGGTGGCTGATTCTTTGAATCAGAAATAGATTTCTTATTTTTCGATGAAAATTATTGAAAATGATCTAATATTTATGGATTTATAGAATATGGATCTGGAGTTTACGATGAAATGGGACATATGTTATCTTTATTAGATAAAATTTTGACCATAAATCCATGAGAGGATTAAGAAGGAACATAAGGAAGATGAAAAATTACAAAAGAAGGTGAGGAATGCTATTAGTTAAAAAATTATCATGTTGGAATGATATGGTTCATGAAACAAGTATATGTGTTGTTAATAATAGATTTGGATAACGATATATTGGATGAAGCTCATAATTCATCAATCTCCATTCATCTAAGAATTGAAAAGATGTATAAATATCTGAAACAATATTTCTGGAGGTATAACATGAAAGGAATATTGTAGAGTTTGTATCCAAATAAAAAGTATGTCAAAATGTTAAGGATGATACAAATAAGTGTAATTGAATTTTACAACCAATACCTATACTAGAATAGAAATGGGAAAATATTACCTTGGATTTCATCATCAGACTCCCCAAAACATTTATAGGTAAAAATTATATACGGGTTGTAGTCAAGCACCTTTCTAAATCAAAAAAAAATTATTAACATTAGAGAAGATTTCTCTCTTGATCAAATTACTTGGTTATACATTAAGAATGTTGAATTATTTCATGGACTAATCACAATTGTATCTGACTAGGATCTAAAAATTTCCTTGATGTTTGATATATTTCTTCAATAATATCTACACATAGATTTGAGTTTCAATACTAATTATCATCCTTATAGAGATGATTAGTCTAATATGATCATTCAAACCCTAGAAGATGGGTTGGGATCTTTTTCTACTGATTTAAAATGTGGAATGGATCAAAACCTTACCTTGTTATAATTTTCTCACAACAATAGCTTTCAATGAAATATTCCCAGGGATACTTATGAGGAATTCTATGGAATGAAGTGAAGAACTCCAATATGCTAAAATGATGTTAGCGAAATAAAGACATTGGGACCTGATATAATAATGGAAATGGTAGAGGATGTTTGAGCCATAAAAAATAACATAATGGTATCTTTGAATTGAAAAAAATTTATACTAACAATCTTCGGTGAGATGTAGGGTTCAAAGTGGGTGAAAATGTATTCATATGGAATCCTGTTTAGAAGAAGATTATGATAATTTGAAATAAGTTAATACCAAGGCATAGATAAATTGGTACCTTCAAAATTTATTATCATATTGGTATTGTAGCCTATTATTTGGCACTTCCATAAAATATTTCTCATGTTCACATTGTGTTCCATGTTTATATTATAAAGAACTACATACATAATCCTTCACATGTATTGATCTCGAAGGTCATACCACTAGAGAGAGATATATCTTGTTAGGAATAACTGATAGTGAATATGGATCATAGGGAGAGAGTTCAATGAAATAGGACCACTCATGGTCAATTGTTTTGGTGAAACTATGAATTTTAGGATTCTATATGGGAACCGAAGGATGTGATGAAGAAAAATTATCCATAATTTCTTGTATAAAAGTGATTGAATTTCCTTAGAGAAATTCTTATAAGATGTCTATAATGTAACAACATGATATTTTATGACACATTTCTCTTTAAAAAAATTTAAACTGTTCAATAGATTTTTTATTATAAAACACTGAGTTGTAAGCGAACTACATTATACTATGAAAATATTATAACTTAAATGTGACTGTTATAACATATTTATTAAATTAGCAGTATGAATTAAGTTTTACACATTATTAAAAATACTAAATATTTATAAAATTACAATTTAATAATTTTATGTAGAGTCATTATATGCTTCCAAAATTTGTTTTTCCATATAAATGGTTTTTTTACTTTTTGTGAGAAAAAATATAATTAATTTACCCATATTTTAGAATTCTTATTTTAAAAAATAAACATCATTTTTAAAATAACCATGTCAAAATTATCAATAATTTATCTTTTTAAAATTTTCATAAATGTTTGATATTTTGATGAATAATGAAAATACTGATTTTTAATAAAAATTATATTTTAATTTTATGTAGTTCAAAATGTCCAATTTTTTTTTAAAATTATTTAAAAGTAAAAAAATTCATTAATATTATTAAAAATCCAATTATTTTTATTTTAATCGATTTTATGTTGGATTTTGGTGTATAACATTTATTAGAAAAGAAAACATTTTTCTAGAAACCCATTTTACTCCCATTTTAGTGGTTTAATTTTAAATTATATTCTTCCAATAATAAAAATTTAAATTTTTATAATTTATTCTATATTTATAATAATAATACTAATTTCTATTAGTTAATATCGTCAAATTAATTTCTAGTAATAATGAGTAGAAAAAAGAGAAAAAATATGTTACGATAGTTAAGGTTAAAACGAGTTTACTAAGTTTAAATGAAGATATAATAGTTAGTTTTCCAATTAGACAAGTCTAAATCCTATAGGATAAAAATATTTTTACCACATAATATCCCACTATAGAATCACTAGCCTTTTGAAAAAATTTCTCTTGAATGTGACATTATTAAATTTAATTCATTTAAGAAACTATATGCATTTCCTCTCCCCCACTTATAAAAGGGAACCCTTACTTTATCTTATTTACACAGACTTGAACCACATATATTGACCAAACCCTAACCAATTATATTTAAAAATTAACTATACATAAATAAGTGGTGCTATTATTCTTGAAATACAATTATAAAGGATCTTAAAAATGGATCTAAAGGAGGATAAACGAAAGAAAGGTAATACTCTTATCAGAAATCCTTGAATGCAGCTATTAAATTTTAGTAATATTATCATTTTAAAAAAATTATTCATCATATTCTCATCAAATAGAGAGTGAAAGTATCACTTGTGCATAAGTGCATACTACAACATCCATGTAGTGATACATTTAATTTTCCATCACCATATTTCATAGATGGTTATTATGATGGGTTTAATGTTTATATATGATATTTATGATATAATTATGATTATTTAATTATAATAACATATTTTATTATTACATGTAAATCATTTAGAAAATGATAACGAAACTCATGTGTACGTGTGAACGACCATGCCCATGAAGAGATCTGACTCCTTTTTTATTTCTAATTTACATGAATGATAATAAAGATATATTAATGAATATATATATATATATATATTAATTATTAATTATTATATAAAGGTGAATTATTATTTACATTTCTTTCAAGTTCTCTATCAAAAAGTTATAACAAATTCATGGATACACATTACCTATCATCTCCATGAATGATGTAATTATTTTATATATCTGTACCTTTAAAGGATTATTACAAAAATGTAAAATATAAACATATATGAATATTCTATCATGATTATAATTTTTCAATTATGTAACCATTATAAATATGAAATAACTAGAACAAGAAAAAAAACATACATGAAAAACATGAAATTTAACAAAAAAAAATGTCGATTTTAATAATAAATTATGAATGAATGGGTGTTGAAACATTATAATTACATAATATAAGATATAATATACTGTTAACCATAATTTTAATACATAAATTTAAAATCATATTTTAAAATATTCAATACATAAT
This sequence comes from Viscum album, assembly GCA_963277665.1. Classification (NCBI taxonomy): domain Eukaryota; kingdom Viridiplantae; phylum Streptophyta; class Magnoliopsida; order Santalales; family Viscaceae; genus Viscum; species Viscum album. Next base: position 137,973 of record CAUJRU010000401.1, on the reverse strand, counting down.
ATTATGATCAATTCCGGAATCGTATAGGTCTATTTTCTTTAGAATCTAGGAAACATAATCAACTTGTTCATATAAGATCAACATTGTAAATGAAGCTTTACATCATCGTGTTGTCATGATGGTATGGAATTCCATTCATACTAAGTACATTATAATAAAAATTTATCTTATATATTTATAAAAGGTAAATCATAATAATATTATATGGAAATTTAAATCAACATAATATATATGAGAATCATCATAAAATCAATTATTTTGTAGTATATACACCACTTAAAAAAGTAGTTAATATGGAATGTGTCTCATAGAAATAAAAGTTAGATGAAAATCCATTACCTCCAGTTAAAACTGCTTTGAAGGTTCTCTATCCTCAAGCATAATATATTTAAATTTACTATAATTGTTTTTAAAAAAACATATACTTATAATATCATATAAAGTTCACTTATAACATTTAAACATCCATTTACTTATAGTTTCTTTTTATAACACAATGATTTCAGTTCATTTATAAATAAATTCATTTCCTCGATTTTACTTCTCCTTGAGAAACTAATAAAAAATAATATATAATAATTGTGATACTAGTGATTCACACCCCAAATATATTTCTAGAGTCATAGCATGTACTGGATCACAAACACATAATGTAATCACCTAAATTTTATATCAAAAAACATTATGACACTATGTATACTGGAAAATAATATCTAAAAAGTTCAATTCTTATTCTAAGTATCAAGGTTTTTTGAAATCTTGGTTGAACAAAAAAAATATAGAAAAAAAGATTATGATTTTTTTAAAGAAATTGTAATTAAATTTTGAAATTACTTATTTGTGGATGCTGGTCTTTTCATTATTTATGATCTCTCTCATAAAATTTCAAACATAATTTACAAAATCATTTCCATTATCTTTCATTGGAAACTAAAGAAACATTTTCAAAATTAAGTAAATTGTTTTGAAATATGTTTTTATAATTAAATATTTCTTTATATACCTTAATATGTATCCTTTTGAGGTAATTGGTAGGCTTTTTATGTTTAGTCACTAACTTCATGTCGTGATTTATCCTATATTTAGCGATCACCCTAGAATAAAAAAATTATTGTTAAAATAATGATTAAGAAATATAATTCTTATATTATATATAAAATGTTGATTTTAGTTTATTAAAAATTCACAATAAAAATAATGTGTGGTTGGTTTTTTGGATGTACCTGCATTGGATCCAAAAAATAAATATCTGGGTTATCCATATTCACTGATATTATCATCCAGTGATTTATAAAAACACAATAACAATTAATTAAAGAAAAAATAAAAATATAATTCATGTGATTAAACGATTCATTTTTACCCTTGAATTGTATGTACCAAAAATTTTATCATCTATTATTTTTTCTCAAACACATTATTTATCTCAGTTTTTTGTCTTTTCAACTACTTCCTTCTCCAATGATGTTTCTTGCATAGATATGATACATGGATTATTGAATCCAAATCATGAATCACACATTTTTTCCTTAATATTGAAGTAATATAAACACTTTTAGAAAATAAGAATTGTTATTAACATTAATGAACATATTATATCACTTTTTGGACATTCATATTATGAAAATGTACCTTATGTGTAAACTCAAAATGGAGACTCCTAGCCATTCAAACATCAGAATATCATTTATATCCTTGAGACCAACTACTTCTATAATGAATGTTACATATATTTGTTCTTCACATGAACATAATACATATATCCATATTTAAATTTTGTCTACAAATGACATTGTAATGATAATAATTATTGCCGTTGAACTACCTGGGAGAAGTTAATCCCAAAAGTCCTTTTTGATTTCATGGTTGAGTCACTAAATTTTCTTGATCTGACCTTCTGTTTTCTTATCACATTATCCAATTACAATGTCATAACTCATTTCAGAAATTTTTCCATCATCTTTTAAAATGTATTCATGTAAAAAATTTCTTAATGAAATACCTCATGTATATTTATAAGATTAGTTGGCCATGGTTAAAAATTTCCAATTGCATTATTGACTGTTGTTATATATATATTATCTAGTTTGAATAAGAAACTCAATGGTTGAATCTATTTTTAAATCACTAATTACTCTCATGTGATATTTTGGGCGTTCTATATTATATAGCTTGGCTCATGGATTATTATACACCATATCCCTCACAACAATGTGGTATGTAGGTGTTGATATATTGAAATCACATAAAAATTTACCGTATAAAACTTTACAAATATAAAAGTTTTCAAATATTGTTTGATTAAATTTAATAGAATGTTTAATGAAAAAATTGTTGATGTCAGTTATGTTATGTATTTGAGGGCAATGAATATAATCAATGCTAGGAGGGAAATTTCTTTCTTCCTATATGGATCTTTGTTCCACCACTGAATCACTTTGATCCTTTTTCATATACTGATAATAAAAACTAGATTTAAAATAATATCTTGAATAGAATCTTTTTGTACCAACAATACTTTCAACATCTCATATGTATCTTCTTGTGTTTTTTAATCTCTAAATATATTATAGGAGACACACCAAAACCTACTCCTCTAGAAAGAAAATATTATTCTGTCCACATCAAAGATGTTGAATGTTTTTTTGGTCTACTATGTTTACAGTCGATTATTGTGTCTAGAACATATAAAAACATATGAACATAGATATATATTTTTATGTAATATTATTATAAATCATAATGAATTACTTTTATGTCAAACATACACATATTTACCAATCTATTTTTGTATTTTCATCAACTACTATACCCTAAAAATTTACACGACCCTTATTCCATAGCACATGATATGGGATAGAAGCGGATTTTAGATGTTGATTCAATAATTTGGGTATAAAAAAAGGATAACCTGTTATTTCATATATTATAAACCTTTTATTGTTTATTTAAAGTACATTACAATTTCTTCTATAGTTAAGTGTTCCCCATCCTAGATCTATGATAGGGGTGTGTTGATTTTTATGCACATTCTTTATTTTTATCACAACATTTTTGTTTAATAAATTACAAATTTTAAATAAAATTGGATAAAATAAATAATGTAAAATAATATATTATTGACTATAATTCACTTGAAGTGATTCCTTATAGTGGTGACTAATGAAAGAATTCCGTGTTTCCATTTTTATATTATGGTAATAAGTAGCTGGTGGGAAGGTCATTACTTTTCCCTCAGTATACCTTATATGATGTTTGTTTAAAAGATCCCAGAAGCCTCTACGATATTTTCTAGTAGCCATGAAGACAAATTTTCTAAAAAAACATTTAAAGTAAAAAACTATATAAGGAATAATGATAATTAAATAAAAATTTCATTATATAATTTTTTGGTGAAAAAAGGAAGGTTCTCATAATGTTACCTTTATATCTTCCCAAAGGGTTTCCTTAATTATAGGTTAGACAATATGACATGAATCTATAACAATTGGAACATTCATCCCCATTGTGAACCCAACATAAATAATGAACATTGACTTATTGGGGTTAATAGGATTTTCATGTTGATTCTAGTCTATCTCAAATATTATTCCCTCACTTCTTACCGTGATAATTTTAGTCAGTACTCTGATGTCATGACATTGTTTTTTTTCATCAACATTTTGTTGATCTCCCAATAATTCATTAGTTTTAGCATCAAAATCTTCTTCTTCCCTGATATTGGTAACATTATCATCTGATGAAAACATTATCTTCATGAGTAGTAAATAATTTAATTTATATTATGTTAATATTATAGAGAAAAAAATAATATTATGAGGAAAATCCTAGTATATTAAAAAATTAACTTTCCCATTGAAATATCATTAATTTTAATGGTTTAAGGTATTTGGTTCTAATGTCAAGAATCCAAATCCCCTCATTGTTGTCCCCTGTAACGTATAGGAAAATATATACTTTGATACCATCATGAACTGATTGTGATCTCTTAATGAAAGTGTCATCCTTGGTTGAATTTTCATCCAAACCTATAGTTATTTTAATTTCCCAATATATAATTGACCAATTATTTTATTTCAGATATAAGACATAAAATAAATTCATTTCTTGTTATGAAATTATGAATAGCTCATCCATTTCCCTTCCACACTGAAATTCACCTTCACGAAGACCATTTCATCAACTTTAACTACACTCCTATTTTTAACCCATTTGAAAAATAAATTCCACGCATAAAATGTGGTATAATCCAACTTGTTTATCTATTCGATAATGATGAAATATGAAATATTTGAATAAATTGGACTTCTATAATTGGAACCATATATGTGAATTTATGAAGTGTAACTCCCCAATTTTGAATTATACTACAATCATCATGCTCTTCTATATATAACGTATTACCATTGATTACAAAACCAGTGTAAGATATAACATTTTAATTTGGTCCCGTGGATAGAAATTAAATTCATTAAACAACTAAATTAATATTTTTATATAAATATTTATAAACATGATCTCAGAACCATACTATAAACAAATGATTATGTGTATAGGATATTAATCCTTCATCCTACGATGGATTAAAATCTCTAAGAATTGATTTTTGGGATTTAGTGTATTGATCAATATCATCACCATTATGTAAAATGTAAAGGTGTTGTTGCTATCCCACTATGATAGTAATTATAACAAAATATCTTCTGTAAATTTGTTCTCCCATAAAGAGTACAATATTAATAGGCTTTTGGACATTGATTCTTTCAATATCCAATAGGTTATCATTATAAAATTTAATTTATTATTCAACAATATATCATTATGTAATAAATCCTTCTACCTGATGTAGATTCTTTACATAACCTTTTATAATCCAAAAATATTTTTCAATGGGGAACATCTATCATTAATTGAGAGGAACACATAGTTGAACCTATATAACCATGTGAAACATCATGTAGACCATTATATCAATGAATGATTGTGATAAGAACATCTCCAATTCACATAATATGACTAAAAACTCTTTATTAATTATTACAATAATCATCGAATCTGTATATTTACTACATATGGATTAGAAATAGAAGAATAGTCTGGTTAATTTGTTTCATACATTTTTAGGTTGAATATAATATAAAGACACAAGCATAAATTCTTGCATCAAAACATGAGTGGACTTTCATTATAGTCATTGTAACTTCAAATTAGTCATTGAAATTAAATTAATGATATTTTATGAATACCCATCTGGAACTTTTACATCATTAAGGAAATTGAAATATGGAAATTTTTCCCATCTCAATAGAGTGTAAGAAGATGGAGGAAAACAATATTCCCTTTACCCTTTAATGGTTCCAACTCTTCCCTTATCCATGTTCCTATCATATCCAACTTATCCTTGATTCCATATATTCTTTTTTTAGTAACATTTAATAATGTTCAAATAACACTCTCAAATAAATTTTTTCTAAATGCATGAAATCAAGATTATGTATGACATAAAAATAGTTCCATTATGTTAATTCAATGAAAATTAATCTATTTTTGAAACATAATTTTGCAAGGTTTTTAAAAAATGGTGTACCAAAAATAGTTTCAACATATTTTACGTTATCGAACTGTTGGCCACCCATTGGTGAAGATAGTTTTGTACCTTGTTCGGTATTCCCATCAAATGTTGTCATCTTAGATCAGTATTTATGTCATATATGTAAATATTTATGATGTTATAAAAACATAGTCATCAAGTAATTTTTCATCCAAGATGAGCCTGTGCATTTTTTACAAATGAGACACCCAACATTCCTTTAATGATACAACTTAATGAATTTCCATAAATAGGAATTTCAATCATTTCACAATTAAATATGACCCTAAATGTAAATTATTACATTCAATGAGAATCATAAATTGTAAAATTTGTATCCCACATCAATTTTAGATCTTAATTGAATAGATCTAAATAGAAAGTAATATTATTACCAGGTTATTTTGGTTTGAATATAATTAGAGACAATATAATGTATTTACACTTCATGAATAACCATGGAGGAATGTTAAAATTTACCAACATGATGGGACATGTAATATGAGTACTACTCTATCCACCAAAAGGATTTGTCTTATCTTTAGATAATTGAAGAAGAATGTTTCTCAGCTCATTTTCAAATTTAGGATAATGATAATAAATTTTCTTTCATTGAGGGTAGTAAGATGGATGATGTTGGTTCCCATATTTTATTATTGTATTTGCATGACATGTAAATTATCTCTTTATTTATAGAAATCCAAATAGTTTTCTTAACCATTGAATGATTTGAAATACCATAAATCTTTCAAAGTACAAGATTTATCATTCATTTATCGATCTATTCTACACTTAGGGTATTTTTAGAGTGATTCATGACACTTGCAAAATAATATGAAATCAATTGAAAATCATGTATTTTTTTTGAATAATTTCCATTGAATATAACATTTATTTATAATCATATGTTTCAGACGAAAGTTCATTTTCTTCTAGTATAATTACATTTAGGATACCTCATAATTCTATAAGGTTGGTTCTTCTTCATCCGCTTGCAGGTTACAAATTATATAAATTCAATACAACTGATAATGTTATTTATTTAGTACAAGTGGTATAAAATGGTATTTTAGAACATCTATTTAACTTCTCAAACAACTTTGAACTATCACGATGGTCATCATAAATATTCTTTAACATTTGTTCAATGTGGTCTCCAACTATATTTACACTAGTATTCATATCAAATGACCAGAAACCATATTATAATCCAAATCGATCTGTACATTTAGTTTTTCCCCATGTATAGTACTACATTTGTAGATTTAATCTATACTATGACAAAAAAATGTTCTTATAAATATTTTTGACTAATATTTATATATTAACAACAAAGTAAATGTGGAAAAAAGGATTTGGGAAGTGTCATATTCATGCTCTATTGCGAACCTGATAAAATATTTAACTCCTTCATAATAATTTTTTTCCTAAGATAATCATGCATGCATTTTCGATTCATATCTATCCTATTAGGTTCATAAAAGTTTAATTTTTACAAAATATAAATAAATAGACATAAGTTATTCATAATCAATGGTGAATGTTATTGATATTTCAAATAAAAGGAATAAAAAATGATCCTTGGTACCCCGTATTGGATGACTACAAATTAGAATTATTCAAGAAAAATAGGTGCATATGCAAAAGTTATGGGGGTGAGTCTCATGTTTTAAAATGAAATATTAATTTTTTTTTGAGATGATGAATATGGGGGTGAATTTTGTCTCCTAAAATCTAAAGGTTCTCGATCTAAGAGTTAGAAAAGCATTGTACAACATTTCTTAATTTTTCGCCTAAATCTGAAAAGTTTCTAAGGCAAAGAATGGTTTGAAAAATGAGTTGATCATACAATATACATTCTTACATTCCATAGTCTTTTATACCCATTTAGGCATTCCCAATAGGCTGAGATACATGATCACCTTTCCTCGAGTATACATGAACCACTATTTGATGAATAGAAAAATTATTTTTCAAAGACTATAATATGCTCACTTAGTGGAAAAAAATTCATGATTTCCTTGTCCTACTTAGTTCAGACACAATGGAGAGAATACTAGTTGGTATAAAATGAATAAATCAATAGTTTATTTGGAGTGATTTAGGATTTATATCTCTATTTAATGGAATAATTGTATCCTTATTTTATTCATTTTATTTTATTCAAGTGTTTTTTATTTGAAAATTACCAAATACTTAATAGATTTAAATATCAACTAGATAATCAAGGGAAAGATGATACATTTTCATATTTATTCCATTCAAATTAGAGAAACAAAATTTCCATTCCATTTAGGGGCCAAGGTGAATTCATATTAACCATGTTACTGAAAATTATGGTAACTTATTGACAATAGAATAAAGAGAATACAAACATGGGATTCATGAGAAAGATCATCCAAAATAATATCAACACATAACAACAAACCAATACATTTAAAACAAATTTCTTGGTGTCTTTATGAAATCAGTAAATCATTTTTTAATAGAAAAACAGTTTTTTAATACTTTTCCTTATTCGATATTTAAAAAAATCACTTTACAAAAAATTATTTTAGGAGGCGAAATTTTTTTAAATTAATATATATTAATTTTGAATTCCAAATATCATCTGAAAAACTCTTTCAAAATTAAAAAGGTTGGTTTTAGAATTTTTAAAAACCTGCTTAAAATATGTTTTTTGTAATCCAATTGAAAATTGAAAATTTATTTTTCAAAACAAATAATAGGATACAAACCCTTTTTTCGATAAAAACCATTAGTTCCAAGTGAAAAAGTTAAAAATCATATTAAAAAATAATAAAAGATTAATTAAAATTTTAAAATCGCTTCCATGGAAATATGTACACTTTAAAATATATATAACATTACAAGTTAACTTTGAAATCACATCATTAGTTTGAAAACAAAAAATAATAATTTTATTTAATTTATTGGGAGAACCCACTTTACTCATTTAAAAACCCACTTTAACATTTAAAACCAAGATTCCTTTTTCAAAACTGAAATTTAGAATAAGAATAAGCATAATTATTTAATATAGCACACCACCATGTCTAAATCAAAGCCCAATTATTTAATATTCTATAAACATTTTATAAATGTGGGATTGATTTTTTAGAAGGCATGAATAAATTTATAATTAAAATCTTAGAACCATGGTAAAGTATTTCTGAGGTATGTCAGGTCACATCTCAAGGATCCTCCCACTCATAGTTATCACGGCTACATGGTATGCACATTACCATAGGGATAAGAGCCTTGAGGGAAGGATTCTACCTCAATAATTATCTCGGCCTAAAAAATGATTATTTAGTGTTTTCATAATTGATTCAATATTTAGTTAGATATAAACACGCCTAATATGATTGATCTAGACTACCCACCAAAATAAAGAGGTTCCCATGATATTCTTTCAAAATAAATCAAGGAATTATTTATTTATCAAAAAATAGCTTCTCAAAATATCATATTAGAATTAAAAATAAAATCATTCACTTTCCATTCAATATTTTCAAAAAATAAACATCATGATTTTTTTTAAAAAAAATAGGAAATTGAAAATTATTTTCTTAAAGAATATGAGCTGTTAGATGAAGTTTGTATGTGATACCTAGATTTGATTTGATATGAGTTTATCTCATTGTGAGTCCAATTGGTAGTGATATACTAACCAGGTTAAGATAATTATAATGAATTTGGTTTTTTTGGAAAGGTACCAACAATGATGTTACAACAATTTTCGAGTTTGTACATTTTTTTGGTTATTTAGAAGATCAATGGATTATTTTGGTTGTTTAGGAATTGTGAAAAAGTATTGAGATAGCACATTGATGGGGTAAACTAATCATTTACAATGAAACTTTAGCTATAGGATAACTAAAAAATGTTTTTTCATGAGATTGGGTGGGATGATATGGAAATAAAATAATGTTTTTTCACATTATATATTTATAATCAATTAACTATGTATTGCCTGTTAAACATGTTTACTTGTTTTAAAATTATTTATTCAAAGCAATTATAATTTTTAATCAAGTTATTTAATTATTCAAATTATTTTATTTACTAATGTTAATTTATAGAAGTTATATTATCACCAAATAATTTTAATATCCAGAAATTAATGTAGCTATCATATGTTTCGTTTATGTTCCCTCAAATTATTTTGATAGAGTAACCTGAATATGCACTTGTCTTATACCTTTTTTCGTGAAAGGAAGTTACAATTTTATATATATTTGTGTTCGTATATCTTGATTAATTTTAGTAAACTTGATTTTTGTTTTAAATAAAGTGTTTAAAAGGTATGAATATACATAGTTAAGTGTTTTCTTTTATACATTTTATTATAATATAATGAAAATCATTTCCTTTCACTGTATCCTAATTGAATTATTAGTCAATGAAAAATACTTAAACATTATTTAGTGATTAAGTAAGTGATATTGTAATGGATGGGTTGATTAAGTGGGAAAGAATAATTTCTAATGATAACTTGTTAAGCATATTTGACTTGATGGATCAAAGAATCTAAACTAAAAAAATTTTATCTACAAAACTACACAGTCCCACTAAATAACTCTTTCCCACTCTTGTAAGACACAAGAAAAGACAGAGTTCTCACTCATCCAAGATACCATTTAGTTACCTAACATTCCCATGACCAAGAAACCAAGTGAGGAGGTGAGAAAGAAATGAAAATACAAAAATCTGGTAAAGAATGGAACGTACTTCACCTTGCATAGAAAAGAATTTTTTCACGTCATAGATACATTATAAATTGATAAAAATCCCATAATAGGAACATCACATACCATGGGTAATCAGTAATGGAATCCTGAGTTATAAACCCATTTTATAGTTTGAAATCATTTATTAAACCAAATCTAACTTGGCGTGCCATGTTATTTTCATTTCATTTGAAATTCAATAATTTCAATACTTTGGAAATATTTAGAAAAACAATATCTTTATATTTCAACCATTTAATTAGTACTTTGTTTATTCTATTAAAACCCAAAATATTGTCTAAGACATTCATTTTTCTTAAAAATTGACATGAAATGCCTCAAAATCACATGAGTAAACACTTGGTATGATAAAAAATTTAGTTCAAAATCAATCAATCAAAATCCGTGGAAAATAGTTTTTTCCAAGCATGGAATTGAACCAATGTTTTTAAAAATCCTTTATAAACATTAAACATAAGAATTGTTTAAAAAAATGGATTTAGAAAGACATAGGAATTCCATGATTTGTAAAATGAAGGATTAGAAGATAAAAACATACATCATGAAATTAGAATGGAGGGAGAAGACACCGAAATCAAAAGGAAGAAAGATGATATTTACATTGGAAAACACATGAAAATTGATTGAGGAGACAACTATATTGAAGTATAAGGATGTGGAAACCCTCTTAGTGATCCAAGGAGGTTTGACTGAGAATGAGTAAGAAGGGAGGAGATGAGAAAAAAACATTACAATAATTCAAACTGCAGAAACCAAACAAGAAATCAACAAGAGAGTAGGAGGATAAAAATTGCATACCTTGGTTTCAAGGCCTAATTCTTCTGAGAGAAAGTAGAAGAGGAGCAATGACAACAGTGAAATTTTTAAAAAGCTTAAGAATCATGACTAAAATCTGTGCGTTATGGGGTTTTTAAATAGGCCGTGGATGGTTTTATGAGCACTTCCAAAAAGTGCTGATAAATAAACCTTTTATCAATGCTTTTTTAGAAGTGATAAAAGGTAAATGTTTATTAATGCTAAAGAAGAACTTATAAAAGATATCTTTATGAGTGCTAAAGATTTAGGGATAATAAATAATTTAAAATTATAATTATAAATAAAAATATTTTTAAAATATTAATAAATATTTCTATATGTTTATAAACATATTTATATGATTATATATATTTATATAATTAAATATATTATATATTTTAATTATTTTAATATATTTATTTTAATTTTATAAGTATTTTAATATATAATTATTTATTTATAATTATATAAATAATTTTTAAGTAAAGTTATATTTTTAATTTGTAATTTTATGTATTTAATTTTACAAATACAGTAAATATACACTTATAAATATATTTTTAAATAAAAATATTTTTAAATAAAAATATTTTTAAATATTTATTTATAATTATCAATATATTTAGATAATTACATATATTTATATAATTATATATATGTATTTAATATATATATATAGTAAATATACTCATTATTTAAATATATTTATTATAATTTTAGAATTATAAATATATTTATATCACTATATATATTAATATAAAATGTATATACATATCTATATTTAATAAATAAATATAAATATGAATATAAACATATCATATATATTCATTATTTTAATATATTTATTATATTTTTATAATGATATAAATATATAATTATTTATTTATAATTATATAAATACATTAAAAACAATTAATATATTTATATCATTATATAAATTTGTATAATTATATATATATATATAATATAAATATAAATTAATATAAATATTAATAAATATAAATATAAAATATATTGATTATTTAAAAAAATTAATTAAAATTTTATAATTATTTAAATATGTATATACAGAATTATTTATAATTATATAAAAACTTTTTAAAAAACTATATTTATTTATTTATGATTATAAATATATAAAACTACAAATATATTAAATAAACATTTAAAAAATTCTTATTTATACATATTTATTTAGAAATAAATTTTTTAAATTATTAACGAATATATAATATTAAATTAATTCTTATTAAAATGGGTGAAATTGAAGAATTAAAAATGAGTACATTTAAATAATATTGAAAAATGGATAGATTTTATTAATTAAATATATATATATTTTTAAATATGGATTAATTTCTAAATAATGATGAATACATATTGAAAATATTAAATTGTAGAAACGAAATAAATATAAGTAAATATTATAAAATCGTTAAATATAAAAAAACCATTAAAATTGATAAAAATACGAAAATTTAAAATAATTAAATTAAATAAATAAAATTTTCTAATTAACAGTATAAATATATTAAATTTATCATGTCACAAAATGAAAATCTAAAATGAATAGTAAAATCTGAATAAATTACATAGATATTAAGAGTTTGTGTTTCTATATAAGATTTCATTAATTAAGTAATTATATTTGTGTGCATTGAATATAAAAATGCATTAATTAAAAATATGCATGTGTGTAATAAATATCACAAATGTTTGATATTATTTAAATTGAAAAATAAAATGAGATTCAACTAATGTCCATTACTCATTGTAATCAGTCAGTTTTTTTAATTATTATTAATTTTTTATTATAAACCATTCATTATTAAATGTACAACTTATTTAATGTAATCATAAATGTTTGTTATTATATAAATAATATTTAAGGAAATATTATAAATATTGATATATATATTTAGAAATATATATGAATATATTTCTATTCTAAATGTATTAATGAATAATTTTGTATAAAATCCACTAAAAATGTATAAGAAAATCATATGTTTTTAGTTATTACATTTTAGTCATTTTTTATATTTATATTTAATATATATTGCTTATTTGTATTTATAATATTTTTATATTATACATATTCGTTTTCTTACTAATTATCTAATTAATAATTTTTTTATAACTATGTAATTTCATTAATATAAATTCATTTTTAATTATTATAATTTATAGGTTTATAATTTATGATTCGGTATTATAATTTATTCATTATATATATATATATATATTTAATTTATAATATTTTTTAATATTTATAATATATATATATGTATATTAAATTTAACCTTTTTAATAAATAATTATTTAATAAATGAAATGCTTTTTATGTTTCTTAACTTACTCATTTTTAATTTTTCTTTTTTTATATATTTCATTTTATTCATTTTATAAAATTATGTTTAATAAATGATATTTATTTATATTTATAATTTATATATATGTATATTAAATTATTCATTTTTAATAATAATTATTTAACTAATAATTTTTTTAATATTATTTAAATTTACCCATTTCTAATTTTTATTTGTTTAACTATTTCATTTTATTCATTTTTTATATGTATATTTAATATAAATATTTTTAATATATAATATATATATATATATTTAATTTATGGATAATTATTTATTTAAAAGAATCTAGTTTTTATAATATATTCAATTTTAATTTTAATTTGTTTAATTATTTCAAATTTTCTATTTTCAATACAATTATTTTTTATTGGTTTGTTTAAATAAATTTGGCTACGGACTTGGCGGGGTCCATTACGACCCAAATATGAAGGCATATAGAGGGTCATGTTATATATAGGGTGGGTTAAAGCCATTTGAGGCCACGGAAAGCCAATATAGGCGTGTGCAGTGTATGCGGGAGCCCATCCATGTAGTATGCTTATGAGGAGTGAATGTGACGAAATAATATATAAAGGATCGCCCTATCATGTTCTATTTCGATGTGGGAATCTCCCAATAATCGGGACCATTGTCAGTGGTAAAAAAGTGCTGATAAAGTGTACCTTTATCAGCGATAAAAAAAAGACGATAAAGGAAATACTTTATTACTGATTTTTTCTAGCACCCATAATGGCCCATGCTATTAAAGGCCTATTTTGTAGTAGTGTATAGTAGAATCTTAGGACTTATATTCCCCCTTAAATAATTATATCCTCAAAATTTAGACTAAACATCAATGAATAAATGAATATGGGTATTTCTTCATCATAGCTTCCACTGTATCCCATACTTATTCCACTAACTTAAAATTATTCTAAAGTACCTTCAACATCCATGTTTTATGATTCCAAAACACCAAGACTTTAGTGTAATGAATTTGGGTGGAGTCTTTATTATAGGGTAATTTAAGCTCTAGGATTATTTATTTTATAGTGAGTACATTCTTTTAGTAGGGTATATACTTTCTTAATAGTGTGATATAGAATAAAACATGCACCTTAGAGAGGTTTAGGGACATACCCAAATGATAATCTATTGGTCCAATTCTCTCCAAAATCTCAAAAGGCCTAATGAACCATTCACATTAGTTCACCGCCTTAACGAAACTCATAAATCCCATTCATGGTGATACCTATATGAAGATGTGATTCCCAACATTAAATTTCATGTTATTATACTAGTTATCATTGTAGGTATTTTTTTGGGGAATCACGATATAATTCCAGATAGCTCACACATTCTCAATTGTATCCTTTGACACCCTACAATCACTATTACCTTTTTTATTTTATAATATTTTAATAAATTTGGTGAGAATTTTAATGTTTCTAATATCTTTGTAGTGATTTTTATATTTTTATTTTTTTTGTGCATAGGTTGTAAAAAATAATTATTAATTGCATGGAAACCTTGAATGGGGGTTTATTAGTAGTTAAAGGTGCACTTTTCTTTATGGGAGTCAACCTGATTAGAACTCCACAGCTAATCATGCTAGTTCTGGAGTAGTAATCAGGATGGGTGACCTTCTGGGTAGTTTCCCAGGGTGTGCATGAGTGAGGACAAAACACATTGAAAGAACATGTGTTGGCCTGAGGGGATAGTCATTAGTCTGATAAGAAACCATAGTGAGTAATATCTTATGGTGTGCTGGGAAGGCAACCAAGGAATTATAGGAGACCCATGGGGTCAGATGACAAGATTCATGTCCTGAGGAGGCGGGTCGTGACAACTGGTATTAGAGCCAATAACCAGCTGTAAGTGCTTAGGAACTGCATGGGTTTGAGGCTTGGGGTCCACAATGAGGGCATTCTGCTTTAAAGGGGTGGATAATGTAACACCCCTGAAAATGTGAGACTTAAAAGTATAAATGTTACTACCCATGTCAACAAGGTGCACCTTTCTTTTTGGGAGCCTACCTGATTATAACTCCACAGTTAAGAATTATTAGCCTGGAGTAGTAATCAGGATGTGTGACCTTCTGGGATGTTTTCTAGGGTGTGTGTGAGTAAGGAAAAAACACACCGAAAGAACATGTGTTGGCCTGTGGGGACATTCATTAGTCTGAAAAGAGACCTAATTGAGTAATAGCCTATGGTTTGTTGGGAAGGAAACCAAGGTATTACAGGAGACCCATGGGGTCAAATGACAAGGTTCATGGCCCGAGGAGGTGGGTCGTGGCAAGAATGGTTTATTTATGGGTATTCAAACCATTTGGGGTCATATGGAAACCACATTTAATGGTTTTTGGTTGTCTAGTTTGGGAAACCAGGATTTTGTATAGTTTGGTAAATAGTATAGGTTTCCTAGAAGTGTTATTTAAAATTTTTGCCTTTTCCCATATATAGTTTTGGGCTTCTCAATATTTTTTATTCATCCTCCCTTATATCACATGCTCTGGATACCCCCTATGGCACAAACAACCTCCCTTTATAATAACTCATTCCTTTGGTGATTTTATTCTCAATTCTATCAGTGTTCTTGGTAGAGACTCTCAGGTAAGATCTCTGCCTCCCCATATTCTTCATTTTCCCCATTATTTCTTCTCCTCCCCTCCATGATATTTGTTTTTTTAAACCCAAGGGGCACTTAGTTGAATGACTTTTTAATGTTTTATTTTTTTAAAGTATTTGATGAGTGCTTTAGGTTATTTATTTTTTGTTTGGGAATCCACCAGTGAAGGTGATGTGTTTCAGATTATTTCAACATGATTTCTTTTTTTGATAGAGGTGTTTCTTTGGAACTCTTTTATATTACAGGTTATTAAATTTTATTTTGTGTTTTTAGTGAATTCTTAAGAAATTAAAAATATTTTATATAACATCGTAGGATTAATTCATGGGTTGAAATAATTTTTTAGTATGACAGTGGCCTACAAGACATGACAAGTAATTGTAAAATTATACAGGATGATCATTAAAAGTGGATCAAGTGTTTTAAATTTTTTCTTCTGAAATTACATGTATATAACATAAATTTATGGGTTTGTATTGTATTTTAAATAATTTAAGGACATGTCATGGACATAAATTACAGGAATAATGTTTGTTTAAATTCCCTTTTGTATTTTCTATATGTATTCAACATGTTTTAAAAATAAATTAAATTCTAGTTCTATTTTTGGAATGGATGTGTAATATTTTAATAAATTGTTTTATAAAAATAATGGTGTTATCTCTTTTTAAAATAGTTTTGAGACTATCCATCACTTATGTATTTAAAAACTGATTTAAAAAAGGGATTATGGGTTTATATGAAACTGTTTCTAGCACCATATGTTTTATTAAAGTGTTTTATTATATAGAATTTTTTTTTGGGAAAGGTGGAATTCCAAATGTGATTTGGAACGATGATTTCCAGTGGGGTTTGAAATTTGTTTCAAGAGTGGTTTCAAAACAAGAATATGATGTGTGTTTTGAAAAGAGATTTTTCAAATGATATGTAAATTAATTGGAATTTCATCCTTTATGTTTATGAAGAACATCTATCACTTTATTTGAATCCTTAAATAAGTTTGAGAACATGTCATAAACTACTTGTAATTTGTGTTCCCATTGTGTATTTTAACCCCTTGGGGGATATTTGATTCATTTTCTTGAATTTTTTTATTCATATACACGTATGTCCAGGGTTATATTTTTCAAGGGTGTATGAAGATAGGTTTATTTGAATTTATTAAAATGTATTTCTATGATTATTTATTTCTCTCTTGATGTATCACCTCTATTTGACATGTCAAGGGAGTCCAAGGTACATTGTAGGTGACTGTATGAGGGAGACCCCTAATATGAAGTAGTTAAATGTCTATTTTATGTTGTCTATTACTGAAATATGGTTTGACTAAAATAGGTAGTAGGTCCATTGCACTATAAAATTTCCTTGATCTCGTGGATGAAGGAATTCTAAAGAGATTATTTATTGTAAGTCCAATGGGACCATCTAGGACATTAATAGGTTTGGTAGTACTAGAATATCTTAATTATCATCCATTCAAATATTTATTACTAAAGCCTAGTGACATTACCCATGAATCCTAGGTCATTTTTTATGCTTTAGGGTATCCCATTTTTCAGATCATTCATATTTCCCCTCATGTGTTTGTCACATGGAACCATTTTTTATAAGTATAACTCTTTTATAAACCATTGATACCTCAATTCCAATTTGATTATTTATGATCCTGGGTTTTTTTTACATTCTGATATTTTATTTTTATATGTATTTAAAGTGTGGTTTAATGAAAATGGATTGTTTTTTTCTTAAAATCTTTTTTATGAAATGGGTTTCCATAAATGTTTTTTGGGAAAAAAATGTTTTCAGGAGATGTTTTGAAATAAAATGAAATTATGTCTTATCTTGTTTTCCATGGTTTAAATGACACATTATTTTTCTTAAATATTAATTTAAAATTATTATAAATCATTATTTTATTTTAGAAAATTGGGTAGTTGTTTTAAAAATGTGCATGTGACATACTATTGAGATTTATTTTTAAAATAATCTGAAAACCTATTTTATGCAATATTTTTAATCTATAATTTTATAAACTGTATTACTAATTTATTTTCAAAATTTCAATGAGTGGTGAACCACTCGACTATTTATTCTCATTCCTATTCACTTTTCATTTTCTGTATTTGGATTTAGATTCTAACCACTCTTTTTATGTTGATTTATTTTGGGATCAGAGGTGAGTTGTTTATTTTATCACATTTAACCTATGGTTCCTATTAAATGATTTTATAATGCCTTCTAAAATTTTCATTTATTTTCTTGTGTGTATCCATTTTAATTATTTTTTCATTCCATGGTTGTAGGAGTTGTGATATTATAGTGGTCTAGAATAAGCTCTGTTGGAGGTCATTTATGGGGTGTAGAGGGTGAGATATGAGTGTATTGTATATATTTATTATATATTATTTAATTATTTATTCATATTTGGTTTTGGAATTTATTTCAAACTTATTAGCGGGTCATGCATTATTTCTAATAGAAAATCCATATTATTTTAACATTGATTTTTTGTGATAAATCATTCATAAGTGTGTTTATATGATACCCAAGCACTAGTTTATTGCATGTGGGGATGGTTAATTCCCTTTTGGCTAGTGGATAATTGGTTTGAGTGCTAGTTTGAGTGGCAGCTCAAGAATTTTGGTTATAAATGGTAACAAAGGTTAGGTTATATGGTGGGAGCCCATGTTTGTGAGTGTACCTCTTGTTATTTGGTTGTGTAAGGGAAATATTGTATTTTATTTTTTCATTGGAACTTAGGATGTTGGTAATGAGTGGGTTATTAGTGACTAACACGTGTGATGATTCCCATGTTTCTTTAGGAACTAGGATTTGAATCTTGATTGGGGTTTTTACTAGATTAACCCGTTATTATTTTTTAAAACTCATAAAATAATTTGAGTATCCTTTTTGGTAATATTGGACATGGGTTAGAATAGAAAGAGTATTGGTGATAGGAAGTTTGTTTTTATGGCATACTAAATTGGGAATTTACTAAATACTCGATATTTTGAAAGTTATTGTCAGGTACTGGGACGGGTAGCGGAAGATAATGGGATGAGAATTTATTTTTTTCACATCACCAGAGCAACATAAGATCATAAACTACATTGATATTATCTGGGTATGGTCTGAGGACCATGGACGGTTTATACATAGTAAAAAATAACAACAATCTTTTTCCTCGTTCAGATATGATGCGCGCAATCCTTTCACAAGATCCGAACAACCGTTGCTCGAAGAATCTGATTTCAAAGTCATCTATATCGTCCACACACACTCCTTGAATCTAATTGTGCACCGTTCATCGGAATCCAGGTGCTAGAGTGGTTTTTTGATGACCACATCCACATAACTATGCTCACCACATGTTACTGTCTTTAATTTGAGAATACAAGACTCAAATAACTTTCTAGTTTGAGAGAGTCTCTCTCTAGGATTCAAGAGGAGAGAGTATCTCAATTCTAATGGATGAATAGTCTACATGGGATAATACTCTCTCCAAATATATAGTGAATATCTATAATACCCAGTATGGGTTACTGCTCCCGGTAATAAACATCCACCTCATAAGTACTATAAATAATTTCTTCTGACAAACTAAATTATTCCATGAATAATATTTAAAATTTATCACTAACTGTAATAAATATTAAATATATTGTGTGATAAATGCAAGTCCTTTAATAAACTGTCAACTATTACTAATTTTAAATGAACGTGGAATATTTTTAAAAATATCTTTTCAAAAAAATATCAACCCTTCTATTTACATAATCACTTGTAAATACATGTGATAAATAATTTCAACAAATTATTCCAAACATGAACAAGTAAAGAATTTTATTTATTCCACAGTGATCCATAGAACATGGATGATAACCGGACACCGTGGTGGGCCCCTCAAAGTTCCATAATTAAATTTAACAACATAGGGAAGATTATTAAAGCACTATAGTGTGTGACCCTCAGGGACCTTATCTAAAATGTAGTGAATAATATTCATAGACCAAGAGTGGTGTCTAGAAACAGATAGAGGCCCTTATAGAGATAAGGAATATTAAAAGCAACGAGTACCTTCCTATGAACACAGTCTCTATAATATAATTTCTTCATATTCGATATCTGAATAAGGTAGAATGCACACTAGTGACAAAATTCTTTATCACCCTTTATTTTATTTGTTTATATGACTGATGGTCTTACCTTGGACTACAATGGCCATGGATTTTATGAAGGTGAAACCATCCTAATCATCTAGGCTCGAGATATCTTTTCCTAAACATAGAAGATATAAATAATTTTTTAATCCATCAATCAATGTCATGTCACTAATGACAAACCTAACACAAACTAACTTTCCACAACTTCATTGCCATGTTTTTCACGTTACATCAAAGTATGCAATTAAATGACATACATTGATAATGATCTCAAGTCAGGAGACCATTACACATATTAGTACATAGGAAAAACCAATGACACCTGAAACATGTGGTGTTCCTACTAGAAGGTCTGCCATCATGATTTTAACTACTAGAGATCACCAAGTGCGAACTTCAGGAGAAAAAGTATCAATGGTTTTGAACCCCCTCACCTAATCGTCTCACATCACCAGTGTCCTGTTAGGATGATATAACTAGACCATAAGACATTACTATAATATTACTGTCATAACATCTATAGGTTCTCATTATAGCTTGGTATCTACTATGACCCTTTGATACGACATGTAATATAAGGAAATTACCACAAAAAAAGTTATTGCAAAAGTATCTATATTATTATGGAAAGATAACCACATGTATATATAAAAAACTACATACATGTAGTGGTAATGAGAGTACAACATAATTTGGGTCAAGGGAACCCATATTCAACACTCCCACTTTCACTAGAGCCAACTGCTAACATGTCCCAATCTGCTAGTTCTCATATGAGAATCATGCTTCTATCGAGAAATGGATATAGTCAGGGGGTTTCCACATTGTACTCTATGGATACTCTACTAACTAAAACTTCACCTCTTTGAGTAAAATCCCTCAAGAGATGAAATTTCTGAAGTATATTCTTCATCCTCTGGTGAGACCTAAGATACTTGAAAAGTAACACTACAGTAGTATTATCATAATAAACTGGAACAAGGTCTTCACTTCTAGGAACAGTAGAAATTTCTGGGACAAAGGTGCATATTTATACTACTTGTTTTTCATAAAAAGCTACTATATACTCAGATTCTGCTATAGAATCAACAACCAAAAATTTCATCGATCTTCTCTAGCTCATAGATCCACCATTCAGGAAAACGTTGTCTCCAACATATGATTTCAAATCATCATGATCTATTTGGAAACTAGCATCAGTGTAACCCCTCACTACCAATTCGTCATCTCATATGTACACTAGGAATATATCCTTTACATGCCTCATGTAATTTACGATAGTTTTAATAGCTTCCCCACTATGATTAAATAAAATTAAATATAAAACGTAGTACATAGCATGATATACATGATAGAAACCACTGCCAAGGCATAATGGATTCTACTCATTCTATCAATCTACTCTTGTTTTTGCAGACACCATTTCATGGAGATATTAATACCATGTGACATATGAAAAAACCTCTCTTTTATTGTTCTATATTTTACCTTTTGAGTGCCTTTTCTATATATGTAATTTTACTTAGCCCAATAATCCTTTGATATATATCTCGATAGATCTTGATCCCTAGAATGTAGGTTTCTTCACCTATGATTTTCGTGGATAATCATTCATTTAACCAAGTCTTAACTGACTGTACAACTTTCAATTCATTTCACATAATTAATATATAATCAACATATAGTACTAGGAAAATTATGGAATTATCATCAAACTTCTTATAGACACAAGGACCACATTTTTTTTTGAAAAAACAAAAATCTCTTATGGCCTCATCAAAATGAATATTCCATGATCATGATGCCTAATTCAACCTAAAAATGGATCTCAATAGCTTGCACACCTTATTGTAATTCATTGGCATGAGAATCCCTTTGGGTTGAGTCATATACACATCTTCAACCAACTTCCAAGTTAGAGAAGAAGTTTTTCCATCCATTTTCCAAATCTCATAATCATGAAAGGCTGCAATTAAAAGAAATATTATGATGGATTTTAGCATTGCTATAAGTGAAAAGGTTTCATCATATTTGATGCCCTAACATTGCCTAAAACCCATTACAACAAATCTTTCTTTATAGGTATTAATATTACCATATATGTCCAGATTTTTCTTGAATAAAAATTTTCACCCAATGGGTTTTACATCAGCTAGAGGGTCTACAAAAATCCAAACATGATTTTGGTACATGGACTCCATCTCAAAATGCATGGCATATTTCTATTTAGAATCTTCTTTTAATTTTACTAGTTCCTTGTAGGTATGAGGTTAAAAATATTCAAGGAGTATTGTGACACCTGACTTAGTGAAAAGAAAACCATAACATTCTGGAACTCTAACCTCTCATGTATACCTACATAGTATTTGTGTCTTAGGAACAACTTCTTCCTCCACATGTTCTTGTGAAGATTTTTCCCATACCAACTATTGTGCATCTGAAGCATCAACATCATCGAATTCAGTCTCGATCCAAATATTTCCATTGGAAATGTGTTCCCTTTCTAGAAATATAGAATATATTACCATAACAAATTTTCTATGTAATGTGTTTTATAGGTAATATCCTTTTATTTACTTAGGATAACATATAAAGATGAAATTCGTGCTTCTAGATGCTAATTTTCCACTTAGTAAAGTATTGAAAAAAGCCTCACCTCCCCATAAAAGTAAGTGTGGTAGATTGGGTTTCTTTACACAAAATAACTCATATGGAATCTAATATATAGGTTTAGTTGGGACTCGGTTAAGGGTATATGCTGCTGTGTACAGAGCGTATCCCCAAAAGGATAATGGAAGAGTTGTCTAACTCATCAATGATCTGACCATATCAAACAGGGTCTTATTCCTCCTTTCACTAACACCGTTATACTGTGGTGTATAAGGAGGATTAAGTTGGTATACAATCCCACACTCATTCAAATGATCAATGGAATCTTGGTTAAGATACTCTCCACCTCAGTCAGAGTGAAGTTCCTTAACATACTTACCAAGCTTGTTTTCTAATTCAATTTTGTATTCCATAAATATCTGAAAGTAATCCGAATTATACCACATTAAGTGGATACGACCATAACTACTATGTTCATCAGTACAACTAATGATTTACAAAAACCCACCCCTTTCCTCTACTGGAAATAGACCACGTACATCAGTATGAATTAATTACAACAACTCGTTGGCTCTTTCTCCCTTCCCCAAGAAAGGTTCTTTGGTCATTTTTCCTTGTAATAAAGCTCAACCTATATCCAATGGCTTTAACTATACCGAGTCTAAATACCCTTCTTGAACTAATCATTGTAATAACTTCTCATTTACATGACCTGGCCTAAAGCTCCATAGGCAGGTGATATATGATTCTTTCTCTCTGGCCTTTTCATTGACTTCCATTACATGGTTTTCATGTTCAAGTATATATAAACAATTGTTAATATGTTCTATACCATAGCACATGTTATCCTTATAAAAGAGACAAAATTTATTCCCAAACATTAAATATAATCCCATAGTGTCCATACATGACACATGGATTATATTTCTGGTTACATAATGTACATAATAACAATTATTTAAAACTAAAAACAAACCACTTGGCAAAGTAATGTGATAATGTCTAACTATCGAGTCTTCCATAATTTCACCATTTGCAACTCAAATATCTAATTCACCTTTTTCAAAACTCTTAATCCAACATGGTTCCAATATAAGAATACAAAGGCATGAGCCACATGCCATATCCAATACTCAACATTTAGATAATGAGACACTACATTCAATGACAAAAATACCCGAAGTAGAATTTCCAGATTTCTTCATCTTCCCATCTTTTCAATTTTTATTACAATGACCCTTCTTGCCACATCCAAAGAAGAAAATATACTTCTTATTGCTCTGTATATATTTCTTTTTCTTCCTTGAAGGATGGTGTATTGGTGTCTTCAGACATGACAGGGTCTTACACCCCCTTTCATTACCCTTGTTTCTCTTGTTCACCACAATGCCGAGGAATTAGTATTTTTCATATCATAGTTGTCTTTGATAACTAAATCTAAATGGTACAGGAGAGAATTTTTCATAATATTAATTATATAATTGAAAATAAAATTTTAAAATCTTGGTGGTAAATAGGAAAGTGTGAGATTTTTTGCTAGTTCTTGATTCAATTTAAACCCACAGTCTCTAGGCCTCTCTATGTACCTAATCATCTTGAATATATGAGGACCCATTTGGTGCCCTTATTCTAGCCTACAACTATAAAGGTAACTTGAGATATCATACCTTTCTTTCTAAGCCCTCTCCTAATATAATTCATTGATCTGTGAAAGAATCTTGTAGGCATCCTCTCATTCATGCATTTTTTAACTAGCTAGACATGGATAAAAAACAATGCATTGAGCATAAAGTGCATCCTCTATATTATTTCTCCATTAATATTTTTCCACCTTACTTGCTTCCTGAGGAGGCTCTGCTGGAACTAAGGATTCCAGCACATAAATCTTCCTTTCCAAGCATAGTACTATACACAAGCACCTATACCAATCATGGAAGTTATTGCAGGTCAGTATATTTTCTTTATCTAGAATATATCACCGAGATCATATACTTATGGTGATGGAGATTTACATTTTAAATATATAACAATTAAAAATTAATAGTCAGTACTTTATCTTTATTATCTTTAGGCATTTATGATTATTTAATTATATCATTTTTAATATCTCTCAGTATTTTAACAAGCTCTAATAGCCCTCACTATTTAATTTTGAATACTCTGTCATTTGAGTATTCTAGTGGCAAGGATACATGAAACTACTCTTTATAGTCTATAAGATTTTTCTATGCCACTACTACGAGAGTTTCTCGGTAGGCTATAATCTGGACAGCCACATTAACCCATGGTTTATTATAATGTTGGGTAATGTCCGAGTTTTCCATATCTGATCTTGATTCCATCAACATATTGCCTCTAAAGTGAAGGAAATATATCTTTTCCTACTTCTCAGATATCATATTTAGTCAAGTTTCCCCACCACTCCTATAGTAACTCCTTAGTAGTAGAGATCACTCTCAACTTTGGCTGATGAGCAATTTGAACAGCTGGTTTTGCTCGATTTTGGGTGAGGGGTGGATTTAAGACTTTATATCTCTTTGAGGGATTTTTATATTGAAAAATATAATCCATTTCAATTTAATTTGTTCAAACTAGGTTGTCTCTCTCAAAAATTAACATGTGATAGAAAACAATTCGTCACATCTTTATGCATTTTATCTTGTTTATTATTTTATGTGATCAAGCAAAAATTATGCATTTTCATAAAAAAATAAACCATGTAAAAAGGTAAAACCTGAAATCTGACTGGTCTTGAGCATTTTATTATGATTGATCCATAATGGACCAATCTTGAACTAGGGGCTTCTTTACCTGAGTCAACACTTGAATCATACCATAGATTTACCAAGTGCAACGTGTTCAGCTCTCATCTGGATTACCACCACGACTTAGAAGGGCCCGCATCATTGGACTTATTATCTATTTTCCAAATATAATTGCATTCAAGTGAGGGGTCTAGGGGTACAAATTAAAAAAGGTTCATTGGATGCACATTCCCTTATACATATTTGAATTAAAAAGACGATTCACAAACCTTCATTTATCTAATTAATTATTAAAATCATCAGACACATCTAATAATTAATTAAATTAATTAAAGCCAGACATGCAGAATTTAGTCACTAGGTTAAGACCAGTCGATATAAAATAATGCACAATAAAAAATAAAATACAATATAGTTAATCAGTATGAGGGTATTATAATAAATGAAATTAATTTTTATAAATTCAAATAATTTATTTATTGGTTCCAATATTTAATTGAATTTTTATAATCCAAAATTAAATTAAACCATTAATTTAAATTGAATCCCAAAATTTAATTAATGTTTCATATTCTATTACTTTTAAACCCCAAAATCAATTCTAGTTAATTTAATTTAAAAAAATTAATTAAAATAATTAAACTAATATAATTGGTTTACCTTCGAATGGGGAAGGAGTCTGGTTGGACGGTGGAATGCAAAAAGGGTGTCTTAATAGAGCTGGGCCAAACCACATCATATCCGCGGCATGACCGCGACATGACCACAGTGTGACAGCACTATCCACAGCTAGTCTTGTGACACCCCGGGGTGATGCTCACGGGAAAGGGGTGTTCTGACACTGGCGAGGGTTCTCGAAATACAGATCTGGGAGCCAGAATAGAAGAAGGAACCAGTTCAGTGATGGCCCACTAGGGATCAAGGTAGCATGTTTGCGGAGTGTGAGGACTAAAGGAGGATGGGGCGCTACGGTCCAAGAGGGAATGAGAGGGGATGCTACTAGTTCGGATCGCATAAGGAGGAGGCAACACACATGGTGGGTTATGATTTCCTTTTTTTGTTTTCTGTTTGAGTTTTTCAATCCAGCTTTGGAAAAATAAAAATAAAAAAGTTTAAATAAAACATTTAAAATCAACCTTTAAGTATATTACAAAAAAATTTGAGAAAAATTTTACAACAATAACTTCAGACATTGTTTTATTGAGAGAAATAAAAATTATAAAATATTATAATACCTTTTTATTAATCACAAAATAATAGAGCTCCACCAGATTAACTCAAGTGACCTGATTCTAGCATAAACCATGTTGGATTTTAGTACACTGAAGAACACAAAAAAAAATTATGTTCCTCATAAATAGAAAATCTGAAGTACATAAATTCGGCAACGTCGATCCTTTTAAAATTTTCAAATAATTTTTACATAGCCTTTAAAAAATGGATTGACGTGTAGGAAGATCAGTTGGAACCATTTGAGCACCTTGTAATCAAATTTAAGGCAATTTAAATTTTCATTGAATCATAAAAACCATGTGCCCTTTGATACCACTGTCAGCTACCAGGATAGGTATCCGAAGCCGATGGGCTAGGAATTTATTACTTTTGCATCACCAGAGCATTGTAACATCATTGAATCTAATGATTTTATCCCGATACCATCAGAGGGCCATGTGTGGTTTATAAAGAGTACAAAATGACAACAAATATTTACCTCATTTAGATCTGATGCGTGCAAGACTATCTCAAGATGTTGAGGACCGTTGCTTGAAGATTCTGATGTTGAAGACCTCTAGATCTTCCACACATGCTCCATGAATCGGATCTCATGATCTTAATTGGAATTTTAGTGCTAGAACAATTCTTCGAAAACCACATCAACACAATAATTCCCACCACAAGTTAGAATCTTCGATTGGAAAAGATATAACTCGAAGAACATTCTTGTTTGAGAGAGTATTTCTCTAGGATTTTAGGGGAGAGATAGGCTCTAAACTCTAATGGATGAATAGTCTACATGAGATAAGACTCTCTCCAATTATATAGTAAATTTCTAATATACCTAGTACGGTTTCCTGACCCACCGTGTAATAAACATCCACCATATAAGTATTATAAATAATTATTTATGACAAACTAAATTTTGGCATAAATAATATTTTCAATTTATCACTAACTATAATATATATTAAATTTATTACATGATAAACATGATTCTTTAACTTGAATATCATCTCCTAATAATATTAAACAAACCCAGGATATTTTTAATAATATTCATTGAAACAATATTAATTTTTATATTTACATAATCACTTGTAAATACATGTCATAAATAAATTCAACAACTTATTCCAAACATGAATAATTAATGAATTTATTTATTCCTCTATGATCCATAGAACATGGATAGTACCTAGCCCCCATGGTGGGGCCCACAAAGTTCCAGATTTTTATTAAACAGAATAGGTATGATTTTCAAAGAGCTATAGTGTGTGAACCTCTAGGCCCTTATCCCAACAGCAGGGAATAATATTCACAGACCTAGAGAGGGGTCTGTAAACACATTTGAGCCCGTATAGAGATAAGGAAATGTCAAAGCAATGACTACCTTCCTATGAACACAGTTTGTGTAATATAATCTCTTCATCTTTAATATCTCAATAAAGAAGAATTCACACTAGTATCATCATCTTTTATCATGATTTATTTTATAAAGGTGCTATAATCATAATCAATTAGGTCTGAGATATATCTTCCTAAACTAAGAAGTGACAAATCCTTTCTTTATCAATCAATCAATGTCATGTCACCAATGACATACCCAACACAAACTACCTCTCAACGAATTCATTGATAGGGTTTTCAACTTGCTTAATTATACAAAATTAAATGACATATATTGAAAATGATCTCATGTCAAGAGACCATTACACATGTCTATATATTGGAACAACCAATGACACCTGAGAAATGTGGTGTTTTTATTAGCAGGTATGTCTACATGATCTCAAATACTGGTGATCACCATGTGTGAACTTCATGAGAAGAAGTCTCAATGCTTATGAGATCATAACAATTAATAGTCGCACATCATCTGTGTCCGGTCAGAATGATGTAACTGGACCATAGGAAATTACTTTAAGAATATTGTCATAAAATTTCTAGGTTATCATTATATCTTGGTATCTACTATAACCCTTTTATAAGACATGTAATCTAAGGACATTACCAAAAAAAAGTGGATGCAAAAGTATCTATATTATTATGTAATGATAAGAACATGTATATATAACAAACTACGTACATGTATTGTTAATCAATGTATAACACAATATGGTTCTATAAAAACAACTTTCAATAGTTATAGGCGTTAATGTATAGTTGGATCGTGAATCATCAAACAACGTGTTCAAGGTTTTCAAGGATCTATGATCTAGTTGGATTTTTGATTAGACCACTATTGATAGATCCCTAATGGAGAGGGACAAGTTAAGGTGGGTCTAGTGATATGTTGTTGATGTGGATTTAGAATTGTGGATCACCTCATTTTTGTTATGATATTCATAGAAATACATTTTCTTAAAATATTGGATTTCATTAATATAGTTTTTGTAAGAAATGTATTCTTGTGTATTGTTTATAAAAAGAACCTTTGATTTTAGGAATATGTGTTTCCTTCAAGTTTAATACTTTAATCTTATTTATGGAATTGAATTAGTTTTATGGAAATGTTTTTTTATTTTGGTTTAAATTAGTTTATTTGGTTATGGAATTTATAAATTTTTTTCTTCATAAACCCATTGGTCATATAATTATAAAGGGATTAGGTACCCAAATGGATTATTTTCAAAAATATATTATCTCATTTAATTAAAATGAAGTGTTTTTTTAAATTTTAAATGAATGTGCCTCAAGAAGCTCATGTGGTTTCCATATTTTATTGAGTAATTAGTGGTTTATAAAATGACGTAATATTTTTGCGAAATAAATTTTATTACCTATAAAATGTATTAGTTATCGTGGAAATGGAAGTATTTTGGAATATGAGAAGGCATGTTTACTTGGGGAATTTTATTTACATTTTCTTCCATGTTGGATGAGACCATTTGATGTGATTTGGGAAAGAAGACTAAGTTAGGTGTATGTATCATTTCGTATAAATTATTCCTCTTGGAAGAGTATTGGAAATGGTATAGTGGTCACAATTAGGGATATTCATTCATTTTTTGGGATCATTCATAAACTACAAGTGGAGTGGAATGTTTGGTTTCTCATTTGGAGACGTAGTAGTTTATCGGGTACTAGTTTTATTTGGTAAAATAGTCAAGGTGGAAATTGGAATGTTAATTGTGTACACATGACGAAAATCAATATATTTGGTATTTTGGATTAATTTTTTATCATGGGATGATGTTTTTTGGAGTTCTTTTTATAGATAATTTTAGGGACCTCTGTCCTGAGGTAGCTTTAGTTTTGGTTTATCTTTCATTGAGTGGTGGTTGTTTTGGGTTTATTCTTGACTCTTACTCTTTATGCCTTGTCTAGAAGATTTCATTATGTCTGGGCTTATAGTGATTAATTTTAATGACTTTTTTAGATGTGGGATTACTTGAGTAAGTGATTTGGGTTACTAGGCCAAGTATAACACCTATTGTGATTATACACTGACCTGTGTCAGATCAGATTTTGTTAGGATCACTATGAGAGGGTAGAATGTGTATGGGGTCTTAGTTTTTCACATTTTCTCTCAGTTGTTTTCCCTTGTCTGATCCAAAATTATTTCTTTTATTCAGGAATGTGTTTGATCACTTTTTTTTTGGGGTCTTGGAGACACAATGGTTTTGGTAACCTTAAAAATTAATCATTTGTGGTTTTGGTCATATTAAATATGGTTCATTTTGGTTAAATAAAATTAAGATATTGGAAATTACATTTATTTTGGATCCTTTGGTTGTTACTAAGACCATGAATCCTTTTTGGAAATTATATTTTTATGTATATATGTGTCAAGTGGAATCATATAGTATGTCTTATGATTTACCAGAAAACATGGTTATTGTGGTGGCTCTATCAAGGTGGGAGTGGTTTTTTTATGTATCAATGTTTAGATGAATTCTAAATGGGTGGGATACCTATATTATGTCTACATTTTCAGGGTCTGTCTATGTATTGTCATTTTTTTTATATTTGAGGAAGATATCTTTTAATGATCTTTCCACGGACTTCGAATTTGTGAGTTTTCTTCGACCCCTTCACTTTTTTTGGAATGGTGACATGTATTCATCAATTTTTTATCACCTTTATCATTAATATAGTGTTTATAGGAGTATAATGTGCCATAATGAAGAGTAATCATGGTGTCATTGTCATCGTACTTAGGAATTTGTGACATTGGTAACATTAGAAATGTGTCATATAAAGGTGAAATTAAACAATAGAAATTTGAAACTTTTAGTTATGGCCTCAAATGAGATTATTTAAATCTTCAGTATGAGTCGAATCAGGTACTGAGATATTCGAGCACCTTTGAATACTTTGAGCTCTATAAAGAAGTAGGTATTAAGATATGATATTACCTAGGGAACACATCAGTCTCTGGTATTTGATGAAGTTAGTATTGAGGTATAGGTATACCTGGGATCCCTGGAATTAATATGACTAAATAAAAAATAAATGATAATGTGATACCTATTTATTTAGGAATTGTCTTATTTTATTTTTAGAACTGCATACACTAACTTTTGACTAAATTATTTAGACACTATTGGTGGTGCCTACTTAGTTGTACTCAAACCCTACTTGGGGTACATAGTTGGTACACAAATATATAATAAAGTTGTATGATAGGATGTGGGAAAATTCCCTTTGATGGATTGCTGAATTGGGATGAAGCTTGGATGGGGAGATCAGGCATGGTTCCTAACCCTCTTGGGAGTCGTAATTTATTTAATTTCAGTTTCATTATAGACACATGACCATTATATTGGCATAACATGTTTTCCATTATATTTTAGTAATATAATTAATGTTCTGGTTATCTTATGGCATTGGTATAGTTTATGATTTACATATGATTACACTATTTGTTATCTATATCTGCTGGTGTTTTACTTTGATAAAAAATGGTATGGTCTTCCCATGAAGGACTTACCAGCCCTCGCTTCTAGTTAGAATTCTTTAGCATATGGGGAGGCATGACTGAAGTAATGTAGCGAACTAGATTGGGGTACCATCGCATGGCACCAGAGTCATGACATTATAGATTTGGTTTGAAGTTATATTTATTTTTTTATTGTTGTAATTTCAATGCTATGAATACTATCCAAATTGACAGTAATTACCTTTTAGGAAAATCATATTTTATGAAATTATTTAAAAATAATAAATTCCCTATAAAATACAATTTATTTTTATAAGTACTAAAATGTCACTAATTAAATAATTATGAACACTTTACAATATATATGTAAATGATACAATGTTGTAATATTGAATTATTTGTTATTGTAGTTAAAATGAAAATTGGTTTACTACATGTTAGTCAATATGATAAGGATTAAAACAACATCAAATAATTTTTAACATAAATTTTTTTGATGATATTACCACCCTAATATTATAGTTGTTTCAAATTCACTGAATTTTTGAGGTATTTGGATTTAAATTTAATTTATTATAAATTAAACTTATGAGAAATTCCAAGAAGTATACCTCACCTCTATTATAAAAGAATACCCCAACCCCCATTGCATGATATCACATAAGGATTTATATAAAAAACTACCAAATTCAATTCTCCATTTCCCAATCCACAATATAGATGAGTTTTTCCTCTCAAAATTCAAATCATAGATACTATTAGAATAGATCCAATAGATAAATTTTGAAGAAAATTTAATCACTCTAACTGATAAATTTATTTTTCAACTCTTCCTTAATACTTATAAATCTATAATTATTTTTATAATATCTTTATTGTCCTTAATATTCCAAAATGTTATTATGATTTTGGAACCACCAATAGACACTTTTTTTCCATCAGCGAAGAAATGAATTTATCACTCATGTATATTCATGGCCTTAATATCCATGTAATGATACAATTAATTTTTGATAAAAATATTTTATAGTTGGTTATTATGATTGGTTTAATTAATATATATGATATATGTTATTGTAGGGTCCTAAAAATTCAGCAAAGAGAAAGAAACTACTCTAACATGTTGGGTGGGGGAAAGAAATACAAGTTGGATTGAAAATTTTAGAAGAAACATAAATAAATAAATTTTTTAAAAGGGTTTTAGGATGACTACGTACCATAACCAGGAAAGGTTGGCATGACACATGAACCGCGAACTATCGGTACACATAAGGACCCACTAGGAAATGGCCTTTGAGGCGCTGACCTGTGGGGAAATAACCATCAAACCTAGGATTCTGCGAACCATGTTGTTAGAAGAGTCTAATAATGAAATTACATCTGCATACCATCTTATGAACTAAGCATTTCGTTGATGAAATAAGCTGAAAGGGTTTCTATGAAACACGTCTCATGAACGACATCCTCTGGAAGCCTTTGTTGATCGAGTATTTCATAGATTTAGTTATAACTTAATGGGAATCCACAAATTGTGATTCATTCCCAAAGATATAGTTTTCTAGACACTCTATGAAAGGAAAACAAGGTGACCTAGAAAAGGACGGTTGAAGAAGAGAAGAGTCAG
The DNA here is from genome assembly GCA_963277665.1 of Viscum album. NCBI lineage: Eukaryota > Viridiplantae > Streptophyta > Magnoliopsida > Santalales > Viscaceae > Viscum > Viscum album. The sequence goes on along the minus strand of CAUJRU010000401.1, from coordinate 104,587 downwards.
ATCGTGAATGGAAAGACCTTAGGGATGGGAAAAAAGGGGACGATGAATATAGAGGTTGAGGGAGAAATTTCTCCCTCACCTAATGTTATTCATAGGACTCCACCCCACACCTGAACCCATTCGTAGACTCCATCCCATGAACCATATATAGAAATTACTTCAGGGAATTCCTCCCTATGAACCATATTTGGAAGAACCTCCACAAACAACTAGAAAATAAAAAATAAAAAAATTAATAAAAAAGTTTCCCAAAATCTCTTATGTGGGAAACACAGTTTGCAGACTCCCTATGTGGAAAAAATTATGCAGACTCCCTATGCAGAATGTACTATGCTGACAAACCTATGCGAAAAACAGTTCACAACCATCTCCTATTCGTCCAATTGTTTGTGGATGTTCCTATGAAAAAAACAATCTATGTAACATCCTACATGGATAGCTCCTTTACAGATATCATCCTTCATTGATAGATTGTCTATATCTAGCTCATATGTGGATGCTCCAATACAGCCAACTCGTATGCGGACAACACTATGTGGAGAAAATTTCATTCCCATCGATCTATACCATGGGGTATATACCCCCTACACCTGATTGGGATCGCTTTTGGGATGTGGTACCTGCCCTCTAGGTTGGTCCCTTCACTACTGTCACTGACCGCCATGAAAACTGGAGGGTCGCGACATGAACTTTTCGGGATGGATTGACGACATTCTTCATTTCACTGTTCTTCCACTCAAACATCCATCCCTTAAATACCATGAGATGAGACATTCCTCAAGAACTTCCGGAAAAACCCATCACCCTACTCTTATAGTAGGTTGACCTAGAACACCAAGGATAATTACATCCAAAATGTTACTTAAATGCCCAGAAACATTCTTTCCATCTATCAAACTCTATGTCTCTGGTGGTTCCGGATCTTCATAAACCTCCATAGCCAACGAAAACGGTTATCCAGTGTCCTGTAGATACCTTTTATTTACTATGTACATCATTCCCTGGTAGATCTGCATATTTTGCCTAAAAAACGTATGATCAACCCAAGGCAAAACTATTAGTTAAGAGAGGCTTGTCCAACTTTTGTAAACTTAAGGGCTTCCATGCCTCATATCATTTCTCCTGATCAATGAATCCCCAGAATCATGGTTTACAGATTCCTCCCCTCTCATGTTTGAGGAATTTTAGAACATCTCATCTCGATTATCTGTGAACTAATTATGGATTCAATAACAATATTTCCAAATTCTATGACCTTAAACTATAAGTTATTATCCTATCCACATGACAGTAAACTTTTTGGTATTAATCCATGAAACATGACATTAAACTCTGATGCCATCATCAAATAATTATAACATTAAATTGCTATATAGTGGGTGATTTAATATCTTCATAAACATCCCTGACCATCATAAATGGATAGTCAGTTTCCTGGAGACACCTCTTCTTGACTATGGACACAATGCCTTGGCGACTCTGCATATGTTACCTTAAAAAATGGTGTGTCAACTAGATTCAAATTCTTCCTCATGAGAGGAATCTCTTACATTTGTATTCATCAATGGATTCCATACCTTATATTGTTTTTCCTAACCTAAAATCCTCCTTAATCATGGTTTATAGATTCCACCACTATTATATTCAAGGCACGTGAATACATCCAAATATAATTTTACTCTAGTTAATCATGGTTTTTATAACAAGTGGTTCTTGTCCAATTACCCTAAACTGAGATCCCCCAAATATTATTATCCACATGAGATTATACTATATGGAACGCATCCCTAAAACATGATATTAAATTGTGATTCCATCATACAAGTTTCATGACTTAAAACAATAGTTTACCCCATATGACATCTCAATGGAACTCATCTCGAGGTAATCCATTTGACTTCCCAGATCTACACCACACAAAATTCAATGTTATTCTATATTGAAAGGTTCAAGGATTCACACCCCTCCCACTGTCAGCTTGACATGGGACCAAGTGAGGGAATTGACACACCCAATGCTCTTTCCCTCTCATGTTGGGCCCATAGCCATAACCTCTTTCTTCTTTTTCATCCTCCATTTCCATCATAAGAGAAGAAAATTCGTTCCCTTGTAGAATCCTTTAAATCCTATTGTTTCCAACAGCAAGCATGACTCAAATTTCCGTAGATGTTTGTGTAGATACAACATTGGAAAATCCCATAATTAACTATGAGTACTTTGATTCCCACCATAATTTTGATATGTAGGATTCCTACTTAAGGCCCAAGCTCAGGGAGGTACCCTTTTGCAAAATTATCACCCAAAAAATGTCCACAAAACAAGGTGTCCTCTTTATGAGTAAGTCTTGATTTGATTCTCTCATATGGGAAGCTCCCATGTGTAAGCCCCAATCAAGTCGTGACACACAATGTAACTACGAAAAATCTGATTCCTAATCAAACCAGGATATATAGGACAACTGTCCAAGGGTTGAGCTCAGGGGAAGTTCTCCTTAGAAGTCATTCCTAATAAAATGTTCCCCCAGATTCAAAAGGGGTCCCTCTTATGTGTATGTCCTGAAAATGGACCTATGCATACATTGATTCCCCTTTTTAATGAGATACATAGAAAGCATCTCTGAGGTCCAAATACGACCCTCAAATATTCCTTGATGTTCTCTAGGATATATCCTCAATAGTTTAATATTCACTCATATGATCATATCTTTTGTGGGACCCTCGAACTACTCCAACGTAAGAACAACACCTCATCTTGACCAGGAATCATTCACCAGGATGTCCCCACCACATAACATTAAACTATATACATGGGTCCCCTTCACATGACCATAAATGGCGATGTGGCCAGTTTACAAACACTGAACTATATGGGATTTGATTCCTCTCCCGAGGATACATAAGAATCTCATTTATGGGTCCTAACCCAACATCAAACCACCATCCATCCCTTATGGATAATGATAAACTCTATAGTTCCTAATTTCTGGTATTTAGTCAACATTGTCTTCATATCATCAAATGCATGTTTAACCATGATGATGTTGCAACCTAGGGGTACCAAATGGATACACTCTTAGTGAATAAACTGAGGATTAAGAAACATATGAACATTGAATAAATCTATAAGAGAGTCCTAGAGTAGGCATCAATTCCCCCTAAAATGGTTTTATGATCTTAAACTCCCATACTCTCAACCAATAGAGTCCATATGTGTCATTGGAAAAATCGTCATCCAATGAGTACCTTCCATTGAAAACCAAGTCAATGAATCATGGATACTATGGTCCTTTGGTGTTTTTAGATCCTCTAATAAACCTGTTGGAGACCATCTAATCGAATCCAATCCAAGGAGGATCGATTTCTCATATAGATAACCCCATGAAATCACCCACTTGGACCATTCTTCTATGGAATCTCGTTCATAATGTAAAAGGAATAAACTGCCTAGTCTGTGTGGGGACACTTCAATTCCACCTAAAGGATAATAATGCGAATTGGGTTGAAATGAAAATAGTGAACCCGATGTGAATCCCCATACATGGTGGCGGTTTTACATCACTCAAGCCCCTTTTCATCATAAAAAGGAAAGGGGATAAACTGAAACATCGATTATTCATATGATCAAGAGATGATACTTTTACAGGGTTTTTTTGTATATCTCATATATATTTTTCAGGTTTCCATAAAATCCATCGATTTAAATGGAATCTCTAAAGCCATCACAGACACACACCTCAGTGATCCCACAGACAGCCAGGGCCCTGATGAAGAGAGGGACCCCTTCACCTACCCAGTGTCTTAGAAACTAGGTATTTAATACCCTGATTAGAGAGTTCCACCAAAATGGTACTCTTCCCATAATGGTGGTTGCAGTACAAGCCCTCCAACATGAAATTTTTTTCTAGCCACCTCCTCATCCATGAATTGAACCCCAGCACAAGGTGGACCTAGTGGTCATCTCGAACCATTTCAAGCGCCTATCCCTGAAATGCATCAAAAAGTACCTCACTTATCTCTTGGAGGAAGATGAAGTCATTGTTGATGACATCATTAAAGCTATGAAGGATCCTCATATGGGGACTCTAATAAGAAAAAATCACCATAAACATTGTTTGACTCAACATCCGCACTCTAAAGAGGATCATATGCTAAGGGAACCTTAAAAGTCCAGTAGACACGGGCCCCTCGGGCCACCGATTGTGGGTAGAAGACATATAATCAAGAACATTTCATCACTTTTATTCATGAGGAGGAAATATTCTAAACAAAATGAAGGTGTTCCATCTAAAAACATATAAATCTTCCCTTTCCACTCAATCCCACCACATAAATAGGGATGAAAAATATGAGCATATTGACATTCCTGCCAGTGCCTGCCAGACCAGCTGTGTAGAAATAGTGGTGAATTACCTGATGATGAAAATATCAACTGATGCGTAAGAATCCTGTCATCCAAATAGGATGAAAACCTACTACAGGTTGGAACCAAACACCTAATGATTTATACCAAGACCGCCATCCAAATAGGTTGGAAAAAAATATGAACAGAGTCAAATTCCTAAAGATTCATTCAAACCCCGTGAGAAAAAAGCTATAGCAAGAGAGAAGATGAAAACACATTCTTGTAAATATGAATCCCACTATTCAAATATGGTAGAAACTAGAGAATACATTCAGCAGAAGACTCGTTCCTCTTTCCCACCATATGATAACTTCCAGTATCCACTAGAAACATATGTAGAACCAGAGAAGGCACAAACTCCTACTCTGATATTGTAATGGGACTTCATACCCATTATATCCAAATATGAATCTCAAAACAACTTGTACATGATGTAAGAGCAGACATCATTCTCATAAAATATACTCTAGACATGTCAGGGCATCATCGCATCAGCGAAAAAAGAGGGGAGTCAGGCCCATGAACCGGTGTCCTCAGGCAGGGTGATTCATCGAAAAAATCAATTAATCTCTATGGAGTAGATCTGAATCACTACTCCATCCATGAGGTTCAAAAGAAATATCCCATGATCCAAGGATTACTGGATCCAAAATAAGTACCTATTCTTACTTAGGGATTCCAGTCCATCATGGCGGCCACTAAAGCGCATACATTAATCCCTACCAAAACTCAAGAAGTCTATTGATGTATCCCAGTGTCTTAGTGGGAACTATGAAAATGGGAACCCATATACGAAGGAAATTAAAAATAGATGGTGACCCCAATTTCCTGTAAGGTAGTTCCCAAAATTGAAATGCGCCCAATGAAATCATAAAATGTAGATCATTTACATGATTCTTCTCAAATAGAAGCTAGAGTTCATGACACCCTCGATCATATAACAATAGAGTCTCATGATCTTGTCAGTCTATTACTAAATTATGGATGTGGCTATAACAATTTTTAATGCCCTCCCCACAATGTTTCTACCAATAGAATAAAGGACCTCCCCAAAGCACCCATGAGGGCTTACACCGTGGGCTTGGAATGATTGATCATTAGAGCCTATCTCTAGATGTGTGTTAGGGTAGCCCTCCACTTGACCAGATGATCAGATAGTAATAAGTCCCTCCTCTTGTTGTCATCCTCCTTGATGGTCCTCCCTAGTCTATATGCTGTAGATATAGTCTTCCTTGTAGTTAAATTTAAGGTCATAATAGTAGTCTTATCCTTGACAATATCAATTATAAAGGCCCTCCCTGCAATGGAAGTCACTGCGAAGGCCCTTCTCACAGGGATATCAATAAACGAGAAGGACATCCCCTCATTTCAGTTTATCTTGAAGTCCCTCCCTAGGATGAAAATTGTAAAATTTAGCCTAGAAGCTAGATATAATACTCTAATAGTAGTCCTCACCATCATAGCAGAAATTGGGAAGGCCCTCCCCTCAGTGAATTCATGCATCAAGAAGGTCCTTCCCTCACTGCAATTTGCCATGAAGGTCATCCACAGGGTATATGACATTGGTAAATTATACCGGGTCAAATTATAAGTTTTGATGGTATCCCTCACTAATGTAGCACGAACTACAAATCTCCTCTCCACATTCAAAACTCACACATTCAAGAAGGTCCTCCCCTTTCTGAATCAAATATATGAAATCCCATGTATGTTGAGGCACTCTGAAAAATGGGGTCAGATGTGTCAGAAACCCTACCTATTACAAGAGACATCCTTCCTCATATGGATGATGGTTGGGGGCCAAACTCATATTTTTATCCACCACAACACCACTCACATATCAATGAGACTTCTACCAACCCTTTTTCATGGAATGAAGTCATTAAGACGCAGTTGTGCTAGTCAAATCAAGTAGAGGTGTCCCTAGTAGAACAAAAATAGGATATGTTTCTCATGAGTAGACAAATATCTAGGGATGATATGTGAGTGATGTATTTCCCCTTTAAAACTTCTCATTTTGACATATGAATGGATTTTTATGAGGAATGTATGAATAACATTCGACTCAATATCTTGAAAACTCTTCACCAGCTAAAATAAAAGATCTTTCCCTATAATGGTTATGCATACCACGCCAACATATTAGGAGAGTTTTTCCGTCTAATACACCTAGAATCCCTCTAGTATGAATAGTGGCCACAAATGGGAAAGGTGAAATATAGACCATTAAATTTCCTACCTCCATGCGCTACACAAGTTGCATTGCCTCACTGATGATTCCCTGATGGGAGTTCATATCTGGGGATGGGGAGAACATGGAGCTCTACACTTCACCCCAAGTCCCATCTAGAAGACCACATCTAAAATGAAATTATTTAATCTCATTACCCAAATGTAGAAATGAAATGAAATCCCATCTCTGAAAAGGTGGAATTCTAAAACAGAACTGACCTTGAGTTTTTCTCAAAAGTGTCATGTCCGACAAGAGAAAACCATCGAGAAGCTCCTAACTCAAGGCACCAAAAATATTAAAAATGCTAATCACCGCATGGAATCCAATCAAATAAAAATTATCATGTCCTTAAATGAATATAAATGTCATGAAAATCCTATGCCAATCCAAGCTCACACCCACCTTTGAGTGCATGAAATCATGAAGGTGACAATAGTGGATGCTACCACGATAATAGAGGAATATCCCTAGACCACATGGCATGTGGAATATTCAACACATAGTACCCCTTATGAACAATGAATATGGGCCGTAGCACATCAATGGAAGAATGCGAGAAACCCCCTCCCATATGGTTGGTGGCATTTTTACCTCAAATAACAGCATATTAGACATCTGTCTTTCCCATCTTGGAAGAATGATTAGCTGAGAGGTCAACAATTTAGTCTCGTCTCGTGGTTCATACCCCGTAGGATGAAGGAATACTATGAGGTTAGATCAGGGATCCCTTTGGGTCACTCGTTGCCAATAAATATGAAGAATAGCACCAAATGGAAGGAGAAAGCCAAAACTGAATCCAGAAAATCTCTTCTACCATTCAGCACTGGGTACATCATCCCAAATGATATATGCATCAGTTAATGTGGTGGAAATAAATATCATAGACCTCATAATAAATGATACAAATGGACAGGATGCAAGAGAAGATGGTTCCCTCCAAAAGGTGGTCCTCAACGAGCCTGAGGGTGTGTATACTCGAAACCAAAGAGTTTCCCTAAATTTGGGCACACCCTCAGCAAACCCATTACTACCTCATTTTGAATCCATAATATGGAGAATAATAAATCATAGGTAATCTAGGAACACCCACTTACTCCACCTAATAATGTGTTCCTCATGCTCGAGGGAAGATTCACCAAGAAGGAGGAATAAATGAAATACCCCAGGCGAATCCATGTCAAGATCTGTCAAGGAAGCTATCTTTTCGTGTGTGTTCATCATGTAGAACATCAATAGGTGTTTCTAGAAGAGGTTCCTATACCATAGGCGCTCATCCTAGTAAATTAAATGCGGCTTGGATGCTAGTCTTATCTAGAACCAGGACTATCAGTCTACATGAATCCGACCCCCGAAAGAAATCAAGACATCCCTGAACTCAGGAAGTAGCCAGTATATATTCAAGAGAACTCAAAAGGGAATCCCCTAGCTAGGTATCCAAACCAAATTCAAACAGGGCTAGAGTACAATTTTTCTTCTACTGCACACATCCATGCTCAACTCCAGCAGGATATCCATCATGGGATCTTTAATACCATCGAGCAATTGACAGCTCAACTAGAAGCCCTAGAAGGGTGGTGAACTCCGATACAACCAGAACACAAACCTTACGCCAATTTTGTGAGCAAAGTTCCACCATATCCAACCTTTGGGAACCCCATATTCCTAATGGTCAATGGTTCAGGAGTCCAAAACAACAACTAATTCATAATTTATCTTACTAGGACCCCATAATGGGAACTCCAAAGGAATAAGATGTAGTGAAACCCAAGATATTTGTGTGACGTATTCAGGGTTCATCCTTCGTTGGGTGTACTAGTTTTCTAGCTAACACAATGACATGCTTGGAGGACCTCTGGTGAGTATTTCTATTCTAATTCAGTTTTACATTGCCTAAGTAAAGAGTCAGAGAACTTATGAACTATAAGAAGAGAGAGAATAAAAGAGTTTCAGACTTCATAGCCAGATGGAGAGGCTCGACTCACTCCCTAAACCAGCCACCCCACGATGAAATTCTTGCTATGTGCATCGATAATCTTTGTGATGAATTGTAGATTCCACTCATCCTACTAAATTACACAAATGGGTTCTGATATTTCCTTTCCATTTTTAAAAGGATATAAGACTCCTTTCACTGGACCAATCTCAAGTCCCAAGTGGCCCCATCAGCCGAGGAAAAAATAACAAGAAAAGTTAAAGTGGATTACGTCAGACATAAGCCACCCCTAGTAGTAGCTCCTGTTTCAATACCTCCCCCAAACTGTTCAGGACCCCCTAGATGCCAAAATCCACCCCCACCACGGTATGCTGAGAGAAGGGTTTACAAAAGAAATAACTTCGAGGAGAGAAGATATACATTCTACTTGTTCTAAGATAACCCTGTTTGTGGCTACTTCACAGCTACCATGAATTTCATTTACTCCACCTACTATATCCAAAGAGAGTTGATGAAGTGTGTCTCAATGATGGTCCAAAATATTGTCCCTACCACCATATACTAGGACAAACAATCCATGAGTGCTTAATCTTCAATTATCTCATGAAATAGATGGTGGCTTCCTAATAAGTCATGTTAGGTCCACTAGCACAAGTAGAGTATGTTTCCACTCTATACCCAAGATAGGAAGGGGAGTGGAATACAGTCACGAGAAAAAAGGAGAAAAAATTTGACTGTTGGATGAATCAGAAAATATTTAACTGAGCTCATGGAATCCTCCATGAATAGTTGATGCAACTAACCATGCCCCCAATAGATCCTAATGAAACAAAAATACCATACTCGGTCCCACAATCCTTTGAGGGCCAAAAATTAAATGTCCCGGTTCCGGAAGCCACCCAGAGGCGCCCTATACACGGTTGGTCACAAGGAATCAAGCGCATTTCCCCGAATACCAGAGGCTGTCAACTAGCAATGACGGCCTTGGGTGTGATAGTGGGAAAACTATGCCCTCATTGGCATAGTACACATCAGATGAGAAATAATATACAATAGTGGAAGCAGTAATAATACATACAAAAGAAATCAACGGAATACTAAAGTAAGAAAAAACTGGACCACATATATATAAATGATGCATGATACATATGTCTAGGAAAACATCCAAACATATAAAAATGCTAGAATACAAAACAGTACTAAACCAAGTACAAAAGAAACAGTTAACATCTCCTCATCATCGCAAGCCAAGGCTTGGCCGTATGCTCTCTAGATCCACGGAAAGTCATGTACCTGAAGTTGAAGGGCGCTTTCCCTTATCTATACCTACAACAATATAATCTGTTTGGACTCAAATGTATGACCCAAACAGGTTTTGAGACTAAATCCTAGTAGGTAACCACCTGAAGATATGTGCCTAACAGTCAGTGAATATATGGCAAGTATAATTACAGAAAGCCATAAACAGGAAAGTACACAACAATAACAATCCACGGTCCAAAGTCAAGCAGCAGCTAACACACACAGGTAACCCTCTAGGAAGTACCCACAACCATCCCTTCTGGTCATACCAAATGAGTACAAGTAACCCTCTGGGCTGTATACTCATCCTAACCACTCTTGTTCTATCATAATAAAATTATAAGAATCTCTGAGGAAGCTCACTCGGTCAATTCCCCTTATAGTCTACGGTATACAGGGACACTCTGAGGAAGCACACAAGGTCAATTCCCCTTATAGCCCTAAGGTCAACAGACTCTCTAAGGAAGCTCACTCGGTCAATACCTCTTATAGCCCCAGGTAATTCACAAACTCTCTGAGGAAGCTCACCCGGTCAATTACTTATATAGCCTGGAGTGGTTCATGATAATTCAAGTAAAACAAAGACTCTATGAGGAAGCTCACTCGGTCTATCCCTTTATAGTTTATAAAGCTCAAAGACTCTCTAAGGAAGCTCACGTGGTCCATCCCCCTATAGTATATAATGTCCAAAGACTCTATGAGGAAGCTCACTCGGTCTATCCTCTTATAGTCTACAATGTCCAAAGACTCTATGAGGAAGCTCACTCGGTCTATCTTCTTTTAGTCTATAACACCAGGTTCTCACGGCCCCGTGTAAGTCAACACATAGTATTGTTATATGGCCAAGGTAAACCTACAGAACTACTTGGCTAACTAGTCTACATCATCTCAAGCATGTCAGAAAAAAAACACTCCATACTACGACCACAAGTCATGGAAAACAGGTAAAAGACCAATGCTTGTAAACAGAACAAAGCACGAGCAGAACATACAAGTCATAGTAATCAACCCAATTTATTTTAAAATTACCTCTACACAGGGGTAAAATGGTAAACACACAATACCCTGTTCAATGGTATTGGTGGAATTTGCACATAAAACTCAAAGGCTTCAAACAGAAAGGCACAAACCACCCACCTCGGAGTTAGGATATCGCTATACATGGACCTTGAAGCTTGAATCTCCTTGGAACGTCAAATATCTACAAAAGTATCTAAAACGTTCAACCCACTATAACATGGAAAATAAGAGGAATTGGAAAATTATGCTCTAGAATAAGGAAGATCTTACTGTTGTGGTTCCAACACAATCAACAAGGGTCGATTCGGAGAACGGATGGAGGCTCAGGGGCTCGGAGATGTTTCAGTTCCATATGGTTTCTCTCGGTCAAACAAGACCTCGAAGAAGACACTTTTGGCGATCAGACGTGACCCCAATCCATTTAATGAAAAAAAAACAAAATACATGGTATGTACTTTTGGAGTACACGGCGGGTACTTATTATTTCTGTACTCCACTTTTGGTAGCCTCTAGGTCACCCGACATGATCGTGTGTGTGGCCATGACATGGCCAGCACACGACCTCCTGCAGCAACGATGTACACAGCGTGTACTCATAAAGTACTCGTCGTGTACTTCATAAATTTCTAGAAACTCCTATTTCCTCAAAAACTCTAGAAAAAGGAAAAACATACCTGAAAAGAAGATCCGGGTTCTTAAAAATATCCCCCTTAAATAAATTTGTCCCTAATTTTCCCTAGAATGGCGTAGAAGAAGAAACCTCGAATAACTCTGGCCACTGTGCTTGTACATCGGCCTCCCTCTCCCAATTCTCATCTTGACCTTCCCGTGCTGCCATAACTCCCATACCAGAGGAACAAAACGACCACAGAGAACCTTTGTGCTATGATCGAAAATCCGGATAGGATTATCCTCAAATGATGCATCCACTTCAAGCTCCACCTCCTCAGGTAGAAAGATATGAGATGATTTTGAAAAGTAACGTTGGAGTTGAGAAATGTGGAAGACGTCATTCATAGCTCGGTACCTCTGAGGTATCTACTACCGATAGGCTACCGGACCAACTCTCCCCAACACCTCAAACAGTCCGATGTATCTTGGTGAAAGCTTGCCCTATCTCATAATTCTTCTATGTCCTAACATCGGTGCGAAACACAGGAAAACCTGATCCCAGACCTTGAACTCCAGAGGTCTTATCTACTGATCAACATAAGACTTTTGATGAGACTGCATAGTAGTCATCCTCTTCCGAGTCAACTCTATCTGCTCTGTGGTCTCCTGAACAAGACGAGGTCCCAACATAGTTGCCTCTCCTACCTCCAGCCAACATAGGGGTGATCAACATGACCTACCGTACAAAGCATCATAAGGTTCCATCTGAATAGTTTCTTGAAAACTATTGTTGTAGGAATACTTCACAAGAGGTATATTCTTCTCCCAAGAACCTCCAAAATCCAGAATGCATGCTCGGAGCATGTCCTCAGGAACCTGAATTATATTCTCGGACTGGCCATCTATCTGGGGATGTTATGCTGTACTCAAAATTACCAATGTACCCAACGCCTTCTGAAGCCCCTGCCAGACCCGAGAAGTAAAACATGCATCCCTGTCAGAAACGATGGAGTGTGGAACTCCATGGATATGTACAATCTCTTTGACATACAAAATTCCCATCCCATCAACACTAAAGGTCTCTTATATCGGCATGAAGTGAGAAAAATTCATGATTCTGTCAATGAAAACCCATACTGCATCATTCCCTCGCGGTGACCTCAGAAAACTGGTCACGAAGTCCATCGTGACATTGTTCCACTTCCACATGGGAATTGGTAGATTCTGTAAAATACCTGATGGCCACTAATGCTCTGCCTTCACCTGCTGACAGGTGGAACACCTCCTGATGAAACCAGCAAAATCAATCTTCATTCCTGGCCACCAATATTGGGGGTGTAGATCACGATACATCTTGGTGACACCATGATGAACTGCCCAAAAAAGGAAGGAAAATCCTGCATCAGCTCCTCACATATATTAGATGTAACCCACACACGCCCCTAGAAATTCAAGATCTCTTGCTCACCTACCGTCCAACCATGAATAGGGTCCTCTCATGACAAACTCTCCCATAGGACCAGGCTTTCAGAATCTGATAGCAGCCTCATTCGAACTCGATCAAGAAGCGTTGAGGTAACATATATAGAAGAAAGGAAAGTCCACCCCTGTCTGTCATGCACCTCCAAATTCATCTCAGAGAACAGGGACATAAGCTGTCACTCACTACTGGCCTCTAAAACTGCATGTTTCTGAGTCCTCCTTCTCAACGCATCAGCCACTGCATTTCCTTTTCCAGGCGTATAGGCAAGCTCAAAGTCAAAAAACTAGAGATACTCAACCCACCTTATCTACCTCAAATTCAAGTCACACTGAGTGAAATTGCACTTGAGACTTTTGCGGTTGGTGAAAACCAAAACATGATCTCTCAAGAGACAATGTCTCCAACAACTTAAGGCATGAACAACACCTTCCAACTTCAGATCATGGGTCCGGTAATTCTTCCCACGTTGCCTCAACTTCTGATACTCGTACACAATGACTCCTTCACCCTAAATAAGCACAACTCCAAGCCCGATACCTAAAGCATCACAATAGACAGAGTAGCTCTTTCCTGGCTCTGGCAAGGCTATTATCGGTGCTAAAGTCAACCACCCTTTCATCCCTTGAATGGCTGACTCACAAGAATTTGACCATAAGAACTTCACACCCTTCTTGGTCAGAAACATCAGCGGCGTTGCTAAGCATGAAATGTAGTGTATGAAGCATATATAGTAACCAGCTAGCCCTAGAAAACTCCGCACCTCAAAGACGTTTTTCGGATGCTCCTAGGAAACTACCACTATCACTTTCTCTGGGTCTAATGGTACTCCTGTCTCTAAGATAACATGACCCAAAAAGTGAATCTGATCCATATAGAAGTGGAGTTTTGAGAGATTATTATATAACTGATGATCTCTCAGTGTACTCAAAACGATCTCAAGATGTGTGGCATGGTTATGTCAAGTGAGAGAGTACACAATGATATCATCCATGAAAACAACCATTACAAAATCCAAGTATGGATGGAACAATCGTTTCATTAGTTCCATGAAAACTGCAGGCGTGTTCGTGAGACCGAAAGACATAACCATATACTATTATAGACCATACCTGCTCTGGAAGGATGTAAGGGGTATAGAAGATGGTCTAACGTGCAACTGATGATAACCGAACCTTAGGTCAATCTTCCAGAACACCTGGGCTCCTTGAAGCGGATCAAAGAGATCATCAATACTGGGAAAGGGATATCAGTTCTTGACCGTCAACTAGTTCAACATCCGATAATCCAAAAAAATACTAAGGGTACCGTCTGCCTTCTTTGAAAACAGAACAGGCGAACCCCAGGGGGAAGTACTGGGTCAGATGAAACCCTTTTCCTGTAACTCCTCTAATAGCTTCTTGAGCTCCTTCAAATCTGGTGTAGCCATACTATAAGGAGGAATGGACACCGGTGCCACTCCTCGAACAAGATCTACCAAAAAATCCACCTCTTGCTCTGGTGGAAAACCTAAAAAGTCTTCTGGAAAGACATCCCTGAAGCGATCCACCACTGGAGGAAATTCCATCTGTGAAGTCCCCTAGTCATCCAGATATTGACTAGAAATCTGGGATGTAACTCCTCCTATCCCATGATGCTCGAGACCCGCTCTGCTCGCCTGGAAATCCAATTCTACCTTATGAAAAAACGATACACCCTATAGTGATATAAAACTCACCCTACGGTGATAGAAATCAACAACTACCTGGAAGGGAACTAACCAGTCCATCCCGAGAATGAAATCATATCCTGTCATGTCTAGGATATATAAGTCCCAATAAAAGTGACACATGCCAACCTCTATAGGGAACTCCATGCACTGACGTACAGTATCCATCCTAGTCCCCAACGATGTGTCTAGAATCAAGAAATTGGTAGAAGAAAAGATATAGAGACCAAGACTCTCCACAACAGTAATAGATATTAAGCTATTGGAAGACCCTGTATTGAAAAGAGTTGAAGATAAAACTGAGGCAACTAGGATCATACCACGAACTGTAGAGGGTACAGGATCCTGCTCCTGCTGGGTTTTCTCTACTGCAAAGGCCTAGCCTACTCCATGACCCTGTGACCCTGCCTGATCACTCTGAACTGATCCACTCTATTGTCGCTGATAACCTGGTGACTCACCACCACGGCCGTGACCCCTACCTCATCCTCGATAGCCAGATGAACTCCAATTCCCAGACTGATGAGAAACTAGTGATACTGCTCCTGAACGCGGGGTTATAGAAGAACCCCGGTAACCCGCTCCTGGTGAAAATATCTGACAGAAATGTTGGAGATGGACCAGATTGCTGCAAGATCAGTACTCCATCAAGTCTCCATGGCACTGAGGCCCAGTATATCCACTACTTCCGCACTGGTACCTCACCACCTAGATACCAGAATATGCATCACACTTAATCTGATTTCCTTGTACAGACTCCCTTCAGTGCTTCCTGCTATCAGTATGAGGAATACAAACTCTGTATGTTGAACCGCCCTGGACCCCTGCTCAAATTTCCCTCAGATTGAGCTATTTGATTAGTGCCTGGTTGACGATATAATATATCTAAGTAAACCTAATGATGTTCACCTGTGATCGGATATCTTGCCTCATACCATCCTCAAACTTCCTCGTAAGGAACAACTCATCACCTCCTAGAATAGGCCTGAAACGCTACGGCTCAGTAAAGAGAGATGAGTAATCCATAACAGAAAGAGTACCCTCCTCCAAACACATAAACTCCAGGGCTCGATCAGACCTCAAGGTCTTCAGGTAGAAGTAATAGTAGAAGTTGTGCCAAAACTCATCCCATGTCATACTCTGTCGGCATCCTGACTATAAGATCACCTCCCACTACATCTTGGTGGAGTCTTGGAGCATATAGGTAGTGAGCTTCACCCTCTTCATTGTAGGTATCTTCAGATGCTCAAAAATATTCAGCGTGGCCTCTAGCCATGACTCTACACCCTGGGGTCCTCCATCCCCTGAGGAAGTAGGAGGATGTTGCTGCTGAGAGACCAGCATCAATTCTTCCATTGATGGGGAAGGAGACGACACTCCCAGAAAATTCTACATCATCCTCAAAAAACCTTCCATAAAATGTCCATCAACACCTGTGAAAGGTATAACAGCTGGTGCCAAGGCTGGCATAACAGGAGGATCTTCCAGAAGTCCCTGATCAATCATATCCAGTGTTTGATCACCGTCTGGAAACTGGCGTTCAACTGAAGGACTTCTTGGTGGCATAATCCTGAAAGGTCAATGCACACCATAGGTCAATATTATCAAGGACTAAAAACTTAAGAGTACAAGAAGGGAATAAGATAATGAAAACATTCATGTTTTACAAAACATGACTACATGGCTTGTATAAACACTACACGGTGTGTTCTGTTAAGCCATTCACAAGGGTGTGTACTTCTACCACAACTGGTCGTGTAACACCCCAACCACACGGCGTACTGTCCCTACACACGGTGTGTACTTGATCTCTATTCCCTTTATCGAGTCTCCTTAAATGGCTAACCCACACGGTTCTCTTAATACTTGACTACATGACCTATTCACGATAGACACAGCATGTACTAGAAAAGTTTCAACAACTCGTGTTGTCAGTTACACGGACGGCAACACGGTTCACTCTACACAACATGATCCAAGTCGACACGACGTGTACAATAAAGGATAACACCAACCCGTGTTGTTTGTGACACGGATGGGTACCTTTTTCAGACTACACGACATGTTCAAAGTTTACACGACATGTATATGCTTATGGTTTATTCGTCCGTGTTGTTCATTACGCGGCCAAGTACTTAGGTTATACAACACGACGTGTTCAATCCTGACACGACGTGTATATCTTAGGTTTCTCTCATCTGTGTCGTTAGTCACACGGGTAGACACACAGTTACTAGAACACGACGTGTACATACTGTACACGGCGTGTTCTTGCAAGATTTTTATAACCTCGTGTCCCTTCCCACATAGTCAGTGACCCAGTTATAGACTACACAATGTGTGTTCATATAGTATATGCCATGTATTCTGGGTTTTTCCTGACAGTAGCCTCATAAACTGCTCTGGAGCCCATAAAACACAAAAAACGAGCGTTAAGGTTCCAAATTCCGATCTGTGAGGGCCTATACTCCCCGAAAATCAAAGATTGTAATCTTATACATGTTATAAACAAGCAAAGACAAGTTAATGACCCACCAAATTCTGATTCATGAGGGCCCATAACTCCTCAAGAACCAAAAATTGGCATTCATCCAAACAAATCCTTACACAAATACATACTTATCAACAATAATATTCTATCACAGCATATATCACAACAACATGCATATTCTACACAACATCGATCACAACAACATGGAATTGCTAATGCACCCAAAATGGAATGGCAAGAATGCATGACATGTGATCTCTAGAAAGTGACTGTATGATGCATGAGATGGAATACCCTCACCTCATCGGGTTGCAACCGAAATAGAACCCCATTAACGTCAACAGGAATAGCTCAAATCATGTGAGTCGCCAAATGGTGAAAATCAATCATCTGTAAAATTGCAAAATTAAAAAAGTGCATTAATGAGGTAAATTGGCTTTTCCCTATACACGGGTTAGCTAATCCTATGCACAACTTATTACCATGTACCTATTTCATCCTATCCCTTACTAGAGGCTCCAAACTGGTAGTCAAGAAAAAATAGTCCCTCCAATACCACTATGTAACGTCCCAGTTCCGGAAGCCACCCAGATGTGCCCCGTACCCTATTGGTCACATGACCTCAAGCACATTTACCTGAATGCCAGAGTCTTCCAACTAGTAGCGAGGGACTTTGGTGTGATAGTGGGGAAACTGTTACCTCATTGGAAGAGTACAATGTGAATGAGAAACAATATACAATAGCAGAAGCAGTAATAATCCATACAAAAGAAATCAGTGGAAGACTAAAGTAAGAAACAACTGGAGAACATATATATAAATGATACATGATACATATGTCTAGGAAAACAACCAAAAAGATAAAAATGATGGAATAAAAAATAGTACTAAACCATGTACAAAAGAAACAACTAATAGCTACTCAGCATCACAAGACAAAGCTTGGTCCCATGCTCTCCAGCTCCACAACAAGTCAAGTACTTGAAGTTGAATGGCACTTGGCCTTATCTATACATGTAGCACCATAACCTGTTTAGGCCCAAAAGCATAAACCAAACAAGGTGTGATACTTAATCTTAGTAGATAACCACCTAAAGATCTGTGCCTAACAGTCAGTGAATATATGGCAGTTAAAGGTACAGAAAGTAGTAAAGAGGAAAGTACACAACAGTAACAATCCACAGTCCAATGTCAAGAAGCAGCTAACACAAATAGGTAACCCTCTGGGAAGTACCCACATCCATCCTCTATGGTCATACCAAACGAGTACAATTGACCCTATGGGTAGTACACGTAGCCTAACCCCTTTGGTTCTGTTATAAGAATATTATAAGACTCTCTGAGGAAGCTCACACGGTTAATTCCCCTTAGAGTCTAAGGTAGTCAGGGACTCTCTGAGGAAGCACAAAAAGTCAATTCCCCTTATAAACCCAAGGCAAAGAGACTCTCTGAGGAAAGTCACTTGGTCAATTCCTCTTATAGTCCTAGGTAGTTGATAGAGTTTTTGAGGAAGCTCACCCGGTCAATTCCCCTTATAGCCTGGAATGGTTCACGGTAATTCAAGTAAAATAAAGACTCTCTGAGGAAGCTCACTCGATCTATCCCCTTATAGTCTATAAAGATCAAAGAATCTCTGAGGAAGCTCACTCGGTCTATCCCATTATATTCCTTAATGTTCAAAGACTCTATGATGAAGCTCACTCGATCTATCCTCTTAATGTTTATAATTTCCAAAGACTCTTTGAGGAAGCTCACTTGGTTTATCCTCTTTTAGTCTAAAACACCGGGTTCTCACGGTACCATGTATGTCAACACATAGTAATGATATATGGCCAAGGTAAACCTACTTAACTACTTGGCTAACTAGTCTACAACATCTCAAGCATGTCAAAAAACAACACTCCATCCTAGGACAACAAGGCATGGAAAATAGGTAAACGACCAATAGTCGTAAAATGAACAAAGCAAGGGCAGAACATCCGAGGCATAGCAGTTAACCCAATTAATATCCAAATTAACTCTATACAAGAATACAATCATGGTAGGAAAACAACACGGGTAAAACGGTAAACACACAATACCCCGTTCAAGGGTATTGGTGGAATTTTCACATAAAACTCAAAGACTTCCAACGGAAAGGCACAAAAAACCCACCTTAGGGTTAGGATATCACTATATGTGATCCTCGAAGCTTGAATCACCTTATAATGTCAAATATATACAAAAACGTCTAAAACATTCAACCCACGATAACATGGAAAACAAGAGGAATTGGAAAACGATGCTCTAGAAGAAGGAAGATCTTACCATTGCGGTTCCAACGTAATCGACGATGGTCGATTCGGAGAATATATGGAGTCTTCAGGGCTCAGAGAAGTTTTGGCACCGTACGGTTTCTCTCTGTCGAACAAGACCTTGAAGAAGACACTTCTGGTGATCAAAGGCGACCCCGGTCCGTTTAATGAAAAAAAAACAAAATACACGATGTTTACTTTTGGAGTACACGTGGTGTACATACTGCTTCCGTACTCCGCTAAAGGTGGCCTCCACATCACCGCACATGAACGTGTGTGTGGCCATGACATAGCCAGCACACGGCCTCCTGTGGCAACGAAGTATAGGGAATGTACGCATAAAGTACATGACGTTTACTTCAGAAATTTCTAGAAACTCATCCTTTCTCATAAACTCGATAAAAAGGAAAAAAATAAGTGAAAAGAAGATCTAGGTTCTTACAAAATTGGTAGAAATCATAAGTAAGAATATGATCCTACACCAAAGTCGGAACCATTCTAGACACTTTCAAACTTCATGATAGCTGACTTGAAAGCATGGGCACTACCCTGCCAAGCAGGACAATGGGAATCACCCCACAAAATGGAACCATCAAAAGAATACATACATATATAATTATTGTTTGTTAATGAACTGATGTTCATCTCCATTAATGTCATTCACATAATTGACCCATTCTCTGATGGAGACTATGGCTATGAATCTGAATTCCCCGCATCCAACTAGAGATCCAGAGGAAGAGGTCATCGAGGATGATGGTTTCTAAAAACGCTTGATCATGGTAGGAGTCAAATTCCCATCCATGCCTTTACTGAAACTGTTAAAGTTGTAGAAAAACACTGAAATAACCCTCCAACAGATGCAATAGAAACTAGAGTGTTTATCTACCCCTATCAGATAAAATATTATCCCAATAATCTTGGAGTATGTGTTAGAAAAGGAGAAGATGTCTAATCACCCAATGCATGCATGCAGACCAATTCATCCAAACTCAGAATGTATAACAACACCATTGTCTCCTATAACATAGGCCATACCTTCTACATCCAAAGTTCAAGCCCCTAAAGTTCCCATGTAAGAGAATCCCCAAGTTGGGAAGCATCGACCACTAGAGCTGAAATATGATATTCAGAAGTAACTAGTTGTAGTACTAGAAAATCTATCTATCCTGGATTCCTTGAATCTATCAGTAGACATTAGGGAGGCACTCATCAAAGAATTACTATTTCCTTAATAATTCAAGGTCAATGTAGCAGATGCCAAAGTCTATCTGATGGAGCCTAATATCATAGAATGCCATGTTGTCATCTCCTTTGTAGATCAGGATGAAGACACCATAATGGAGGGACACATTAAACCCTTATATCTGTCTGTCGAGATAAATGGGATTTATGTCTAGAAAAGTTTCATTGATAATGGATCTAGAGTTAAACTCCTCCCACTATGAACACTTTATCAATTGGGATGCTGTGATGATGACATAAAACCCTACACCATAACACTAATGGGATATAACAAAAGTAATTAGAAGCCATTGGGATGAATCAAGACACAAACATGGATTGGTGACCTCATGTCAGATATTGAGTTTCTAGTGGTGTCATATAATATGGACTTCAACGTCTTATTGGGGAGGCCTGATTTGCATCAACATGCTTCAATCAACTCATCATTTAATCAGTGTATCAAATATTGTGCTAATGGAAAAAATAGAACATTTCAGTCCAATAAATCCCCATTCAAATTCAGCGAGTCACATTATAATGATATAGGGTTATATGTACGGAAAGGGAATCTGACTTTGGCCAATGAGGTTGGTTGGATCACTACCCTAAGTGGATTGAAATGGATCCTACTGGTCTCCTAAATCAGCTTAGGGAATAGTATATATTACTGATCAATCTAGTTGAGTGCATATGTTCAAGCTCAGATGCAGACTCAGCTGTCTGCAAGATCTGAATTATGGCCTCCATGTACAAGGAAAATGAAATGAATGCTAACCCACATGATATGTCTTAGGACTTACAATAAAATTCTCCCAACATCCACAAATATTTCTAAAACATCTGGGTAAATCATGCACTATTACCAAATGTTTTTTAAACTTTACGCATTACCATTAATTATTTTTTTGGATTATCAATATTTTTTCCTCTACAACCCTTACATATCACAACTAGGAAAACCCCCATGGCACACATGACCAACCACTACTAGACCTCTTCATAGGGTGGTTTTCTTCTTTATTCCTTATTGGTTCTTGGCTAAAACCATGAGATAAGAAATCCACATACCCCTCTTATTTATTTTATCTATAATGTCATCAACCCCCATGTAGGTTTTTATTTTGATAAACCCTATAAGTATCAGACTATATCTTTTTTATGTTCACTTTGTTTTTTGGTTATGTGATATGTGATTTTAGTTATTTCTTGTATGTTTATGCACTCACTTCTGATGTTGATTCATTTCAGACTATTCTGAAATGAATTCAAATTTTTAGTTGTAGGTTTTTATTTAGATATCCCATGTATTACATGTTTTTAAATTTATTTTGTGTTTTAAGTGAATTGTTAGGTATTTAAAAATATTTTATATTTTATAGGCTTGGATCACACTTTAAATAGATTTTATGTTTTACATGGTCCTATGAAACATTCCATGTGTTACTAAAATTACACAAGTGACTCATTAAAATTGGATATAATTTTTTAAAATGTTTCAGATGAAATTAAATGTACCATAAATACCATTATTTGGTTTTATTTGATTTAAAATGAATTAAATACTTGGCATGGACCTACCTCACATGTAAAGTATTGTTTTAAATAACTGTGTAGCTTTTTTAAATAGATTTAAATTGCTTTAAAAATATATTTTGTATAATTTTTTTAAAAAAATGGTTTGTAATGTTTTAAATGATATTTTTTATAAAAATATACGAGTTAACACTCTTTAGAAATGGTTTTGAGACCGTGGGTCTATTGGGGATTTGAAAAAGGTCTTTAAAAATGGATTTTTTTGTGGAAATGGGTAATCGTACAATTTTATTTCTTTTGAAAGTGATTTATTATTTATGAAGGTATTTCTAGAAAAATTGGATTTATAAATTTATTTTCATAAAAATGTATTTGATTTTTTATAACTAGATTTTTAAGAGAGGTTTCAAAACAATATTTGCAACTATGGTTTGGATTTTTTTTAAATGGAGAAGAAATTGATAATAATTCTATGATTTATGTTTTGAATCCATTTTTTTCACATTAAACGATTCTTTCAAAAATGTGTGTGACCCACTAAAGATTCCAATATAATGCTTCCACCTGTTGTGGCTTGTAACCCCTTAGGGTTGGTTAGATCATGGTTTCCCATTTTTTGATTAATATATGTGAAAAGTTATTTTTTGAGGGTGTTTTAGGTGATTTTAATTTCAAATAGTTGAAATATATTTATGTGGTGATTTATTTCTTTATTTTTGTATCACCTCTATTTGACTAGCTATGCATGTCCTTGGTATATATATCTGAGGAAAAACCATATTATGTTGTAGTGGTATGTCTAAGGTATGTTACCAACTATTTTGAGATGCTTTTAATTTAGGGGGTAATAGGTCTATTTATGGAGAAACATTATTTGATCCTATGGATGAAGGAGTTCCATTCATGTTTATTATGAGTCAGTTCGACATGGCTCCCAAGGATGTGTACATGTTCAGTAGTGTTATCCTAGGTTCATTGTCACCAATTGAAGCCTTTATTATTAGTTCCCATTGATGTTTATGTCCTTCATAGGATGCTTTATGTGAACACATTTTTTTGGTTTTTTTTAATTTCACATAGTCCACTTGGAACATGGCACCATTGTTTGGTTGTATGCTTATATTATTATCCTTTGATACACTAATGCATGTTTGATTATTTTTTATATTGGGTGTGTGTTTTTTTCATTCATAAGTGATATTTTTTATAGGTTTAAAGTGTGGTTTAAAAGGGAAATGGTTTATTTTTCCTTGAAATAGTTTTTAAGGAATTTTTGTTTTTGAAATTATTTACAAAAAATGAGTTTTCGTGGGATGTTTTTAAAAAGGGCTAAAATAATAACTTGAATTTTTTTATATAGATTAAAGGAAAAAATAATTGGTCTAAAATCTGAATTTAAATTCTTTAACCATCCTTTTTTATATTTTAAAAAAATGTATGGTGGTTTGAAAAATGATCTTTTGGAAGGTTGTTGATCTTTAAATTATAATGCATATGAAAAACTATTTTATACAATATGGTTTTAATAGAATTTTATAAAATATATTACTAAGACATTTCCATATTTCTGGCCGGTAGTGACATACTATGCTATTTATGTTCGTGCCTATTCAAAATTGAGTTTTAGTTTTGGGATTAATCTTTTGACATCTCATTGAGAACTTATTGATCCTATAATCTGAGTTAGGTTGTATATTTTATCACAGTTTCCCTATAGTAATTATTACATTTTATATAGGACCTTCCATTATTTTCATAGAATTGTCTGTGTGCATAAAAATAAAGAATTTACATTGGGACTATAGAATTTTAAGGATTTATATGGTTGGAGGTGTAATGATATTGTAGTAGTTGGGGATAAAACTTATTCATGGGTTTTTTCTCAAGAGGGTGGAGTTTTTAGGATGATATGAGAGTCTATTTTCATCATTTGTTATCTACTATATCATTATTTCTACCTATATTATTTTGGAATGGATATCTGGCAGGTGTACGGGTCATGTTGATTTTCGAGGAAAAATCTGTTTTGTTTTAATCTGATATTTAGGTGAAATTTGAAGTGTCCATGGAGGTGTTTCACCACAAAGAAGGGGGGGGGGGGTTAATCCGTGTGTTTTTAATTTTTTTTTCTTTATTTATAATTTAACTTATGTGGACCTATTAGGATGGGATTTAATATTTTAATTACTCAACCTTTCTTGAATATGGTCATAAATTAATATCATATGAACATAATATTTTTTCATGGGTTGGAGTCAATATGATCCTAATAATTATTGTCTTTAGTTAGATATCCTAATCACATATTCTCCACTAAAATAAAAAGAGGTTACATATTAAAATTAATCAATAGCATTGAGTCACACAATGCTTTCCAAATTCCCACTAGAACAACTGTTTCTCACTTCCCAAAACAATATAATTACTAGCGGCACATGAATGTTCAGAAATGAATTTTTCCAAATTGCAAAACATTTTGTAATGATATTTCTATTGAGACGTCAATATAATTCGAATAGAATATTATCACTCTTCAATATCACTAAATAAAACTTTAGTATTCCCCGTAAGAACAATGTATGGCTCAAAAAACATCCTTCTCCTCCATGTATACACTTATTGTGAATGAACAACATAGACCATACGTCCTCCTATATGTGAAATCGATGTATGAATTACTGAGATATCTTCTTCCTTCATGTGAAAATAAAATAGTCCATGTTATTCTAGCACATGAGAAAATCACACAAGTTGTCTGCTTCACTGGAGAACTCTCTCTTTTTATCAAATATTTTTGAATTGTATCAACATGGCCTACTGATAAAGTTTTTATATATTACATTTTATCACTGATTATACTTCAAATTTAAATTCCAAGTCCCTACTTCACATGTAACTCAATATTTCATTGAATACTAGTTTTATAGGCATCTTCATATATTGTATTGGTTATAGAAATCTCAAGATCACTCCACTGAATCTCTATTATATAAATATTCATAAGACTCAAATGTTAAATCTTTTTTATTCATGCTATATAGAAATCCCCATAACTTATTCAAATCAAAACTTCAGAACATGAAAGAAATGCTATTCTAAATAAAATTCACTTTGTGGAATAAAATCAAAACCCCTACAAATAAATCAACTTCACAAAACTCTATTCATTTAAGTGAGATGTTCAGGTATGTAGCAAACCAACTACGTCGATTGATTCTCAAAAAGATTATGTAGAAAATAGGTACAGGAATGAACTATCAACAAAATAGTTTTTTTAAATATATGCATAGTAATTATTGAAACCGTCTATGTAAATATTTGGATGTATTGTAAAATGACTATGTGTTTCTCCTAAAAAAATGTGTAGAAAATATACATACATGGATTCCTTAATCAGTATATAAATCTCATTCCATTCATTTGAAGTTAATGAATTTATCATTTTTATCATAATAGTGAATTTATCAAAGAATTATCAATGAAAAACTCTCAGTTTGAGATACTATAACTCATCTATGGAGGATTGGGTGTTTATGGATCTAGGACATAATTCAGTTCATGAGATGACCATACAAAGATTGTTTCTATCAAAATAACCTAGGAGAAGTGTCGAAATCATGATAATTATATCTTTGATCACTCATTTTGACATTATGTGTTCTTCAAAGAAAAAATGGTCTACTAACCGATCCTTCCAAAAGACATTATATGAATGAGGTTGAGGATGATCACTCATAGAAATTAGATGACCTAGATATCACAAATCATTTAATGAGAGAAATACTAGTGTGTTTTAATATGGATAAATAATACATTAATTATCCAAATTATACATCAATAAAATTCTTAGCTGGGAACTTCCTTTTATAATAACCTATGTTTTAATAGACTTGAGATGGTAGTGGGGGATCAGCTCCGAACACACACACTGCATTCCACATAGGCCATTCCACACTCACATTTTCCCACTAACACTTTCCCTAATCCATGTATTCCCACACTAGCATGAGCTCCTATTGTCTTATAAATGTCCCACTCACATACTCAACCACACACCATGCTTGATAGAGGTTGAATTCCCACGTAGGTAGTGTACACCGTTTCTTTGGATGGTTAGGCGTGGATAACTAATTTTTTATGAAAAATCACAGAAATGATTATCAAAAAATAAAACATTAAATTATCAAATTCCAAGCCAAATCAAATCATCATATTCAAATATTATTCATGCACAAATAAAATGTATTGAAATTATTGAAAGTACGTATTAAAATTACTTCATGGAATTACAGTTTTTTGTAGGGAAATATTCAAATCCTCATGAAAATAAATATTTTATTGGTCTTTTTCAACATATTGTAAACATTTTTCAAATAATAAAATTCATTTTCACAAGTATTTGATATTTGAGATTAGTTCAAAATATCATAAATTTTATTATGGGGATTTAAATTTTTTCCAAGAATCACTAAATTATTAACCCACCAAACACCATCAAAAGCACATATTGATCCGTTGATAGTAAATGAAATAGTTACTTCAGTACATGGATACTTCCATATCCACCTTTGTATTTTTTGGAAATAAAAATCCTCAATATCCATATGTGTTATTGGATGGAGTATCTCATTCACCCTCTAATTAAAAATAAAAAGAAAATTAGAAGTGGGTCAATCTCATCAAATAGTTTATCTCAAAACATATTCTTCTACCATTAGTGAATATTTCATGATCCCTTCTGAGGGAGGGATGATATCACATGATTACTTAACAAAAGAGAATTTAGTTTATCAAATCCTAGTCTAAGTAGGCTAATCCAGTGTATAAATGAAGGGAGATATAGTATAGGTTCTCCGTGATGTTCATAAAAAACCATTCATGAAAAATAATTCTTAGAAAATGTAATTTTTCATATAGGAGACATATGTAAATATATTCCTCTAGAACATAAAATAAACCCAGACACACCTCAAAAAACCACAAAAAATAGTTCATATAAAATAAATGTAACTCCCCCTTTTTATCATATTTTGATAACCAAAACCCTCCCTTAATTATTACATTAAATAATATTATGAATAGTGGTCGAGAGTTTGATTTGAATACCTCAAATTCCAACATTACTAGGCAATCAAGAAAATTCCAAATTAATGTTAAAATGTTTTTGAGGCCACCACTTTTAAAACGGATTCTCCAAAATTCATATATTTACAGGGATATCCTATTTTGATGGTTATCACAAATCCTTATTTTCTAGAAAGTGACAGAACTCACTTCCATCATCATGGAATGTAATGTAATCCATGATGAACAATTTTTCTCCTTCAATCAACTGCATGTTATCTCATAACACAAAAAATTGGAATAATAAGAGACCTTTTGTTAGTCTTTAAGTGCGATAAGATGGTTGGACATGAAGTTTGAGCCTTAGTTACACATACCTCTCACATAGAATTTCATTGGTGAAGATAGTTGCAATAATATTTTTTATAATAATGTATTCAAAATTGATGTCTCAATCTTCCATGTTCTCATGGATAAAATGATATTTGATATCAGTATGTTTGGATCATGAATATTGAATTGTATTTTATAGACAACCATATAACACTTGATTATTACAAGAAAATGTTAATGGTATTTTAGTCTCAATAATCAAATATTATAACTTCACATACATCCAAATCATCTATGTACATGCAGAAGTGGTTTATAAATTTTTTTCCTTAGATATGCTTAGAGTCACTAAATTCTCCTTCTTGTTATACTAGCTTACACAACCCTCTCTTAGAATGAATATTCCCCCTCAAGTTGATATACTATCAGTGTAATTACCTACCCATTCTGCATATGTAAATCCAAATAGATTCTTATGTGTACTATTTTTTTATATAATCCCATTGTTAATATTTATATTCATTCATCTTAGAATTATATTATATGGAATAAGTTATAAATTTTATGGTCACTCTGAAATCTAGAAATTAGACTTTCTACATAAGGTATATCTGGATGTGATGTTATTTGATAAAGAATATTATAACACCGCAATGAATTGAAAATAAATTTATTATTTAATTCATGAAACACTAAGTCTTTACAAAACAACACCTTTTATAATGTAGCCAATAAATGTAATTTTTCCAATCTGTGATTTGAATTTCGAAAAACTGACAAATAAGGTTGCGTTCAGTAAGATATTTAGAGTCTGATAAGAAAAACATCGTTTTTGGTGACTAGTACCATACCCTTATAAATATTAATATGACCCTTATGAATAGTAAATCATATTATAATTTTGTTGTCTTAAGGTTATAAGATAATGATATCTTGATTAATTTTTCAAGGTGATATAAAACGAAATATAGGTTTAAAAGTTTTACTTTTAGAATAAATTATGATTTTATTAAAAAATTAAATTAATAAAATATATAAAATTATTTGAAAAAATGGAGTTCGTTTTTTAATTCTACATGTAAAAAATGTTTTGGGGTAATTTTCAGGATTATTCTGGAATACTGGAATTTGTTATGAATAGTAAAATATGATAATCTACCGTATATATATATACATTATCTATTAAATTCACTATTTATATCATCATGGATTATTTAATAACGCTTTTATCAAACTCACATGAACTTATTACTATTATTGGCCACATGAATCAACATTATTGGTTGTCTTGAGGGAAATAATTAAATAGTGAATACGATATTAGAAAATCACCCCTCTCTTCTACTATAACCCCCCGCACTCCCACTTCTATTGTCACATATAAAGACTTGTAACTTATCTAAATTCTACTCAAATATCTTCCCAAGATCCTACCCCACGTCTAGATTCCCTTGGTCTCATAAAAATACCAAAACCATTACCCTAAAAAGGATCTCAAGGAAGATAAGTTCAAGAAGTAAATTCCTCTTCTCATTTATTTTATTTCGAGTTCCTTTATTTTATTTTTCTTTCCTCATATCTCCTCATTCATATATTATGATAACTATATTACCCTGCATGTATATTAATGTTTTTTTGATAATGGAATAATTCATAATCATCTCTCATTTCCCCTTTTTTATAATAGAAATGAAAACACCATCCGAGATGTGTTAATTTATCACATTCAAGGACAGTGAGTTTTCAATTTCTGTTAACATAATAAATTATGGTCCTGAAATCATTTTTAAGGTTGAAATAGTTTATTATTTAATTAATATATCCAATTTATGGTTTTTTAATTTTTTTTACAAAGGTTATTAATTTATATATCAAAATTATTTTGTTGTGATAAAAAATCACCAAATAACCCAAATAATTATCATTAATGTTTTATATAATGATTCATATTCACTCCAAATAACTAAATGAATTTTATAACAATGTAATGTTATGTATATTCACTAATCACATATACCTTCAATTCTGGAAAACCATTCTCATTATACATTTTTATTTGTACATGAATATAAGTAAAGTAATGATTAAAAACATGGAAGAATACCCTCCCAAACAATGAAATTGGATCTCTTAACCCATCAAAAGGCCATGAATGAACCAAATATGGTTATTATAAATCAATTAAATTTGTATGAGGTTCATTAATCATTAATTTATGAACCTAGATTTTTTTATTCGTGTCATTAAGATTAAGTGAGGAACACCTTCAGATTTAAGGTAATGGTTTTCCACCCAAACCTCCATTTTCATTCAGGTTACTTTTATTGTCTACTTACCTCAATGAAATTATTATGTATTATTGTTTACTCCTCAAAAATTCTTTTTTGGTGTTATATATTTTATTACTAACCATAATCCTTCTTTTTTTTATGATGAGATACACATTTTAAATGGAACATTCAAAATTCTTCCCAAAATACAAGCTCCATTCAAGGGAATTTATCAGATTCCTACTTTTTTCCAAGGACGCTCTATAATATTTTTAGTAACCATTTCCTTTATGAGAAAATCATTTTTTTAAAAATACTACATTACATCAATTCTGATTTTATACAATGTCTATTCCAAAATAACTATTCTCTTCAAAGTAAAGGAGTATTTATCTCAAGAATTACTCGATGATTTTATAAAAGTGTCTTCATCTATTTTAACACTCTTGTTGATTATTTTATATTATTGGGATTAGTATTTTGTGATATCATCCTTTATATTTAATTGAATTGTTTATGATTAGTTTGACTGTGGATGTGCTATCTTAAAACCATTCAGCAATTTACTCCGAATGGTTAGTATTTATGCTTAATGTTCGGTGAAAGTTAATTACATTCCATATGATAGTTTCAATATGATTATTTATGTTATTTATGTTTATCACCATTTATATTAGGAATGCATTAGATTTTTTATTTGATGGGTGGTACCTGTTATAGCCCCCCGATGCATCGGTAGGTCCCATGAAGAAAATTGATATGGAATTTCTTGAGGCCTTATCAATTTTTAGATATAGAATTGGCCGAGGCCTTTAATAATTTTTAGATGTCTTTGATGAGGCCTCAAAATTTTGTTTCAGAATTTATAGTATATGTATTTCTCTCACTATGAATCTAGAAAATCATAGTTCTTGTGTAAGAACCCGATTTCTACTGCGAAGGACTTTAGAATATTCTTGATTTTATTTCAGAGTAGCGCCTTCAGACGACGTGTGATTCCGAGCCCCAGAGTGGCCGGAATTAAATTTTTAGTGCGTTCACACTAGAAACGCCAAATAAATGGGATAAATTCTAAACAGTGATCCAGATCAGAGATCCGAGTGTACAGATGGGTCCAGAATGGGGTGTTTACCCTAGGAACGACATATAGTATGTCATCGCGGGAAGTTTGGACCCCTCGCTCGCTTTCGGAACGTTAAACAGATAAATTAATTAATTAATTTATTCGTAAAAGTGTGAAACTGCAGTATCTCTTAAACGATGGCTGATATTCGAAAACTGAGGGCACCGTTGAGTTCGGAGCGTGCCGTTTACCCTAGGAGGGGTATAATTTTTGCGGGCACGGGCCGTCTGTGATAAATGGCCCCAGTGGCGTTTTCGTAATTTGGCGGCCTCGGGCGCTATGTTTAATAACTTTTGAGCGGGGTCTCAGATTAAAATTCTGAGACTGCCGTTGTGCTCTAGAGGTAATTTTTACCCTATGTGTGACCTAAATTTCAGTGCGTTTGGGGTTTCGGGTGCAGATTTAAATTGGGTTGAGTTTTTTTAATTAAAAAGGTTAATTCCTTTTTATTTATTTAAGCCCCCCTTCTCCCTTCCCCCTCACCCATTCCTTCTCCCCTGGAGAACCCATCCTTCTCCCCCAACCTCTTATCCTCCTTTCATGTACTCTCTCTATTGGAAGATCTGCAATGTAGCCTCGGCGGATCGAGGCGGGATCGCAGCGGACGCGTCATCATCAACCGACGAACAAATCGAGGTAGGATTTATTCCAATTTTGTTTTCAGATTGAAGTTGATCATGTAAATTCATTTTTGATCATATTTTTTCTTCATTTCCTTTATCAATCATCGATGACGGTCATCAATCTGTGTTCAAGCCATTAAATTTATCTGAAATCCATTCGTTCTTCGTGTATATTCATCGCCCAATTTTGAACGCATTAACTCGCCGATGGATCGTTGAGCGAAGGTGCGAGCAGAGGGCACCAGGGCGGTGAGGCTGAGCGACGTTCAGTGGGCCTTCGTGCAGTGTGGGTGAGCTGCTGGGGATGGTGAGCACGGGGCAGAGGGCGCAGCGGACGTCGGTCGGGCGCAGCGGGCGTCGGCGAGGGCGAGGCGACCGGGAGCGCGGTTGAGCGGAGGCGGAAGCAGGACTCGGCGCGGGCGGCTGCGAGTGGCGGTCTTCCGAGGGAGACCTGTGGAGGAACGGCCGCCCTGGTGGCCGGCTGGTGCTGGAGTCGCCGAACCACCAGGGTCGCGCGACCCTGGTGGAGAAGAGGAGACCCGCTGTTGCGGGTCTCTTCCGGGGTATCCTGCAAAAGCAGGTGACAAAAAAAGGAGAAATGTTAAAAACAAATGTGCCCCGCGCGGGGAAGAAAAAAAAGAGAAGAACCCCTAATTGGAGAGAGAAAGTCGGTGGAATAAAATATATATATATATATATATATATATATAAGTTTATAATAATAATAATAATAATATTATTATTATTATTATGGAAATGATTTATGTTTAATAAATCATAAACTGGGGGTCGGTTCTGCGTGCCGTCAGCGGTGACACATCCCTAAATTTGGGAGGAAAATTTTGAGATGGTTTCAGGAATTTTTAATTCCCGAAACGAGGGGCCTTGGAGGCGCGATGCTTCTTTAAGCGAATCGACTCTGTTCCGGGGGTTCTTGTTTTGGACAGCGCAGATGCGTCCGACGTCCGTTTTGAGCGCCGTCAGCGGCGTTGGTACCCTGGCGCTAGGGCGAAGCTTTCCAGGGTGGTTTTGGGCGTTGCATCCGAAGTTGAGGCATGGGCCCCATGACCCGTCTTTCGAGCTGTGTGCAGCGTTTCATGACTTTTTCATTGGACGTCCATTCGGGGGCGTGCGAGCAGTCATTTTTGGATATTTTTCCAAGAGGATTGCAATGGTGCAATCCGCCCGCTCTAATTCGGCACGAGGGTGCGGGGCCCATGAGGTTCATTTGGGCGTCAACGGTGATTTTCCATCTCTATCACCGGGTGACCGTTTTGGACAAGTGAGAAGTCCATCTTTTGTGCATTTACGAGAGGATCAGAATGGTGCGATATGTTGGCAGCGCTTCGGGACTGGGGTGTGGGTCCCGCGTGGTACCGCTCGTGCGTGGGGAGCCGGAACGTATCTTTTTATCCAGATATTCATTGCACTCAAGTGAGTAGTGCTTTTGATGTGTTTTCCTGAGGGGATCGCATTGGTATGATGTGCCCGACTGTTTTCGGGGCCTAGGTTCGGGATCACGGGATGCCGTTCGGGCGTGAGGCGGTGTTGGTGACTTTCCCGTCAGATATCCGTTGGAGGCAAGTAAGTAGTCGATCTCACGTGCTTTTCGGCGAGGATTACAACGTTTTAATCTATTGGGTTGTTTGGAGCCTCTTGCGTCATCTTATTAAATGTGGAAGCATGGAAGGTGCTCCAGTGGTGGTTCTCCCTACATTGTTTGTAGCGGGTCCTTGGCATGTGATCGCACACTCTTGGGAGATTGATATAAATGATTCACAAGATGTGGATGGTCATGCCTGGGCTTTTGAGGTGGAGTTGTTATGTCAGGCCTTCGCGTTGACACTGGGTGCCGTGTGCACGATAGCCTTTGGGCTAGAACAAGGTATACTATGGGAGTATACGGGAGCGCTTGGAGGTACGTGTGGTTTTTACCTGAGAACGTTTGTGCGCTCAGTTGGGGTTGAAGTGGGTTCACACTTTGTGTGGGCCCCATGTGTGTGTTGTGTTCTTCTTTGCGTACTTTGACCTCTTGCGAAGTAGAGGGTCCCTCTATGTGTTTGTTTGACCAGCAAGGTGGAGCTTTTCCCCTAGCTCGGTGCTCGTTGGTTTGACCAGCAGGGTTGAGTGGTCTCCCCCTAGTTTAGTTCTCGATGGATCGGCCGGTAGCGGTGCTAGTGACACCCAGTGATAGAGAAGGCGCTGAGCCTCTTGGGGTGAGTTGTTCTGGAGTTGGGTGGTTGCGCGATACCCACTCCGTGTTCGGTTGGCTAGTGTTGTACCCTCCAGTAGAGATCACCCGAGCAGTTCTGAGTTTTACCCTCCAGCGGGGCTGGGTAGTGGGTTACTTATCGACTTCTTCGGGTTTACCCTCCAGCAGAGCTGGGCAGTGGGTTGCTCACTGACATCTTGGGTCTACCCTCCAGTAGAGACTGGGTAGTTGGTCACCCGAAGACCTCTTAGGGTCTACCCTCCAGCATGGCTGGGATGTGGGTCGCCCGTCGTGTAGTTCCAGGTCTACCCTCCAGCACGGCTGGGCTGTGGATCACCTATCGACTTATTCCAGCTTTACCCTCCAGCGGGGCTGGGTAGTGGGTCACCTAATGATGTATTAAGGTCTACCCTCTAGAGGGGCTGGGCAGTGGGTCACCCGATATCTGGTTATGAATTACCCTCCAGTGGGGCTGGGCAGTGGGACACCTGTTGGCATTCCAGACTCAGTCCTTTCTACTTGGCTAGTCTGTGGCTTTCCTCCGTGACCACCGGAGCGGGACCCTTGGTTGTATGGGTCGGTGATGGAACGACTTTGACTTTGAGGAGACCTCTCGACTGTAGGGCAGTGACGAGGTGTGGTTTGACTTTCCCTAGAACTCTCAAGTTCGAGGGGCACTTTCCCCACCTAGATGCATTCTTGTGACGCGATCTAAAACCTTGTGGGCGAGTCAGTTCCGCCCAAAGTGGATAGTGTCAAGGTGAGGTGATTGACCCCCCTGTCTTGCGGTTCGGGGCAGACGTGCGAGATGCTGGGCATCGATGGAGTTTACTTTTGGGACTATTGAGGACTCGTTTTCTTGGGCTGAGCTATGGGATGAAGATCCCCTTACGACCTTGTTCGGGATTCATGACAGAGCATATGGATGTATATACCCTGTTCTAGAACCCACTTCTTGGGTTTGGTTACTCTCCTTCCAGGAGAGGCGAAGACGCGCGGGGTATGCCACATGCTTTCTATGTCTAGCTTCTCGTGGTTGGACGAGTCTACTCTCCTGCTATAGGTAGCGGAGACTCGACGGTAAGTTCTTCTTCTCACCATTTCCAGCTCCTTGTGTCTGGACGAGTCTACCTTCTTTCCTCTTGTTTTGTTGAGCTAGACTCTTTACTGCACTCCTTACTGCCCTCTCTATTGTGCACCTTTACTTTTCCCTGTTCTCTCTACTGCTCACCCTTCGGTACCTCCTTTGTTGCTCCCTCGAGCCTTTGGGGTATCCTACTAAGTATTTTTATACTCACCCATGCTTGGGCTTTGCTAACACCTGGTGTTCCCTTGCAGATGACAGACAGGTTGGTCGTGACTTCAGTGGAGCATAGGATTTTGGGAGCTTGGACAGCGTGCGGTGGTCATAGCCGGGTTCCAGGTGGGAGACCCATCAGCTGTTTGTTTTGTTTACCTGTTGCTGGGTTGTGGCACTTTTTGGCTGGGCGCGTGTTATTTCCCTTTTCTTTTCAGTTTGTACTTTGTACTGTTTAGAGGTCGTTGCACATATGTGGTTTATATATATAGTAGTTTCTCTTTTACTCTACTTGGATCTTCTTTTACTCTGCACTTTTGCATCGAGTGTGCTGTGGGAGTGTGTACAGGTGCTTAAGAAAAGGCCTCCCCGAGTTGTTATGCCTTCGGTGCTGGTCGCCAGCCCCTGGCCTAGGGAGGCGGGCTTGGGGTAGTTGCGGCTCGAGCCCGGGTAGGGACGGGTCGTGACAAAGTGGTATCAGAGGTGGTTCGTTCCTTGGGACACTGTTCGGATGTCCCTAAAATAAAAGGAATTTGTTGGTATATAGGGAAACAGTGTCAACGTGTCTCGAGAGCGGCTCTCAGGACAGGGAGTCCAGTGATGGTGCGGCGGCCAACATATCCATTCACCAGGACCTTGATAACCCGCTTGTCGACTCGGCATGCTGAGACACTTGTTGCAGGGAAACTTTGTTTGTGAATCACATAGGACTGAGTCTTGACTGTCCTTCCTGGGTCATCTCCCCATCGTTGTTGTTGTTATTGGTATATACACATATGCTCATCTGATCGTGACACACCTTGATAATATTCAGGATGTCTCCGCGAAGACAGCCAGCCAAGATACAAGCTTTGGTGCATGACGACAACCTTGTGAGCTACGAGGCCATAGTCCAGGACCCGTCATGCGAGCCCCTTTTCTCCAGGTGGGCCGGTAGCAGCACCCCCACATGTTGAGAAGTAGGAAGTTTCAGCAGAGAAGGCTGAGCTTGAGCGCAGGTTGAACGCGCTCCGTGTGTTCCAGCGGCAGAGACCACTGAGGTTCAGTGGTGAGCCAGACCCTCAGGCAGCAGAGGTTTGGCTAGAGGTAGTGGTTTTCCTTTTCAGGTTTGTGCAGACGCCAACAGATCAGAGAGTGGCTTTGGCAGCCAGCCTTTTTCATGGATCATCTTGGCATTGGTGGAGTTTGGTGACTCAGCTTCTTGACGAGTTGTCACTTTCGTGGGGCTACTTCCAGTTGTGTTTTTGTGAGGAGTTTTTTCCCTCCTGCTTGCGCTCTGTTCGGATTCAGGAGCTCTTGCAGTTTTAGCAGGGAGGGATGACGGTGGCCGAGTACGCGGCTATTTTTGCAGACCATGCACGCTTTTACCCAGACATGGTCCATAATGACAACATCTGAGCGTGGAAGTTTGAGCAGGGTATCCACCGAGAGATTCGTGCTGTCATATTACCCTAGGGCATTTCCACATTTGTCGGGGTGCTAGAGTTGGCGTTGGTGACAGAGAGCTTCCTGTCATGTCTTGCGGTTGGTAGTGGCTGTGGGTGTGACGGAGCCGAGACATCTGCCGTAGCTAGCAGGCGCCGGAGGACAGGACCTCGACACAGGTGGCCTTTCCATTGCCGGTTTCAGAGACATGGTCATATGGCACTGTGGCGAAAAGGTGTAGGGCCTCAGCTGAGGATGCCCTTCCGAGAGTGGACCCTGGGCCGTGGTCATGCACCACAGTGGTGCCAGAGGGCACAAGGGCAGCCCAGAGAGCGCCGGTGTTATGCTTGTGATGGGCGGGATCACTTGGCACGAGACTGCCCGACCCGAGTTGCTGGGAGCTTCTGGCAGGCAGCAGGCGCACCACCACGGAAGAGGCAGCGCTGTGATCAGAGTAGTACTCAGAGAGGTGGTGCTAGAAGAGGAGCAGGAGGAGCTGGTAGTGGGGGACGACTATACGAGATCTCCACATCACCACTAGGTAGTCCACAACAGGCTCCGGGAGCTGACGATTGTGACCACAGACAACCGCGAGCTTTGTATGTCTACGATCCTGCAGAGCATGGGATGGTGAGAGGTACCCCTTGCGACTCTTATACTTTTTGCAGTAGAATTGTTGGTCTCTGCGTGTGAAAGGATTTTCTCCCTGCTCCTTGTTTGAAGTGTTACCAGGGTGATGTAGGGCGTCGGGTGTAACCCTGTGTTGGTAAGGAAAAAGGCGTGAGACCTTTTCCTTTAGTTGATGGTGTTGACTCCTTCGCTTCCGAGCATATAAGAGAGTCTTGGTTGAGAGACATCGACTGTGAAAACTTGTGTGACCAGATATCCTTGGGTGTTCCACCATATGGATATTCTGAAGGAGAGAATCACCAGGCCTTATTCCAGGTGCGGGCGGTGATTCAAGTCGCAGCGTGCGACATAATGGTTCGGTCGGGGAGGTGAGCTACCCCCCGAGAGCCTTCGGGCCGTTTTAGACCATGCAAAGGGATGGCGAGGTGCCATGCTGCCTTTCCCTAACCCCAAAGTCTAAAGTGGGTGCACGACGACGGCAAGGGCTAACCTCGCATGAACGGATCAATCCTTTGGTCCGTGTGCGGTGACGCAGAGATGTGTGTGGGTTCTTCTGGGTATGGGAAAGCCAGGTGTGTGCTTAGTACCTTGTGTTGCTCCCTAGTTTTTCTTTTCAGGGATGAAAATCTTGACAGAGGAAATGATGTAAGAACCCAGTTTTTTCTACAAAGGACTTTATAATATTCTTTATTTTATTCCAGAGCAGTGCTTTCAGACGACGTGCGATTCCAATCCCCAGAGTGGCCGGAATTAAAATTTCAGTGCGTTCACACTAGAAACGCCAAATAAATGGTATAACTCCTAAAAGGTGATCTAGATCAGAGATATGAGTGTACGGATGGGTCCAAAATGGGATTTGTACCCTAGGAACGACATAAAGTATCTCGGCGCGGGACGTTTGCACCCCTCACTCACTTTCGGATTGTTAAACAGATAAATTAATTAATTAATTTATTCGTAAAAGGGTGAAACTCTAGTATCTCTTAAACGGTGGCTCAGATTGGAAAACTAAGGGCACCGTTGAGTTTGGAGTGTGTCGTTTACCCTATGAGGGGTATAAGTTTTGCGGGCGCGGGTCGTCTGTGAAAAACGGCCCCAGGGGCGTTTTCGTAATTTGGCGGCCTCGGGCGCTATGTTTAATAACTTTTGAACGGGGTCTCGTATTAAAATTACAAGAACACCATTGTGCTCAAGATGTGGTTTTTACTCTATGTGTGACCTAACTTTCAGTGCGTTTGGGGTTTCGGGCACAGATTTAAATTGGGTTGAGTTTTTTTATTAAAGGGGTTAATTCCTTTTTATTTATTTAAGCCTCCCTTATCCCTTCCCCCTCACCCATTCCTTCTCCCCTGGAGAACCCATCCATCTCTCCCAACCTATTATCCTTCTCAAATGTACTCTCTTTGTTGGCAGATCAACAACGAAGCCTCGGCGGATCGAGGCGGGATCGGAGCGGACGCGTCGTCATCGACCGACGAACAAATCGAGGTAGGATTTATTCCAATTTTTTTTTGAGATTGAAGTTGCTCTTGTAAATTCATTATTGCTCATATTGTTTCATCATTTACTTTATCAATCGTCGATGACGGTCATCAATCCATGTTCAAGCCTTTAAATGTATCCGAAATCCATTCGTTCTTCACATATATTGATCGCCCAATTTTGAACGCATTAACTCGCCGATGGATCATTAAGCGGAGGTGCGAGCAGAGGGCAGCGAGGTTGTGCGTCTGATCTGTGTTCAGCGGGTCTTCGTGCGGCGTGGGTGAGCTGCGGGTGACGGTGAGCGCGGGGCAGAGGGCGCAGCGGACGTC
Source organism: Viscum album (assembly GCA_963277665.1). Classification (NCBI taxonomy): domain Eukaryota; kingdom Viridiplantae; phylum Streptophyta; class Magnoliopsida; order Santalales; family Viscaceae; genus Viscum; species Viscum album. Next base: position 65,562 of record CAUJRU010000401.1, on the reverse strand, counting down.
GTCCGGGCGTAGTGGGTGGCAGCGGGACTCGGCGCGGGCAGCTGTGTGTGGCGGTCGTCCGAGGGCGAACTGCGGAGGAACGACCAGCCGGTATTGGAGTCGCCAAACCACCAGGGTCGCGCGACCTTGGTTGAGAAGAGGAGACTCGCTGTTGCGGGTCTCTGCTGGGGTAACCTGCAAAAGCAGGTGAAAAAAGGAGAAATGTTAAAAAAAATGTGCCCCGCGCGGGGAAGAAAAAAAAGGGAAGAGCACCTAATTGGAGAGAGAAAGTTGGTGGAAAAAAAAAGAAAAAAAATATATAAATAAGTTTATAATAATAATAATAATATTATTATTATTATTATTATGGAAATGATTTATATGTTATAAATCATAAACTGGGGGTCGGTTCAGCGTGCCGTCAGCGGCGACACATCCCTTCATTTGGGAGGAATATTTTGAGATGGTTTCGGGAATTTTTAATTCCCAAAACGAGGGGCATCGGAGGCACGACACATCTTTAAGCGAATCGACTCTGTTCCAGGGGTTCTTGTTTTGGACGACGTGGACGCGTCCGACGTCCGTTTTGAGCGCCGTCAGCGGCGTTGGGACCCTAGAACCAGGGCGAAGCTTTCCAGGGTTGTTTTGGGCGTTGAAACTGAAGTTGAGGTGCGGGCCCCATGGCCCGTCATTCGACCTGTGTGCAACGTTTCACGAATTTTTCATCGGACGTCCGTTCGGGGCGTGCGAGCAGTAGTTTTTGGAAGTTTTTCCGAGACGATTGCAATGGTGCAATCCGCCTGCTCTAATTTGGCATGAGGGTGCGGGGCCCACAAGGGTCGTTTGGGCGTCGACGGTGATTTTCCATCTCTATCATCGGGCGACCGTTTTGGACAAATGAGTAGTCCACCTTGTGTGCTTTTGCGAGAGGATCGCAATGGTGCGTTCCGTTGGCAGCGCTTCGGGACCGGGGTGTGTGTCCCGCATGGTACCGCTTGTGCGCGGGGAGCCGGAACGTATCTTTTTCTCCAGATATCTGTTTCACTCATGTGAGTAGTTCTTTTGACGTGTTTTCCCAAGGGGATCGCATTGGTGTGATGCCCTCGACTATTCTTGAGGCTAAGGCTCAGGATCACGGGACGTCGTTCGGGCGTGAGGCGATGTTGGTGACTTCCGTCGGATATCCGTTGGAGGCGAGTAAGTAGTCGATCTCGCGTGTTTTTCCGCGAGTATTACAACGGTGTGAGCCATTGGGCTGTGCGGAGCCTCTTTCATGATCTTATTAAATGTGGAAGAATGAAAGGTGCTCCAGTGGTGGTTCGCCCTACCTTGTTTGTAGCGGGCCCTTGGCGTGTGATCGCGCACTCTTGGGAGAGTGATATAAATGATTCAAAAGATGTGGTTGGCCGTGCCTGGGCTTTTGAGGTGGAGTTGTTATGTCACGCCTTCGCGTTGACGTTGGGTGTCGTGTGCACGATAGACTTTGGGCTAGAATGAGGTAAACTCTGGGAGTATACGGGAGCGCTTGGAGGTACGTTTGGTTTGTACCTGAGAAAGTTTTTGCGCTTAGTTGGGGTTGACATGGATCCACACTTCGTGTGGGCCCCATGTGTGTTCCATGTTCTGTTTTGCGTACTTTGACCTCTCGCGATGTAGAGGGTCCCTCTGTGTGTTTTTTTGACCAGCAGGGTGGAGCTTTTCCCCTGGCTCGGTGCTCGTTGGTTTGACCAGCAGGGTTGAGTGGTCTCCCCCTAGTTTCATTATCGATGGATCGGCTGGTAACGGTGCTAGCGACACCCAGTGATGGAGCATGCGCTGAGCCTCTTTGGGGTGAGTTGTTCTGGAGTTGGGTGGTTGCACGATGCCCACTCTGTGTTCAGTTGGCCAGTGTTGTAACCTCCAGTAGAGATGACCAGAGCAGTTCTGATTTTTACCCTCCAGCGGGGCTGGGCAGTGGGTTTCTCACTGACTTCTAGGGTCTACCCTCCAGCAGATACTGGGCAGTGGGTCACTCAACGGCCTCTTAGGGTCTACCCTCCAGCAGGGCTGGGCTGTGGGTCACCCGTCGTCTAGTTCCAGGTCTACCCTCCAGCACAACTGGGTAGTGGGTCGCCTGTCGACTTATTCCAGGTTTAACATTAGCCGGGGCTAGGCAGTGGGTCGCCTGATGATGTATTAAGGTCTACCCTCTAGTGGGGTTGGGCAGTGGGTCACCCGATATCTGCTTAGGAATTACCCTCCAGTGGGGCTGGGCAGTGGGACACCTATTGGTATTCCAGACTCCGTCCTTTCTACTAGGCTAGTCTGTGGCTTTCCTCCGTGACCACAAGAGAGGGACCCTTGGTTGTATGGGTCGGTGATGGAATGACTTTGACATTGAGGAGACCTCTCGACTATAGGGCAGTGATGAGGTATGGTTTGACTTTCCCTAGAACTCTCATATACGAGGGGCACTTTCCCCACAGAGACGCGTTCTTGTGATGCGATCTAATACCGTGCAGGTGAGTCAGTGCCACCCAAAGAGGATAGTGTCAAGGTTCAGTGATTGAGCCCCTTGGCTTGCGGTTCGGGGCAGATGTGCGAGATGCTGTGCATCGATGGAGTTTACTTCTGGGACTGTTGGGGACTCGTTTTCTTGGGCTGAGCTACGGGATGGAGATCCCCTTACGACCTTGTTCGGGCTTCTTGAAAGATCATATGGATGTATATACCTTTTTCTAGAACCCACTTCTTGGGTTTGGTTACTCTCATTCCAGGAGAGGCGAAGACACGCGGGGTATGCCATGTGCTTTCCGTGTCTAGCTTCTCGTGGTTGGATGAGTCTAATATCCTGCTATAGGTAGCGAAGACTCGACGGGAAGTTCGTCTTCTCACCGTTTCCAGCTCCTTGTGTCTGGACGAGTCAACCTTCTTTTCTCTTGTTGGGTTGATCTAGACTCTTTACTATACTCCTTACTTCCCTCTCTGTTGTGCTCCTTTACTTTTCCCTGTTCGCTCTACTACTAACCCTTCAGTACCTCCTTTGTTGCTCCCTCGAGCCTTCGGGGTATCCTACTGAGTATTTTTATACTCACCCCTGCTTGGGCTTTTCCCACATTTTGTGTGCCCTTGCAGACAACGGACATGTTGGTCGTGACTTCATTGGAGCATAAGAGTTCTGGAGCTTGGACCGCGTGCGGTGGTCGTAGCCGGGTTCTAGGTGGGAGACCCATCAGCTGTTTGTTTTGTTTACCTATTGCCGAGTTGTGGCACTTTTTGGTTGGGAGCGTGTTTTGCCCCTTTTCTTTTCAGTTTTTACTTTGTACTGTTTAGTGGCTGATTCACATCTGTGGTTTATACATATAGAATTTTCTCTTTTACTTTGCTTGTCTCTTCTTTTACTTTGCACTTTTTCATTGAGTGTGCTGCGTGAGTGTGTACAGGTGCTTAGGCAAAGGCCTCCATGAGTTGTTGTGCCATCGGCGCTGGTCGCCAGCCCCTAACCTATGGAGGCGGGCTTGGGGTAGTTGCGGCTCGAGCCCGGGTAGGGTTTGGTCGTGACATCAGGTATTTATTAAACTAGTTTAATACCCGTGATTATGTTTTATTATGAAAATATTTACTCAACTCATATTTCTTCTATAATGTGTTCTAGATTATTATTTTTAATGGAATGTGTTTTTAATTATTCACCAAGCATATTGTTTATGTTTATGATATCTTCCACTTTGTCATTTTCCCTAACTGAGCATCTTATATAACCACTACATATGTTTCATTTTTTTCCCAAGACATGAAGAGGTATATTTTATTGACTTTCTTTGAAAATCTTAGAGTGGTGGATGTTACAAATGGAACTTTTATGGTTTTTATTTCTTTTAAAGTTTTAATTTTGAACTTATGTATGTATCTCGTTTTTTAACTCTACTAAACTATTCATTCATTTGGGATGAAATGTTTCTTATAGTCATGAAAATATAATACAGTAAGGCATTGGTTCCGGTTAACTAGGGTTGTGTTTTTACAGTTTGTATCAGAGGAAGTTTAGTAGAAAACATGGAAACTAGATTTAGAAAATATATGTTAGAGAAAAAACTTAAAGATAGTCTTTGAGGATTAATATAAAAGAATATCCCATAATTTTGGTACGGAATAGAATATGTGGGTCTTTCTAGAAAATACATCCTTGTCTAGATACTACATGTTAACGTGGTTCTAGAACATATTTTCCTAGGAGTGAAAAATCTGACAAGGAGTTTTCGAGCATGACCCAAGGTATCCTGGTATAAAAAAACTAGCCTTACTGTTCATTTGGTTTGACACTCCCAGGGGATATGCTTAGGATAAATCAAATTTTCTTTACAAGCCATTATGATGGATTTAAATGTAAATTTTTCCTTAAAGAAACCATGTTTATAATTATGGGGTTATCTATGCATAGGATTTCAATTTATATTATGCAATTTTTCTATGTTGAGATAGTATATTATGATTCATACCTAATCTAGTGTGTTCCATTATTTAGAAATGGAACCTATTGGAATGAATGGATGTTTCTTGAATGCACATATCCCATGTAGGTATTTATCTCCTATGAAAGATAATGATGTTGGCTCGGGAGCTGCAACTAGTATGAGGAACCTATAACTATACTAGTATAGATTACTCAGGTTATGAACAATAAAGTTACCCATATAGAGAATCCAGATCCATGACATGGAGTATTTATGTTATATATCTTTATGAAATAAAATCCTTCATCATTTAATTGGACTACAAACCCATTCATATAGGAACATTTGATAAGTTCTATACAGAAGATATTTCTCTCATTGGGTTGTAACGAAAGGGAGAAGGTTGTTATGACATTTCATTGTCTATCCGGATATGTTGATCAATGGTGGTCACAAATTCAAAACACAAAATAAGAAGAATAAATATAAAAAATGAAATGGAGTAATTTTAATGAACATTTCATAGAGAAATACATTCCTCATGAACATCAACAAGATATTGAATGGTAGTTTTTGAATTTGAGGAAAACGGAAGATGATAATGTTGAAATATTTGAAGCTAACTTCATAAATTTATTAAGGAAATATGTTGACTACATATGTAATCAAAGGATAAATATTGATAAATTCTTTGATGGCCTAAAGCTATTCCTCTAACTGGCATTGGACTGCCAAAAATTCTCATCATATGAAGATATAGTCTAATGTGCAATCAAGATAGAAAATGAGTTCTCTAAGTCTTATGACTTTAAAGGAAATAAATAGAAGAAGATGGTTGCATAAAAAATTGGAAAAGGAAATAAGGAAATGGGGAAGAAGGGAAGAGTTGACTTTATACCCTATGATATTTTTTGATGGAATCACCTTGGTGCCTGCGTAAAAGGAAAAGGGGTGTGCTACAAGATTGAACAGAAAGGACATCAGGATGATGACTCAAGGGGATGAAAGAAGATATTAATGTTCAATGTTATAATTGTAAGGAGATGGGACACTATTCTAATGATTTTCAAAAGCATCAAGGAAATATTCCATAGAAAAGGCCAAGGGAGTAGTGAAAAGATTATGCAATCACAATTACTGATATTGATGTTCCTAATGACATTGTGGTAAGTACTTTAATTTTTTCATAAAACATTACAAATGATTCATTGGATTTTGGATCATCTCATTCTTTCATTTCTTCCTAGGTTTTTAGGAAAATTAGATATTTTCAATTTGACTTAATAAGGGAATTTTCAGTCAAAACATCGAACGGAAGTATAATTGTGAAAAACATGTGTCAGGATGTCCCCATTATAGAATATAAACATGATTTATCTACTGATTTTATTATCATAACCATCATTAGATTTGATATAATACTAGGTATAGATTTTATTTCGAATCATGATGCGAAAATATATTTCAAGAATAAGGAGGTAACAATTTTTGAGAAATATGTATAATTCCTTATCTTTAGAGCAGAGACATCATCATCTAAATATTATCTATATCAACCCATAGTATCTCTACTTAATGAATTTCTGGGTGAGGATGTGATAGAAATATCTATGTGTGGGGAATTAAATATTCAAATTGAGGATGTACCTAATGTTCAAGAATATATTGATGTTTTTTCAGAGGATTTACCTGGACATCCTCCAGAGTGGGAATTTGAATTTTCTATTGGTTTAATTCCTAGATGAAGAACTATATCAAAGAATCCATATAGAATTGCTACTTTGGAATTAATATAACTGAAGAAAAAACTAGATGACTTTAGTGATAAAGGATTTATTCTCCCTGGGGATCCCCTATTCTTTTCGGTAAAAAGAAAGATGGATCTATGAGGTTGTGAATTGACTATATGGTGATTAATGATATATCAATAAAGAAAAAGTATCCCCTGCCTCGCATTGAAAATTTATTTTATCAACTTCATGGAGCCCAATATTTTTCGATGATTGACCTTCTACTTAGATATCATCAGTTTGGAGTGAGGAAATAAGATTTTCTAAAGACAAAACATCAGACCAAGTATGGGAATTATGAGTTTACAGTATTGTTTTTCGAACTGACTAATGCACCTTATAATTTCATGGATCTAATGAATATAATTATCAAGTAATATCTTGATGAATTTTTTAGTGGTATTTATTGATGATATCTTGGTGTACTAAAAATGCTACAAAGATCATGAAAATCACTTGTGCCCTATTTTGAAGACTCTTAGAGGAAATTAATTGTATGGGATGTTTATAAAAAGTGACTTTTGGCTTCAATCAGTTTCCTTTATTGAACACATTGTCTCTAAGGATGGAATATATGTTTATCCCATGATGAAAAAGGCTATATAATAATGTCGTACTCTAACAAACATAACCAAGGATTGTGGTTTTATTGGTTTAGTAGGTTATTATCATTGTTTCATTCAGAACTTCACTCGTTTAGCCAACCCAATGACCAAGTTTACATGTAAAGGGGTTATGTTGCTATGGAAAATATAATGTGAGGAATGTTTTGATGAAATGAAGAGGAGATTAGTGAAATCTGTAATCCAGAATCTACAATCGGGGAATGGTGGATTTGTGATTTTTAGTGATTAATCAAATAAACGTATTTGTTGTGTCCTTATGAAGAATGGTATATTTATTGCCTATGAATCAAGGTGGTTAAAAATTCATGAACAAAACTATCCTAATCATGATCTAGATTTAGAAACTATTATATTTTCCTGGAATAAATGGTGACATTATCTCTATGTCAAAAGATGAGAGATATATACAGATCATTAGAGCTTGAAATATATCATCCTACATAAAGAACTCAACATGTGGAAAAGGAAATGGCATGAAATACTCAAGTATTATTATTGTTCCATACAATACCGCCCAGAAAAGGAAAATAAGGTAACTGATGAATTGAGTAGGAAGGATCATGGGGTCTTAGACAAAATGAGGATTGAAAGGGGTCCCGTGTTTATAGATCTAGTAAAGTTGGATATGGGAATTATCAAAGAAGATGAAAAATAACTAATTTTTCATTTGGTTTCCTAAACATCTTTTTTGGGAAAGGAATAAAACTTCTTAGTCTGATAATGTGAGTCTTCAAGGAAAATGAATGTTGTGAATGATGGGAAGCTGGATGAATTTGTGTGTGAAGATGTAATTGTGAAATTTGGGAAGAGAATATGTGTACCCTCAATACCCGAGCTTTAAAGTGAGTTATTGGATGATCCTTACAGCTCTAATTTATCTATACCTATTGGTAGAACTAAAATGTATAGATATTTGAAGCAACATTTCTGTTTGGACAACATGTGGTGGGAAATTTATGATTATATGTCAAGATTTTTAGTTTTCCGACAAGTGAATGCTGAAATACAAAATCCAATAGGAGTCATGCAACATCTAAAAATTCTCACAATAAAATGGGATGAAATCACCATTGATTTGGTCAATAGATTACAAAAAAACTCTATGGAAGAAAGATGTGATATGGGTAATTGTTGATTGACTTACAAAATCTACACATTTATTCACTATAAGGGATGATTTTCCATTACAGTGCTTAGCACCACTCTATATCAAGGAAGTTGTGAGACTTAATGATGAAATTTATCAATTTTGTCTGATCTGGATCCACAATTTGCATCAAAATTCTAGAAAGGTCTTTAGAAATCATTGAATACTGAGTTTCGATTGAGTACTAATCATCACCCTCAAACTGATAGGAAATCAAAGTTGGTGATCGAGACCCTAGAAGACATGTTGAGAACATGTTCATATGTCTTTGAAGGTATGTGAGATCTATATTTACATTTAGTGGTGTTTTAATATGATAATTGATTCCATTCAAGTATTCAAATAGAACCATAAGAAGCATTACACAAAAATGATATGTCATACACCAACTTGTTGGGATGAAGTTGGAGAAAGGAAGCTTGTGGGACCAGTGCCTGTGGAGGGAAAAAAGAAAAGGCAAAAAGTTTTAAAACCCATACCAAAGTACTCAAAGCAAGAAAAAGAGATATGTTGATAATCGAATAGAGGATATTGTATTTCAAATAAGAGATCATGTTTTCCTGAAGGTATCTCCATGAAAGGGTGTTATAAGATTTGGGATGAAAAAGAAACTAATCCCTAGGTACTTTGGACCTTTTGAAATAATAGAGAGAATTGGATCTATTATAAATCATTTGGATATGACACCCAACCTATATAAAGTACACAATGTGGTCCATGTCTCATTGTTGAGAAAGTACAAGCCAGACCCACACTAGTGTAGAAAACGTTATTAATGTCACCATTTTTACATCGGTTATAAATAACGGACGTGATAAAATATGAAACGTGGTTTTTTACGTCGGTTATTTAATAACCGAAGTAAAAAATGCAGAGAGTAAATTTTTAAAGTCGGTTAATTTAATAACCGACGTTAAAAATCACACGCGTTCAATTTTTTACGTCGGTTATAAATTAACCAATGTAAAAAACCAAAGCGCGGTGTTTTTCACGTGGGTTATCAAATAACTGACGTAAAAAATGAGGTATCTTCGAATTTTTTATGTCGGTTATAAAATAACCAACGTAAAAAAGAGGATATTGAGGTTTTCTGAGGTCAGTTATTTGATTACCGACTTAGGAAACCAACCCGCATAATTTTTTATGTCGGTCATATTATAACCGACGTAAAAAACTATGATTTATGATGTCTTTTTTACGTCGGTTATTCTATAACCGACGTAAAAAACCAACACGCGGATTTTTTTACGTCCGTTATAAAATAACCGACGTAAAAAAGTCATATCTGATACATTTATAATGTCAGTTATTATAATAAAAAATGTTATAAATGTAATAAAAATAGTTTATAACATTGGCTCTTAAATAACCGATGTTATAAAACATTTGAAAAATAAACACACCTCGTGGATTGTTATTTACAATTTTTCGATCGACAGTCCAGTGGCTCATCTCTCTCGCGTGGAAAACCCTTATCGACTCGTCGATCTCATTACGTTAAACTCGTTTATCCATCATTTTTTATCATCTTTACTCTCCTCAGATCTATCATCTCATCTCGCAACACTCAGGTAAGCCTCCCATGACTTTCTTTCGTTCGTTTTTTTCTCCCAGATAGTCTGTATGTAAACCATTGTGATACACCCATTCCGTGTACCAGTGTGATTTATTTTATAAGTATATATATGGTTTTTCGTGGTGTAATGTTTGTTTTGGATCCTTGGTTGTTTCTATTTTGGGTATCACTTTTTGTTGTTCCATAATCTATTTACGTCGCAAATTTTTGTGGACTATTATAAGTATTCATATGCTATTAAAATCTGATTCATTGCACAATAGAGAATTTTTACTAGTAGGAGATACAATTAATGGTTCTAATTTTGAATAATGGAATGATACCAAAACTCGTAGCTCGAGGTCAAAATCTCTAGATATGCCAAAACTAGTAGCTTGAGGTTAAAATCCCATGGTTCTGGGGGGCTGTCAAGAGGGTTGGTGGTTGTTCAGGGGGTTAGGGGTTGTCCAGGGTGTCCATTGAGGTTGGGGGGAGGGGGCCGTCTAGGGGTGTGTGTGATGGGGGGGGGTCCAAGGGGGTGGGGGTTGTTGAAGGGGGTGGGGGTTGTCCAAGGGGGTGGGTGGGTGGGGAGGGGGGGGGGGGGTTTGGGGCTGTCAAGACGGTTGGGGGTGTCCAAGGGGGTAGGGGGTGGTGGTGGTGTATAGACCCGAAGCTTGATGTACATGGACATTACATTACTTTTTCGGAATACTTAGTACCTAACAAAAGCACACAAACAAGGACCGTAATAGTTTAGTGTCTTTGGAAACTCGGGATATAATCTTCTAATCGTGGTGAAAGATCTTCAACATCTCCCATAAATATCTTCCCTTTTTTTACCTAAAACCTTTCTTTATATCCTGGGGAAAAGAAAACATTAAAGGGTGAGCTCAAATGCTTAGAAAGGGTAAACAAAAGAAATATCAATCACATCATATTCATAAGAACATAACATTTTGGAAATCTTAACCTGCAAAAGAGATCATAATATCATAACATGGGATAAATAATAGTAGTGAAATGAAATACCAATAATCATAACATAAAACATGAAACTTTGTGTCATACACACATAATCATATAGAATCATTTCTTATTAGTCAAGACTCATTGCCAAGACTATCTTAGTGGACAAAGTCCATTTCTGAACCGAGTTTACTCTTCGTTTCAGTCCTGTTTCACTGAACCGGTATAACCTACCATTCCAGCCATGTTTATCTCATGAGATATAAAATCTTTACCCAATGCATTGGAGGGAGATATAGGTCCCACCCATCTCATAATGATACCATTCTTATGTGTGCCACACAATCATAATTCATACATCATTGCATAACCCATGTAATAAAAATGGGAATCTTAAACATCGTGACATCATAAAACAATTCATATAATATAAAGGAATTCATAAAAATAATTCCATCACAACATAATCAAATCAATTTAATAATAGGGATAAAAACAGAACCCTTTATTATCTTAGATGGAAAATAATTTTGATAAAACACTTGAACTCCATTCTTGAAGAAAATATCCTTTCTACTTCAAAAACACTTTTCCTTTCTTAACATGTCAAACAATTACAAAATAAAAGAATTTTATTAAAAATAAACTTGATAACTTGTAAAGGAAGCTTCTTGGAAATAATGTTTTAAAAATCCATTCATGTCGTATAAGTTAAAAAAAACATTCTTCTCGTACTTTTGTCGGAAGAGTCAAAAAGTACCTCATACGAAAAACGACAAAAGATTCCTTTCATATCTTTTACTAAAAACTCACCGAAGGGTAAATTTGTATTTAAAAAATTGTAGGTGGATTGAAATAACATTACATATTGAGGAAACATGGATGTGGATGATAAAATACACCCCCATTAAATACCAAAGTATAAACAATCTCGGATAAAAATGAGATTGTGATATTTTCCCTTACCTTAGTCCGATTTGCTTCATATGTGTCCAAACCTCCTGTATAATGATTTAAATAATGTCATTTACTTATTACAGAATCATACTCATTGTTATGATATCATATATAGTTCACTTATGACTTTATATTACCCATTCTTTTGTAAATTCAATGTTAAAGAGCGTTTTGGGTAAAATTGTTTTATTTGTCGTCCGTGTTTTGAATTGTAATTATTCATATGATTACTTACATCATGATTACTTAATTACAGAATATAAAACATGATTTATATATAATATATATTCAGAATATATATATATATAATAGATCAGTAAATGGAAAGAAATACACCGTTCATGGAGACGGTAGACCGTACGTACGCATGAACGCTGTTTTCTTTTCCTTATTGAGTTTAATGGAATTAAGTAGATGAAATACATGTATATACACATAAATCCAGAATCATTATTATGTCATATATTTCATTATTACTTATTATATATACTTTATAATCATTCCTGAACGGTTAACGTGGAGAATGAATCTCATCGCGTCGTGGAGACGGTAGTCCGTACGTACGCACGAGCGATGATATCGTTCTCATGATCGTGGAATTTTATTGGAGTGTATGTATAATATTTCAGCATCAATATCACTTTGTAATAGTCATATATAGTCATTATTTACACCATTATACCCATCCAAGTAAGGTGGTGGTGGAAAATAGATTACACCACGGCGTGGAGACGGTATTCCATACGTACGCACGCGCGGTGATTTCTTTTTCCTTAGGATGGATAGATGGTGAAATAGGGTTGTTTCATACATATAATAACATATCAGTATATGAGTGATACTGATGTTATTACTTCATAATTAAACAACTAAAGAAGAAGAAGTGGAAGAAGAAATAAGATGAAAGAATCGGTAACGGACATTACCTCTTCTTTGAAGTGCTTCTTTGAGACCTCCTTTTAGGGCACTAAAATAGGTCTTTGAAGAAAACCAGAACCTCTAGGATGTCTCTAGGGAAGTGTAGAGGAGAAATTGGCAGGGGTTGGCCGAGCTTGAAGGCTCAAAGTGGTGTGTGGAAGAGAGGGAGGAGGTTCCCTTTTATAAGGGAGGAGAGGGGCACCTTTGGAATAACTAAAAATATTATTTTTTTTATAAAGCCAAATTCAGTTTTAAATAGCTCAAAATTGATCTATTTATAATCTAAGTTTGGTATGGGTCGGAATCCTTTCATCCAATAGAATTTAGACAAGTTTCGGTTCCTATTTTAACCTTATCATTTAGATTTAACATTAAGTTAAATAATTTTACTTTTACCGTGTCTTCTTGTGTTCTTACACTATAAGGTTAATAAACTTACCATAACAAGCCAAACGAACCCAAAGTTGTTTATTATTAATATATCTATCCGTTTCTAAGTCATTTGGATGAACCTTATATTTTTATGAATTAAATAACAATTAATAATATAATAGTTTTTTTAAAAAATAATTTATGTCAATTTTGACACTATTTGGTAATTGATTTTTGTAAAAATCATAACAGAATGATAAGTTTGAACAATGTTAAGTAAATCCATAATAACATGTCATATTAATCTAGAAAATTAGTGGAATTTATAAAAAGTTTTAAATTACATTTATTTGGGTATTTATAACATCAATTATGTCAATATTTCATTAATAAGATAATTAGTGCATCATCATTATATCATAAATAAATTACCTTATTTAATGTCTAAAAATTAAAAATAAAATACAATTATGTAGGAAATATTTTTATATTTCTAATGAGTATTTATAGTCGAATTTATCTTATGTATAACCCTATATTAAAAATGATTTACTTATTAAACTTTGATTTTAACTATTTTAACTCTTCCTTAAATAAACTAATAATAAATGTCCTAATCTAATCCAAGTGGGCCTAAATGGTCATATTTTATTAATAAGGTTATTTTTGGTCGAATTAAACTTATACAATAGAATTAGGACATGTGTTAGGGTAATAATAATAACATTTTTTCCCTTAATTACCCTATTTACTTTTTACCGTGGTAAAAAAAGTAAAAAGTTACTATTCACCAAAAATTATTTGCATATCATTGAACCAAATTTTACTTACTAACATCAACCATGTCTCTCGGATTTTTGAAATTCAACTCACAGAAGCAGTAAAATTATGTTTTATGAAAGATTCAGTTTTTTTAACTACCAATTAGTGGTTTCACTATTCATCAAAAAATGAAAGTTTCCAGAAAAATACCAGAAATTAGGCCTAAGCTATACTTGATATTATGAACTCAAAAGTGATGTCTATTTTATCAAATTCAAAACATATAAGTTTCATTAATTAATTTAAAAAATAATTCCCGTTGTCAAAACAAATAGCGTGTTCTTAAGAGATAATAACTATCAAAAGATTGACACTTGATTATGTGTGGTTTAAATGTGAAATTTAATCCAATGAACAACATTGTATTAAATTGTAAAAATATATTCTAAATATACTTTAAAACCACTAAAATTAATAATTTATCACTATTAATTATTTCGATTGAAAAAGTTGTTTTTAATTAAAACTTAGTAATTTTCACTATTCATCAAAATATGAAAGTTATCCGAAAATTACCAAAATTTCACCCCAAGCTAATTTCGATATTCCGAATCCAAAAATGAAGTCCATTTTGAAAAATAAAATTTAAAAAATTTCAAAAAGTGGTTATTACTATTCATAACGGTTAGTTTTAATAATATTTTAATAGCATAATGTTGTTTAGTGAAACTCGTTATTACGTACTACACACGCTATCGAAGAAGGTCGCAATTGCGTGCAAGGAAATTCAAGGATGCTTGTTGTGCAAGATCCTTTTGGTGTAGCGTACAACAAAAGACATTAGTGAAATTAAAAAGAATATTTTTCATAAAATATTAGTGTGTTACAGGTGGTGTCCAGGAGGGGTGGGGGACTGTCCAGGGGGTGGGGGATTTCCAGAGGGTTGGAGGGTGTCCATGGTGGTGTCCAAGTGGGTTGGGGGTGGGGGTGGTGTCCAGGAGGGGTGGGGGATGCTGTCTAGTGGGGTGGGGCAGTCCAGGTGGTGGGGGGGGGGGGGGGGGCTGTCCAGAGGGTTGGGGATGTCCAAGGGGGTGGGTGGGTCGGGGGGGGGGGGGGGCAGTCCAAGGGGGTGGGGGCCTGTCCAGAGGGTTTGGGGGGTTTTGGGGGGGGGGGGGGGGGCTATTCAGTGGTTTGGGGGTGTCCAGGGGGTGTCCAAGGGGGTAGGGGTGGGGGCTGTCCAGGGGGTGGTGGGGCTGTCCAGAGGGTTGGGTGGTGTCCAGGGGGTGTCCAAGGGGGTAAGGGGTGGGGGTGGTGTCTAGGAGGGGTGGGTGGGGGGGGGGTGCCGTCTAGAGTGGTGGGGGCTGTCCAGGGGGTGGGGGACTGTCTAGAGTGTTGGGGGTGTCCAGGGGGGTGTCCAAGGGGGTAGTGGTGGGGTGGTGTCCAAGAGGGGTGTGGGTGTTGTCTAGAGGGGTGGGCTGCTGTCCAGGGTGGTGTCCAAGTGGGTAGGGGGTGGGGGTGGTGTCCAGAATGGGTGGGGGTGCTGTCTAGAGGGGTGGGGGCTGTCCAGGGGGTTGGGGTGTCCAGGAGGGGTGGGGGATGTCCAAGGGTGTGGTGGTGTCCACGGGCTGTCCAAGGTGGTGGAGGGTGGTTTCCAGGGGGGGGGCTGTCCAAGGGGGTGGTGGTGTCCAGGGGGTGTCTAAGGGGGTAGAGGATAAGTTTCAGTTGGGATTGACTACTGCATTGTGGTTTCTGATATTATGACATGATGATAGTGCCGTGATGATTGGCTTTACATTGTGATTTTCTCCATCTGAATTTTTATTTTAAATTTGATTTGATTCTCAGGTTTACTCCATTTTCTCCAATTTTCTATCAACCATTGTAGGCCCCATGGTTTTATTTGATTCAATGGAATTTAAAACTGTTATATCTAACTATATTTGGTTTTTAAAATATTATTCAAGCATATATTTTTTAAATAGGAATAGATTTGTTTTATATTTCAAATTTGTTTTACATTCAAATAATGATTTTTTTTCATATAAACATATATTTGTCTTATCTTAAAAATATATATAATATTGATATTTGTTATAGGTAATAATGAGTTGAAGTTGTATTATGGAACATCGAATGAGAAATGAATATGAAGAAGGTATTGATGCCTTTTTGGAATTTTCTAAATGAAATGTTCCAAGTAGTGACATTTTTTTCTATCCATGCCTGAAATGTTTGAATATGAAGAAGTTGAAAAGTAGAGAGATAAAAGATCATATGATTTGTTATGGTTTTAATCCGAGTTACGACCCCTATATTTGGAATGGTGAAACTGGATGAAATTTCACTGATGATGATGATTCACAAGATGGTAAGTCTAATGGAATTGAAGAAATGATTCACGATATTGTAGTAGAATAAATTGAGATAGAACCGACAGTTGCGCGTCTATATGGTGATGCTGAAAAACCATTATATCCTAGTTGTATAGATTTTATGGTTTTTTCAGCGATGTTAAGATTGATTAACCTGAAGGAAAAACATGGATGGAGTGACGGAAGTTT
The DNA here is from genome assembly GCA_963277665.1 of Viscum album. Lineage (NCBI taxonomy): Eukaryota > Viridiplantae > Streptophyta > Magnoliopsida > Santalales > Viscaceae > Viscum > Viscum album. The sequence continues at coordinate 49,496 of CAUJRU010000401.1, read as the reverse complement.
TACAGAGCTACTACAATTGATGAAATACATTCTTCCAAAAGATAACAATCTTCCAGATTCACATTATAAGGCCAAGAAAATATTGTGCTCGATGGGATTGGGATACAAGAAAATACATGCCTATCCGGATGAAGGAATTATATATTGAAAGGAATATGAATTTCTATCATAGTGTCCTAAATGTGGGACATCACGGTGTAAGGTGAAAGAAATATCACAGGCTGATGTAGAGATTACAAAGATCCCATCAAAGGTATTTTGGAATCATCCTATAATTCATCGTTTCAAACATTTATTTGCTAATTCACATAATGAAAAAAGGTTAAGATGGCATGCTGATGAGTGGGTATGTGATGGAAAAATACATCATCCAGCTGATTGTCCACAATGGAATAAAATTGATGCGTAGTATTCTACATTTGGAAATGAAATTAGAAATCTCAGACTAGGGTTGTGCACACACTACTGGAAAACTAACCTTTACTAATGGTTTGGAACCGTTGGTATAGGCTTCCAAACCGTTGTTATAGCCTATACCAACGGTTTAGAGTACCGTAGCCAAGTAAGCCGTTGGGATAGGTCTATACCAACGGTTTTCCAAAAACCGTTGGTATAGACCTATACCAAAGGTTTCCAAAACTGTTGGTATACGTAATATGAAATCTATACCAACGGTAATGGAACCGTTGGTATATAAATTCCAAAAATAAAACATCCACTAGGATTTGATCCCAGGACCCCTCGTTTATAATCGAACGACTTAACCACTAAGCTAACATCACTTTTTTAAACATAATATCATAAATATATATATGTATTATCATAATTATTTAAAATTTTGATTTATATAATGTTCTTGGTTAGTAGATCTGGAAAAAAATTAAAGAACCTATCCCAACAGTTTTCAAAACTGTCGGGATAGGGGTGGGTTTAGTTTTTTAGGCCGAAGGATGGATTTTTGGGTGTTTTTTCTCAACGGTTTTGGTTAACCATTGGGAAAGGTCACTCTTTCCCAACGGTTTTGGTGAACCGTTGGGAAAGAGGCTCAAAACATACCCTTTCCCAACGGTTTGGCATAAACTGTTGGGAAAGGTGGGGAAATCTATGGCTTTCCCAACGGTTTTGGTGAAACGTTGGGAAATGGTAGCTATACCAATGGTTTTTACAAACCGTTGGAATAGAAGTGTTGGGAAAGATCATCTTTCCAGTAGTAACAGATGGAATGAATCCATACTGAACCCTCAGTAGCAGAAATAGTTCATGGCCTATTTTATTGGTAATTTAAAACCTCTCCCCTGAAGTTTGTATGAAGCACAAATATGTCATGTTGAGTATAATGATCTCTGGTCCAAAGCAACCCGACAATGATATTGATGTTTACTTGTCACCGTTGCTTGATGATTTGAAACTGTTATGGGATGATGGTATTAGTGTGTATGATATAAAATGGAATATTTTAAACTGCATGCAGTGCTTCTGTTCACTATAAATGACTTCCCAGCATATGAATATTTGTCTGGATATAGTGTTAAAGGGAATAAAGCATATCCAATTTTCGAACAACAGAAGTCATATTGTCAGTTGCATCATGGGAGGAAAATAGTGTACATGGGTCATCGAAAGTGTTTGCCTATAGATCACCCTTATAGAAGACTAAAAAAGGCATTCAATGGCTCACAAGAATTTGATACTACTCCAAAACCGTTATCCCCCTATTTGTATTTTGAGAGGGTGAAAAACCTTTATCTGAAATTGGGAAAGACACAGAAATCTGGTAATGATAGACATATTTGGTAGAAAAGGTCAATATTTTTTGAGCTAACATATTAGAGGTATCATGAAGTTAAACATAATATTGATGTCATGAACGTGGATAAGAATATTTGTGATTGTTTCATTGGAACATTGTTAGATATTAAAGGAAATAAAAATGATGGGTTGAATGCAATATTAGACTTACTATCAATGGGAATACGTTTGGATTTAGCTCCCACTCATAAAGGAAGACGGACATTTCTTCCCCCGGCTTTTCATACATTATCGAAGATGGAGAAAATTAGCTTTTGTCACTATATTCATGATATCAAAGGGCCTCAAGGTTATTCTTCAAATGTAAATTTTTTTGTCTAATCGAAGGACTTGATGTTGATAGGTATGAAATCACATGATTTTCACGTCATGATGCAACAAATTCTACCAGTTTCATTGCATGGAATATTTCCCATCTGTGTCAGAAAGACTATAATGAAGTTGTGTAATTTTTTCAATTCAATTTTTAACAAGGCGATTGATTTGAATGCTTTGAACATTTTGGAAAAGGATGCAATTTTTATACTTTTTCAATTGGAGATGTATTTTCCTCCAACTTTTTTGGATATAATGGTGAATTTAATGATTCATCTGGTTTGAGAAATAAATCTTTGTGGACCTTTATATCTTTGTTGGATGTATCCTTTTGAAAGGTATATGAAAATATTAAAGAGGTATGTTAAGAATCCACATCGACCTGAATCCTCCATTATTGAAAAGTATATTTCTGAGGAGGTAGCAAAGTTTTGTACGAGCTACTTGGCTGCGGCGCAACACATAGGTTTGCCTCCATCTCACCATGAACGAGTTAATAATCAGGGAATGGGGATTCGTGTCTTGAAAGTCAAATCATTGTTAGCTGAACAGATGAAAAAGTTAGAATCATACATCTTGAATAATATAGACGATGCTCAACCATATATCACATTGAATATTAATGTGTTCAAACAATGTCATCCAAAGAAGAAAGAAATGTGGATTTTGAATGAGCACAACAAAACTTTTTTTTCATCGTTTAAAAAGACCTTGCTTGGTAGATTAGATATATCAGAGTCATTAAAATGGATAGTGGGTGGTCCATGTTTAAATGTGATAACATGGTCCTGTTATGACATTAATGGCTATAAATTTTATACGAAAGCTTAGGAAAACAGAAGTGCAGTTCAGAATAGTGGTGTATTAGTGTTTGCAGAAGCAATTCATTTTTCGAGTGCTAAGGAAAAAACCCAATTTCTACATCAAGTGCATATTATAGAGTGATTGAAGACATATGACAGGTTGATTACTTTAACATTAATGTTCCTATTTTTAACTGTAAATGGTTTATCGGTAACAACAGTGTCAGACACGATGAATTTGGAATGACACTTTTTAATCGGAATAGATTGGAAGACACAACTGATTATTTTATAATGGAAACACATGTAAAACAAATTTTTTATGTAGTAGATCAATTAGATATGCAGTGGGATATTGTTTTACAAGGGAAAAAAATATGTTGGTGAGGATGGACTTGATGAAGATGCTGATTTATGTGAGATCCCTACTTCCATGGAAATATTAACAGACCATATTGATGAGCATGTTGAAGACATGGTTTGTACCATAAGGAATGATCACGACGAAAGAATTTGGGAAAACAATCCATTTGTACATTCCTAAAATTACAGGTACCATATGTTTATTTCTTGTTTACATTTATTTTTTTCATAAAATGTTAGATATTATATGTTTTTTCTCTATTAAAACATGTATTAAAACAAATTAAGTATAAGTTTTTGTTTGATTTATGTTTGTTTAGTTTACTTTATCATGTTTACCATTACATGAATTATATATCTATTATTTTTGTTCAGTAAAAATTACTTTAACATGTTTACCAGGTTTACCATGTTTACCATATTGACCATCTTGACCATCATTACTATTGTTTAACAAGCATACCATATTAACAATGTTTACTATTATGTAACTTAGTACACTTTTCTGTTTTATGATTATAGTAGTATTAAAATATTTGAATTTTTATATTTGTGAACTATTGTTTGTTTTTTTGATTTGAAGGATAATGACAGATCATTCAGTTGATCAACCACATGATTTTGAAGATGAGCATATTGGTCATACCTCTGGGGAGGAACATTCTCATGCTCCTCTTGATGTTCCCCAATCTTCCTCCTGTGCTCCTATTACGACAAAGAGTTCAAAGGTTGGTAAACGTGAGTGCACATGTTTACCAAAATTAGCACTTTCCCATACACAGGATCAGAGGACACTCGTTGAGTTTGATGATGACGATATTACTAGAGGTCCAAATGCAAAATATTTAAAGAGTTTTGTATCAACTCAGGCTAAGAGCAAAGTAAGCCTTTTTTATGATGACTAGAGAAGTGTGGATAATGCAATAATCTCTCAGTTGTGGGAGACAATTTTGGTAAGATCTTTTGCTATTATTTGACAATTCTTTAAATGTTTCTAGTATATATAATATGTTTAACAACTTCTTTATTAGATGACATTTGATATTCCTAACACTGGAGGAGTTAGGAAGAAATGCTTATCGTTGGCTGCCAGGAGATGGAGGGATTTCAAATCAAACTGATTATATAATTTCATTTAAGGTCATAGGAGTCATGAAAATCCATGTTGTATATATCCTTTTAAAGATGAAGACACATGGAGACAGTTTTTTGAAAGTATAAGAAAAGAGTCATTTTTGGTAAGGGAAATGTAAACATTTATAATCTTTCTTATATAAATGATTTTATTATTGTATTGTTAATGATTTATTATTCTTAATTTATAACCAACAAGGAATGATCATCAGGAGATCCAATCTAAAAATGTATACCCTCATAGTATATCTCAGGGAAGGTATAAATTTTTTGAAGAACAAATGATGGCGGAAAATTTTCAACAAAAAAGAGCTAAGTCTTTAAGCTCTGGTGAGTTCGACCCTCTATCCCCTCCATCTAGACATGAAAAATGGAATAGAGCTCAGATGGGAAAAATGGAAATATCTTTCGGAAGAATCAAGAATCGTAGATGAGAGGATTGTAAGATATCTATTTTATTTATTTAAGTTAACTATTTTCTTCATATAATTTCAATCATTAAAGAAATGTTCAATTAATTAATACATGACTCTCTTGAGGAGTAGAGTTTACATGGGGAATTTACAACTACTGGGAGGAAATATATTTTATCTGTAGCATTGGGAAAGCCCAAACATCCTGGTCATGTAAGAGGATATTTGGCAGGTGTATCAGTAAGAAAAGTGTTGCCACATTCTTCAACTTCTAATGTTGAGGGGGTTTATAAAAATATAGAATCCTTGGAGGATGAAGTTCATAATATTAATGCGACGATAGAGGAAAATGATAGAGCATCAGTAAAGTCTATGTTTTGCGACATGCAAAGACAATTTCAGACTACAGCTCCCACTCCTCCACCTCCCCCTGCAAACCCCATTATTTATCCTCCACCTCCAGTAGTAGCTCCCACTCCCCCACCTCAGCCTGCAGACCCCATTTTTTATTCTACTCCTCCACCGCAGCTTTCTACTTATTGCGAGTTGTATGCTAATGATTCTCAACATCATATAGTTGCATATGGGTTGGTATATTTTATTGGAGATACAACTCATCATCAACAATTAGAGGTTGAGAATTAAAGGGTTACTGTACATGATATTATATATAGATCAGCTCGAGTACCATTACCTACAGATGAGGTGACGACAGTTGGACATTGTATCAGCCATTTTTTAATTTGGCCATCCAGACTTCTTCGACTCATTACCATATAGCTATGAATGTTATATCATTTATTTTATATTTTTGTTAAAGTTGTTTTTATCATTTGAAAACTAATATATTTTTCTATTTATTTTTACCGGAATACATCAAAGGTAAAGAAATACTGTATAGACAACAACAAAGACAAATGGCTATGACATCAGATACAAATTATATTAGTCTTGACAAGTTGTCAAGATATTCAAATTTGTGGGCTGGTCATTATGAGTTTCCAATGGAAGCTCATGTTTTTGGACGTGCAATAAGTGTGGGGATTATGAAAAAAGATATCATGGAGATTGTTACTGGAGATAAGTTGGGAATCAAAGTGGTGAAATTTTATTCCAGGTAAGTCTTAACACCTTCTCCCTGCGTTATATTTATTAAAAATGTATACTTATGTCTGTTTTGTATTAGGTATATTTATAAAATTTTTGAGGGGAATGAGCTGAAAGATGTATATGGATTTATGGACCTGCAATTGATTTCCCCTGAAGCATGTACATTGGATGAGGAACAAATAATGCTTTATATTGCTGAAAGACTATATAAGAATATAGTCACACAATGTTGGATGATGCCTTATTGTGAGAGGTATGAAACACATCTCTCTCAAAGATTTCAATATCTTTTAACATAAAAAACCACTAAGCTTAAATTTCCTTTTATCAGTGATCATTAGATGTTGGGGGTTTTTTTCCCAAGGAAAAAACACTTTATTGGATATGCTCTGTCCATGATGATGTGTGGGAAAGTTTTAAGAATATATTTGAAAAGTAAGTTTCAATTTCTCAATAGTTTTATATATTATAATGATTTTTAAATTTACCCCATTCATATTATTTTCTAACATGGAATGGGTATAATTTCGAAAAAACACAAAGAAAAGGAGTGCAAAGATCATATATGTAAATGCGAAGGTAAATATCCGTTTATAATTTTTACTTTTTGATTTATTACATAAATTTAATAAATTTAATTTACACTCATTCAAACAGAATTTTCATGAACAACATGGAATCATCGAATGCAGATATTATATGTTAAGATTTATGTATGAAATAATAATAAATGGGACAGTCGTGAATTTTGACATGGTATGATTTCCTCTTACACTTTTCCATAATATTTCAATTTGAGTTATTCATTATACACGTTAACTACTATCATTTTCATTTGTAGCTTTTTGATGACCCTCAACCCTATACTTCTAAAGACAACAAACACTTACAAGTGGAGTGGTTAAATTATTTTACAGGTTTGATTGAATTTTAGTTTTGTGTAATGTAAAATGTAATTTTGAATATTGTCGTTGTAATTGTGTATTTGGTAGTCATTTAGGTTGGATTTAGTTTTTTTGAAGTTTACAGTGTATGTTTTGAATGTTATATATGTGAATGTTTAATTTTTCTCTACTTCTTGTTTTGGTCTACTTATGATGGTTTTTCTGGTATGGATTCTGGTCTGGGGGGGGGGGCAGTCTAGGGGTGTGGTGGGGGATTTCTAGTGGGTTGAGGGGGTTCTGGTCTATTTTTGGTAAATTTTTGGTCTGTTTCAAGGGTGTGGGAGGGTTGTCCAGGGATGTGGGAGTGTTGTCTAGGGGTGGGGGTCTACAGGAGGGGGGGATGTCCAGGGGGTGGTGGTGATGTCCAAGGGTGTGGGGTAGTGTTCAGGGGTGTGGTGGGGGCAGTCTAGTGGGAAAAGGGGGTTCTTGTTTGTTTCTGGTAACTTTTTGGTCTATTTCAGAGTTGTGGGAGGGCTGTCCCGGGGTGTGGGAGTCCTGTCTAGGGGGTGGGGGTATACATGAGGGTGGGGGGGGGGGGGGGGGTTGTCCAGGGGTGTTTGGGCTATCCAGGGGGTCGGGGGGGGGGGCAGTCCAGAGGTGTGGTGGGGGCTGTGTTGTTGGGTGGGGGAGGGTTGTCCATGGTGTGGGGGTATACATGAGGGTTGGGGGTTGTCATGGGGTGTTTGAGGCTGTCCAGGGGGTCGGGGGGCTATCCAGGGGTGTGGTGGGGGTTGTCAAGTGGGGTGAGGGGGTGCTGTTCAGAAGGGTGGTGGGGTTGTCTCAGGGTGTTTGGGGTTGTCCAGGGGGTTGGGGGCAGTCCAGGGGTGTGGTGGGGGCTATCATGTGGGGTGAGGGGGTGCTGCTGAAGAGGGTGAGGGGGTTGTCCTGGGGTGTTTGGGGCTGTCCAGGGGGTTGAGGGGCAGTACATGGGTGTGGTGGGGGCTGTCAAGTGCTGTGAGGGGGTGCTATTTAGGGGGTAGTGGGAGGGCGGTCCAGTGGGGTAAGTTTTAAATGTTATCAATGTAAATGCTTAATTTTTCTTTAGTTCTTGTTTTGATCTACTTATGTTTTTATGGTACAAATTCTTGATTTGGTTTCTGGTTGTTTCTAGGGGAGAGCAGAGGACTGCATTCGATTTTTTTTTTAAAAAAATTGTCTTCCACGTCGGTTATTTTATAACCGACCTGATAAAGGAATTAGGAAGGGTTTATCACGTCGTTTTTTTGAATAACCGACGTGATAAACACCTGTGGCATTGTTTATCATGTCGGTTATTTAATAACCGACTTGATAAACCATTTTCCAGGCCTTTTATCACATTGGTTATTTCATAACAGATGTGATACACCCCCCGCACGGGTTTATCACGTCGTTTATTATATAAGCGATGTGAAAAACCATTTCCTGGGGGTTTATCACGTTGTTTATTATTTAACCGATGTGATAAACCCCCTAGTTTATCATGACGATTATATAACATCCGACGTTATAACCCCCCCCGGTTTTCGCATGTAGGTTATTAATTCACTGGTATGATAAACACCACGATGTTATGTTTTTTATGTCGGTTTTTAAATAACCGACTTAAAAAACATTATTTATAACATCGTCCATATTAACGTCAGCTAAAAACAGACGTAAAAAATGAAAAATAACCGATGTTAATAACGTTTTCTGCACTAGTGCCACCACGTGTCCTCACTTCTGAAGGTATATAATTGGAAACTTACTTATCTTATTGTGAAGACCCAATCTAGATTATGGACACTAAAGAATTTTTTTTGAGGAATCAGATGAATCGACTGGAAAATGTGCTTTGGAAAAATAAAAAAAATCAAAGAGGAAACATGGGATCTAGAGGAGCATATCATGAAGACCTACCAAAATCTTTTTATGCGGTAACATACTGTGAACTTCACGGACAAAATTTTTGTAAGGAAGGGAGAATGTAAATCCACATGGATTTTCAAATAAATTTTGTTTTGAATTCATCAAAAAATGAGTCTCTAAAAAACATCACTTGTTATAACATATCCAATAAACATAATTTCTCCACTCCTGTGATTTTAATTTCGAAAAACTGACATTCACTGTTACGTTCAACAAGATATTTAAGGTCTGATAAGACAATGTTAGTTTTTAGTGAATTGTATCATACCCTTATGAATAGTAATATGAATAGTAATATGAATCTTATGAATATTAAATCATATTATTATTTTATTATCTTAAGGTTATAATATAATGAGATCTTGATTAATTTTTCATGGTGATATAAAACGAATTATAGTTTAAAAAATATTACTTTTTGAACAAATTACGATTTTAATTAAAAAACAAATTAATCATATTTTAAAAAAAAATCAATATATGGAGTTAATTTTTGAATTCTACACATTGAAAAATGGTTTGGGTGAATATTTGGGATTTTTATGACATACTCGGATTTTTATAGAATAGTAAAATATTGCAATTTACTGTATATATACATTATCAGTTAAAATAGCTACTACTAGAATCATGGATGATGTAAGAACACTTGGTTTGAACTCAGATGCACTTATTACTATTATGGGTCACATGAATTAACATTGTTGGTTATTTTCAAGGAAATAATTAAATAATGAATAAGATATTAAAAAACCACCCCTCTCTTCCACTATACCCCCATCAAACCCTCTTATATTCTCACCTATCAAGCCTTGCAACTTTTCTAAATTATCCTCTAATATCCCCCACAGCTCTATTCCACGTCGAGTAGACCTTGTTATCCTAAAAATACCAAAACCTCTACCTTAAAGAGGCTCTTAAGGAAGATAACTTCAAGAGGTAAATTCCTCTTCTCATTTCATTTATTTGGAGTTCCATTATTTTCTTTTTATTTCCTCGCCTCTTCTCATCCAGATGTTAGGATAAATCCAATCTAGTAAATGTACTGTAATGTTGTTATAATAATGGAATAATTCATCATCATCTATCTTTTACACTTCTTTTAAACTAGTAATGAAAACCCCATAAAAGATGTGTTAATTTTCAAATTCAAGGATGATGTGTTTTCAATTTCTATTAACATCTTTAATTATGGTAATAAAATAATTTGTATAGTTTAATTAATTTATTATATAGGTAATATGTTCTATGTAAGGTTCTATAATTTATTTACAAATGGTATTAATTTATAGATCAAAATGACTTCGTTGTCATTAAAAACATCCAAATAACCCAAACAATTATCATTAATGTTTTATATAATGAGTCATCTTCAAACAAAATATCCAGATGAATTTTATAAATATGTAATCTTCTAGACGTCCACTAATTAGATATAACTTTGATTATGGACAACTATTCTGATTCTACATGTTTATCCCTACATGAATATAATTAAACCAATCATGAAAACCAAGGAAGAAAACGATCCAAAATAATGAAATTTAATATCTTAACACATAAAAGTCCATGAATGATCCTAATATGGTAATAATAAATCAATTACATGTATATAAGGTTATAGAATCATTACTTTTTAAAACTAAATTTGATTATTCATGTCACAAAGGTCAAGTGAGGAACACCTTCAGACTTAAGGTAAGGGTTTTCCACCCAAACCTCTATTTTCATTCGTGTTACGTTTATTGTCTAAATACCTCAGTAATATTATTATGTATTATTATGTACTCATAATAAATTATGTTTGAGTGTTCTATATATGTTTAAAAATAATAACGCTTCTTTATTTTATGGGGAGTTACATGTTTTAAACAAAACATTCAAAATTCTTTCCAAAATATGATCTTGATTGAAAAGAATTTATCAAATTCTCACCTATTTTCATGGGACCTGTATAATATGATTTAACAACCATTATCTTTCTAAATCAATAATTTTATGATGATAATAATATATCAGTTTATATCTGGTTTTTTATAAATATTTTTCCAAAAGAACGCTTTTTTTCAAAGTAAAAGAGTGTTTATCTTAAGAATTACTCGATGATTTTATAAAAGTATCTTCATATATTTAAACTGTCTTGTTGACTATTTTGTATTATTCAGATTAATATTTTATGATATCATCTACAATATTTAATGTAATTTTTACTATTAGTTTGACTATGGATGTGCTATCTTAAAACCATTCACCAATTTACTCCAAATGGTAAGTATTTATGCTTAATGTTTAGGGAAAGTTATTTTCATTCCTTATATTAGTTTCAATATTAATATATATGTTGTTGATATTTATCCCCATTAATATGAGGAATGAATTGGAATTATTATGTGATTGGTGGGGCCCTCTATATCCCCATTATGAATCGTTAAGTCTCATGAGACAAATAAAGATGGACTTGGTTGAGGCCTTCCCATTTTTTGATATGGTTTTGAATGAGAACGTAATCATTTTAGATGTCTTGGATGAGGCCTTGACAGAATGTTTTAGAATGTCTAGAATATTTATTTACCTCATTATGAAGCTATAAATTCATAGTTCATGTGTTTTTTCTATTACTTGAATACCGAAGATTATGTTTTATTATGGCAATATTTACTGAGCTCATATTCCTTCCAGAATGTTTTAAGGTTTATTATTTTAAAAGGAATGTGTTTTTGATTATTTACTATGCCTGATGTCAATATTTATGATGTATTACAACTTATTGTTTACCCTTACTTATAATCTAAGCTCACCCCTTCTTATTTGTCAATTTTTCCCAAAGATATGAAGATATTATTATGATTGAATTGAAGGTATAATCTTACAGTGATGGATGATCCCAATGTAATTTTTATGTTGTTTTTCATTTCAAGTTGTAATGTTGAACTTATAAATTCATATAGTTTTAAAAATATTCTAAAATATTCTTTCATTTGGGATATGAATTTTCTTGTAATCAGGCCAATGTTATGTAATAAGGCATCGAATCCGGATAATTGGGGTCAGGTCTTTACAATGAATCCAAAATATTCTTATGAATTTATTCTGGTTAACATAGACTCTATTATCATCCATTCATAATTTAGTTCCAACTGAAATATAATTTGAAACTTCTTTTTCAATTTACATTCCAAAAACCTTTTCATAAATTCTATTTAATAATTTTCTTGAGATAAAAATATGTAATTCATTTTTTTAATCTGAAATCCCATAAAGTATGTCATCTAAAAAACACAGATATCTCAGAATTCACATTCTTCTACCAATAAAAATCTTCACAAAGAAACTCACTATAACAAAAAATATATGATTTCACCCACATACACAATGTAGATAAATGTACCATTGGATATCTCTCTTACATAAAGGTTACTATCAACATTACATTTTATAAATTTCATATCCCTTAGAAGGCCATCCTATTTAGAATACAAGGATATAGGGTTCCATTTCAGATCATAAAAATATTTCTTAATTATGAAAAGTATAATATAATTATTTCTATAGAGAACCCATTAGGTTGTTCAATATAAATTTCTTTATCAAGATCACCATTTTAGAAGGCATATTTAACATCTATTTGATAGAATTTATAATGTTTATTTTCTTCCCCTGCTATAAAAATTATGATAGTTACCGGTCTTTCTACTTGTGAAAATTTTTATTATAAGTCAATACCATCCATTTGAGAATATCCTATTCTCCACAGCCTAACATTTTTCCTTGATTCGTCACCATTCAAAACCAAATTATTTCTAAACAACTACATTGTTCTAATGTAAATCTTAATATTAGGTCTTAAAAAATATCCAAAGTGCAGTTCTTCTCAATCCTATCATGTATTGTATTCATATCCAATATCCATTCTTCATCCTCAAACACAAATTCCACCATATAAGGTTTAATTTGATAAATTAGTACGTTTTGATCTTCAACTCTCCACCATATTCACTTTTAAACTCGATCCTATTGATTTGTAATGATATTTTCCATTTTTACAAGCTTATTTAATTTATTATATAATTTACTATTATTTATATACTCTTTATCTTCATTACTAGTTTATTAATAATTAATACCCACGGTGATCATATCCTTCTTTATAAATTGATAATTCTATGTTTCGAACACATGTATTGTGACACACCAAGCTTACACGGTACACCTCTCTTTCAATAATGCAATAGCTTGCATTGTATGCATGTTCGAGATTCTAACACAACGCGACCACTCAAAGTAGCCGTTATGAATATTAATACCCACTTTTTGAAATTATATAAATTTTATATTTCAGAATAGAATTCATTTTTGGATTCGGAATATTGAAATTATCCTATGTTGAATTTTTGGTATTTTTCCAAGAACTTCCAATTTTCGATGAATAGTGAAAAATACTTAAAAACAACATTTTTAATAAAAATAATTTATAGTGATAAATTATACTATTTGGTGGTTTTAAAGTATAATTAGAATATAATTTTACCATTTTATCCAATGGTGTTCATTAGAATTAATTTCACATTGAAATTGGACATAAACAATTGTCAATCTTTTGATTGATATTGTTTCTTAAAAACACGCTATTTATTTTGACAATAGGAATTAATTATTAAATTAATTAATGAAACTTATATGTTTTGAATTTTTTAAATTAGACATGATTTTTGAATTTGGAATATCAAATATAGCTTAGGGTGAATTTTTGGTATTTTTCTGAAAAACATCAATTTTTGATGAATAGTGAAACCACTAAGTGGTAGTTAAAAACTAATTTTTCGTTTAAATGAAACATTACCACTTATGTGATTTGATTTTAAAAATTCCAACATACATGGTTGTCAATAGTAAGTAAAATGTGGTCTAATGGGATTAAAATAGTTTTTTGGTGAATAGTAACTTTTAAGTTTTATTAATCACGATTAAAGGTAATTAATGTAATTTAAGGTAAATATAGTGATATAATACTATGAAATTACCTTTACACTTGTCCTAAACTTATTGGATGAGTCATGGCCGACTAATACATTCCATGGGTCAACCTGGGGACCTCATGGAGCCACTTGTGTAAGATAATGACATTAATACCTTTTATTTAAAGTAAAAATAAAAATGTCACAAACATGTATTGTTTTACTAAAACAATTTTTACAAGGGCTTATACAAGTTATCTTTTTTACTATAAATATTCATTGGAAAGATAAAAATATTTCCTACATCATTATATTATTTCTATAATTTTTATACAATAAATATATTAAATTTTTATGACACCATGATGATGCAGCGATTACCTCATTAATTAACGATTTAAATAAAATGAAAATATAATGCATATATAAGGCTAAAACTTGTCAAAAACCTGTTGGATGAGTTTATTTCGAAACCTTATCACCTTATCCTAGAAATATATAATTTTGGGACCTTTAAAATCTGAAACTCATTATATAATAAAGTAAAATTTCTTGAATTTTCAAAAGTGCCCCTCCTCTCCTCTTATAAAAGGCCCCCACCTCTACCACCTTATTCACACCATCAAAGCCATTTGGATCGGCCAATCTCTTCCCAAATAATCTCTTAACTTCCCTCTCTTACTCCTAGAAGCCTCACTTTGGGAATAAGTCTTCCCAAGGACGCCTTGGGCTCAAATAAAAAAGAGTTACCCGATTTTAAGGTAATGTCTTCTCTTATGTTCTTTTGTTTTATTTTGCTTATCCAACCCCTTAAACTCTTTTTATTCCTTTATTTTGTAACAAAAAAAGTATATTAAATATAATAGGATGTTTTTATGATAAGTATTTGATTTACACTTACACACACCTTTGTCTAATGGTTAAAGAACATACCGTTTCTGTGGGTGGCGAATTACTGCCTCACGAAACGATGATTGTTCAATCTTCTTTTAACACCTCTCATGGTTGCCATTATGATGACACTATTTTTATATATGATATATATTATGTTTATGTATTCCTTATCCTTATTTATTTTTCATTTATGGAAGACCTTTTGACTTCCATTATGGGTAAACGTGATAATTTCATTTTAGGAAGTGCGGACTACCGCCCCCTCAAAGTGATTTGAATCGTTAATGCCATATGTGTGATGTATAAAGGATGGAGTAAATGATAATTAATATGATATTATACTGGAATTATAATATACCTTTATATCATTATTATTTCATTCCATTAAATATGAAATAGAAATGAAAGTAGCATTCATGCGTACGTACGACTTACAGTCTCCATGAATGGTGCATTGCATTTGTTACCTATAAATGTTATGTAATATTATAAATGAACATATATACTGGATATATATGATATATATTATATCTACATCATGAATATAATTCTGGATATAATGGATATTTTACCACATGAACAACTTGTAATTATAAGAAGTTTGTTTTTGACTCAGGTACCAAAGATTGACAAAATGACCTTTATTAACTTAAATAATTACATAATTGTAATAAGTGATATAAAAGGAATAATGAAATAGAAAACGGTTCTTAACCAAGTATAAATTAACTCTAGTTTATTATTCAGGAGGTTAAATAACGATCGAGTCAAGTCGGACACGAGGTAAGGGAACTTCTTAACCTAATTCCCATTCTTTGGGTTGAACTTATCTTTCTTATTAATGTTGTTCTTTTATTATTTGAGAAATTAATTTTTATATAATATCATGTATTTATACTTTCTTTATGTGAGCTTATAGTGAATAAAAATGAGTGATTTATGTTATTTACAAAATGATCTTTGTAAAAGACTCCGTCTCAATCTCCTTTAATTGAAGCAAATTTTGTTTTATACACAATGTTATTTTATACGGTGTATAAACCCCTTTGACATTTACATTTATTAAAAAGGAATCTTTTTTATATGAAGAATTTTAATAAATGAAAAAAGGGAATGATTTTTTCCTACGTATGCGGCGACAACAACTTCTCCGCCGCTGTGACCATTATTTGACTTTCAGCTTCCTCTACAAGCCATAATTTTTTTTAAAAATAAAAAATAAATACCACGTTTTACTTTCCTTTTATTTTTTTATTGAAAATGGTTTTGATAAATTTTTTATTATATCAATGTCTTGTATTGATATCTTGTGACTGAAATGTGGAAATGTTATGTTTCATTTATGCATGTTTTATGTGATACGATTATGTTATGGTTTATGATATGTTTAAACCTTTTCATATAAGGAATGCATTAGACTTAATAAGTGATGTGTGGTTACCACTATAGCTCCTCGATGCATCAGTAGGTCTCATGAGAAAGACTAGTGTCTTGGCATGAGGCCTTGAAAAAATATTATTTTTAGTCTTGGCATGAGACCTTGGGTACGTGGTTAAGATAGCCTAGCATTATGCATTCCATCATTATGAAACTGGTTATTGACATTGCATATGATTATTAGACTAATAGAATATCCATGTGAATAAGTAAATGAAATGAAATTATTTTATTTTTTCTATATTATTCTGAAGTTCAAGTTTAAAAGGATTTTGTTTTAGTTATACATTGCCTTAAATGTTTATGTTTATTTATGAACGTTTCCGCTGTATTGTTATTATAACTGAGCATCTGAGCTCACGCCTTTCTATGTTTTATTTTTCCCAAGTTGTGAAGAAATATATTATGACCGACCTGTAGGGATAGTATGAAAGGGATATGAGTGTGGAATATGAAGACTATGTTATTTTAGTTTTTCACTTTATGATGTAATGTAACATTTATGAATGTATCAGGTGTTTCCAAGGCTACTAAACTAATCAGTCTTTTGAGACATGATCATTTGTCATCATGCCAATGTTACGTAATAATGTACCGACTATGGGTAACTGGGGTCCAAGAATTATAGTTGGTATCAGAGGCAGTTTTGTACTAACCTTGGAAGCTAGATTTAGAAAAACTCTTATTAGAGAACATATCCCTAAGATAGACTTTGAGGATTAGTATAGAAGAACTTCCTAGAATTTTGGTGTTGTAGAGATTTTGTGAGTTATCCGAGCAATACAACCCGGTCTGGATACGAGCAGGTAGAGGCGGCTCTGGCACAGATGTACCAAGGGTTAAAACCCAAAAACACCACTTTGAGCTAGACTTGAACAGGAACTAGAGCACGAAAACGGGCCTTGCTGCACTCCTGGTTACGACACTCCCGAGGGATATGCTTAGGATAACTCCCATTTTATTTACAAACCATTATGAAGGGATTATGAGTAGATAATTTCTCAAAGAAAACATTTTTATGATATTGGATTATATCCATAAACTGTTCAATTTATGTTAAGTATTTTACCAGTATGGAATTAGGTATTTTTATTCATAAACTGATCTAGTTTAATCCATTTTATAGAAATGGCGCCTAGTAGAAGGAATGGAAACTGTATCAATGCACACACTCCAGGTAGTGATTTCCCTCTTGCTTAAGATAATTATATTGGAGCTGGTGATACAACTGGTGCTGATCAACTTATCACCATACTGGGACAACTCACTCAGGTTATGAATAATAACTTTACTCGTATGGAGCACCCTGATCCGCAGTGTGGAGGATCAATGTTAGATCACTTCATGAGGCAGAAACCACAAAAATTCAACGGGAGTACAAATCCATTAGTAGCTGAGCAGTGGATAAGTTCCCTAGAGAAAATATTTCATGACTTGGGGAGTAATGAAAGGGAAAAAGTTATCATGGTAGATTACTGCCTCACTGGAGATGCTGATCAATGGTGGTCATTGATTCAAAACATGAAATAAGATGAAGAAGTATCTAACATGGAATGTAAGGAGTTGAAAGAGAATTTCTTATAAAAATACTTTCCTTGTGACCATCGAGAAGATATAGAAAGACAATTTCTGAGTCTGAGACAAAAGGAGTATGAGAATATCGCAAAGTATAAGGCTAACTTTAAAAGGTTTTCAAGGGATGATGGAGATTATATATGTAACCCATGAAGTAAGATTGATCGTTTCTTTTATTGGATAAAACCATTTATTCATCGAGCATTAATGTCACAATCCTTCTCGCCGTATAAAGACATTGTCTAATGTGCTATCAATACATAAAAGGAGTTCTCTAAATCTTATGAAAATAAAGTTAAGCAAGAGAAGAAGAGAATGGTGGAACAAGTGATAGATAAAGGGAAAAAGGAAAAGACGGATTTTCCATTATGCGATAATTGTAGGAAGAATCACCCCGGTACTTGCCTAAAAGGAATGTGAGTTTTTTATAAATGTGGAGAAAAAGGTCACCAGGCTCGTGATAGAAAGGGAAAGAAAGAGACAATCATTGTTGAATACTACAATTGTAGGGAAATGGGTCATTATGCAAATGAATGTCCTAAGCGTCCGGGAAACTTACCTCAGAAAAGGGAAAGGGATGAAGGCCAATCTTATGCTGTTACTATAGTTGAAGTGGAATAATTAATGTATTAGTGCTTTTGGACTGAGGTATTATATTCTTGTTATAAGAATAATGGGATATATATAAGGATAGTACTGCAGTACTTGTTGTTTTCATTAAGGTTTTAATATGATGAAGGTAATCATATTTTTAGTATGTGATAATAAGAGAAACTTTACTTTGTTTGGGGAATCTAATGTTACAATAGATTTTGGAATTTAGAGACCATTTAGAGAAAGTCTGGACCGAGGTATTTTGGATAACTATAAATGTTGGAATGGATTATATTTTACATTGGATACTATTGTTAAGGTTATTTTTTGATAATTATAAAAAGGACAACATGCAGACCGTGTGATAACCCATCACGTCAGACAAAGCTGTGGGAATCAAACCCACAACCATAGTGCGATTGGGATTTATCATCTACCACTAGACTACATGATGTCCCTAGAGTGTATAATGTAGTTTTTTGAGTTCTGATAGAGGAATTATAAATTTATTTTTGAAACACTATACATTTAGGATAAATAGAATATTTTTGAGTTCTATTACCTTTTGGAGTGAAAGATGGATTTGTGGTAAATATTTAGTAAGGAATGAATGTCTACATGACAAGTAATTATATTTCCTTAAATTCTTAGTAAATCTCATAAATAAATTCTTTGAATTTATGAAAGGTAACTTAAAACAAAAAACATTTTCGGTTAACTTTTCTTACTGGGGAATCAAAGACCGTTTAACCAATCACATGTTTGTGATTTTCTTGTAGTTAACTTTCTCCTAATCCTGTTTTCTACAACTCTCTATCAGACCTTGATGGTTTTTTTCCTCCATATCCATGTTTTCATATAATCCTTGTATGGGCTATCTCGGGTGACCTTTGTACTTCTCTTTCTTTCTTACAAAGTTATATTTTTATTAACCTTATTTCCAATGTGGGTTTTCCACAAAAGTATTTTCTATTTTCAACATTTTATTTTTTGAAAAAAAATTTCAAATTGCGAGAATGCAATTTATTAAAGGAGGGGAGAATGTAACACCCCAGGCTTACATGGTTCGCCTCTCTTTCAATAATACAATAGCTTGCATTGTACGCAATTTTGAGATTCTAACACACCGCGACCAATCAATGTAGCCGTTATGAATATTAATACCCAATTTTTAAAATTATATAAATTTTATATTTCAGAATGGACTTCATTTTTGGATTCGGAATATCGAAATTAGCCTATGTTGATTTTTTGGTATTTTTCCGAGAACTTCCAATTTTCGATGAATAGTGAAAAATACTTAAAAACAACATTTTTAATCAAAATATTTTATAGTGATAAATTATACTATTATGTGGTTTTAAAATATAATTAGAATATAATTTTACGATTTTATCCAATGGTGGTAATTAGAATTAATTTCACTTTGAAATTGGACATAAACAATTGTCAATCTTTTGATTGATATTGTTTCTTAAAAACACGCTATCTGTTTTGACAATGAAAAATTAATTATTAAATTAATTAATGCAACTTATATGTTTTGAATTTTGTAAAATAGACTTCATTTTTGAATTTGAAATATCAAATATATCTTAGGGTGAATTTTTGGTATTTTTCTGAAAAACTTCATTTTTTGATGAATAGTGAAACCACTAAGTGGCAGTTAAAAACTGTTTTTTCGTTTAAATAAAACTTTACCACTTCTTTGATTTGATTTTCAAAAATCTGACATACATGGTTTTCATTAGGAAGTAAAATTCGGTTCAATGGGATTAAGATAATTTTTTGGTGAATAGTAACTTTTCTGTTTTATTAATCGTGATTAAAGGTAATAAGTGTAATATAAGGTAAATATAGCGATATAATAATATGAAACTACCTATACACTTGTCCTACACTTATTGGATGAGTCATGGCCGACCAAGAAAATCCATGGGTCAACTTGGGGACCACATGGAGCCACTTGTGTAAGATAATGACAATAATACCTTTTATTTAAAGTAAAAATAAAAATGTCACAAACATGTATTGTTTTAATAAAACAATTTTTACAATGGGTTATACAAGTTATATATTTTACAATAAATATTCATTGGAAATACAAAATATTTCCTACATAATGATATTTGTTTTATAATTTTTAGACATTAAATAAATTAAATGTTTCATGACACTGATGATGCAACGATTACCTCATTAATTAATGATTTAAATAAAATGAAAAGATAATGAAAACTATGAGAATAACACATGATAAAAAAACCTATTTTATGAGTTTATTTAGAACCCTTATCACCTTATCCTTCAAATATATAATTTTGGGACCTTTAAAATCCGAAACTCATTATATAATAAAGTAACATTTCTTGACTTTTCAAAAGTCCCCATCCTCTCCTCTTATAAAGGTCCCCACCTCTACCACCTTATTCACACCATAAAATCCATTTTTCTATGCCAAAATCTACCCAAATACTCTCTCAACATCCTTCTCTTACTCCTAGAATCCTCACTTTGGGAAGAAGTCTTCCCAAGGAAGCCTCTGGCTCAAATCAAAAAGAGTTACCCGATTTTAAGGTAATGTCTTCTCTTATGTTCTTTTGTTTTATTTTTCTTCTCCAACCCCTTAAACTCTTTTTATTACTTTATTTTGTAACAAAAAAAGTATATTCAATATACTAGGATTTTTTCATGATAATGATTTGATTTACACTTACACACACCTTCCTCTAATGGATAAAGAACATACTGTTTCTGTGGGTGGTGAATTACTACCTCCCGAAACGATGATTGTTCATTATTATTTTAACACCTATCATGGTGGCCATTATGATGACACTATTTTTATATATGATATATATCATGTTTATGTATTTCTTATGCTTGTTTATGATTCTTTTATGGCATACCTTTATGAATTCCATTATGGGTAAACGCAATAATTTCCTTTTAGGAAGTGCGGACTACCGCCCCCTCAAAGTGATTTGAATCGTTAATGCCATATGTGGGATGTATAAAGGATGGAGTAAATGATATTTTATATGATATTATACTGGAATTAAAATATACCTTTATATCAATATGATTTCATTCCATTAAATACTTAATATAAATGAAAGTAGTGTTCACGCGTACGTACGGATTACCGTCTCCATGAATGGTGAATTTCATTTATTACCTCTAAATGTTATTTAATATTATAAATTCATATATATAATGGATATATATGATATATATGATATGTACATCATTAATTTAATTCTAGATAAAATGTATATATTACCACATGAAAATCTTGTAATTATAAGAAGTTTATTTTTGACTCAAGTACCAAAGGTCGAGAAAAAGACCGTTATAACTTAAATAATTACATAATGGTAATAAGTGATATAAAAGGAATAATGAAATTGAAAAAGGTTCTTAAGAAAGAAGAAATTAACTCTAGTTTATTATTCAGGAGGATAAAGAACGACCAAGTCAAGTCGGACACGAGGTAAGGGAACTTCTTAACCCAATTCCCATTCTTTGGGTTGAACTTATCTTTCTTATTTATGTTGTTATTTGATTATGTGAGAAATTAATTTTTATATCTTATCATGTATTTGTACTTTTTTATGTGAGATTATAGTCAATACAAATGAGTGATCTATTTTATTTACAAAATGATCTTTGTAAGGGACTTCGTGTCAATCTCCTTTAATTGAAGCATATTTTGTTTTATACACAACTCTATTTTATACGGTGTATAAAACCCATTGAATTTTACGTTTATTCAAAAGGAATGTTTTTTATATGAAGCATTTTACTAAATGATAAAGGGGAATGTTTTTTGTACGTATGCGATGACAATGACTTCTCCTCTACCATGACCATTATTTGAGTTTCGGCTTCCTCTACAAGCCATAACTTTTTTTAAAAAAAATAAAAAAAATACCATGTTTTACTTTTCTTTTAATTTGGTATTGAAAATGGTTTGGATAATGTTTTTATTATATCAATGTGTTTTATTTATATCTTTTGATTGAAATGTGGAAATTCTATGTTTCCTTTATGCATGTTTTATGTGATACGATTATGTTATGGTTTATGATATGTTTAAACCTTTTCATATAAGGAATCCATTGAACTTAATAAGTGACGGGTGGAGCCTGCTATATCTCCTCGATGCATCCGTAGGTCTCATGAGAAAAACTAGTGTCCTGGAACGAGGCCTTGGGAAAATCTTATTTGTAGTTTTGGCACAAGGCCTTGGCTAAGTGCTTATGATAGTCTGGCATTATGCGTTCCATCATTATGAAACTGGTTATTGATATTGCATGTGATTATTCGACTAGTAGAATATCCATGTGAATAAGTAAATGGCAATATTTCATTTTATTTTTTCCATATTATGTTGAAGTTCAAGTTTAAAATTCTTTTGTTTTAGTTATACATTGCCTTAAATGTTTATGTTTATTTATGAAAGTTTCCGCTGTCTTGTTATCCTTACTGAGCAGTTGAGCTCACACCTTTATATGTTTTGTTTTTCCTAGGATGTGAAGAAATATTTTATGGCTGACCTGTAGGGATAGTCTAAAGGGGATATGAGTGTGGACTATGAAGACAATGTTATTTTAGTTTTTCACTGTATGATATAATGTAACATTTATGAATGTATCTATTGTTTCCAAGGCTACTAAACTAATCAGTCTTTCGAGACTTGATCATTTGTGATCATGCCAACGTTACGTAATAATGCACCGACTCTGGGTAACTGGGGTCGGGGCGTTACATGTATACCATATTCAAATAAATATAATGAATATGAATCATCTAAGATATCTTATTTTCTATTATTTTCAATAATTTTCAAATCACAAAAATCATCTATCTTATCCACAATTTTTTTCCAACACCTATAGGAACATATATAAGAAAGACACCCTAAGAAAACTCATTCCACTATTTTGTCCCCAAATTTTATCAAACTATTGTTATTCATATTTTTAATTCAAGGGAATACAAAAAATATGAAAAATGTGAAATTTTAAATTTTCTTGTACAAAATTTCATATGGTGTATTTTGTATCTAGTTTTGAGAGACACATGTTTTGTATTTGTTTGGTAGTACATACAAATTCTCTCCAGAAATAATTTGAGTGTTTTGTTCAAAAAATATAGTCCTACCCATTTCAATTATTCTTATATTATTCCATTCATAATTCTTTTACGACGTATAAAGTGTTCTACAATAATTTTTGATCCCTTATTTTGAAATATTTATTTCAAATGTCTCACATGTAAACTCCTTTCCATTATTTGATATCATTTTCTTGATGTAGAGACCCAACTCAATTACTTCATTCCTTTTAAAAACATTTATCATTTTTATATCATTTAACAAGTGTTTGAGTATCCTTAAATTAGTCAAACATGTATAATCATCAATTAATGTAATGAAATAAAGATCGCATAGGATATAATTTAGTCTCACTAGAAATCATAATTCAGTATGACTAAGCTCAAGTGGACTAGAAGATAGAATGTCAACACCATTATGTTATCCTTGAGCCATCTTCCCCTTTTGATAGGTGTCACATATTTCATCCTCATATCTCATTATCTATATGAGATCTATTATAATATCAATCTTCAAAATTTTAGTCATACTTATATGACCAAGATGACCAAGACTTTTATGCCATAATTATTTTCATATTTGGAACTAATGTGACATGATTTTATAGAGTCACCAATTAGAATAAGAATGTCATTGGTTTCTTACCCTAGAGTTATGATCCTTCGTCCAATTTTATTTCTAATGATACATGAATAATTTTGAATAATACCTCACTTACATCCTCCCAAGGGTGGATAACACTAACAAAATTGTGTTTCATACATTCAACAATGAATATGTTATTAGAATTTAGATTTTGGGTTTCAATATATGTTGGAAAAACTCCATTAATTTTCAGGGAGTAACTCCTTCATGAAATTAAGGATTTCTCGAAATTTTATGTCACTAGTCATTTTTGAGGAAAATCCACTATCAAGTATCCAAGACACGGTTAATCTACTAGTTTTCAAGGAATCGTCAATGAAACATAAATTTTTTCATTAGATTTTGGAATTACATTTCTTTTCTCAACATTAGATCTATTTCTAGGAATATAACTCATGACCTTTTAATCAATATGGAATTACTCATCACATCTACTATATATTTATTCTAAATAGTTATATTTGTATATGATTGAAGATAATATTAATTCCAGGTATCTTCTTTCTACAAAAATTGATTTATCATTTTATCAGTATAGAACACCCTTGGAACAGGTATCATATGTGGTAATGACGTGTCATACCCTAATGAGAATTATTTTCACCCAAACACTCTAGAACACAAGTAATATCCCCTTACCCATGATCATTATTCTGATAAGATCCATATCCTAATGATTTTTGATATTTTATTTCAATATACATTGAATTTATATTCTCTAGGGTAAAGGTAATTCATGGAGAGTCTCTTTATTATATTTAATTATGATAGGATTTATCACTAGCCTAAATGCTCTATACAGGCCCATAATTAATTTTATAGCCTTAATTTTTTAAGATCACAGATTTATTTTGATATTTATAGAGAGATGAATTAACCTTCTTATTTGAACACTGCTTTTCACCAATATATGATGATTCTAACATGAACTCAATCATATTTTTTTAATTTTAAATAATCATCTTAAAGATATTTTGTGATTCAACTGATTTTTACTTTGTCTCATTTTTTGCCTCTTCTTTAAGAGAATATTTTTCTTCAATATAATTAACCATATTCTCCATTTTAGCCACTTTTAGTTTTCATCTATTTATTTTTTCAATTTGAAGAACTACATTATTCTCACATTATTCCTTTACATGGACTATATTTTCTTTTTTTCCAACAAAATCCTATCATAATTCTTGATATTTTTTTCCCATGAATAGATTTTAATTTATTGTTCAACATGTTCTCTACTTCTGTTTGTTCACATTCATCATATTTAATGGTAGAGGTGTCTTACCCTTTTATATATTGAGTCATGATGTCTATTTCATTTGTTTATTAGTTTATTTTTTTAGAGTTAGATTTTTCTTATTTACTAATATAACTTATTATTTTACTTTTAATCAATTTGTTCTTTCTTTTATCAAATTTTATTTATCCTTTTCTTATTTTACCTAGTATATTTTCTATGGGTTCTCATCGTTTGTCTCAATTTCAACCAAATTCTAATTAGGAAAATAAATAGAAATGTGATCAATGAAATTAGAAATTTATCACCATGGTGTAAATTTAAATTTAACCTTAATATTTTCATTCTTGAATGTCTTTTAAGAAAGATCTGTGATTCTATTATAATATAATATTTATTTTCATCCTCAGATTCACCTGATTCTGAAACATCATGACCTACAAATTTTAACTTTCTCAGGGATTTGAAATCCATCTCTTCATTGATATTATTCTTAAATGATGAGATATTTTACATTTAATAAGTTATTTTAATGTTATGTAATTTATCAAGAGTATTATCTTATCAATCATTCGACGATGAAACTTTAAGGTCAAATATTTTAGAAAATTTTCTCATCATTTTTATAGTAGTTGAATCATATATATTTTCTCTAAAACCATGAATATTACTAAAAATTTCATTTACCCTTGTGAAGTAGTCATCAATGGTTTACTCTTCATAAATCATGATATATTAAAATTTTCTTCCAAAATTTCTAATTTAGCCTCCTTGAAATTCATGTTTCCTTTATAACTATTTTCCAATTTACCCCAAATTTTCAACAAAATTTTGGTTTCCTTAATAATTTTCTAATCCTTTTCTAGATGATACATCAATAGGTAATTTTTAGATTTTTGATAAACATCCATATTTCTCATATCAATAAAATTCATAATATCATCTTCGGTAATAGGTTGGGATCATACTGTAACTATATAATTTACAAGAAGGCCATGAGATAGTATATAAAGAAACATAATATTCTAGAAACTATGATAGTTCAAGCCATATAATGTAGAAACACCCATGTTGTTGATATAATTCAAATTATTCACCCTCAACACTTAGTAGATATTGATAGAGGTAAACCATGCTCTGAGACCAATTGGAGTTCCTAAGGAGGTGTTTCACCACTAGGGGTGGATTAGTAGTGATTTTTATAACTTATTTACTTCTTTAGAAATTATCATCCACTAAACTATTAGGATTATATTCACTCTTAATATTACTCAATCAGTACCAAATACAGTAAAAAATAATTGTACAAGAACCTAAAATTTTTACAAGGTTTAGTCTCAATATGCACCTACTCATTATTGTGATTGGTTAGACACAATAGCCACAAATTATACACAACAATAAAAATATGTTACAATATAAAATTATTAATTTGAATAGATTAAAACTATTCATTTTAATTTTCTATTGGAACAACAATTTCTCGCTACCTGAAAAAAATAATTACTAGAAATACTTGAAAGATTACTTCCAAATTATTCATGATCCTAAAAAAATTAATAATGATATTTCCTTTTAACCATAAAGATAATTCTAATATCATATGATCAATATTAAAGATAAAAAAAATGTCCTATATTCTCTATGTGAACCACATATGGATCCCAAAAATATTTATCTTCGTCACGTATATACTTTGTGTGAATGAGCCACAAAAAAATTTATCATCCTCTATGTGAAATCTAGGTATGACTCACTGATATATCTTCTTCCATTATGTGATCACAAATAGTCTATAGTGTTGTCTCGCATGACTAAACCACACAAGTTGTATGGTATATCATAGAACTCTTTCTTACTATAATATTTTTAAATTATGGAATTAAAATCTCTCTATAAAAATATTGATTACTATATATATTTTTTATCTCCTACTCTGCTCTAAATTTAAAAACTAAGTCCCCACATCCATAAATATTTAATATATCATTTAATATGGGTTTTATTGTCATTTTGATGCACTATAGTTGTTATAAAAATATCATGATCCCACAGCATGATCTCTCGCATTTAAATATCTTGATAACTTAGATATGAAATCAATTTATTCTCTTTATATCGAAAACACTATAAATTCTTGAAATAAGAATACGAACATTAATAAATGGAAAAATAATAACTAAAAACACTTACATGGAAGAAATTAAATATCCCTACCCGTAAATGACAAAAATGAAACTCTCTTTATGAATTAGGTTACGTGAGACGTTTAGGTACATAGAAAATTAACTATGTCGACTGGTTTTACAAAACGTTAGGTAGAAAACATTTACATGAGTGAATTCTAAACATAGTGGTATTTTAAAAATTGATACATATCAGTCAATAAAAATAGCTACCTGAATATTTGGGATTATTGTAAAATGGATATATCCTTCTCTAATGAAAACAACCATGTAGAAAAATAAATACATGGATTTCTTCTTCTGCATATAATATTATTCCCTTCATAAGATGTTCATGAATTTATCATTTCAATCTTACCAATTCATTAATATAAAAATTATCAATGAAAAAAATATCAATCTATATTATTGCATACTCTCCATGTAAAATTGTGTGTTCATGTATTACAGACATGATTAATTATATGAGTCGAGTATATAATTTTCATTTATATCACAATAACCTAGAAGATTTATCTAAATCCTGATAAGTTAATATGGGTCCAATTTTCTTGACATGTTGTGATTTTCACAATATAAAAATTAAAGACTACTAAAACTCACCAGAAGTCTTTCGAGGCCCAAGGTTTAAGAAGACCACTTGTAGTAACCCGAGAGCCTATATGTGATAGATTTGATGGTAAGTAAATTACCCATTTGTTTTTATATGGATTAGTAATACAATTATTCTATATATCCCATATTGATAATCTACTCACTTTGTAATTTCCATTTATGAAAAACTATTCTGCAACACACTCAAGCTGGAAGTGGGGATAAACACCCACAAAAAATGCACTACATGCTGCAGGGGTTGTTCCAAAATTATACATGCTTACTGGTACTAGACCAAACCCATGAATTCCCACATAGGTGTGAGATTGTGTGTGCCTATACATGGCTCGCTCATGTCCTCAAGGACTACACCATACTAGATAGGGGGTGACTTCCCACCTATGTAGTGTAAGCTACCCATTTGGTTTGCTAGGTGTGGGTGGTCAGTTATTTGAGTAAATTTACAAAAATTATTATCCAAATATAAACCATGGAGTTATAAAATTTCAAGACAGAACTCATATAAATAATCAAATATTATTCATCGATAAATAATATGTATTAATATTTTTTCACGTGCATCTTATAATTCCTATATGAAAATACCTTCTTTATATATTTAAAACATAAAATCCTAAATAAATTAAATATATCACGATCTTATTAAAATTTTTGTAGTGATTATAAATATAATCAAATTATTTTCTCACAATTACGAAATCTTTAATATCATTTTAAATAATCCCCACATTTTCTTGGAGAATTGATAAATCTCTAAGAGTCACAAAATATTCAACACAGAAAACACTAGAAAAAAAAAATATTGACCATTGATGACAAATGGAAGAATTAATTTAGTATATGGTTACTTAAAAATCATTCTCAGGTGTGTTCCTAGGATTCTCATGAACTAGTTTAAATCCCATCGGGATGGGTAATGGTCATCCAACCAGTGGAATATTGGTTTGTGTTCTAGTTTTAATAGATGTACAATCCAGTTTATTACATATCCCCACTAAGTTTTAGATGAACTAGAATCTATTACCCAACTTCATAATTGTAGGTTGGAATATAATATCTTTTCCCATACAAAGAATCAGAAAATTCCATTTATATACTTAAATTAATGTAATTGTTCTACGATAATTCCACCAAAGTTAGGTTGTTGTCCCATGTTACTAGGAATTTTAGTGATATTTAATTTAGTAAATATTATAATGATTATATATACCATAAGAACTCCCACCAGTTTGATGATGATAGGGTATGTTTAAATGTCTCTTAGTTTTTAGAGTTTTATGAAGAATCCTACAAAATTTCAATGTGCAACAAGGGTCAGGATCAAATATATTTGATAGAGGTTCCCCTATAATCAAAACATATTTAATAATATATAGAAATGTAATATTCTGAAGTGGTAGATATTTTCTTATATCAAGGAAATATTGATTCATTATTAGGAACTCCATAACAACCTATATTGCATCATTCTTTATAGATGTCTTCATAATCTATATAAAGAAGTACATAATGATATTTTCTAGCATCCATTATATTACATGGATAAATATCATAATACCCTTTGATAGTTTTCTCTCAACATTTACTTTTGTTCTTACCAAGAATCAAGATATATAGTTATCATAGTCCTGATTTATGTTTTTTCATAAAAAATGTTCTCTTATATCAAAATATTTCTGGTTCTATAAGGGTGTATAGATAAATTTAATATATAGAATTCATTTATAAATTCCTTATTTATAATAGGAAAGATGGTATGCATGATTAATTTGAACAATTCTAAACCTCATATTCATAGTTGAAATCCATCATTCTCCCATATTCTATAGCTTTTATATTATTTTATAGACCTAGTTCATCTTATTGAGACATAATTACCTTTACTATAAAATATGTTTTGGGAATTACATGTAAAAGGAATGCTTTTTCCCCTTTCCAAATAATTTCTACATCAATCATTACTTAATATATGAAAATTATATTTATGACTACCCTAATGATTGATGTATTGATCCCAAGAGGTGATGAGATAGGTGTTCTGATAAGTGGGCATAGAGAATTGGTGAATAGGTTTGATTGAGTATCTTATCATTCTCAATCAATATATAAAATATATTCTATGTAAATTTAGGTGATTTTGTGGATCCCTACAATGTTTTAACATGTCATGGAAATTCATGATGATCCTATAACATTTGAATGAGTATAAGAAGGGGTTTTATGCCTCAATACATATATTTATATACAAAAGTATATTAAAGAAGATGTTTTTCACTATAACTGATTTCCATGCCACATTCTATAGACATCAAGTCCAGATACACAATAACATAAGTATTCATGTTGTGGAGATGCTGAATTTGGAAGTAGGTGGAAATTTTGTCAACATAAACTCACATTGTGGATAAGGTTACAATACTATATTGGATGATGTGGATATTTTCAGTGCTTATGGATAATATATAAACCATATGATATAGCTTGATTCCCATGATGTAGATAAGAGAAAATATAAAGGTCTTTGAAATAGTGAATATAACTCACCACAAAGGTAATAAAGAATATTTTTGGTGGTACAGATTATTTCATAATCTCTATATCATTACACCTATTCTATGCCATAGTCTTGTGTGGATGTTAAAAAAATGAAAACCAAAACGCCCTTGAACATGTTATAGAAGTTTTTTAGTGGGATTTTCTGGGAAATTCGAGTAGGAATTATGAATTGAATTCATATTCAAAACTTGGTTGTTATTTTGAAACTATTTTACGTACGAATTTATAGATAATGGTTATTATTATTATTGAGATAATACAAGGGTTGTGACTCAAAGATGGTATTTAAAACTGATATTCAAATTCAGAATATGATGTACTTAATGATTGGACTATTATGAAGATTTTATAAAAGTATATTTTCATAAAAGAAAGATATATGAATAAAGGATTATGTTGAATGAGTCAAGATATGTGTTTTATAGTGATGATTTTTTGATTCTTTGAAGCTAATGAAATAAATATGAAGTATATGATATATGTGTTTGTTGTTTAATATTGTGCATACAAAGTGAAGCTATGTCTTATCTCTAGGAAAGTTTGAAGAAGAATTTTTGAATGTTAATTGTAGTGAAATTAGAGTGGAATAGGAAGATATAGTCACACTCAAGAACTAATATAGAGTATATATTTTTTAATATATTTTAGTTATTAGAAAAAAATATATTTGTAATGTGTGGGATTTAATTGTGTAAAGAATACACTAAATCATTATCAGAGGAGATGAAAATTTGTGTTTTAATGTTATACCAATTTCATTATACTCAGAAGATGATTATAGGGGGTAGTTTAACCCTATAAGAATCTATATCACACAAAGTACTATCCTTATCACGTTGATAGGTGAATCTTGCAAATTTGTTACGTTCTATTTTATTGGTGTCTATTTGGGTGTATTGCAGTAATACTCACAATATTTTAACATGTATAGAATTTTATTTTTTAATAAATAAAATAAATTTTAGTGATAACCAATTTAAACCCACTCTTAGTGATCTATCATTGATCCTTAAGTGATTATATAAGTGGTATCAACATGAAAAATTCCCTTAGTTTTTTTTGGAAATTTGAAGTTGTTATCTTTTAAGGATGAATGAAATTATTTTTGTTATCAATAATTGGTAATTTAAATTCAATTAATGTCATGGGTATTATTAGATTTGATGGAAACAAATATAATATATGGATATGTTGGATGATTCCATACCCATTTTTTTCCTGTTATTATGTATTGGGGATGTCATAACTGACAGTTTTGTACCATGGGTTTGAGGTTTTTCTATGGAAGAGATAGATAAAAAGAATTTGGGGACTGATGACCAATCAAATAATGATATTCAATCATAACTCTAGAAATGATATTATTAAAAGTCAAATCTCTCAAAATCACTAATGATATTTGGAATAAAATTCAGAATATCAATGAAAGAACTACCAATTTAAAGATATCTAAGTTTTTATTTTGAAAAATTAAGTATAGATATAATTAGATGCATGATAATAAAATTATTTATAGTTTATTCTATAAGGGTGAATTATTTATTTAAAACAATTATGTTATATGGTGAGACATATTAAGATATTGATATTTCTTGAATGATTTTTTATATATCACCAGATAGGTTTGATTATAAAGTATCTACTTTGGAATGAAAAGAATCAAGTTATTTTTATATTGAATATTTTAATATTATCTTTATTTCTAATGAAATAATGAAAGATAGTGTTATCGAGGATAATGTTAAGGACAATAATGAAATCTATTAATAATCCACAATGAAAAAGAAGGAAAAAAAGGGATGTTTTTTAAGAAGAATTTTGTTGTTCATATTCTAATGATTATTTATAAGAGATGTATGATGAAGTTATTTATGTCTTATCAATAATCCTGAGAAGATAGAAATGAATTTGTAATAAAATTATTACCTTAAAATTTTTTATGTGTGGATCTATTGGATATTATGTTGAAAAGTTTCCAAAATATAAAATCAAATGAATATTCTAAATAGGAAGATAATATGAAGAGAATATTATCAATGAAAAAAATATAATAGTCTAAAGGTTTTTTATAATGGAAAGGGTGATAACTTCAATAAATTTCGTAGGAGAAACTTATTGTCAAAACAAGGTATAAATAGTTAAGATGAAGTTGAATTTTCCTCATGTTATGATGTTGGTGAAAATTATTTATTGCTAAAGTGAATTTTGAAAACATTTCTAGTGATTAAATAAGCTATGAAATTACTAAGTAAGAATATAATTATATAGAGTTTATTTCTAATCATTGATTTATAATAATTCTTCTCAATTATTTCTAAAAAGAATACAGAGATCAAAAAAATTAAAAATGATTATAAATATTTTAATAAAAAATGATTTTTTTGAAAAAAATTTATGTTTTTAATGAATTTATGGTGTTTAAGATCTTTATTTATGATTATTATAATTTTAACATCTATTTGGAATGAATATTGAAGGTCAAAGAAAATTAGTTTGATCATTTACAAAAAAACATGATCAAAACAATTGAGGATTTAAATTAGTAAAGATCCAATATTCAAAATTCAATTTCATAAGTTTGAGAATATCTATTGAACTATCATGATAAATAAGGAAAATATAAATAATCCAATAAAAATGATAAAATTTTATAAAATGTTAGTGAAAAATCTTTGAAGAGGAAACAACTCATGAATATAACGATTATATCTAAATTAACTGATGTTCAAAAATCAATAAATTTTAAGACCATGAAATTTAGTTATTTTCTATCAATAAATTGTTTATTCAAAAGAGAATGAAAATTTATTTATAATAATACTATTTAATTTGTATTTTAAAGAAATTATATTTCATAAAACTGATTTAAAATTGCTGACATTGGGATGAATGGAAGTCAAAACAATCTGTACAAAATGTTACATTCATAGGTAAATATTAATTTTATGGTTATTCTTTGTTTTGTGGGGTGATTTGAGAATAAATTAATGATTCTTGTATAAATCATAAATATTATAATTAAAATTAAATATAATATAGAAATACATTTACGGGTATAATATACTATCAATAGAATAAATATCATAATTTGGTTAGGAACACATGAACTAAATCCAAGAATAAATTTGATATAGATGATGAAATATATAAAAGGCGTTACCATATTAGTATCCATGTTAATTATTTTCTTATCATGTTACCATACTAACAAAATAAATTTTTTAGTGCATAAATAAATCAGATGAATAAGAAAAAATGAAAGGATATGGCCTTAATTATAAAAATCTAACTAAAATAATCTAAAGGGAAAATGTAATCATGAATTGAAATTAAATGATCATATAATAATAAAGGTGATTTAAAACTCTTAAAATATGTGAACATGTGTGAAGATAACTCAATTACATTTTTTAATTATTGATCTCTCAAAAATAATAAAGTTTCTTTAGATGATTTTGAAAAAGAAATATGAAATCCAAAACACTCTTTTTTCTATTATATTGAAAATAATTTCATATTTATTTCATATCATTGGGATGAATGAAATGAAGTTCACTTAAAAAAAGAGAGAGATTCATAGTTAATAATATTGCTAATAGAAAAATTGTGACAGTGGAAAGTGGAATAGAGGAAACTTATTTCCAGTGTGTGATACTAGAAACACATGGTATCAATGTATAAAAGAGGAAACTGAATTGTGGAATTGAAGGATTGGATATCATAGATGGAAGTAGATGAAATTGATCACTCCATGATACAATGTTTACTGTATTCCTTTAATGAAAATGGAAATATATTAGATGTTCTTAGTATTTCAAAATGGGAATATGGTTAACTCTCTACAAAAGAAATAGGATATTAAATCGAATCAATCATCAGTGATCATTCATTGATATGTGTGTGGGACCATGAGAAAGAAAATAAAAAATGGAGATAATTCTTTTATTACATTCATTGATTAATTCTATAATATTACTTATGTTATGTATATGAAAAAAAAATCATCGACCTTATAAAAGATTATTATTTTTCAAATAAGTGATGAGGAAGATAGTGAATGTTTTCTAAATAATATCCATAAATATAATGGAATTGAGGATTCAAATGAGGTGTTTGAATCTTAAATTTAATATCATGTCTTCTAACATGAAATCATTGCGTTATACGGACCACAAAAAGGGAGTGGCTGAATGTATTAACATGCTTTTGGAGGAGATGGATCCAAAATTTTTATCCAATAATGACACATAATATTTTTTGAGACAATCTCTTTCTACAACTGTTCATATCCAAAACTAGTTATTTTAAGAAAAAACTCATATTTGTCCCCATATGATATGTATTATAAAAAATACTGTGTTTTAAATAGCTTCATGCATTGGGTAATCATTGTATTATCAATGTAAAAGGTTATAATCTTGGAAGGGTTTAAAATCATGGAGTTAATGGAATATTTATTGGATATCCCCAAAATTGAAGAGGTTATTTATATTTCAACAAATAATTTAAAGTGATAATTTTTTTACTAATGTTAATGTACTTTAAAAATAAAATAATGAAATTATTTATGGTTAATCATGTTCCATAAATGATGTTGATGATGTTTTTATTGAGAAGTTTGATGCAATTTTTGACAATGAATAAGGGTTTGAATATGTAAAAATTGGTGAATAATATGCAAACTTTTTTGTGGTTAGGAAAAGATTATTTCATCACATACAAGGATGAGAAGGAAAATTCAGATTCAAAATATAACTAGGGTTCTTGTACAAATCATTCAAACTATGAGGATTATGAATTTAGAAAGTCATAACTATTTTAACTCTATTGATGATCTAAAAAATTTTAAAAATAAAAATAAAAATACAGAGTGTATTTTTTCTATGAATGAAGAGTTATAATAGATTTTAAAACAAGAGACATCATATCTAGTACCCATTCCAATAGAGAATAACATTATTGGGGAAATGTGGATGTTCCATAACATTAGAAATGGAAAAGTTAATGTGGTTTGAAGCAATGAAATATTTATGTGTAAGTGATAATGAAAGTTTTAAAGAGTTTATGTCAATGAGACTATTACACCAGTTTCAAGGATTAAAACCATATGAAATTTTCTTTCAATTGAAACAAAAAATAAAATTAATTATTATTTTTAAATGGATGGTAAGTCATTTATCTTCAATGGTGAAATAGAATAGGAAGTTTCTATTGAGAAACCTTGTTTTTTCTTTCTTTTATATGAAGAGAATCAAGTATTCAAGTTGAAAAATGGTTTATATGGGTTCAAACAATCCCCATGATCATGGTATTCCAAATTTTACATCTGCTTGAAGGTTTCAAATTTCAAAAAAGATAGTTTTTATAGTAATATATATATCAATGTTGATAAAAAAGTATCTCATATTTTTATGGATGAAAGAATTTTTATTGAGAATGATGATGAAGTGTGTGAATTTTGTTTTAAATAGATACATACATCATTCAATATGTATTTTCTTGGAGAAATGAGGTATTTTCTTTTTTTGTATATTTCTAATATTAGAGAATAATTTTTTTTTGTCAAAATAAGTATTCCAATTATTCTTTAAAATTTTTACTATAGAGGATTCAAAACCAATTTCTATTCTAATTTTAGTTGGAATTGAATTTTATAATGATGAATAAGAAAAATATATTATTTTAAGGGAATTATTGAAGCTAATTTATTGTGTACTATACTTAATAGCTTCGAAAATAAATATTGTCTATAATATTACTCTTTGTGTTTCATAATAAAACACATAAAAAGATTCCAGTTATAGTGATGGAAAGAGGATTCTTAGATATTTCAATGGAATAATAGATTTTGGTTTGAAATATGTTTGAAATGGAAATATTGATATGTTTGATTATATAGATGCATATTTTGAAGGCTAGGTTAAGTAAATAATGTCAAATTATAGTGTATATTACTATCTTGGAGTTAAGTGTGTTTTTAGTAGTGTAAGAACAAATTTATATTTATTTAAGAATGAATGAAGCATAATATGCAGCTAGAACACATTAATTGTCTCTATGAATATGGATGCTGACACAGTTGAATGATTTTATAGTGGAAAAGAAGCTTCCACTTCTCTTTGGATTTGATAATCAAAGAGAAATTAATTTCTTGATGAATAAATTTAAATTTTTAATAATAAATTACAGTGTCAAATATCATTTCAAAAAGGAATTTTTGGAGAGAAACAACTAAGAAGTGTATTTTGTTCCCATGAAGTAACAAATTGAAGACATGTTCACCGAACCATTTCCATTGAAATATTTTTTAAATCAGATGTGGATGTTGGATAATTATACTTAACATTAAAAATAATGAAAAATTGTTATTTCATCAGAAATCTAATATTTTATATGGTCATTTCTTTAAGGGGGAGAAAAATTACAATATAAATTATTCCTTTATGACGAACTTTCTATTTTTTTCAAATGGGGGAGTATATAATTAAGGTTGAGTATCCATTGACGTGTGTTTCTTTTCTCTTCAAATGAGGAGTAAATTACGATAGAGTTATAGAATGGTGTAAGCTATGAATTAAGTGTTGATGAACTGTTTTGAAATTTTATTATACATTATTATAGGAAAATATTTATCGTTTGAATAAATT
This sequence comes from Viscum album, assembly GCA_963277665.1. Lineage (NCBI taxonomy): Eukaryota > Viridiplantae > Streptophyta > Magnoliopsida > Santalales > Viscaceae > Viscum > Viscum album. Next base: position 12,255 of record CAUJRU010000401.1, on the reverse strand, counting down.
GTTAATGTGATGGTGAAGTTCCATTTATAGATTGTGAAGTTTATTTTAAGTAAGATTCATATAGATGAGTATCTTATAAAAAATCTATTATTTATTAAATGTTATTGTTTCGTATATTGAGTTGAATCATGTAGTCTTATAATTATTGGATGGTGATCCATTGTTATGTTATCATAATTTCATAGTGATTTTTGTTCCTTGGTTTATAAAAAAAATACAACGGGGGATATTGCTGATCCTAAGAGTTGATGTGATAAGTGTTGTAATAAATGATGTTGAATAATTGGTGATTATGATATGATTGAGTTTGTTGGATATTTTTGTCAATACATATATATTATTACATGTTAATTCACATGTTCCTTGATCAAGAACCATGGTGTTTAAATAACATGGAAATTGGTCATGATGCTAGTAGATTTTAAGAAGCATAATAAGGGGTTCTATGAAAAAACATATATATTTCTCAATAGAAGTATATTAAAGAATATGTTATACACTATAACTAATATCAATTAGACTACATTCTATCATTGAGTTAGAAAATTCCATGGTAGTGGTATTAAAATTGTAGAGATGATTAATTTAGTGGTAGGTTGAAATATATTATATAAGACCTCACATCATAGATCTAATGAAAAAATGGAGGATGTTCATTCCACACCATTCTTCCCGCACTATATTTAGGAGAAAATATTGAGAACTGCTCTACAGTGAATACACCTTACTATAGAGGTGATACAAATATTTTTGGTGGAACTGGCGATTTCATTAAATCGATTCTATAACACCCATTCAACACCATATTCTTTTAGGGAAAATGTGGGAAAAGCATTCAAAACAAATAAGCTACACAATAATTTCATTCACCAAAATATAATTTTTTATACAGTTTTAATATGATATACTTGAGAAGGAATGGAAACATGGATCCTTATTTTAAATTTAGTGGCTATTTGAACCCATTTTGTATACTAGTTTTAATTTAATGGTCAAGGTTAATATGGAGATGATTCAAGTCTCCTTATTCAATAATGGGATTTAAATTTGAAGTTGAAATTCAAAATTAAATGGAATAAAATATTTTACTACTATGTGGATTTGATAATATTAGATTTAATGAAAATAAAGAATTTTGTATGGAGGAATAAATAGAATAAGTTAGGTAAATGTTCTATACAGTGATTATTCTATGATTATTAAAATATGAAAAATGAAATAAGAAGAAATATTTTAATGTGGTTTTCTGCATGTGTTGTGTGTACAATGTGAACAATCATCTTGTTCTAGTGAATTATTGATAAATAATTTTAGGTTATTCTTTATAGTTTAAATAGGGTTGAAATGGAATATTTCATCATAGTAAAAAAAGAGGAAATTTATTTGGTTGAATAATTTTCAATTTAAATCAAAATATTATCATTGTAAAAGGAGGGCCGCACTTGTGTGTGGAATAAATTGAAGCTTTATCAGGACAAATTCAAATGTGGGTTTCATTGTAATACCCTACACATTGTACTAATATGATGCTTATAGTTGGAAGTGTGATCCTGGAGGGATCTATATAGATCCATGTACTATATTTCCCTCTTTAAGAGTTGAACCTTGTAAATATGATATGTTCCCTTATGTTGGTGTTTATTTGGGTGTGTTGTAATAGTTATTAGTATAACCTTAAAGGCGGTGATAGTTTTTTTTGAAAAAAAATATAAAAACTATATTGATCAATAATTAACTCCCACTACACGATCTCTCTTTGATCTTAAAGTTGTTTTATATGATAGGACTCCATGATCATTCTCATTTGAAAAATTCTCAACCATTTTTACATTCCCATGGTGGTAGTGTATCACATATACATAGTCCTTGTGTAGACATCTTATTTGTCTCTTATTGATGTATTTTTGAGTGATTATATACATCAAAATCATTTTATCTGTATATATGTCATAATTTTAATCCTAAATGTAGTTCCTCGATATATTATAATCAAATATTATAGTGACAAGCACAATATAATGAGTTGGACTTTTTTATGTGTTATTAATTTCCTTGATTCATAAGGAACACTAATATCATTTCACATATGGATAAACCAAATAATTCAGTTTATGATGGCATGGTTAATATTAGAGAATTGATCAATCTCTTCTTTATCTATTCAAATCAATCTCTATATTCTACTAATATGGTGAAACTGATCCCATTAAATTCAAACATGGTTCACTAGATAATCAATAAATTATTACAAAAAATAGAAAATAGTGACCTATTTATCAATGGATTATTTTTATATTAATTATATTCATAGGCAAGGGATATTATTTGAATACCTACATCTTTTTAGGGAATAAATATAATCAATCCTTTGAGATAATATGGCTTGGAATAGAATCTTTCGTGAGCTAATATTCACACTTAGTAGATTTTCCATATAACATGTTCTCCCAAAGAGTACCAAGAAAAATATATAAATTATTCACTTAATATCGATATTTTTTAGTTTATATCAAGTAATAATATATAAATATCATAGTAAATGAAATATACAATGTTTTAGGAATGAGGTAAAAATCCAGGTGAATTTTAATTTTACCATCTGGTTGGTGGTCTATTATTTAAACAAAGCTTAAGAATGTAATTTTGAGCTTTAGAACACTTAAAGGTGTTGTTTTTAGACTTTTTTTAGAAAGTAAGAGCATCCTTGTGTCTCCCATTGAGTTTCAGGAGTGTCGGGTTCTGAAAACACAATGTTGATAGGAATTAGGGAGGGAACATGGTTTGTCTTAAACCATGAAGCCCACCAAGTGAAACCATAAAGCTCATCCAGTGAGGAAAAAGGTATCACAGGTTTTGGTCATACCATGTGATCAGAGACACATGGAAATTTGAGTTTATAAAGATCTTTGATTGAGGATAAATTCACATTTTTCACATAGTTTCTCAAATCGTATAAATGAACTGGGCGAGCCCCTTCTTAGGTAGTGTTTGAAGCATTCTCAGCGCACAGTTTGAAAAACCATGTGGAAAACCCATGTCCATCTTTAAAGGGTCCATAAATTACCATTATCCCCTTAATATTTTTTTATTCTCCCCCACATGTTTCTTTCTCTCTTTTTTTCACCAGGGGAAGCCACTCAAGCTCCATCTCCTTTCATCCACTAGGTTTCCAAGAATCTCCTCTGTTTGGTGTTAGAATCAAGGTCCATTAGTCTTGTTGGATGCATACAGGTAATTTAGTACCACAGGTTTCTGGTATATAACCCTTACATGATTGTATTTATGGTTATAGAGTGTAAGGGTGATATATTGAAGAGTTTGGAGATCTTTGGAAGATTTATTGGGTCTAAGTGAAGTTCGCACAAGGGACACACAATTTTGCTAATCGAGTGGCCAAACTGTGCAAAGTGTTCCTCTTGAGGTAGTAGCTCTAGCATAGTTGGATCACGGTTTCGGAGACCGTGCAAGGGGAGGTCGTGTGGTCTGTGGTTATAGCTCGGTTAGTGCACAATTTTCCTCACCATGCACAGAGTCAAAGTAAGATCCATAAAATTAGGATCTCACTCGTTTTTTCATAACTCCGTCATTTTTGACCCAAACCTTCCCAAACTCAGGTTTTTCTTCTCCTAAGGCCAAATAATGTTTCCTATTGATCAAAAGGTGATATAAAGGCTTCACTTGGTGAATCGAAGATGGATTCTTAAGGTATGTCATCATTCTCCATCATTCTAGATCGGTTTATTAGATCTACTTAGATCTACTTCTCATATTCTCTTGGTTTCTCCTGATCTACACACATTAGGGGTAGATCTAGGTTGTTGGACACCATATATGACGATATTTGACTTTTCTTAGGGTATTATAAGAGATCTAAGGTGGGTTTTTGGAGAATCAACCCAGTTTTCTTGTGCGCTCTTCACTTATTGTGGTTTTCATCAAAACCTTCAAGGTTGGAGGCTTCTTTCTCGACTCCACTTAGTATAACTTTTTTCTGCTTTAAAAATGAATTTTTGGTGTTGAATTTATTGTTTTTTGGTTGTTGAACACTTGTTGGAATCCTTCTTGAGTGATTTTTTTGAAATTTGGGAAATTGGGGATTTTGAATGAGTGCATTGGTTCTCGGTTTTAAAATGTAGATTTTTAAAAGGGTTTTTGGGTTATTGGAACATAAATGTGATTACAAGTTTTCTAAAATATGGAATATTTTATTGAAATTACACGTTTCTCATAATTGTTGGTGCTTTGGTTTGCAATAAAAGTCTAGTTTTATTGAAGTGGTTTGTTTTTGTAATGGAAAATTTTGTCATAAATGGTGTGGGTGTGAGTTCAGGATTAACAGGACCTTAATTAGGGATGAGTACAGTTGGGGTACAAGGGACGTGACCCTATATTTGGGTGTGTGTGTCATTGGGACACAAAGTGATTGGACGATAGAGCACTCATGAGTATGGAACAGTCAAATGAAGCATGCTTGTGTGGGTGTATTGTGAACTATGGAATGGGTATGCCAAATAATGATGAAAAATGGGTTTTAAGCTTTTATTAGTTATTTTTTAAGAAAAGAAACTTGCAGGAAAGTGGTTTCATTTAGTTTTTTTTCACTTGGTTGTAAATGGGTTTTCTGTGAACTTGTTTATATTTGGGTATAAACTATTTTGTTAAATTGTCTTATATAAAATATTCTATATAAATGTGGTTAACTTTTCTATCATAGTGGCATGAGTAGGGAGGTCATTGGGGAAATCCTACTGATTTTTATACTCACCCCAGATTTGAACTTTGGTTCTTTTGTAGATGTTATCTTCTAGGACATGGTAAATGTAATGATTCCCACATTTTTAGCAAAACCTTATGATACTTGGGATGTTCAGTGATTGTGGGGCTTGGATCATGTGGAGAATGGAGTCTTGTGGTCTCTTTATAGTCATTGTTTGTTCATAAACTGTGTACTTTAATACTTGTATAGCCTTCCATTGTTGTACACTTTGATATGGTTTTGAGGTACATAAAGTTTTTTAGTTTTCTTTCTCTGGTTAATGCATCATTTAGTGAATGGTTTGGTTATGGTTGGTCGGTTTATTGGTTTCATTATTAAAGGGTAAATTGTCCCCCACTTGTATTTGAAACCCTTTGGAATTTATTTCCATCCTTTTGTATCTAGGAGATGTCACTTAAGGCCATGTAATGACTCATTGTACTCTTAAGCCAATGAAAATTGGAAGGTCACTACAAATGTTATCTTTCTAGTCATTCATTTTTAGTAAAAATGGTATCAGCTTGTTCAGTCCTTTCCAAACAAGTGGTCATATATGTTTTCGGTATTGGAGTTGAAATTACTTCTTGTCTATCCCTTTGACTGAAATCATAGACATAAGTATGATTGTGAGAACAAGAAATGTATATCATAAAAGTACACAACTAACCATTTTATTCTAAACGTCGTGTTACTAGGGAGTTGGGAAAGCAAGTGTTTGGAGATACATCGAAGATATTGGAATTTCATTAACATGGGTTTAGCCAATGAGATGAGGATGACATCCATTATAGAGGAATGAAATCCCACTAGGATATCATATTTCATTTGGAGAAATAATTTACAATTTTGTGCAATGTGTAAATTATTGAAAAATGAAAATTGTGTTTTCAAATGAATGATTTTGAAATGAGAATATTTGGTGTATTTTGATAATAGATTAGTTTTGAAAACCATGAATGAATGTTTCAAAAATGGGTAGAATTGAAAAGGTTCTATTGGAAAATAATGTTGTGATAGTTGATGTGATAAAATTATAAATGCTAATCCATTAGCTTCTAGAGTGTGAGGTTGACATAGTTTATTGCTTCTTTATAAAATGGAACCCTATAGGAGTCATCAAAACCAACCAGATGAAGATGCAGATAATGTGGTTTCACTTGAACCACGAGTGAACAAACAGTTGGTTTAGAGTATTGTCTATGCTTTTCAAGATGTGGATACAGGGAACCAAAGTAATGATTCAAGGCATGTGGATTATACCCTCCAGTTTAGGATGTAGAATCCACATAACATCTGGGGTGATGTTGAACCTGAGAAGGTGGATGTGTGGCTCAGTATGATGAATCGTATCTTCAAATTCATCGGCACAACGATATATCTAAAGGTCAAGTAGGTGACATATATGATCAAGGATCTTTCACTATAGTTGTGGGATTTAGCAGTGCATGCTATGTGGGATGAAGGCCTTACATGAGATGATTTTGAGGAATTGTTCAACAAATAATTCTATCCTCAAAGGTTCAAGATCCAGAAAACAATGGACTTCATTATCCTAAAACAATGGAGTCTATCTGTCACAGAGTATGCAGATATGTTCATGAATTTATTGTTATTTTCACTAGAAGTCATAGGAAGTTCATCCTGGAAGGAACACTTCTACGAATCAAGGCTATGATTGGAGATTCGATCGAAGGTTACAGTGCTCTTTATTACAATTTATATAGAGATTATGAACAGAGCGACTGTGGCTGAACATGACATCTCGAGATCAATGAGAGGAGGTATGATGATACCTATAGGGAATTTTGGGCACTCAAATGCTGGAAATAAGTGGAAAAGGGACAACGATTTTCAAGGTGGAAGTGGAAATCATTACTATATGACTAGATCAGTGAAACTTCCTCCCTGAACCAAGAGCAACTCATGTTGTTTTAAATGTGGTTCTCTTGACCACATAAAGAGAGAGTTTACAACACAACCTAGTGCATGTTGTAATTGCCACAATCTGTGGCATCTTCAGCGCTATTGTCACAGTGCTCCAATATAATGTGCTCGAGACACTTCTCAAGCGTCACAAGCATCGTATGCTTCGACAGGGTGAGGAAATCATAATCAATCTAATCAGTAGAACAGATCTAGACATGTGGATTCTCAAAATACCTTCACTCCTCCACCAGGGAAATCTCGGTAAGGAAATAAGGAGAACAGTGAAATGATGAAGTAATCATATGAATCTGAGTAGATGATTTTCGATGACCATGTTGGACCATCTACAGTGAGAGGTACTATTTTTTTAATTCTACCATTATGAAAGTGCTCTTCGATACTGGTGAATCACATTATTTCATTGCTTCTCATGCTTTTGATTTGATATGATTAAAGTTGTAAATGATTCCTTCTATTTTAAAACTCTAAAATCCTCTCAGGGAAGGAGAATATCAAGCCTTTTTGTGTAGAGCATGTGCTATAACTATTGATGGAGTTGATCTAAAATGGGACTTCTTGATGTTGGACATGGACGTTTATGATTTAATCCTGGTTATGGAATTGTTAAAGACGTGTAAGTTTCACATTGACTGTTATAGGAGAATAGTTAGTTTCTTTACTGAGGAAAACATTGAAAATATCTTCAGAGGAGATAGGATGGTAATGAATGGTGAAAATAGCTTGTTGGCACCGATGGTCAGAACAATATCTTACCAGTTGGTGGTGTTGACCATGGAATCAATGGAAGAGATCAAGGACAATAATTTTCCAGCAGTTGGGGATCATGTTCTAGATGTATTTATCGAGATCTTCTTAGGGTTAACACCTACAAGAGAAGTGGAGTTTAAAATTTATATCCTTCCTGGAACTAGTTTTATTTCCCTTTCGTCTTATATGATGGCACCAACAGAGTTAAAATAATTGAATGTTAAGTTGGAGGATCTGTAACGTCCTGAAAATTAATTAATGAAAATTACTTTTGGTCTATATAATGTATTATTATAGTTATGTAAAACATATGAAATTATTTGGTTCTCTATTTTGGATTTTAAAATACCATTAAGAATTGTGACCGTTGCTAATATAGTCATTGAATAGTGGTCCCATGATTATTATAAATATAGGGCTTTAACAAATCCAATTTACTCAGACAAAGGAACTGATGGCCTCATTCAGTAGAATTTCCCCATACAAAGCCCATTTGTCGAAGCTCAGAAAGGATATGGCATCATTGGGCTTTACTCTTGACCAATACCATTTTTAGCTTGAATACATTAAGCTCAAGTGGATCCTACTTTGAGAGAATTAGAAGTTGATAGAGAATACCACTCGAGTAGTGTTATTCAAGCCACCCCAGGAGTCTATCACCATCATGCACCTTACCCTAAGGTCTTATTCAGGTGTTTTAAGGGGTTATGCAACAAGACCCTAGTATTGCGATTATGTACATTATTCTCGTATACAGAACATACATTCATTTTATTATTATTACTTTGTAAATAGTTTTCAAAGCATAAATAGTATTTTTAGTTAATATTCAACTATGAAATCTATTTTGGTGAATCAATTTATTTTTGAGTTAAATAATATTTTAATAAAATATTATTATTATTAAATTACTTGTTTTTAAATATAAATTGTCGTATAATTTTATGAATGAAATGGTAATTTATTTAAGAGTTGAAAAATGTTTTTGTCAAAACCCATGAATTTTAAATAAATGTTGGTTTTTATTTTAAAAGTAAAAATTCATATATTTAGAAAATTATTTAGATAAAGTTAATTATATATTTCGAATCAGGATGTCAAAATTATCAAACAGTGAATTTTTCAAAATTTTCAGAGACAGTCGAATTTTTGGGTAAAAATTAAATACCATTTAAATATATAATGTTTTTATGACATCATAATGACCCAACAGTGATGTAATAAAATACTATAAAAATTATGTTTGGCCAATATATTTTTTACCATTAAAATAATGTGATCTTGGGTTTGTTTTATTTATTTTACAAAGATTTAGTGGACCCTTCAAGGCTTATAAAACATTTTGTCTTTTTAAATTGATTTCCTTGAGAGTGTGACTTTCCTCCACATAGGTAACCCTCTTATTTTTTTGATGTTAAGGCATTGGTATTGTAAAATATTTTTCCACTCTCCTTTTACAAAAACCATGGTTAAAACACATTTGCTTGTTTGTGGTTTTGATTTGATTAATGTGGGGTGTCCCAAACCAAAATAATAAAGAATTCTCTCTCCTTTCCAATATAACCCCACCCAAGCTCCCACTTTCCCTTTACTCAAATCCATTGGAGTTCTACCAAACCCTGAAATCCACTCTCTATAATCCTCCCAAGTCACCCCAAGCTTCCATGAAGCCTCTCTCAAGCTTTTGGGATCACACTTCCAAGTATGGGATTCTTAACTTTCCCTTTTTATCCAAGTTTCTTTATATTGTTATTCCATTTTATTTTCCATTATAAATGTTGGGGTATGATTTCTCACCTCCCACATACTTACCTATTTATGTTTGAATGATGAGATACCCCTTTCTCTGTCATTAATGCCTCCCATGTACACCCATTACCATGCCGAAATTCTGTAAGGGATTTCTCTCTTCTCATGAACATTCAAGAAAATATTTTTTATTATGAATCTAAATTTCATTACATATGTTGGGAAGTGTATAAGTATGACCCCCTTCGGTCCATTTCATGTACATATGATGAGACACCACTTTATCTCTCAACAATTATTTCTATGAATTCTTCCGTCACACCGTTACACTGTCGAAATTTCACCGATTTTCCAAGCCAATGTCATTGTGTAGTGAATACCATTCCCATTTATCAATAAAGGGTATTCACCTTTATTGAAATTTACTTATTGATTATAAATATTCATGTATTTATTACAAATCCATTTACCGTGGAATAAATAATGATGATTGATTCCATGTTTTATGATCGATGTAGCACACTTATGCATGAATTGAAATGTTTATGATGGGTGCACCCTTATAGAACTTCAATGAATTGGGTAAAGTATAGTATGATGATACATAATGGGAAATGGGTGTTGACTCATGCTAATTCAAGTACAATTCGGGTTTACTGATGCTTCATGTGCAATGAGGGTTTACTCATGGTCCATGTGCATTGGGCATTGGCTCATGATAATTCCATGTTAAGTGTTGTTGTCACATCTCCATGTTATTATTATCATGATTTATCATGCCTTTATGTTCATGTTTCTCTTGTTCTCCATTAATATGCCTATTCTCTAACATGTATTTTTTTATTCATTTTATTCCTTGTTTATTCTCTTACTATGCTTTATAGCTCACCCTTTTCTTATGCATGTCCTCATATTATCTCATGAAATGCTAAGTACAAGGGAATGTAGTGGTCATGTAAAGGAAGTTTTCAATAAAGATGTTTTGTTTCATGTTTTAAGTTTTTATGTAATGTTCCTAAGCCCTAAATACACTATACGTCTCAATAATCCTTGTTGTATCAAGTGAAGAGTTTATGTAATAAATCATGTTTATGTATGTCATAAAATCAAGGTTGTTATAATTGGTATTAGAGGATAGGTTTTTTTATTTTTGGGATTTGGATTAGAAAACCCTAGTGAAGACTTAGATACCAGACTAAGTATAATAAAAACATCCCTACGTTTTGGGGGGTATTGAGTAAATATGTTATCAAGAAAGTACATATTTTTCTGGATACGAGAAGGTAGAGGCATATCTGGCACATATGTACCTAGTGGTGAAAACCCTGACAAGGAGTTTCGGGTTTGACCCAGAGTATCTTGGTACCTGACAACGGGTATTGCTGCACTCTTGGTTATGACACTTCTAGGCGATATGCTTTGGTAAATTAATAAGATTATCAGGAACCATTATTAAAAGAATTTAAAAAAATTACCCAAATAATATATGTTAGAAAGTAGATCATGGATAACATATATTGAAGCCTATAGATTCATATATTAATGAAACAAATGTAATTTATAAGTTATCACTTTGATGTATTTGGATTCCCATTTATGTGTTTAATATTTTAAGATAATCATACCTAAGTATATACTTGATAGATTAGTACTAGAATCAAAAAGTGAAAGGTAGTGTTGTCAACCATAGTTCTACGCATTCTTTTATATCCTAAAATTTTTGTAGGAAAATCCTAAATCCACCACAAATAATGTATGTAAAGATGTCGGTGAGTATAGAAAATGGGTCAATCATTGCATCCCATGAATATAACTCCTCACCTGTTATAATCAGTGTATTTAACTTCCCAAAGAACCTCATCATACTCCATTTGGTTTAATTTGATGCAATTTTTGGCATGGATTGACTTTCCCTATATAGAGCCAACATAAATTTCCGTGAGAGGAAAATCACTCTCCATGTGGAGAATCGACCCCCGATTCTATACAATTTCAAGGAGGAAGATGAATCTTCTTTAGCTCCATCATCTCAAGTGTGGATATTATTTCCCTATGATCATGCATATCTAGATCAGATGATTGAGTCTATGGAGGGCAACCATCCTTTAAGACATGACTATTGTGATGGAATTTGTTGAAGCGTGTCCTGGGGAATTGCCTGGACTTCCTCTTAGAAGAGATGTTGAATTTTAAATTGATCTTATACCTGGGGCATGGCCAATATCTAAGACTACGTATAGAATGGATTCTTTAGAGCCTGAGGAGCTGAAGAAACACCAATAGAAGAATCTGGATAAAGGGTTTATACGCCCAAGTGCTTCACCATGGGGTACACCAGTCCTCTTTGTCAAGAAGAAGGATGGGTCAATGGGCCTATGCATCGATTATCCTGAGCTTGAAAAAATCATTATAAAGAACAAGTATCATCTCCCATGAATTGTTGAATTTTTTGATCAGTTGTGTGGAGAAAAATACTACTCGAAGGTAGATTTTCAGTCAGGATATTGTCAATTAATGTTGAAGAAAGAAGGTATCCCTGAGACTGCTTTTTGTACAAGATACGGGCACTATGAATTCATAGTAATCCCTTTTGTACTCACAAATTATCCAACAATCTTCATGGACTTTATTAATAGAGTCTTTATAGATTACCTCGACAAATTTTTGGTACACTACTAGAAATTACTCCTATACCAACGCCTCCAACAGTTTATAGAGACCATTGGGATATGATTCATATACCAACAGTTTGTTGAAAACCGTTGGAATATGAGGTTTTAGAGTGTATTTTCCCGAAGGTTGGAAAAACCGTTGGGATAGACCTGGGTAGATGATTATTTTACCAACGTTTGTTTGAAACAGTTAGGATAGAGTATTGGTTTTATAATATTTCCCAATGGTTTTAAAAAAACCGTTGGGATAAAATACCACAAATGCAGCTCCCAATCCCAATAGTGATCCGCCCACATTGCGCCCTAAACGAGATCTCCATTGTTTTATTGTGAAAACCCTTCTTCCAAAAAAATTAATCTGTTGTTCTTCCAAATCAAATTTAT